>OY821762.1:24174585-24866745 GCA_963682095.1 Potentilla sterilis | reverse complement strand
GATCAAAATTGAATTTAGGTTCAATCCACAAGCATGCATGTACCAACTAAGCCAACTCACGTTAATTCGTTGCAACATCTAGTGTTTCTTTTGTTCTATGCGAAATGTATTTCATCCATTACCACGGAAATGAAGAAAATAAAGAAGTTGAGAACAGCAAAACAACATTGAAGGGATGAAATAACCATCATGCTGAAGGAAAGATGTAGATGGCTCTGACGCTGGTTTACTCATTGCGATTTCTTACTTTGCAAGTCAAATCATAGTCTTTGCTTGTTTTCAAAACGAGACTAGCAATTTCCTGAACATTAGGCCAATAAAGGAACGAAAAGGAAGCAAATATAAAGTATTTTGCGAGACATTGCTTGAAGCAATGGTGCGCTCCCCAAAACGAACAAAAAGCGAAATGAAACTGGAATAGCAGGGTTAGGTTTCGAAGGATGATCCACTGGCCACAACAAGAAATGAAAAAAAAAAAAAGTGGGGAAGATGAAAAGATAATTCAAACTTGAAATGATTGAGGTAATAATAAGAAGGATAGAATAAACTCCAAAAGGCGTGTAAATTCCGATTCAGCCCATCTAAACTCGCTGTGACCGGTTTCAAAAACAAGAATCAGAGAACCAAGAGAAAGGAAGATTGACAGCCCAAAGCTCACATACTCATCAGTCAAATAGGAGTCCCATGTCTTTTCAATAGAGAGTTTACAACAAGTTTATTCAAGCATGCATACATTTATACATAATTGCACATTATGGCTTCACCATGCCCGAGCCGGCGGACATATGCCATAAACCTGACAACCCAAGCAAGAACCATAAACACACAACATGGATTCACTAGGCCCTGAGATGGAGTGAGGATAGACATAACCCTAACAAACTAAGCATATAATGGATAAGCATCTTATTATTGGCTGCAACAACACCACAAGTGAGAAAATAAGATAATGACACAGACTAGATACACCTCAGTTAATATTCAATAGGAATAGGCTCGAAACCCTTGTCAATTGATGCCTTGACTGCATCGAGTACTAGCTGTGTCTTCCTGCTAAGGATTGGCCATTTCTTCTCAGGTGGAGAACCATTTTTAACAATGCCTACCAAGCAAGAGAACTCTGATACCATAAGAGCCTCCTGTGGGAGATCCGTGGTAACAATGTGATCACTCGGGGGTGGTACCCAACAGGTCACAAGATCATCAAACCCAGTTGCTGTAGCTGCAGAGAAAGAGGCTTCTTTCTCTCGATGAGGGACAACAAAACCACTGACATGTAACGTTCCCTTTGTACCAATAGCAGCTATATCCATTGTCAAACTTGACAAGAAAGAGCAGTGGAAGGTTCCCACTTTCCCATCTTCCCAGTGTAGAGAAGCTCCACAAGATAAAATTACCCCAGCTTCGTTTAATATAGGGCCGCGCAAGGCTACTATTGTCTTTGGCAGTTCATAGTTATTAGCCCACAGGATTGCCCTGACGCAGTACCACCCTGCATCCCCAAGAGCACCAAGAGCATCCAGGTCTGGCTTCACGCGAATATCATTCTTCAGGAAATCAGGATCAGCAGCAAATGTAAAGCAGGTGTTTATCTGTGGCACCAAAGAGAATGTCTTAAAAGAAGAGAGAAGAAACAACGATTGAAATACATTGGCTGTGTATTTTAACTCTAATCTCTGCCACTGCAAATTCAACCCCTTCTGTGAAAGATATATATGCAGAAATTACTATGTCACCAAAGGGTACAACTGTACAAGTGATTTTCCGGTGTCACATAACTTATGACATGTACTGTCAGAATCTTTAGTTACAAGTGTAGACATGAACATCAATTAAGTTTTAAGCCTCACATAACTTATGACATGTATTTTTGTTTCTTGTTTCAACCAAGAACTCCTCATTCAGCTCTTCATTGTCATCCCAGTTCTGAGCCTCGTACCACGAAAACAATATCCAACACTCTCGTACATTTCAGATGTTTTACTACAGTTAGAAAAAATTAATGAGCAGCATATGAGTATATGCAAGTTTTCTTTCCTGATTTTTCTGTCCTTTCATGCAGATTCGTATGTTTCCATCATCCCAAAAAAAAAAATAGATTTAAAATACAAAGTGAAACATATCACTGCTCACAGTTGTATTACTCATCACTACTGTTCTAATCCTAATAAACAAAAAGATACGAATTACAAATTTGTTCCCAAGCCATACCAGTTCCTTTTTCTTTTTCCTCCCATCCATCTCATCTTTACTCCCGATCCATAACCCTTCTCTTACGAACTACAATCCCACATCTTTTACACTCTCAAATTCTCTCTGTACTGGCAATAAAGTTCATATGTTCAAAAAGAAACCCTCCTTAAAATCCCATCCTACATCACATTTCCATTTTTCTATTCTACTTTTTTTGCCTTGCACACCATGTGCACAGCTCCTCAGGCAACGGGACTTGTAAAATTGTCCAGATCACGCACACGAGTGAGGGTTAGGCTTTGTTATTTATAAATTCCAGTTCACTAAAAAGCTTTTCTTTCCCCATAAACACCCCATGAGCATCAGGTGCAAACCAATCCAAATCGTCAACCGAACCTAACCACACCCACCTAAATTCACTCACTACACATGACTCTCCTCCAGTGGATGATTTGTATAAAAATCAGACCAAATACACAGAATAAATACAAGAGAAAGAGGATAACGCAATACCGATGTGAGTTGACCAAAACGGCTGGTATCAGAAAGAAACTCCCACATCTTGGCAGTCCTGGGGTGATGCATCCACATGGTACCATCCATGAGCTGCACCCCATTGGATTCACACGCCTCAACAATCCTGTCAAACTCGGCCACGTTGAGCGCCACGGGCTTCTCGAGCAAGATGTGCTTCTTCTTCTGGGCGGCGATGACGGCCCACTGGATGTGTAGGCTGCTGGGGAGTGGGACGTAGACAGCGTCTACGTCAGGGTCGTCCAAAACGGCGTCGTAGGAGCCGTAGATTCTGGCGTCGGGAGGGAAGTTATTGGCCTTGGCGAAGGCAGTGGCTTTGTCGAGGGAACGACTAGCGACGGCGTAAAGAGTGGCGTTGGGGGCGAGAGTGATGGCGCGTGAAACCTTTCGGGCTATGTCGGCGCAGCCCAGGATTCCGAACCGGATTGGGGTTTCTGCTGACATTTTTTCCGAGGCTGTGGGAGTGGATACTGGATACTGGGGCTTTTTGGGTCTTCAAAATGGTCTTCAAAATATACGTGTAGAAATTAGAAAGACAAGAAATAGTTGTTTCCTAATTTCTTATTTATCTCGATCGGACTCCCCCGTCTTGGCCGGTTTTGAAGGATTTTAAAAAATTGTACCCCGTTGTTTAATTGTTTTTTTTTTAATATAATTAAAAAGAATTGAATTTATAAATTATGAGAGATGAGATCTGAAATTGAGAGAGGATGGAAATTTAGGAAAATCTGAAACTTGTTGTAGGAGAAATAGATTGATAAATCTCTCTGTGTTTATTCATTGATAAGGAGGCCTTTATATAGGCATTACATCAAGTATCCCTGGCGAACAGGGATTCCCTATCTAATAGAGTATCTAGACTTCTAGTCTTATTAGGACAAGACACACCACGGAAGTTACGGAGTTAACCTTCCTTGAACACTCCCCCTTGTGTCGCGTCCTCAATAGTGCATGAACTGTTGCCTCGTTAAAACCTTTGCCAGCAAACAAAAACCTCTTGGGCAAAAATAAAAGCATGGTCTAAGGAAAAAGAGTACAACGCACCAACTACAAGTATGTGAGACATGCATAACTAGGCTCCCCCTGAAGTCTAGATGAGAACTCCCCCTGATAGTCAATCAGTCTTTGAGTTCGGATAAGCGACACATTCCAATGCGCTTTACATGCTTCATAAATGTAGATTTAGGTAGAGACTTGGTGAACAGATCCGCTGCATTTTCTTCTGAGCTGACTTGCTTCACCTGGATATTCAAAGTCTCTTGCTGCTGCTGATTGTAGAAGAACTTAGGCGAAATGTGTTTAGTATTGTCACCCTTAATGTATCCCAACTTCATCTGCTCGATGCATGCTGCATTATCTTCAAATATGCAAGTTGGTCCCATCGTAGTAGACTCAAGTCCACTAGACTCTCGAATGTGAGATATAACTGAGCGAAGCCAAATACATTCTTTGACTGCTTCATGTAGTGCAATAATCTCAGCATGGTTCGAGGAGGTAGCAACAAGGGTTTGCTTGGTTGATCTCCAAGATATCGCCGTATTCCCAATGGTGAAAACATAACCGGTTTGGGAACGTCCTTTGTGTGGATCTGACAAATATCCAGCATCAGCAAATCCTACCATCACATCATTTGGTGTATCTGAGTAGGAGGGGGTATCGCCAAAACCGTATCTGGACCACGACTTAGCATCCGCGGGTCCGGATAAGTTGGCGGATATGGCTGCAGGATGGCGGATGGATGAACCAAAGCCAGTCTTGGCGGATATGGCTGGCGGATGGCAATCCGAGCCATGGTTTGTGCTGTTAGATGCAAGAGATCGACTAGGTGTCGAATCCTGATGAGTGTATCGATAGTACAAGCCCATGTCAAGGGTTCCTTTAAAGTATCGGAAGATGTTCTTGATTCCAACCCAATGACGTTGTGTTGGCGCAGAGCTAAATCTAGCTAACAAGTTCACAGAGAAAGCGATGTCTGGTCTAGTACATTGTGCTAAGTATAACAAAGCTCCAATTGCACTAAGATATGGATATTCGGCTCCCAAGACCTCTTCGTCATCTTCTTTCGGACGAAAGGGATCTTTGTTGATATCCAGACTTCTAACGACCATGGGAGTGCCTGTAGGATGCATAACTTTGTCCATGTTAAATCGCCTGAGCATCTTTCGGACATATGCAGACTGGTGTATAAAAATTCCACCACTTCGGTGCTCTAGTTCTAAGCCTAGGCAAAACCGAGTCCTTCCCAGATCTTTCATCTCGAATTCGGATTTCAAATAGCTAGCGGTCTCATTGATCTCATTCAGAGTTCCAATGATGTTCATATCATCGACATAGACGGCTATAATGGCAAATCCTGAACTTGTTCTCTTTATGAACACACAAGGGCACAACTCATCATTCTTGTATCCTTTCCCAATCAAGTAATCACTTAACCGTGTGTACCACATCCTACCAGATTGTCGGAGTCCATATAGAGATCGTCTCAACCTGATAGCAAATGAACTTCGTGGTTTTTGCTCACTTGACTTGGGTAACGAAAGTCCTTCTGGCACTTTCATGTACATCTCCGTATCTAGGTCCCCATAAAGATACGCAGTTACAACATCCATAAGCTGCATATTGAGTCTCTCTGAGACTACCAAACTTATTAAGTATCGGAAGGTAATAGTATCCATGACAGGAGAATACGTCTCCTCATAATCAATTCCAGGGCATTGAGAAAAACCTTGCGCCACGAGTCGAGCTTTATATCGCTGGACTTCACCATTCTCATTGCGCTTTCTGACAAAGACCCATTTATGTCCAACAGGCTTCACGTTCGGCGGTGTAGGCACAACCGGTCCGAAAACTTGCCTTTTCTTTAGAGAGTCTAGTTCAGCCTGGATTGCTTCTTCCCACTTCGGCCAATCCGCCCTACGTTGACATTCATCAACAGTGCGGGGTTCCATATCGTCGTCGTCAATAACTTCTTGAGCAACGGCGTAGGCGAATGCATCATCGATATACATGGAATTCCTTTCCATAAGATTGTGCATGCATAAGTAGTTTAGTGAGATTTCCTTGTTCTCCAACATCAACAGTGAGTCTGAGGCGTCCCCCAGATGATTCAGAGTTGATTCTTGGACATAGGTATAGTCGGAGACAATCTCGTGTGACGGCGTCACAATATCAATGATGAACGGATCGCTTTGTGCCTGGACACATGCCCTCTTTCTAGGTACATTGTCTTTGGAACCGATTGGTCTCCCCCTCTTTCTAGGAGGATCCGAAGTCGACGCCGGCTCTCCACTTGGAGGTGCCGAGCCTAGGCTGCCGATGGCACCTAGGGCTGCGGGTCCGAGACCGGCGGCGCGTGCTCGCGCATGGCGAGGAATGTTAAGCCTTGCAGGTACATTCGCAGCAGGTATGGTTGATCTTGTCACTTTCGCAATATCAGTAAAGGAGTCGGGCATCGTATCCGCCACCTTTTGTAGTTCTAATATGCGTTGTATTTCAGTCTCACACTGAGACGTACGGGGATCATAATGAGACATAGTGGGAGAGAACCACGTCAATTCCTGACGTTCATTTGGGACGGATGCGGCCCCATCTCCCCCTAACGGCGGGAAGGATGTCTCATCAAAGTGACAATCTGCAAATCTTGCAGTAAACAGATCACCTGTCATAGGCTCTATATAGCGGACAATAGTTGGTGCTTCATATCCAACATAAATAGCTGATCGTCGTTGTGGACCCATCTTGGTACGCAGTGGAGGCGTGATAGGCACATATACGGCACAACCAAAAGTACGCAGATGCGAAATATCAGGCTCGTAACCAGTTACCAACTGGTACGCACTAAATGGTTGGCTATCTGTGGGTCGTAGACGAATAAGCATAGCTGCATGTAATATTGCATATCCCCATGCCGAAACTGGCAAGTTTGTGGCCATGACAAGAGACCTAGCTACAAGCTGTAGTCTCTTGATAGCGGCTTCTGCAAGACCGTTCTGAGAATGAACGTGGGGTACGGGATGTTCAACTTCAATCCCAACTGACATGCAATAGTCATCAAAACACTTTGAGGTAAACTCTCCAGCATTATCCAGTCTGATGGACTTAATCGGATTGTCCGGGTGGTGAGCCCGAAGCTTAATAATCTGAGCTAGGAGTTTAGCGAATGCAGCATTCCTCGTGGACAACAACGCTACGTGTGACCAACGCGTTGATGCATCAACCAGAACCATGAAATATCGAAATGGTCCGCATTCTGGTGTTATAGGTCCACAAATATCACCTTGTATTCGTTGTAGAAACGGAATATTCTGTTTATTATTAATAGCAAAAGATGGTCTTGCTTGAAGTTTTGCTAGTGAACAAGCTTTGCAAAACGAACGATGAGCATTAGACATCGCTACAGAAGCATGAGAAGCAGGAGGGGACCGAACCTCTCCTTGGAACCTAGAGGCGGCTATCGACGGCACGGCCGAACCGAGGCCGAGGCGCCCTCTGTGCTTTTGTGATCGGAAAAATGGATGACCGTGGGAGCATTTCAAAATACGGATCATCAGATCACGACCCGGATGACCGAGTCTATCATGCCAAAGCTTATAAGCATCAGAATCACATAATATAACAACATGAGATTCGTTGGCTCGAATGGTTGTGAAATACATGCCATTGCGAACTCGCTTACACTTCTCCACAATGCGAGTGCGCATAGATTGAGTGGAGGTGATCAACAGATATTCAGTTCCATCTTCAACATAAGTGCTGAGGTGATAGTCATTGTCACGCACATCCTTGAAAGCTAGCAAGGTTCTTGGCGCCTTAGGCGCATATAGGGCGTCCTCTACCCGAATCTCAGTGCCATTTGGCAGTAAGAATTGAGCGGTGCCACGACCCTTAATTACGGGTCCAGTTCCTGTCATCGTAGATAACGACGATTCTCTTGGCGTAAAATCCGAAAACAATTGCCGATTTCTCAGAATCGTGTGAGTTGTTGCACAATCCAACAAACACTCAATCTCGCCTTGATACATCTACAAAAACAATGTAACTTGAATCAATAGTCTACTTTAGACTTTGGCGAACACTTTAAAGTAAGTGTACTGAAACAATATATCATCACAAAATGAAGTGCATTAAGGCCAATAACATAGCCATGGCAACGACAAAACTTGAGAGAAATATATAAGCCGCATTTTAATCACCGAGTATCACCATTGATAATCATAGCCTAGGTCAGAGATTGAGACCGGACACCGTCGTAGGTGGCGTGGCCGAGCCAAGACCGAGGCCAAGGCAAAGGCCGGGGCCAAGCCAAAGCCGAAGCTGTGGTAAGGCCAAAGCTACCCAGAGGCCGAGCCGAAGCAAGGCGAGTGGTGAGAGTCGGTCAGGCATTGAGGCAATGCGATGCGACGGTTGAGCTAAATCCGAAGCATGGCGAGTCCGAAGACACTTTGTTGCCGAGCCATTGATGCAAAAGTTGCATTTATTCGATAGGCTATCGATTGTTGGTTTCAAAAAAAAAAAACCGGATTCGGTGCTGAGCCAAGCTGGCGATTGGCCATGGCGAGTGAGGCCTAGCGAGTCGCGGCCAAGCGCTTAGGCTTTGGCGAGCGAGGCATAGCGGATCGCAGCCAAGTTGGCGAATCGCGGATCTCAGATCAGTTGGCGAATAGACATGGCGAGCGAGGCCTGGCGGATCGCGGCCAAGTTGGCGGATAGCGGATCGCGGATCACGGATCGCGGATCTCAGATCGCGGATCGTGCATCGCGGCTCGCGGATGGCGTATCGCGTATCGCGGCTCGCGTATCGTGGCTCGCGGATGGCGTATCGCGGATCTCTCCTTTTGTCTTTGTGATTTTTCGGATATGAGTTAACATCACCAGAATTTTGGTGAACTCAAAATGATTATGCCATTGAGAATTGGACGCATTGAACCAATTTTGCTTTCAGGGATGTAAAAATCTCAAATCATTCGTAGAATAAGATAGATTTTATTGATGACAACTCAAAAATACATCATGGTTGTTCTAAATAGAACGACTTAACTGTCAAAATAACAATCAAAATCAAACTTGAACATGTATCTCATGACCTAGGTCAAATACTTATTCATAGTCTGGAGTATCATACTCCTGAGTCCTACGTTTCTTGGTAGGTTGGAAGTCATCGATGGCGAAGTTCGTATTTTCCTCATCGTATACTTCTTCCTCAAAGTCTCCTACATAGTGTGCTTCTTGTTCTATGTATTGTTTGTGTTTCTTGTAAGCGGCTTGAATATCTCTGCTTGCTATGCAATCGCGTTGGAGATGATTCTTAGAACCACATTTGAAGCAAGGAGCCGAAGCATTGTTCGGCGTATGGCCACCACGCCTGGGACCGGAACCAAAACTGTTCCTCCCTCTGGGAGCGGCGGCTCTGCCATCATCCCTTGTCCAAGAAAGCGGTCGGCCACGGCCGACGCCTCTTCTCCCTCCTCGTCCGCCACATATTGCTCTTGGCGTACGTGGTGGCGGTGCTTGACGTTCATGAGGTTGATGCTTCTGCTTAAAAGCTTTACCACGGGCTTGATGAGATTCCGCAATGAATTTCGGTCCTCGAGGCCTCTTATTGGTGGTAAGAATCAACTCATGGTACCTCTCCTTTCTCTGAAGGACATTCATCAAATCGCTGAAGGTTTTGATAGTGCCTTTCTCGCGGAGATCGCGGTACTGATGCGACAACATGGACGCAGATTCTGGGAACGTTGTGAAAGTCTTCTCCATCATATCATCATCGGTCTTTTCGACCCCACAAAAGCTCAAATCAGATTGCAAGTTTAGCATAGTCTGATGATATTCCTGGACGGAATCAAAATCTAGTAAGCGGATTTGCTCCCAATCAGACATGAGGTCTGGGAGTTGTGCGTCATGCACATTGTCGAAGCGGTCCTTGAGGATATCCCATAGCTCTTTGGGATCAGTTTTCCTCAGGTATTGCTTCTTGAGCGTTGGATGGATATGGCGCCTGAGAAACATCAGGGCTTGTGCTTTCTGTTCAGGAGAAGCGTGTAAGCTTTCATCCTCAGGAGGGTTGATGGTGGCAGTAAATCTTTTACCAATGAAAGTGTTCTCAACATCTGAGACCCACCTCTTGTATTCCTTGCCTTGGACATCCAAGATGTCAAATTCTGGACGCTGAGTGTCAGCCATCTACAGAACACAAACAGGGAGACGTTAGTATATTTGAATACTAATCAAGTTTGATTGTTCTTTTAGAACAGTGCCAAGATATATCATGGTCACATAAATCGATGCTTAACGTGACTTCAAGTCACAATCGATATCTTCCCTTTGTTTTCTTTCCAAAAAAAGAATAATACGTTATGGTTCACAGTGACATCACAGTCACAAGCATAACGGTGGCCGGTAACATCACAGTTACCCCAATAAACGTTGGCACCGGGGTGACTAAATCCCCGTATGCCGTCCCGAGAAGCGATAGAATCGGGAAGAAGAAGCAGGGACACGGAAAGGTCCCGGAAGAGAAAACAAAACCCAACTATTGAAATTTTCATAAGCGGGAACGTTTATAAAAATATTTACCTCTTCAAGAGAAGCTTGATCAAACGAAACTTGACTCTTGGGGAAGCTTGTTTTCTTCGATTTTTCTTGATTTCTTCTCAACCACGAATAAGGGTTCACGGATCGCTTGCTTGGCTTGCGAGCAATTTTGATCTTCTGGCAGATGCGTGCAAAAAGTAGCACGCAAGGGAGAGCTGCTGGCGAGCGGGTTGTCTGCCTAGAGGCAGAGGAGGAGCAGTACTCGAGGGTACAGTGCGGCAGGCGAACAGCGCAGATGCTGCTGAGAAGAGGCCGACGGTGCCGAAGAGAAGAATCGGCGGCCGACGGTAAGTTAGGGTTTCGAAAAAAAAATCCGGAATTAGGGTTTCTAGGGCTTATTAGACGGGAGGCTAGAGCAACGTGCTGATAACGTGTTGTAGGAGAAATAGATTGATAAATCTCTCTGTGTTTATTCATTGATAAGGAGGCCTTTATATAGGCATTACATCAAGTATCCCTGGCGAACAGGGATTCCCTATCTAATAGAGTATCTAGACTTCTAGTCTTATTAGGACAAGACACACCACGGAAGTTACGGAGTTAACCTTCCTTGAACAAAACTCGCTTTATGAATTTAGGAGGAGGTTACCGTAGAAAAAGAGGATCTTTTAGGATAAAAAGGAAAATCGAACAACAACGTTGTAAAATATTAAAATATCAAAGATTACCTTATTATTAGTATTTTTTTTTTACTTATTACATGTTAAGTAAGCCGGCTTGAAGAGTTAGCCACAAAACACAATTGAGCTAAGAAATCATCGCCAATAGAAGCTAAATAAATTGAGGAATGGCTTTCCGTCTCTCTAAACCCTAGCTGTCATGGCTTGGGTCTCCAATGGTGCTCGTCGCCTCTACCAAGTAGATCACTTGTGTCTACCAGTCGTTATCTCTCTGCATGTTAAAATATTAAAATATCAAAGATTACCTTATTATTAGTTTTTTTTTTTTTTACTTATTACATGTTAAGTAAGCCGGCTTGAAGAGTTAGCCACAAAACACAATTGAGCTAAGGAATCATCGCCAATAGAAGCTAAATAAATTGAGGAATGGCTTTCCGCCTCTCTAAACCCTAGCTGTCATGGCTTGGGTCTCCAATGGTGCTCGTCGCCTCTACCAAGTAGATCACTTGTGTCTACCAGTCGTTATCTCTCTGCAGCAATCCAACATCGGTTTTATCCGACGAAAGTTCATTCTCTTGCTATCTTCACTCATACTTTTCAATCTGATTTTGGAACCAAGCCCATGTAAATTTCAATTGGTCTCTCGAATGTGGTGGCAGCAGATCCGACTAGGCTTCGACCGGGACGAAAGCAACTGAAGAAAGAATGGCTGAATCTATAGAGATTCGAAGCTCGATGGGTGCAGGATCTGAGTTGGTTTGGTCTGCATCGGGTTCGAATGAATTCAGATCCATCGTGAATTTGTGAGAGGACAATGAGGCTTTGGAAATCTGTTATGACTTTGACCTTAGCAGAGGGTATGAGGCGAGATTGCGTTACTTTGCAGGCGCGATAGTGGATGACCAGCCGGTGTATGGCAGACAACGCCATGCTGAGGGTGATTCCCAGACCTCCGATTGGGTTTGGGTGCCCAAATCTTTTTGGGTCAACCCAACCCAGGATGGAGGAGAATGGGTGCTCAATTCATTGGGTCAGCCCAACCCAGTTTGGAGGTCCAAAACTATTGGGGGAAGCTCTGGGCCCAACTATGGACCCAACAAATAAACTTTACCTCTCTAGGGTTTCGAATTTGGGATCCTGGTGGCTTGATCCAGCATACTAAGTTCTATTTTGACATTTTTGGTACCATCGAATCTTCTGGAGTAGTATTGAAAGATGATTCGAACTATTCTGTAAGAGCGGAGTATGGAGTGTTCAATGAATGGACCTATTTCTATATACCACCGTGGGTACAACCACTACTTCTTGTTCTGTCTGTATATGGCAGCGGGAGGGTATTAACGGCCATCTGGCTTGAGGCTAGGACAAGTTTTTCTTGTTTTAATGATGGTCCAGAAAGTATTCTGGATGTGTTGCGATACATTGTATTCGACTCACTCGATTGAGTCATTTTATTATATTTATAAAGTTTTTTCTTTAATTCAAAAAAGAAGAGTTAGCCACAATTATTGTAGTCATACAAAAGCACAAAACACACAAATCATGCTACTAGCATATACTTTTCTACAAATTAAGTTTCTTTTCATATATCTAAAACTAACAATTCAACCTGACCACTTAATAGACCATTAATTTACATTTACAAATAACCAATTTGCTATATGTACCTCCCTACATTTTCCATAATAGCCCTCCATCTAATATAGTTAATGAAAATTTATATGTCCTTAAAACTAAATACATTTTTATCATTAAGAAGCCATTGTTAGCAGTGTTGACGAATGGTTTCACAATCATGTCAATATAACCACTACATATTATTCCACTGCCATTATTCCGCTACCAATTATAAATAGATCAAGAAGTAGTAGTAGAAAAACCTATCAGGATACATAGATAGACTGACCATGTTGGAACTAAAGCTTACTTATATAAATAGAGAGAAGAATTTTAGTGTCATCTAACATTGGAGAAAGTCTGAAGCCCCGACTACTAGGTCTCATGCGTTTTTTATGTTAGTCCCAAAATTTGAGTACCTAAATGGAATTTTAAAAATAACACTTTAATTAAGTTGCTCAATAACTGCAAATAACGCTTCCTGTCACAATCTATTTTGAAATTAAATTCACTCTAGTCTCTTGAACTTTAGGATGAAAACCAGTCTGGCCCTTGCGATCTCAAATGCCGTCACTTTGTGTTTGCATACTAAAATAGCTTCACATGAGTGTAAATTTTCAAAATTGGACCCAAACAAGACGCCACTTGCTAATCTGCGTCCACGTTTTTCAATATAAACTTCAATTTTACCCTTCGTAGGGGATGAATAGCTGAAAAACAAGGGTCTTAAGTCTCTTCCAACTCAACAAATGATGTCATGTTTGACGCCGATTTAAATATTCGACTTGGTTGATGCTATTTGAGAGTATAGTGACCAAAATGATGCAATTTGAGATGGAGGGATATATATATTAAATGTTGTAGGAAGGTTATTTCCGTAAGTTCCTGAATGTGTCTTGACCTAATTAGACTAGTATAGTTGATTCTGTAATAGATAGGGAATCCCTGATTTATCGGGATACTTATTGTAATGCTTATATAAAGGTCTCCTTATCAATGAATAAAGTAGAAGTTATCCCTATTATAATTTCTCCTTGAACACGTTATCAGCACGTGGCTCTAGCCTCCGTCTAATAGCCCTAAACAAATATATATATTTAGAAACCCTAAAATATGTTTTTCTACCGGCAACTGTTTATTGGAAAAAGATGATCCCCAGAAACTTTTCTGCCAACGACTCCTTTGTCGGGAGGAAAAGCAAACCCTAAAATCCTGCCGACGACATCTTGTCGACAAAAGATGAAAAATCTCAGGGCACCCAGAAATTGATCTGGGCACCCATCCCCTTTTCTCCGGTTGCCGCTGCCCTCGCCGGGGTCCTTCCTCGACGCAGATCGAGCTCTACTCGCCGCTGGTCGAACCTTCCTCGACGTCGCCCCGCCACGATATAGCCCAGCGCCAGAACCCTGAATCGATGTCGTTGACCCGGTTCGGTAGCTCTCGACTCCAGCAGCAGCCGTGATTTGAAGACTCAGCCCCGCTCTCTAGGTCGACGGTGGTCATCAGTCTTCCACGACAATGCCTTAGCCGCTGCCGTCACACCGCTCTGTCGTCGTCTCAAAAAAATTCAGCAACCCGACAACGCCGACCCGTGTGCATTACCCGGATCAGTCCTGACCCGGTCCTCCGCCAACCCGACCTGAGTTGGATTTGGGCCTCTGCCGAGCCCAGCAGCCCTTTGGGCTTTTCTTCCTCCCACTTTTTCCTATTTTATTATTTATTTAATATTTTTTTGCACGTATCTAACTATTGTTATTTTAAACGTGCTAATATAGGAAAAATGTGGTTATTCGTCGAAAAAATTATGACGATGTATACGCCATGGAGGTGAGGAACAATTTTCTGCATTCGTCTAAAGAACGAAGAGACTATTGCATTTTGCACCAAGAGTAGAACCGAGTTCTCAAGCGCATTTTATATTACAACGCAGTTCATTGGCGAACTAGCAAGTAAGATTTATAAAAGTTCCAGCTTTTGAACATATACGATATATATATCGGGCGCTATTAGCCTTCCTCTACTCTGATTCCGGCCATTCTTATATCGCCGATGAGACCTAAGATGGGGATGTCATTACCTCTACGGTCGAAGTTTTAAGTGATGGTCCTTGGGGAATCACGTTTGAAAGGGAAATTAAAAGAAAAAATATGCTTATGTGGATGTCTGAGTACGCCACTGTTTGAAGGTGCGATATGATATCGTCGGTTTTATGCATCGAAAAGATAAATTTATGACCATATACGTCATAGCCCTTCTAATTTCGTTCTACATACTTGAATGGTATATGTCATATTCATACCAATCCGACGTATCTCTTTTCTTGTAGATGTCGTCGTAGTCACGACCCGATTTCAAGATTCTTAATCTCGAGAGCAAAGAATACCATCGATGAGTTTCCGATGTGTAGCTTGCTTTTCAAAGCAAACGTTTCTCAGTCATTCTGAATGAAGCAGTAGCCACTACCCCATTTGGGGATTATGTCAAGGCCTAACCACTCATTTTTGAGAACGCCATATTCATCCTACTCTAAAGCGACAACATCTGTCGATAAAAGATCCCTAAAGAAAAAATTTAAGGGACACGCTCTAGTAGCGATTAAATAATGTCAATGACATACTTATCCCAGAGATTTCATTGAAATGGGAAACCATTCGGTTCTTTGGATTATGACCTTGACACTGTTAGCATAACAAAAATGATAGAGATCTTATCAATAAGACTCTTGATAAATTCCCCATAGCCTATGATGTCTTATGACACCCATACCAAAATTCGGTTGATTAGGCTAACTAAATAAATAAATAAATAAAAATTTGAGACCTGTTGGAATTAAAAAGATTCATGAAACCACAGGCTCACCATGGGAAGGCTTCAAAATAAAAGAAATCAAAATCAGAATGCCCGGTATCAACAAGTTTCTAAACCGATATGTGGAAGAAATCTAAATGATAAAAATCGTGTGACACGACGCTCCAACACTTGGAGACGAGATGGCGGTAATGCCGCACCTTCAGGGGGAGGCCGATTCGGCCATGGAACCCGTCAAGGTGGCCATGCGCCACCTCTTTCCTCGTCCAACATTAGCAGCATTATGTATGCTCCTTGTTACAAGTGTGGTTCCTCTAAGCATATGCACCACGTGTATAATTCTAGCAAAGAGATGATTAATGCCTACAAGAGATAATTCTAGCAACCTCACGTTAATCTCGTGGCTGAGTGAGAACTAGTGATGACAACCTCACGTTAATCTCGTGGCTGAGTGAGAACTAGTGATGACAACCTCACGTTAATCTCGTGGCTAAGCACTTCATTCCTGAAGTTAAGACTCAAGAGCCTACTCAAGCATTAGATGTCCCGGATTTTGATTAGTCTTTATGTTTGACTTTTCATTAAGAATTTTTCAAGTATTGTAATGGCTTTGCCATATCTTATAGACTTTGATCTCTTAGTCGTTTTCTTTGGAATTAGAAGCTTGCTTTTTATGTATTAAAAGTTGGCAAGTTAATAAAATTTCTCTGTTTTCCCACATTGTGAGAAATTTTATGTTTTTAAGCAATCCAGATTCGTGTTTTAATGACTCACGTGGTTCTTCTGAAACACTATTGGGTTACATTGGCTTAGTATATTGGACTTATAATTCCACCTCAGCTCAAATTAAAATCAAAATCAAAGAATAATTGGAGCTAGGCTCGACGTCACAAGCCTAGTGGCTGATGTCGGCCTCATGGTGATGATACCTCGGCTTCGGTAGCACAAAAGTGCCATGTCATCGTGCTTTCAAGGAGGCTTCGGCCTCGGTTCCATGGCCGCCCGAGAAGGTGCTTAGCACCGATCCTAGGAGGCTAAGCCTCCATTCTTCCGGTCATATTCAACACCACAACGTGCGAAGCCTCGGCTTCGTTTTGGTTTCTGATGATGATTGCTCGGTTATGTAACATTCAACCTTGCACTTTCTAAGTTTAGTAGAAGTTATAAAGTCCAAATGCCATGCGATACACTCGATGGGATTTCATCCCCTTTCTTTCTCTATCCTACGGCGTAGTGATTAGACTGTGTCCCGCGAGAAAACCACCCATAGTTTTTCATCTCTTTAGATGTCTCACGGTGAAGTTGAGTGTCTAGCTGATAGTGGGACAACCCACACTATCCTAAGGGAGAGAGAGTCGTTTAAGTATTATGTGCAATATAGATGATCAATGACTATATCGATTAAAACCTCGCCGGTTGTTAAAGAGCGTGGATTCATTAACTTTACGTTACCTAATGGTACAGTTATCGATGTCATTGAACGTATTCTATGCACCAAGAAAAAATCGAATCTTCCTGTGTTTTTCAAAACCTAATTGCCATATGTTATCACTTGGATATATGAGAATGGTAACAATTACTTGTGTATTTCCTCTAATGAATCATTCTAGAGAAGAAGTTGAGTCAGATTCAATGAGAATACCTCATTCCGATTCTTGTTATTGGACCTTATGACTCATACAAGTTTTGATATTGCATGACCTATAAATTATAGCTCACTCATTCAAAAATGGTATATTTTATACCGATGGAAAGGTCTATGTGTCTAATTTCCAGAGACACTGACCGTTTGATCATAGCTATCATATTAAGTGGGTTATGGCCGTTTCGGCAACGTAGGACGGATCTGTCCAGAAATCTATAGATCCATCAACTTCGACAGAGCTTTGTGATCAGCTCGCTTCGAACTACATTGTGTACTTTATATCAATGGAAAGCTATCGATGTATAGTTTCCAAAACATTTTACGGTTTGTCGATACCTTCTGTAATGAAGAAGTTATAACCATTTTAGTACACAAATGTCATGCTGCGCGTGAATCTGATTTTCAGCGCGAATTTGTATTTTAAGATGCATAATGCTCTTATTGCAAAGCTTGTACACTAGCAAAGATGAATCCATTGTTTTCCTTTGTTATGGACACAAAACAAACCATTCTTACAACAAATCCAAGATGATATGTGTGGACCTATCAACCAGAATGCGGACCCTTTGTGTATTCTAAGGTGCTGGTTGATGCATCGACGCGTTGGTCACGTCGATTTTCTGTCCACAAGCTGCATTTGCCAAGCTTTTAGCTTAAATCATCAAGTTAAGGGCTTATCACCCTGACCATCCTATTAAATCTATTAGGTTGGATAATGTTAGAGAGTTTAACTCCAAGACATTCGATGATTATTGCATATCTATAGGGATTGAAGTTGAACATCCCGTTTCTCATGTTCTTTCTCAGAACTGCCTTGCAGAAGCCACTCTTCAGCAACTCCGGCTATTAGCTAGGGCTTTTGGTTATGGAAACCAATTGCCA
This sequence comes from Potentilla sterilis, assembly GCA_963682095.1. Taxonomy (NCBI): domain Eukaryota; kingdom Viridiplantae; phylum Streptophyta; class Magnoliopsida; order Rosales; family Rosaceae; genus Potentilla; species Potentilla sterilis. Next base: position 24,848,856 of record OY821762.1, on the reverse strand, counting down.
GTTTCTGCATGGGGATATGTAATATTGCATGCAGCTATGCTTATTCGTTTCAGACCCAATGCCAACCAGACGTGTAGTGCATACCAGCTGGTTACTGGTTATAAACTCAATATTGCGCACTTACGTACTTTCAATTGTGCTGTTTATCTATTACGCCTCTTCTGCGTACACAGATGGGTCTACAAAGACGTTTAGGTATATGTTGGATGTGAATCCCCAACAATAATCCGCTACCAACTACCGTAGATCTCTTTACTGCGCGTTTCGCAGATTGTCACTTTGATGAGACACACTTCCCGCCGTTAGGGGGAGATAGGAATGCTCACATTCCGAATGAAGGTCAGGAATTGACATGGTGTGGCCCCAACGATTTGTCTCATCATGATCCCAGCACTACTCAAAGTGAGTTAGAAAGTGACGAGATCGCATATACATACTGCAAATGTGCCGGTAAGGTTGAAGATCTGATCATATGGGATCGGTTCGGCTGCCCTAAGACCTAGTGTCGTCGGCATACCTTTAGGAGAGGGTGACGCCAGCGGCGGCACCATCGTACGCTGTGGCGTCTCTGTTGTTGAATCGGATCGCAACGGTGCCACTGATGGACTTTGAAGGGGCAGCAGCTTCGGCCTCGGCTCCCACCAAGAAGAGGGGGAGACAGTTTAATTCTCGAGATTTAAAACCTCGAAAGAAGCGAGTTGTGATGGCACAAATTAATCTGCTCATCATCAATGAGATTGTCTCTGACTATAATTATGTCCATGATCAACTATGTGTTTTCTGTGGGACGCCACAGAACCTTTGTTGATATCAGAGTACACATAAATCTCAATTACACAAGTGCGCACGTGTATTCTGTGGATAAAATTCCACGTATGTTGATGATGTAATCGCTTATTCCGTTGCAGAGTGTCAACGAAGAGTGTATTGGCCGAAGTGGAAAGAAAAAATACAGGCAGAACTAGACTCGTTAAATAAAAGGCAAGTCTTAGGATCTGTTAAGTTGATCCGGAAATACGTTAAACCTGTTGGACATAAGAGAGTCTTTGTTCGTAAGTGTAATGAGAGAATGAGATCATGCGGTATAAAGCAAGACTCATGGCGCAATGTTTCTCTCAACTACGTGGTATTGACTACGATGAGATGTATTCTCTCGTAATGGACATCATTACTTTCCGCTACTTAATCAGTTTAGTAGTGTCCCAAAAACTGAAGTTTGCAGCTTATGAATGTGGTTAATGTATACCTATATGGGGATATAGATGCAGATATATACACTAAAGTGTTTGAAGGACTTCTAATGCCTCGAATCAAGTGACTTTAAACCACAAAGTCATTGTGCAACTAGATTGTAACGTCTGTTATAATACTTGATTGGGAGGGGATACAAGAACAATGATTTATGCCCATGTGTGTTCATAAGAAAGACAAAGTCTAGACACAAGAATCCATTCCGTCCTAAAGATGATGATGAAGAGATGCTTGGAGCTAAATGCATGTATCTTAGTGCAATTGGGGCGTTATTGTATTTAGCACAATATACTAGACCAGACATCGCTTTCGTTGTGAACTTATTAGCTAGATTTAGCTCAGCGCCTACGCATCGTCATTGGAATGGTGTTAAACATCTGAAAGGTTCTATTGACTTGGGTTTGTTCTACCCCTTTAGCACCAGAGAGGTTTCCACCACCGGTCATCCTCACACCAATGCCACCGGCAGCCTCGGCAGCGCAGCGGAACTGCCGCCGGCACCGGCGACGTGGAGACCGGCATAGGTGATGATTTTGGCCCTTTTTCGTCCTTCAATGGCCGTCTCCCTTATCCAAAGACTCCCAACAATGTGTTAGTTGGTTTTGTAGATGCTGGGTATCTCTCTGACCCGCATAGTTCTTTTATAATGTACAACAACAGAAATTCCTGAACATCCAAGCTAATCAAGTGAGTTCAGATGCAAATGATGCAGATTTGTTTACCAGGTCTTTGAGAAAATCTATGTTTGTGAAACATGTGAAGAGCATTGGCATGCGCCAGTTATCAGAGCTCTAAGTTTGTTAGACATCAGGGGGAGTCTACATCACATGTCAATCACAAGTATAGTAGTTGGTGTGTTGTGCTATTTTCCCTTCGTCCATGCATTTTATTTTTGCCCAAGAGGTTTTTATTTTGCTGGCAAGGTTTTAGTGAGGCAACATGGTAAACACCATGAAGACATTAGGCGCTTGACACAAGGGGGAGTGTTGTAGGAAGGTTATTTCCGTAACTTTCTGGATGTGTCTTGACCTAATTAGACTAGTATAGTCGATTCTGTAATAGATAGGGAATCCCTGATTTATCGGGATACTTATTGTAATGCCTATATAAAGGCCTCCTTATCAATGAATAAAGTAGAAGTTATCCCTATTATAATTTCTCCTTGAACATTAAATAGATTTTAGCCCTACACTTCAAGTGACGAGACATAATTTGATTTAATTTAATGTTTTAATGATGATATTGTTTTACTAATTAGAACAAGCCACAAACACATCTTATGAGTGTGAAAAGCATAAATTTGTAGTTACAAAAACATTGGATAAATTGTTCTACTTTTTTATTCAAATTTGAATTGAGAAATTTGACGAACGTGAGAGAAAAATATGGGTTGAGGAAAAGAAAATAGTGGGAAAAACTATCTGAGAGTTGTAGATTAAATTGTTTTCTATTTTCTTTTTTCATCACTAAGCCAAAAACCTCAATAGACAATATTCATCAGACAATGCTATTGATAAAAACCATTGTTTGAAAAAATCAGACAATGGTAAGAAAATAAATATTGTCTGAAGTTGTTATTCAGACAATAGATTTTATGTTACCATTGTATGAGTCTATTACAGACAATTTCAGTTTACTGTGGTGTTTTAACATTGCGCTGCCTGGGACTTCAGACAATAGTTTTTATTTAACCATTGTGTGAAAACCAGCGGCAGACAATTGTTTACATTTATATGTTGTCTGATTGGTACCCGTCACACAATGCTTTTAGTCAATTTTTGTGCATTGTCTATATTGTTTTAAGACAATTGCTTTAGACAATTTCAGTTTACTGTGGTGTTTTAACATTGCGCTGCCTGAGACTTCAGACAATAGTTTTTATTTAACCATTGTGTGAAAACCAGCGACAGACAATACCTTTAACTTTATATGTTGTCTGATTGGTACCCGTCACACAATGCTTTTAGTCAATTATTCTGCATTGTCTATATTTTTTTTCAGACAATTGCTTTAGACAATGTTCATTATTATGCAGTATTTTCATCATAACTTATCACACGAAAACGCTATTACGTACTTTTAAATGACCTTGTTTCGTCGACTCTTCCAAACATTAAACTCTCTAATAAATGAGAGGTAATCAGCCGTGTAAAAATTTGGAAACTCTATTCCAACCGTCAGATATCACCGTTAAGATTAAATACATGTATGAAAAAAAAACCAACTACATCTGACAACGTTAAAGGCTCGATCGGGACGGTCAACCGGGTGAGTCAAACCTCTAAACGCTTTAAAACGGAAACTGGCCCGTCTAAATGACGTTTTTTGGCCTGATCTTCAACAGAGAATAATTTCAGATCGATGTGACGCAACTAATCATATAAAAATTTTCCTCAAAATATTTACCGACCGTCAGGCTACCCATAGGAAAACGGAAGTAAAAAACAGTTAACCGCAACATTCGGCACACAGATTTTGTCGGAATCTTCTCATTTTTCAACCGTAGACGTATTTCAATATTTCGGTCATATCTTATTTCACGACACATTTGCATTTGAAGAGTCTACGTATAGTAACTATTTGAAACTATAAATTCACTTAAACACTTAGTAAACAAGTTAAAGAACATTAGTGTATATGTTCCGATTTTGAATCTAAAAGTTTGGAAAATCTATTCAAACCGTCAGATATCACCGTTAAGATTAAATACATGTATGAAAAAAAATCCAACTACATCTGACAACGTTAAAGGCTCGATCGGGGCGGTCAACCGGGTGAGTCAAACCTCTAAACGCTTTAAAACGGAAATTGACCAGTCTAAATGACGTTTTTTTGCCTGATCTTCAACAGAGAATAGTTTCAGATCGATGAGACGCAACTAATCGTATAAAAATTTTCCTCAAAATATTTACCGACCGTCAGGCTACACATAGGAAAACGGAAGTAAAAAACAGTTAACCGCAACATTCGGCACACAGATTTTGTTGAAATCTTCTCATTTTTCAACCGTAGACGTATTTCAATATTTCGGTCATATCTTATTTCACGACACATTTGCATTTGAAGAGTCTACGTATAGTAACTATTTGAAACTATACATTCACTTAAACACTTAGTAAACAATAAGTTAAGGAACATTAGTGCATATGTTCCGATTTTGAATCTAAAAGTTTGGAAAATCTATTCCAACCGTCAGATATCACCGTTAAGATTAAATACATGTATGAAAAAAAATCCAACTACATCTGACAACGTTAAAGGCTCGATCGGGGCGGTCAACCGGGTGCGTCAAACCTCTAAACGCTTTAAAACGGAAACTGGCCCGTCTAAATGACGTTTTTTGGCCTGATCTTCAACAGAGAATAATTTCAGATCGATGTGACGCAACTAATCATATAAAAATTTTCCTCAAAATATTTACCGACCGTCAGGCTACCCATAGGAAAACGGAAGTAAAAAACAGTTAACCGCAACATTCGGCACACAGATTTTGTCGGAATCTTCTCATTTTTCAACCGTAGACGTATTTCAATATTTCGGTCATATCTTATTTCACGACACATTTGCATTTGAAGAGTCTACGTATAGTAACTATTTGAAACTATACATTCACTTAAACACTTAATAAACAATAAGTTAAGGAACATTAGTGCATATGTTCCGATTTTGAATCTAAAAGTTTGGAAAATCTATTCCAACCGTCAGATATCACCGTTAAGATTAAATACATGTATGAAAAAAAATCCAACTACATCTGACAACGTTAAAGGCTCGATCGGGGCGGTCAACCGGGTGCGTCAAACCTCTAAACGCTTTAAAAAGGAAATTGACCCGTCTAAATGACGTTTTTTGGCCTGATCTTCAACAGAGAATAATTTCAGATCGATGTGACGCAACTAATCATATAAAAATTTTCCTCAAAATATTTACCGACCGTCAGGCTACCCATAGGAAAACGGAAGTAAAAAACAGTTAACCGCAACATTCGGCACACAGATTTTGTCGGAATCTTCTCATTTTTCAACCGTAGACGTATTTCAATATTTCGGTCATATCTTATTTCACGACACATTTGCATTTGAAGAGTCTACGTATAGTAACTATTTGAAACTATACATTCACTTAAACACTTAATAAACAATAAGTTAAGGAACATTAGTGCATATGTTCCGATTTTGAATCTAAAAGTTTGGAAAATCTATTCCAACCGTCAGATATCACCGTTAAGATTAAATACATGTATGAAAAAAAATCCAACTACATCTGACAACGTTAAAGGCTCGATCGGGGCGGTCAACCGGGTGCGTCAAACCTCTAAACGCTTTAAAACGGAAATTGGCCCGTCTAAATGACGTTTTTTGGCCTGATCTTCAACAGAGAATAATTTCAGATCGATGTGACGCAACTAATCATATAAAAATTTTCCTCAAAATATTTACCGACCGTCAGGCTACCCATAGGAAAACGGAAGTAAAAAACAGTTAACCGCAACATTCGGCACACAGATTTTATCGGAATCTTCTCATTTTTCAACCGTAGACGTATTTCAATATTTCGGTCATATCTTATTTCACGACACATTTGCATTTGAAGAGTCTACGTATAGTAACTATTTGAAACTATACATTCACTTAAACACTTAGTAAACAATAAGTTAAGGAACATTAGTGCATATGTTCCGATTTTGAATCTAAAAGTTTGGAAAATCTATTCCAACCGTCAGATATCACCGTTAAGATTAAATACATGTATGAAAAAAAATCCAGGTACATCTGACAACGTTAAAGGCTCGATCGGGGCGGTCAACCGGGTGCGTCAAACCTCTAAACGCTTTAAAACGGAAATTTGCCCGTCTAAATGACGTTTTTTGGCCTGATCTTCAACAGAGAATAATTTCAGATCGATGTGCCGCAACTAATCATATAAAAATTTTTCTCAAAATATTTACCGACCGTCAGGCTACCCATAGGAAAACGTGAGTAAAAAATAGTTAACCGCAACATTCGGCACACAGATTTTATCGGAATCTTCTCATTTTTCAACCGTAGACGTATTTCAATATTTCGGTCATATCTTATTTCACGACACATTTGCATTTCAATATTTGACTTTTTTTATATAGTTGTTTTGAAAGCGTTTTTAAGAGGGTCGAAGAGTTGACATTTTATTATTTTGGTTTCTCGAGAAAGTTTCTTAATCAAAGTTGTAATGCTCGGCGTGTCGAATTCGTGAACATACGGCACGTGTAATTTGGAGGTCGTGTGAAAAAATTATGACCAATTGAAGTTTTTCACCTCGAAAAATTGAAGTATAAATATAATTTTTCGTCTAGGGTTTCATTATTGCACAACCCTTTTTCTTTCTTTCCTTCTCTCCCGCGCTGCTTCCCCTCAGAGTCGTCTTTCTCCGCACCTCCCTCAGCTGGCTGCCCCTCCGCTCCAATCCACTCCTTCTCCGGCTCCCCTCACTGGGCCCAGAACCCCCTCCTCTACACTCTCCTCCCAACCTCCTCTCCACTCTCCAGCGCCTCAACGCCCTTTCTCATCACAGAAGTCCCTCTCTCTTCTCTCAAAAACGAAACCCTGGCCTCACTCACCTTCTCTTCTCCCTCACGAACCCACTAAGCTCCACCTCCTCCACCTTCGCTCCACCCTCCTGGCCTCTCGACCCCCGCACCACCTCTCTCTCCCAAACCTATCTCGACCTAGAATTTCACTCAAATCCCTTTAGATCTGACCAAGCTCCACCTCCTCCACCTTCCCACTCATGCCTCACCTCCAAGTCCTTCACTTCTTCATCTTCTTCTGTCAAACTCAGTGCCCAGTTTCTGGGTACCCGAAACATGCCGGGTCGGGTCAGACCCCTGGGCCTTGGACCCTCCAAGTGCTGGTTCAGATTTGTTAAAAGTGGTAGAGATGTTGGAATCTACGCAAGTCAATCCGATGGTGAGCTTGGTAAAGATAATGTAGAGCAGGTTTGACTCTCTCTCTCACTCTCACTACTGTTCTATTGTTAGAGAATTAGAGTACCCAAATATTAGTTGGCATTGTGTATCTTTATGTACCTAATTAATAGTATTTTCACTATAAATTGCTAGTAATTGGAAAAAGTAAAAGATTTCTTTGTAGAATGGTGTTTGCTAAGGGAATTGAAGAATCTTTGAAGGGTTATGATCATTATTGTTGATATGGTTCTTACTTTAATTCAATTTTGACTGAAAAAGGAGGTGGAGAAGCAAGTTCTGAAGGCTGGAACTGGTCCCAAACCCGTGGCAGGTCAGAATGTGACTGTACATTGCACCGGTTATGGAAAAGATGGTGATTTGAATCACAAGTTTTCGAGTGTTGGGTGTTGCCATTGACTTCAGATTGACTTCAGATTAGTAATGCTGAAATTTCATTGAATGTGAGCTGGGTGTTGCCATTTGTTGTTTCTAGTTTTCGAGTCAGGGATATGTAGTGTTTCCTTACAGCTTTCAAGTTCATTAATATGTAACCATACGAAAGTTTATTCTTTAGCATATGTATTCTCACATGTCTAATTGCTTTTTATATCTATCGGATTTGCTTACTTATCTTGTCTTCTTGTTGGTATGAGTTTTGGTTTATTGATATTTGCTGTGCTTATTGGTTAGCCTGTATTAAGTCTTCAGCACGATCATTTGTTGATCTTGTTTAATATGTGATTTTGATGGAGGGGTCTTACTGTTTATTTGGGTGTCCTTTGCATAGAGTCTGAGGTTTTGAATCACATTTGAGTAGGGATTTGCTCATGTAGACTAGTAACTGTTTGCTATTTGTTTATATACTTTGAGGTCTAGTTAGAGGAGAACACGAAATTCTGGAAGTAAAGGTTTCAATTCTTGCACTTCGAGCATCATGATAATTGGTATTGCTCGACTCTGTTTTGTGCTTATTTTGATCGTGTTGGCTCCCATTCAATTATTCGATTTATGTGTCACCTGATCACTGATTATGGTCTACTTCTTCTGCATGAGTGATTCGATTATGCTTTCAACTAGGTTGCCAGTCATAAGCACAGGGTTGATGTTTTCCTACTTGTATGGTTTTGTATCCTGTAAGGTGGAAATCATTTAGGGCAACATTTTATTTTTTCTTTTTGAATTATAGTCTTTGGACAATAGTGACTTCAGACCGATAAAATATGCCAAATGCCAAGTTGGTCATTTTTGTTAAGTTCTCCCTCACTTTCTTGGTGCAGATCCTCCTTTTATCTCAGTATTTAGAACTGATAATCTCTCTTTCATGGTTACCCTTGGTCATTTTATCAAGCAACCATTTTTAGCTTAATTATTACTTTCTAATTAAAGAGTACTGTTTAGTACCATCTGTTAACTGCTGAGTACTTTGAGAATATAATATGCATGTAATTTTTTTGTGATTCTTGCGCGCTGGAAACTCATTACCAAATCTAATGCAAGCATCGGCAATGGCTGCTATAGTGATTATGACAGGAAAATTCAATTTCTCTCAGCATTCCAAAAAATTGCTACCGGACTACTGTAAACCTTGTTGTGGCTAAGGATCCTGTCGAGTTGGTATCATTATCTAACCATGCTGCTGACTACATCTTTCTCAAAGGCAAATTGTACCCAGGTGATGTGGTGGTTCAAATAGTTTCTTACTTATATCTAATATGTTTTTGTGTTCGGTCTATTGCTACTGTTGCATATATTTGTACTTAAGATATTGTCGTGCTTTCTCCTTTCGCTTCATCTCTGTGTAATGTCTACGCGAGTGCTTTAAGCTAGTAAACATAGCTGGATTTGGTAATAAAATGTCATGAATTTATCGTTCCACTTTGGGCATTAAATGGACAGGAAAATAGATACTTAACTACAATTTTTACTAAATCAAACTTTCATTTTATCTTTCTATCTTTTACTTTCAAAATCTCAAGTAGATACGTTTATAACATGCATCATGCATATCTTAAATATCACTTCTCTATCTCCTTCAAGTTTTAGAATTTAACATTTATGGTTTAAGATTATGAAATAGATATCAGAATATTTGTTCCGTACCATGTAAGTTGAAAATAGATAAAGTAATAGACCTAACGATGAATCTACATATCACTTACTAATAACTCTACTTTTCAGAAAGTCAAAAGTAGTCCTTTGTTTTCTTTCTCCTCCCAAAGTTTCATTCTCATGTTCTTAGATTCTAATTGAAGTGTTTCATAGCTTTGCTTGAACAGGTTCTGTTAGATGTATACTGATTACTTGGTAGTTTAATTTTTGGAGAGTTGTGCTAGATAAGTGAAAGAGCCATCAAGCTTATCAGCAGCAGTGTGGATTGCAGGGACATGCCTCCATTGTATGGGGCAACCAGCGCAGCACACACTCCGGCTGACAGATTTGGTAATGTACTGATAAGCCATATACATATCAGCTAATACTTCATTATGTTGGAATGGAGCTGTTTTTGGGTGATGTTATGATTTCTGGTTGCAGAAAAATATGATGTTGCCATATCGACAGCTTGTCCTGGACTTGATTATATTGTGGTGGAAACAACTAGTGCAGCAGTCATGTGTTGAGCTACTCCGGAGAGAGAACCTTGGAATTGCGACTTTCATGATATCGGTATATACTTCAGATTAGGTATATGCAGGTTTTAGGCTAATTTCGGCAACCGTATGTAGCCTAGTAGACTATAATAGCCATTTTGTTTATATTGGCTCATCTAGTAGGGATGATGAATATTTGGTTGTCTCTATATTGTGAATGGATGGATTTTGATTTGGTTAATATCAATATTAGATGGATATGTTTTAATTTGTTGGTTTTAAGAAATGTATTGTATATTGCTGTGAATTGCAAACAGAAAAAATTGTCTATCAACCATCTAAACAATGGTTTGTAAATCGGAAGCTGAAAAGTATTGTCTGATTCGCAGAATCACTTTACAAACCAAAACGAAACTATTGTGTATATCGGAGTATCACATTACAAACCAAAACAAAACTATTGTCTGAAACTCAGAATCGCAATGGAAGCCATAACGAAACAATTGTCTGTATCTACGAATCACAATGGAAGGGAAAACGGTACCATTGTCTGCAACTCATAATCACAATAAAAACGAAACTAAAACCATTGTCTATAGCAGATGCAGATAACAAATATCAAACACAAATTGGAAAATCAGGAAACCACTGCAGTTTAAATCAAATACGGACAATACATAAAGATAAAATTAAGTTGTGCAAAACTAATAAAGACAATACTTCATATAAATAAGTGTCTTATTACAATGACAACGACAATATTTCCCAAAAATTTGATATTGTACAAAATAACATGACACAATGATTTATAACAAAGTAGCATTGTCGTTATTGGATGTCAGACAATGACTGTTTTTTCCCTATCATTGTCCATAGTTATAATCAGACAATTATAATTTGCCATTGTCTGAAGCGTGTATCAGACAATCGCTGGGTAGACAATGGTAACGGCCCCTCATCAGACAATGCCAAAAAACCATTGTCTATTGAGGTTTTTGGCCTAGTGCATTTATTTAAACTTTTCCTTTTATGTAACTTGATGTATTTGTCCTCATATATAAAAAGTTATTGAAAGTTTTTAAATTTTTCAAGGATAAAAATGTAAAAAATTTATGTTTTGGTTGACAAATCATGTTTTGTTAAATACAGTTAAACCTCGATAATTTAATACTCGATTAATTAATAAGCTCGTTAAGTTAATAACTTTTTCCAGTCCCGAATCAGGGACAACGTGCTAAATTGATATATATTTCGCTAAATTTATAAGATAATAGACTTTCGAGAATCTCTTAAGACCCCATCGAATATATAAATTAATAATAGCTTAAAAAACACATAATAATTTATTTAAAACATATAAATTACTCATTTATGAAGACTTCTTAAAATATGACTCAATTGTAACTTGTTGCTTCTTAAAGTTGATGTCACCATGGATCTCATCACAAACTCTTCGTAGCATGGTTATAATTTTTGGAGTAGTTTTTTCATAGTGCAACAAATAATTATTCGATGTTTTCGCTGCTTAGAGAGTTTCTTTTAGTGAAAGGGTCTCCATGACACAACTATCATCTTCAACATTATCACTCTGATCATTTCTCATGATGCTCTCAATTATCTCCTCGTCAGTTAACATCTTTGCAGTTGTGTTATTCTCTTCAGGGTAGTCCAATAGGTAATCTGCATCCATTCCATTACGATAATTCAACCCTTTAATTAGGCTTTGCAATTCATTATTGCCTTCACCACTCAATGGTTCATTCAAGTTTTCTGAAGCCATATCATCACTTGACCTAATATTACAATGACGAAAGCAATTAGCAATGGTCCTTGTATGAACATCAATCGTCCAAGCCGCTATTGCAAGATTCATTGCATCTAAAACATTAATCTTCTCAGGATTTGTTTCCCCTGCTTCATAACCCTCCAAAAGACTACGATAAAAACGACGATGATAATGCATCTTGAAAGCTCTAATAATCCACGTGTCACAAGATTGAATCTTTGAAGTTGTTGTTTGGTGGCAAGAAAAATAATTCCACATTACATTCTGTAATTCTTCAATGGTTTTTGGATGAGCAGGACAATTATCCACAAGTAAGAGAATTTTTCTACTTGTCATCTGTATATCGAGTTGCTGAATATATTGCTCAAATAACACCCCAGTCATCCGCGCTCGTTTGTTAGCACGATACTCACTATTCAAACTGCTCAAGTTAACATGTTTAAAACACCTTGGCTTAGCATATTTTCCAATGATCTATAAATGAGTCTTCTCTGAGCCATCTTCAATACAACAAATAACAATAATTAGTCTTTCCTTGTCTTGTTTTTTCCCTTCAGGCTGCTTTGTTGCAAGAGAATGATCCGGTTGTAGTCTAAAAAACAATCTAGTTTCATCCATATTGAAAATATCTTTCATCTCGAACTAATCAACTTTCTCCTTTATGGACTTCAAATTGTTCTCCATACTCTCCATATCAACTAAACCACTTTCTCCAAAGCGACGATAATTTTTTATTCCATGTCATGATTTGAACCCCTCGAGCCAAAACTTGAGAAAAAATGAACTCTGAAGTATCTTGTGGGTACATCTTCTTCAAAAGCTCTTTTGCCTTCTCTGTGATTAGCTCCCCCGTCATATTCACACGTTCTTGGTATTGAACAATTCACTCATACAAAGCCTTTTCTAAGTCGGGAAATTTTGCTGATTTGTGACGCTTGACATCACCTTTTTCAAGAGCTGTTGAGAGGTACGCCGAAGACCGTTTGATCAATTGATATTGTTTCTTGACTCACTTGTAATTCAAACTTTTTCAAAACCCACTGATGCAGTTGCTTTTGAGTGACGCCTAGATTTTCTTTACTGTACTCGCACAATGTTCTACGCATTTCATCCGTCATGGTGGATTTCTTTACACCTGTGAGATGAGAAGCCATGTTGTGTTTGATGTTTTGTTGTGGTCTATTAGTTTTCTTAATTTAAATAGAGCTTGATTAACTAAATGTTCATAAAAGTAATATATTGAACTAAATGTTTATAAAAGTAATACATTGAATAATGAATTTTTGTGTTGAAACCCTAAAACGATAAGTATTTTGATAAATTAATAAATTATTAATTTATCAATTAATTAATACCTCGCTAAACTAATAAATTTTATCAGTCCTAATATTATTAATTTATAGAGGTTTAACTGTAATAGTATAGATGAGCGAGTGCAATATGAGAAAGTCATGGGAAACTAGGCAGCTTTAAAAGAGAATTACCAGAGCACAACGCTTGTTGAGCAAGCTTATAAGTATGGCACAGAAAAAGAAGGATCGCAGATGCTATTAAGCCTGAATGCAGCCACTGAAACTACATTATTGTGCTAATTGAGCACGTAACTGATGATATCTATGAATGCATTGTATAGATCAAATTATTATATTTACTCCTTCTAATGAATTGGTTTTGATACGATAATTGAATTGAGCATTACATGGAGGCATATAAGCTGGGGGTTGGCGCATGCTAGTCTGAACAGTACCACCATCCTTGACTATGAAAGCAGTGTTCATTCCCCAACTCAAGTGTCTCTCAAAGTGGCAATGCCAAAACCATACCCCTGTAATAATAAGAAAATTAATAATATTTATTAAGTTCACATCGATAATTCGGTCACATCAATAATTATAAAGCAGTACGTGAAACTCAAGATAAAACTTAACTTTCTAATAAAAGAGGAAAATAGGATTTTAGATTATAAAATAAGGAGCGAAAATTTCAATATTGCGTAATATGAAGTAGTTACGGGGGAGTAAGGCTTACCAGGATTATTTGCTGTGAACCTAATTGCTAACCAGCCATTTTTGGGAACTCCAAAGGTAGTTACTTGGGGAGGATCAACCAAATTGAATCCTTCAGGATCAGTCACATTGTTATAATTTCCAAAACCAAATCCAACCACGTAGAAACTGTATCCGTGCATATGCATTGGATGATTAACAGAGCTTTTCATAACATCGGTCCCTTGGAACACAATCTGCACCGACTCGTTATAATTTAACACCTTCACCTTCGTCCCTTGTACGGTGAATAATATATCATGCACAAAAGTTTCCTCTGTGAAGTTATAATATTCAGTTGGCTGGTCTGGAAAATCTGTTGTGTAAACTCCACTTATGTTCCTACATACATCACAATATTGAAATGAGCAGCGATTAAAAAAGATTTTCTTAGTTAAAGAAGTAGAGATAAATTATAGGGAAAATGTTACCTGTAGTAGGCTTGAAGGACATCTGTGGTATTCAGTGGAAACGCCCAGCTAACATTATTCAAGCTTGAAGTCATTTCCATATCAGTTTTACAGCCTGAATGTGTACAAGGAAGTTCATTCATGGAAACTGTTATAAACATTGAAGTAGTAACATTTAGTGGGACACTGACAGGGTATTCTGGAGTTGCCAAGCTCTTAATTCGGAGAGTGAATTTCACTGCTGCCGGATAACCCAAGTACATTGGGAGAGTGGTGGGAAAGGAAGGAGGTTGATATGTATAGTTTCCTGTATATGCAAGGATTGCAGTGACATTGACATGATCAAAGTCCACGACTGCTGCATCCTCACTCGAGTATTGTCTAGCAGCCATATAGTACTGACCAGGAGGTTGGTTTGCTTCGAGTAGGACATCCATCGCTTGTCCAGGGCTTAGAACTATGTAACCTGTATTTATGGGTTTAATATAGGCTCCATCTAGTCCAACCACAGTGAGGTTGTGGTCACTGACGGCAAAGAACTGTTCTGCATTAATATTTGCATTGATTATACGAAGCAGATAGGTCTTTCCGTAGTCCACCACTCGACGGTACGTTGTTTCTGCAAGTAATGTGAAAGTTTGAGATGATTTCATTGTCTGAAACATGAACAAGCACACTGTACGTAACTGCGAACATATGATCAGCATACCATTAGAACATGGACAAAGATCTCCTGCTTCGCCATTTATAGTATATGCATCTGAATGGGGCAAGTCGCTACCTTGTTCCATAGCCACATCCACAAGTTCTTTTATATCTCCAAAGTACCAGGATGCTGCTTACACGCAAGGATAGACAAAAACAATGCAAGTTAAGCTTTCAAATATTACCCTGAAAAGTGAAAACAATGTTACGAACCACAGCAATGCCAAAAAATTATATATATTAACATGGATCGTGTATAGGGCATATATAATACCAATTATAATTGTCTCATCTTCATCTGGTTGAGGGAATGGAAATGTAGTTCCAACAGCGGGTAAGATAACAATGGCACCATGAACTGTGGCTCTTGTCCAGTCACTGTGAGCATGCCACCATAGAGTTCCTTCTTCATCGGATAAGCGAACTTCATAGGTGAAATTTGTCCCAGGAGGGATTGGACATTGCGTAATGTACTCTGGACCATCTGACCAAGGATTTCTTGGTTGCTTTATTCCATGCCTGTACCATCACATAATCATCTGTATTTATGTATCAACGGAATGAAAATTCTTGATTAAGAGATGTGCATGCATGGGTCCTGCTCTAATTAACTTAAGATTCTTTTATTAATTCCGTATAAAAATTATTCTGTCTTACGAGATCTGTTGTGTTCAATAGGATTGATTTATATATACGCCAATATATATATGATGCATGCTTGGATGTATAATATATCAAGAGTACGTATAAATCTCTGCGATTATTTTAAGACCAGTGACTGACTGACTGACTGACTAGTGAAATTAAACCATTGGAAAAAATATATGGCCGGTGAACTTCTTTTTCTCCCTTTTGAATTATTGAGGGGGTAGGGGGAGATCTAATTAATGTGAAAGTAAGATACAGCTGGAGCTTAATATAGTCGAAAATCATCATCTGGGTGACTTCACAACTGAATGTGCGCTATCTATACGTACTCAGCTGAGTTTGTTTTGCCATAAGCATATCGAAGAGCAATGCATTCGATCTTTGATCGACACTGCCTACATGTGTTTCCTTTTCCATCAGAAACCACCACAACGTTCTTCAACGTACGAAGTCTTCTTCCTCGTTTTCTTTCTTTCTGTATTCTATTGAAGAATTACTCTACATATATTACACACTCAGCGAGAGAGAGAGAGAGAGAGAGAGAGAGGGAGAGAGAGAGATCGAGAGAGGCTCGACTTTCAGTTCTTAAAAATTAGAGCTAGGTAATGCATAAAGAGAGGATTAAAGAGATGAATGAGAAGGGAAAATACCAGTGAATAGTGAAACCATAATCTCCTTGGTTATGAACATTAACGAAAACTGTATCCCCTTTGTGAACTCGTATCTCTGGACCTGGGAAACTGTCATTTACTACCAAAATGCTCTTCGTTTCGCACAGTTTGGTGAACTCTTTCTCCCTTACCTGTTATAACAAGGTACACATGCATACATGAAAGTCAGATAACATGCAGACCTCAAAATGAACTTAGTACATATAAAAGCTTACAGATTACAAGAAAATGATCGAGATACAAGAAAAGCGATCGAATTCCGAATTAGCTACTTACAACAAAATCATAGAAATGCACTTCGCCTTGAACCAGAGAGGTAAACCGCACAATAAGGAAGAGAAACCCCAGAAATTCTGTAGTCAAGAACAGACAGTTCTTTTGGGGTTTCATGCTGTTATTTCTTGGGTGAAGAAAGACGGCAATTAGCTTGCTGTTCCTGTTTTGGGTGCTAGCTGATACAATGTATATATTGTTCGATTATTGCTTGCTAGTGTATGTTTATATAGCTATGGATTCTGATTCCTTTTTTCTAACAAACAGTCAAAATTAGCAGTTGATTGTATCTTCTGGTCAATCTAACACAGAGTGCACTGCACTTTGCATTCTTTAACAGAAAATGAGTGATTTAAACCAGAATCATATGATGCACGCTAGTCCAATAGCTAGCAAATAAAAAATGACTAAAACAAAGAAAAATGCACCAATAGTGGTGCTTCAATTCAATGGGCAGATCTGAAATTAAGTATCGCTTGCGTCTGCAAAACGTTAATTAATAAGGTATGTCAAGTTGAATGCATACCATATCAGTGGGCATTTTTAAAGGTCATATTGGAAAATACAAATTAATTTGATTGTACAACTTTCCTTTTTTATACATACAAAATTCTTCTTCTTTTAAAGTTTTAACTTTTAAGGGCGGGTTGCTGTGCTTTAAGTCTTAATTAATGAAATTATAAAAAAATGTAATCTATTTTAACATGCATTAACTACCATATTTGTTTTGAAAAAAAAAAAACGGTGACATACCACTCAAGTGAATATTGCTGAGGGTTTTTTTTTTTGTAATTGTTATAAAAAAAAATAAAAAAAGCAGCAGTGCTGACATTTAAAAAATAAAAATCAAAGACTGTTTTATTTAAAAAATCAAATAATATTTTTTTTTTAATATCTTTAATTTTAAGAAGCACTTGGCATGTACTATAATTAAAGCGCTTCATGTTCTTAAAAGAAAGGGCTACATTGCAAAAATATGTAGTTTAATTTTGAATTTTTTTTTTTTTAACTTTAAAGTTTTTACAAAAAGTGCACTGTGAAGCATTACGGAACATAACTGACCATAAGATGTTTAATGCATTTACCATAATTTTTTCATTATATACCATAAAATATAGCGTTTACGTACCATTTACCATAAAATATAGCATTTGCCATTTACCATAAAATGAGTACGTAAAGTATATTGATTTGTGGAGCCCTTATGCATTGCCAACACCCGCCATATTTAAATGTCGGAAACACCCGGCATATCTACACTTAGGCCTGTCAATTCCGACACGACCCGATAACACGACTCGAAACCCGCACGAAATAAAGCGGGTTGAACCCGCACGATTAAAAAGCGGGTCAGCGGCGGGTCAACCCGCCAACTCGAAATTAACCCGCTTAACACGTTTATTAAATGAGTCGGGTTATATTGTATATAACATGCATACATGACCCATACATTACGTGTTTATAAGGGTCGATTAAGTCTTTTCTTACAATTAGGGTAACCGTTAACACAATAAATTCTCTTGTTTAAGCCTTGTATCAACACAAAAACCCTAAGTTCCACCGCACATCAGCATCAAAACTTCACCTTTTCTCGAGAAGGTATTATCGTCAAGCCAATGGTACTTTTATATATGAGATATGTTTATCTGATACTTGATTTTGATCAACTCTTGTTCTAGATCTTCCAGTTCAAAACTAGGATGAGATATATGATTATTATATATATGCTATCGTAAGGAACTTAGGGTTTATACATATGAACAAACATATATATATATATATATATATGTTCTCGTTTCCATGATTATTAGATAGCATGTTCAAACCCTAATAAGATTATTGTATTCATGTTTGTTCTCGTTTCCATGATCTTGCTTTGTTATAGGTGGTGATTACTTGTTCCTTTTATGCTGAATAAAGTGAAGCAGTGTTTGCAAGTTAGCATTTGATGCTTTACATTCAAACTTAAATTTCAAACTCAGTTTATGGATTATGTATATTTTTTTTTATACGATGGATGGATTTTTTAATTTTTAATTTATGAGAGTTTTTAATTTTATGAATGGATTTATATATGAATTACAGATAATTGTGGTCTTGTGTAGTTTGTTGTGAATTTAATCAAGTCATTAGTTAAATGGGTCACAATGTTAATGGGTCATTTGTCCAACACGGCACGACCTATTTATTAAATGGGTTAAACGAGTTGGAAACAGGTAACCCGTTAATAAATAGGTTGAGTTTGGGTTTAAATTTTCGATACGATTATTAAATGGGTTGGGTTTAGGTTTGTGTTTTGTGACACGCGAAAAATCTTGACCCGACACGAACCCGACACGACACGACCCATTGACAGCCCTATCTACACTGCTGTTTTTCTTATGTCCAATCTACTGGTCCTTGGTCAGGGTGGTAAGACAGCTAAGAAAAGAGATGAAGTTGTTTAGATTTTTACCTGTCACTCAACACTTAGTAGTATAAATTAAACGTTCCGGTCAAACTAAACATCCCGCTCCTAATTTAGGACATTATCATTTTTCATCGTGATCACATAGTTTCCTCAAATAAATGTACTAGATTTATTTTATTTATTTTTTTTAGAAAAAGGGAGAGCTTACCTTAGCACCACCCTCCTAGAATTACAAACCCTAAACTAGAATAGTTGGCTGCGACATTAGCCACTCGCTATCGTGGTTTGGGCTTCTGTATTATGCATATGTGCACGGGTGGCGGCAGGCTACAGTCTCAAATTGCTTTGTGGATGTATGTGGCAGTCCTTCGACGGCGATGCTGTGGCGGAGCAGTTTGAGTCCAAACCTTGGTTGTGGTGTATGATTATTGCGGTCTTGTGCTCAAATCGGTAGACTATGGTAGATTCGTGAGTCTTATGAGATAATCTATGTTTAGCTTGTGCTAAAATTGCGTCTTTATAATATGTAGGATATAGGTGCACAAGGTTCTAAAAGGCGCTAGGCGACACTAATCGGTAGAGGCACCTTCTAGCGCCTAGGCGACTAGGCGTGGATTAATCGGAATTAGACGTTTTCTAGGCGTTTTCTAGGCGATATTAATTAAATATATATATAAATATTTATATATGTGAAATAATGAATATTTAAAATATTTCTATAATTTAATTAGCAAAAATATAGACTAAAATTAATAAAATGTGGTTTAAAATTTGGTTTTTTTTTTTTTTCCCGCCCAAGCCCGCCCAGAGGCGCCCAGAGTCGCCTAATTCGCCAAGAAGCCCAAAACGTGGAATATCTCGATTATAGGCAAAATTCCCTCATTTTGGCTCGCCTAGCGCCTAGGCGCTCGCCTAGCTCGCCTTTTAGAACACTGTAGGTGCATGTTGTGATCAGTCTTAATAAACGAAGTTCCGTTAGTTTTTTACTAAGATTGCTTTTTGCGAGCTAATAAG
Source organism: Potentilla sterilis (assembly GCA_963682095.1). Lineage (NCBI taxonomy): Eukaryota > Viridiplantae > Streptophyta > Magnoliopsida > Rosales > Rosaceae > Potentilla > Potentilla sterilis. Next base: position 24,829,111 of record OY821762.1, on the reverse strand, counting down.
ATGTAATGAGTCATATGTTTTAACTAGGAGTTTGGTTGTTCACTCACCAACTCTTTTAGTTTAGTGTTAGTAATTCTAAGCTGATTTGGCTGTTTAATAATATCAACTTCTATTCGTAAAAAAAAAAAAAGGAAAAAAAATGTTTCTCTAAAGGCTTTAATGTCTCAAAGACTAGCTACTCATTGCTACAAATTATGTATGAATAGGCTTCCATTAAAAATAATTATTCAACTCTAGTAAACAACTTTAGTATTCGAACCTTGGCAATGATAGATCCATACCAACTCGACCATATATGGTGTTTAATATATTGTCTCAACTTTTGAATTAATTGCATGTGTGTTCGAACCTGAATTTGGCAAGACTCATCCTAGCAAACAGGTGAGGGAAGTAACAAGTGAAGAGGCGGGTTACATCATGGTTTGTAACAAGTGAAGAGGCGTACTATCTTGAAATGTACGTTAGTGTGTTGTTCTACTGTACTATGTTAGGGTCTTAGCCTCTTAGGTAACATACAAAGTACTTTGAAATAGTTTGTTCTTGATCGATCAGCTGTTGAACTAATATCGTTTTCTATCCTGCTAAAAAGAAACATACATGCTTTGTAGCTGTACAAAATTGATTCCCTTGGCTTGTTTGCTTTCAGTAATCTAAGAAAAAGAAGAGAATTAGGAAAGGAAAAATCACTACAAAAAAGTTGGTCAAAAGTCACATTTTTTTGTGTGGTTAATTGTGGCATTTAGAGGTATGGCCAACCCAAAAAACAACATACATATCTCACTAAACGTGATTTTTATGTTATATAATAAAAAAAAATAGATTTAATAAGATATATGGATGCTTTTTAAATTGGCCATACCTCTAAAGAATAAAAGAAATGTGGCATTTGCCTAATATTAGAAAGGTGAATTTAACTAGAAAACTGACTTCTTTGTAGATCGCAGCTGTGATATTTCCTTTTTTGTTGGTCAACTAGTGATTAGTGAAGCGGTGCCAGATCTCCAATATTCATATATATGTATGTCTGAGATGCAATTTGCAAATAAATTACTAATTCAATAAAAGTGGACTCCAATACCACGTATGACGGTCTATTAATTAAACAAAGATTAATTAAATATCTTGCCTATACCTTTCCTAACTTTCCTCTTCAGTTCTGGTCAATATCAGTAGATTTGATACCTTTCATCTTCTGGAAACACAATGCTTGTACAATTGGTGTGTTCGTATGTGCCCAGAGATTTAAGGTCCACACTAGTTCGATGTCAACAAAAAAAATAACTGAGAGAGAAGCTACTGAACTGCTAGCCCCCCTTATTCTGAATAATGAAGCTCTTAACCATGTACCTTTCCTTAACCCAATTAACATCAAGTACAACAGATTAGTAAATAGTTATGGGTCCAGTTTAAGGGACACTTTATTTTACACAAATTTTTACACTTCTTTTTAAGCCATTAGATCTAGTTAAGTTTAACAGTGTTGATTAAATTTCCTCATTATGTAGAAAAATGACATGGAATTTAAAAAAATTATCAACTAAAACATAAGAAAATTTAATAAAAAATTACCAATAACTACACTTTTGAGCACATAATTACCAATAACAAGTTTGTTTTAAAAATTACCACTAGCAAGTTTTCATCAATTTAACTAACAGAATCTGTTCAATGGTAATTGCGAAATGATCGATCCTTTTACTTTTTTTTATAACATTATTAAAGGTTAGTAGTATTACGCGATTTATTACTGACCCTCAGTATGATTAACATTCAAATAGTTTACAACAGTTAGTTGAATAGTAGTAATTCTCATAAATGCCTAATGTTCACTACCAGATCGGAGAGAATAGCCGACGAAAAAAATTTCGTCTACTATGTCAAATTTTCGTCGGCTATTCCTTCTGCCGACAAAATTTTCGTCGGCTAGAATTCATCGGAAAAACGCCGTCGGTAATACCAATGGCCGACGAAAAAAACGAAATCGTCGGCTATAGTCGAGTATGGCCGACGATTTTACCGACGAAAATTTATTTTGTCGACCAAACGTGGGCAAAATATCCGACGAAATTCGTCGGATATTTTCGAGTATGGCCGACGATTTTGGCAACTATAGCCGACGAAGAAAATCAATTTCGTTGGCTATTTGTTCTTAAATATAGCCGACGATTTTGTCTATTTCGTCGGCTATTCTTAAATTTTGGGGAAAAAAAATTAAAATTATTCTTTGGTTCAGGATGATGGAGGAGGAGGATGGAGGAGGAGGCCGGATGAGGAGGACGCCGGCGCCGATTTGAGGAGGAGAGCGGAGGAGGAGAGAAAAAAGGCAGGCTGAAAGATTTAAAGAAGAGAGAATAGCCGACGATTTAAAAGATTTCGTCGGCTATACTTTGGAAGATCAACAGCCGTCGGATCTGAGTCATCCAACGGCGGACAATAAAAAGGCGCGGATCGCAAGAGTTTAGCCGACGAAATATGATTTTCGTCGGCTAAACTTAGAGAATAGCCGACGATTTACAATATTTTATCGGCTATTCTATGAACATCGTCGGCTATACTTTGGAAGATCAACAGCCGTCGGATCTGAGCCATCCAACGGCGGACAATGAAAAGGCGCAGATCGCAAGAGTTTAGCCGACGAAATATAATTTTCGTTGGCTAAACTATAGGTCAAACCACTAAGTCAAACCTCTAAACGCTTAAAAACGGAAATTAGTCTAGTTAAACGACGGTTTCTGACACAGTAGAAGTGTGGAAGGGTTGCTCAACGTCGAACCTTCAATGAATGGAGAGTACAATCAACGTCGTACTCTAAAGAACAGGTCTGGAATCCACTAGGAATCAAGAGAAAACTCTTAGGGTTTTGATAAAATATGATTAATTAATTGTATGTGATCCCAAAGGGATGCTTAAATACTGAAAAGAAACCCTAGGGCAACTAATAAGGAAACCTAAAAGCCCAAGGAATTAAAACAAAACGAATCCAAAACAAATTAGAAAACTTAAATCTTGAAAACATATTAAACTGCCGTTTTGAGGCCCTAAACGAACTCGAAAGCCCGAAAAGGCCCACACGTCGTGGCAAAGCAACGGGTTTGATTCCTGGCGTTGTTCCCTTTCCGGAATGGTATCACAATCATCATTCGGACGCCGGACGCCAAATTTGCAGTACACCGGGTTTTGACTTGCAACGGTCAATCTGCTCTTCAATATTTGCTGCCATCCTTCCTACATCAGTTTCTGGCCTCACCTCAAATCAATGAGACGCAACTAATCATATAAAAATTTTACAAAATTGATTTAACGAACGTCAGGCTACCCATAGGAAAACGAAAGTAAAAAACAGTTAACCTCAACATTCGGCACACATATTTTATCAGAACCTTGTCATTTTTCAACCGTAGGCGTATTTCATTATTTCGGTCATATCTTATTTGACGACATATTTGCATTTGAAGAGTGTACGTATAGTAACTATTTGAAACTATACATTCACTTAAACACTTAGTAAACAAGTTAAGGAACATTAGTGCATATGTTCCGATTTTGAATCTAAAAGTTTGGAAAATTTATTCCAACCCTCAGATATCACCGTTAAGATTAAATACATGTATGAAAAAAAAATCCAACTACATCTGACAACGTTAAAGGCTCGATCGGGACGGTCAACCGGGTGAGTCAACCCTTTAAACGCTTAGAAATGGTAATTGGCCTGTCTAAATGACGTTTTTTTGCCTGACCTTCAACAGATAATAGTTTCAAATCGATGAGACGCAACTAATCGTATAAAAATTTTCCTCAAAATATTTACCGAACGTCAGACTACCCATAGGAAAACGGAAGTAAAAAACAGTTAACCGCAACATTCGGCACACAGATTTTGTCGGAATCTTATCATTTTTCAACCGTAGACGTATTTCATTATTTCGGTCATATCTTATTTGATGACATATTTGTATTTGAAGGATGAAGCAATGGTTTGTCGATAGTGATAGAAAATGGAAGGTGGTCTATTTTTGTTTTTTTTCTTTTAATAATAGCCGACGAAATCAAACCTAGTACTCGTCGGCCATACTTCCAAAAATTTTCGTCGGCTAATGTTTCGAAGAAAGGCCGACGAAAATACAAATCGTCGACTTAAATATGAATATAGCCGACGATTTTTTGAAAATACCAACGAAAAAAGGTTTCGTCGACCATAATTTAACCATAGCCGACGAATTTTTTTTTTTACCGACGAAAAATAAAATCGTCGGCTACTCCTTAGAATTACCGACGAAAATTTTAATTCGTCGGCCGTTTTTTTTTTCGTCGGGAAAACCCTTTTTTCTGGTAGTGGTTACTGACCCTCAGTATGATTAGCATTTAAATAGTTTACAACAGTTGGTGGAATACTAATTATCCTCATAAAAGCGCAATGCTACTGACCTTAAAAAATGCGCAATGCTATTGACCCTTAGAAATACGTAATGTTACTGACCCTCAGTAGCATGACCCTCAGAAATGCGTAATGCTACTGACCCTCAGTAGTATAATAAAAAGGGTAATTCTTAATTTATGGATTAACAGATTCTGTTTAAATTTGATGGAAACTTGTTAGTGGTAATTTTAAAAAATAATTTTGCTATTGGTAATTATGGACTGAAAATTGTATCTATTGGTAAAAACTTTTTTTTACCAATATAATTTGGTTTCACATGACATATCAGGTGGCCACGTCATCTAGATGACGGCCAATTTAGATGAAGAGTTCACAGAATGATCAAATTGCACGAAATCAGAAGTTGGAGGAGTGTCCTGTTGAAATTGAAACCATAAGGATTAAACTGTCAAATCATTCAAAGCATGAGGAGTGACCAGTATTTTGTCCATAAAATTAACCATATTTAGCTGATCGAGCAAAAAGTGAATCTTTAATTTGTATCATTTTTCTTTTTTTCTTATTTTTTTCCGTTTAACTTTATTTTTCTCTATATGCCACTACATATTTGATACACACAAATAGAGCATCCGCTCTTACAAAAAAAAATATTGTACCTTTAGTACAAATAATCAGGGAGAAACTGAGGTACTGTATATAACATTCTGGTGTTCCAGCTTGAGGGGTAGGCACCCAGCTCAAAATTTGACAAGTTGTAATCCATGTATATCTAACTAGCTAGTGCCCTGCGGCATGAATCAATGCAAGTACTGTAGTACAGCCTTCAAATATTCGTGTAAGTTTGATTTGTTCCTCGCTAGTACCTACTCCTCCAACTGAAACATTGACTGCTCAGCACCACCGTATATGGAGTTTTCGCCACAAGAAGGCATGTACTCTGGCGGAGGGCGAACACTCGTCTCCTCTGTGTCTCCATTCCGCACTATGAAAGCAGTATCCATGCCCCAACTCATATGCCGATCGTAATGGCAGTGCATGAACCACACCCCTGCAGACAAAATTGTCAATTTTAATTGATCGTGATGAGACAATTAGAGCAATTAATGGTTAAAGCTGAGGATGATCACTGATGTAAATCTATCTAAGTTACCCGGGTTGTCGGCTACGAATCTGATAGTGGCCCATCCATCCTTAGGAACTGGGAAGGTATTAAGCTCCGGTGGATCAATCAAATTGTAAGTTAAGGGATCAGTCACATTGTTGAAATTCCCGACACCAGCTCCGACCACATAAAACTTGAATCCATGCAAATGCACCGGATGATTCTCTCCTGAGTTCATCACATTTGTTCCTTGGAATACTATTTCCACCGTCTCGTTGTAATTCAACATCTTCACCCTGGTTCCTTGGTCACTTAACGTAATGTTGTCTGTCATCAACTCATCTGCGGTGAAGTTGAATAGAGTAGGAGGCTTGTCTGGAAAATTAGCTTCGAAATATCCACTTACGTTCCTGTCAACAATTGATTGAATAAAGTTAGAATCTCATTTCTCTTTTTCTCATTTCCTGTCTAACATTGTGACTCGATCACTTGTGTGGATTGATTTCCTCACAATTTCAATCTTTAGATCGTTCATGCAACATTGATACATGCAAGTGCATAAACTTTTCCATAACCAAGCTCCCATGCATGTTCATCAAACTATCAGATAAACTCATCATGGAACTAAAGCTTGATATATACATGCTGAATTATGTTAATAACTTCATCCCTTATGCATTGGCTAAAACGTGAACTTAAAGACCCTGTGATAAAATGTATACCTGTAGTATGCTTGCAAAATATCAATGGCAGGGTTGGCGAAGCTGATGTTGTTCATGCCAGACGCAAGTCGATTTCCATCAGGTCCATCACATGTGTCGTTCGGACAACGCAGCATGCCAATGGAAAGGGTAATAAACATCCTGGTAGTGATATGTTGAGGAACATCTGCAGGGTGCTCCAGAGATGCCAAACTCTTCAACTGTCTGTCGAAGTTGCGCGCAGCGTCAACGTCATAGAAGCCAGGAATATGATCTGGGTAGATGGGTGATGTAGGAGGAGTGTAGTTGCCGTTGTACTGAAATATTGCGCTGCTGACACTTTTGTCGAAGTCGTCAGCTTGTCCATCGAAGTAAGGACTTATAAGCATGTAGTAATGGCCAAGAGGTTGGGTTGCTGTGACCAAAATGTCCATTGTTTCTCCTGGTGTTATCATTAGGTAGTTGGTAACTACAAGTTTGACATAGTTGCCATCCACGCCCACAAGTGTGAGATTATGATCAGCAATGGCAAAGAACATGTCTGTGTTTTGTACCGAATTCACTAAACGGAGAAGATAGGTACTCCCATGATCAACCGCCAATCGAAACGTTGTTTCTGCAGTAATAATTCGGAAATTAAATTAGCCATGCCATGCTAATGAAATGTTCAAGTCCATATTTGAGTTTTGAACAAGTTAATATGAATGTTGTATTGCTTATGCCTAGTTACTCATGAAACACCAGCCATATTATTCGAAATTAGGGTTTAGGTTGCTGATCAAACAATGCACGTAAGAAATGACACACACACACACACATATATACATACACACATGATCCAAGTAATGAAATTGCATTTTTGTACCGTTGGAACAGTCGTAAAAATTTCCTGGCTCGCCATTGATCGCAAAAGAGTCCGACAATGTTGTTAATCCACCATATTTTAGAGCCTCGTCCATCAATGTTGGCACATCTTCTTTATACCATGATGCTGCATTTGTAAATTTACTTATTAGAGTCGCCAGTATAAATTAAACAAAATTCAAATCCAAAACGTATAACAATCGTGTGTATACATATCTCTATCAAACTCTCCTTATACTACCCACAGTTTATATATGGTTTCATATTCCATTTCCATCTATATTATATACTAACTAGCTCATACTGTTTCAATCCAACGAGGACAGTTTGTTGGTCAAATTGATATCCAATAAATTTATATATAGGGACAGTATCCTGCTAGCTAGTTGATCGACGATTGACTTTCCGTTGAGGCTTAGCTTGAAAAGTTTAATCAAGTAACTAGTAGGGAAATGCTATTTGTATAGTATAAATTAAGCTATGGGGATACGAAGGTACGTATGCATGACTGAGGTTTTGCACTAGAGATGGAGAGCATACCGAAAACAAGAACTTCTTCGTGGTCTGGCTCTGGAAATGGATAGGTTGTATTTTCTGCGGGCAAAATGACGAAGGCTCCATGAACGGTGGCTCGGGTCCAATCGCTATGGGCATGCCAGAACAATGTGCCTTCTTCCGAAGAGAGGAGCACCGTGTACGTGAAATTGGTTCCAGGTTGAATAGGGCATTGTGTAATATATTCCGGTCCATCAAACCATGGATTTCTGGGTTGCTTTATCCCATGCCTATAAACAAAACGTACATCAAAATGAATACCAATATTTGTGATTTTGTCTCTCCTCCTAATGTTCCAATGTACGACATTTAGCCACAGCAGTCTTTCACTCTTATGTTGCTATAATTTTCAAAATTAACTAACATTCAAGTCCTGGTTTTGTGTCTGGTAGAGAAAGAGAGAAGCAAAATGTACCAGTGAATGGTGACACCATATGTTCCTTGATTGTGCACATTGATATAGACAGTATCCCCTTTGCGAGCGGTAATCGTCGGCCCCGGAAAACTTCCGTTTACGACCAGTGCACTCTTTGTGCTGCATAACTTTGTGAAATTGGTTTCCGTGAGCTGCAGCAAAGCAATGTAATGTTAAGAGAAAACTAATTAAGATGTATGTCGTAAAAATGGATAACACTTTGAACTAGGTGACAGATGAGGAACATGCATAATTGGGAGCACTTACAACAAAATCATAGTAGAGGATACTCGCTTCAGCCTCAGACTGCAACAACAAAATGCAGGCAAGTATGGCGAAGCAGAAAACTGAGCAGAAGAAGCCGATAGGTTTGGAGCACCCCATTTTCAGGTGAAATGAGAATGATCGAGCTGGCTTTGAGTCTCTGTTTCTCAAAACGTACTTGTTTTATAGCGTTGGATCATCCGGTGGCAAAGTTCAAACTTGAAGTACGGTTAGAGAAGCAGAAAGTAAGAGTGACTTGTATTATAGACGTGGAAGATTACCTCCCGCTGAGAAATTTAGGTAGACTTTTGGTTGTATTTGATTAGGTGTATAACTGTGCGGAGGGATTCTTGGGAATTATGGTTACCTGCTTGATTAATTTCTTGCTTGCATGTGATATTATTTGTATATATTAATTCTAGGGTATAGTTTCAATCTTTTCTGTGTTCCAAGAAACGATTGGCATTAATATTAAAGAGCAAACAATAGTGAATCGTGGTGCTTGTGTCTTGTATTTTATTATTGAAGATCTACATGTGGGAAATGCTTTGTGGTGCCATTCTTTGACTATTTTGGACCCCAGAATTGTAGTTGTGACTTATGAGAGATATGCCCTCTGATAGTTTCTTAGCAAATTTATTTGTTTTACTGTACCCAAAAAAGAAAAGAAATTACTGATAGGGGTTGGTGGGAGGCGGCTAGGCATATGCGTCCCATGATTCCCATCACAGAACAAAACTGCAGTGCGGTGGAGCAATGGCGCCAGTACCAATACACCGTCGACGGCAGCCTTCATTTCGTAGTACGTCCGGTGACTACAGTTTGGTGGTAGATTATGGGTTGCAAGTATTTTCTTTTTGTTTTCGTTAGGGTTTCATTTTATGAGTTAGTTTGTTGGTTATGGCTAGCAAATCCTTAATCGGTTGGGTTACGGTTCTGTTGCTACTCTTTTGATCTATGGTATATATATATATATAGACACACGTAGGAGTCCTTTTAATTTTTAGATATATATATATATATATATTTTTTTTTTATGAGTTAGTTTGTTGGTTATGGCTAGCAAATCCTTAATCGGTTGGGTTACGGTTCTGTTGCTACTCTTTTGATCTATGGTATATATATATATATATATAGACACACGTAGGAGTCCTTTTAATTTTTAGATATATATATATATATATATATATAGGGCTTTTCTGTTACGTATCAGGCCACTGGCCGGTGATGGAGCTCAGGTCGGCACAGACGGGGTCGTCGGGATGGGGCGAGCAAGGTCCAGTGGCCGGATACGCCGTCGCCACCTCGCCGGTCGCCGAAAACGCCACATCCGCACCGTGAACTAGGGGTGGACATTCGAAACCGAAAACCGAAAAAAACCGAGCCGAAACCGAAAAAACCCGAACCGAAAAAAAACCGAACCGAACCGAATCAATTCGGTTTGGTTTTTTGTTTTACCTTGTGAAAAACCGAACCGAACCAAAAAACCGAATTCACATTAAAAAGATGTCGTTTTGTATTTTATTATTAAATATTTGATTTGATTAATGTGATTTTAGGTTTTATGATTATATATTTTACTTTTTTATTAATATTTTATATTATATTTTGTTTTTGTGTGAGGTTGTGTGCATGTCAAAATATTTAAAATGTCCGTGTAGGACTCTAGGTAAAATATTAAGAGTGTTGTGTTGCCTAAAAAATCCAAGGCCATATTTTTTTAATTTAAAAATATTAAATTATGATGTCATAGTTTGAATTTTTAAGAGTTAAGACTTTGGTGGTTACAATTTTTGTAGATTGATGATTTGTTGTCATAAATATTACCAATAGATTGTATGCGTATGCTTATAAAAATAAAGAACTATCAGGAACAAAAAAAAACTCAACTACTTGAATCGTCGAATTAGCGAATTTTGAATTTTTCACAAAGTTTTTATTAAATACAAATATTTAATATTACATTTTTTGCAAAAAAAAAAACCGAAAAAAAACCGAACCGTTCGGTTTGGTTCGGTTTTCTGTTCACTCCCTCCAAAAATAAAAAACCGAACCGAACCGAACTGAATTTTTAGTTCGGTTTGGTTCTCGGTTTTGGTCAAAAACCGAACCGAATGGAACCGAATCCACCCCTACAGTGAACAATGCGTGCAGACGTCTGCACCTGAGAACCATCCTATATATATATATATATATATATATATATATATATATATATATAGTAAATCATTTTCCGAATTGAAAATTATTAATGCATCCGTAATTGTAATTTACTAATTATGAATTTGAACAGGTCATGTTTGACAGATTTGGTTCGTCCATTGATTTGATCAAGTTTGATACTTTAACAATCACTAAATTGGCTGAAAATTTGTCGAAGTAATTTACTTATATAAATCAAATACCTAAACGGTTGAGATGATAAATGTTGTCAAAAAATGGGTCTCATAAACGATTTATTAGAAAGTCCTCAACTAGTCCTCAACTAGATAGTCCTCATTGGAAATGCTCTCATATATAAACCATATAAATGGTGCCATTCTTGAGGCGATCTTCCTTTACACGTGATATGATACTATTTTAATACGGCTTGAAGAGGACACAATCTTTTTACTATTCATTGCGAGTTACTATTGGGTCACTATGATGAAAAGGCCACGACATATTGTGCTTTTTTTTTTATGGGCTAAAATTTGAATCCGTTGGCCTGATGGTTGTAATTACGATTTCTTGGAGTTTTGATTTATGTTTCATTCCATTTAAATTAGGAAAACTCCAACAATAGGTCCTATAATAGGTGCTATTCTCATTTTAGCACCCCATTTTTGCATTATTCATGAGTCCTATAATTCTTCATCTCCAATAATAAGTCTTATAATGCGTGCTATATGCACTAGCTATATATGATTAAAATATAATATGAGTATAATATTTTAATATATTATATTTATAAATATGTTAATTTAATTTAAATGAAGTAAATATGATCATTTATATTTTATCAAGATATTTTTAAATTGTTTTTATCTTTTAATATATACTATTTTTTAAAAAAATTATATTAAATATTTTGTCGTGTTGTGTGTCGGCATATATGACAAAATATCAAATTAGCTGATTTCGTTGCCACGTTTCAAACTGTGATTGGTTATCCAAATTATGGTTTATATTCGTCCGCTATGTGTCATATCTTATCCTTTCAATCCATCCATAAATATGGATACTTCCTCACATTCATATTTCACAAATTCACATACACCTCTCATATCTACCCATTGTCCCACCCCCTCCCCTAAAATAATTTATTTTCATTTTTCTTCAATTGTTTATTCGATGAGTCGTTTGAGTTTTGACAAAATGGTTGATGAAATAGTTGAAGATCGATGATGATGTCTGCGGCTGCCTTGCAAATCCAAACCATGGAGGAATCTCAATTGGGGGGGTGGTTCTTCAAAAGGGCGTGAGTATATTGCCAGAGATCGAAAGATGATGGATCAGCGACTGAAAGCCTTATACTTCATAGACCCATGCATGTATGAACCAAACATATTTCGTAGGCGAAATAGAATGCAACATTGGGTCTTTGACATGATGATGCGTGATGTGGCCAACTACGACCCATATTTTATTCAAACTAGAGATGCTACTAGGAGAGTAGGCTTATCCACTGAATAAAAGCTGACATGCGCTATGAGGCAGCTCGTGTATGGTATCATAGCTGACATGTTTGATGATTAATTAGATATTACAAAATCCACTGCCGTCGAGATTTTAGAGCAGTTCACTAGAGCAATAAGGAATGTATACCATGAGAATTACCTCTGTCGACCAATACCGTCAAATTTACGATGGTTGCTCGACAAGGCGGCAGAAAGAGGATGTCCAGGTATGATCGGGAGTCTTGATTGCATGCACTGGCAGTCGAAAAATTGTCCCGCAGGATGAGCAGGACAATATACTGTGTATAAGAGGAAACCGACAATTATTTTGGAGGCAGTGACATCTTACGATACTTGGATTTGACGCGCCTTCTTCGGACTTCTAGGTTCCCTAAATGATGTTAACGTCCTTGGATGTTCACATTTATTCATTGATGTGTGTCGTGGTGAAACTGCACAGGTGAGCTATGAGGTAAGTAATAGGCATTATGGTCAATGCTAGTTGATAGCATATATACGAAATGTGATGCATTTCAAGCCATAAAAAGAAATCCGAGAACTCCGCAGACACAACATTTCATAAAAATACAGGAAGCATATAGAAAGGACGTGGAGAGACCATTTGGCATTCTGCAAGCACGTTGGACAATCATAAGAGGACCAGCTCGTGGGTGGAATAAGGAGAATCTTTAATACATCATGATGACGTGTATTATTTTGCACAATATAATTGTTGAAGACGAGCATGATGAAGATGCAATAGTGCCATTTGATCCGAATGATATCCCAACCGAACCAAAGAAGACACAAATATATGAACGGCTGCAAGGTGTTGACACTAATGTTCATCGCAATCTAAATTGTCTAAATCAATTCTTGGCCGCTATAGGGAGCTTAGATGTTCAGTGGTGAATAAAAACTCCAAGACGATCTAGTTGAGCACCTATGAAACATGAAGCTACAAGAGGATCATAACACCTAGTGACCTAGAGTAAATTCATTGCTTTCAATAAGTAGCTATGATTGTATTGTTGTGTGGTGAACATGGCCTTATTTGGTTGTATTGTTGTGTGGTGTGCTTATTTATTGAAATAAAATATTTTTTTAAGGTATTGGATCTTATAAGTTTAATACTTATCATAATAAAAATAATAATTTTTATTTCTTAACTTCAAACTTAAATAAAACAAGGATTAAATAATAAGTGAGACATCCCAATTCTTCATGCTACTATGGAATCCATTGTGTCTCTTGGACCATAATATAATCAACCAAGCTTACGTTATCATTTTCGGTGGATTCTTGATCTTGAGGGTGTATTGGGATGCTTGAAGTCTGTTCTTCCTTCTCAATTATCTCTTGTTGTTTCTTCTCCCAATAATGTCTCTTTCTTAGGGTGAAATTTAATGGATCAACCTTCATTGTATGAGCATCCTCGGTACGTTGCTCAATTCATTGGTTTTCCTCTCATTGTTATTGTCTTTATTGGTACTCACGCTCACTTTGTTCATAAGCTTTTTACAATTGATCACGTAAAAAATCCACATTTTGTTGCTTGCCCTTTTTCTTGGCTAGCTTTGTTGCTTTTCGTCCTTGAAGGAGTGCTTGCCTTGTTGTACTTGTCACATGCTCATTTGCGGGTTCTTCATCATCATCCAAGTTGACTGTATTAATGTAGTAACCCCGATTTTATAATTCAATTTCTTGTAAATTTCTCGAGATAAATGGAAATATAATTTATAGAATTCATATTTATACCCTTATAATTAGTCGTTGCTAGAGGTCGGAAGTGATTCCGAGAGTTCAAATCAGAAAAACGTTTATTTATGAGTTAAAATTTGATTTTTTGATCCGTCGTGAATTTTGAAAAGTTCACTTCACGAACATCGTAAAGTTCGACGATACGAGTCTTAGACACGTGGCACGCGTGAAATAGACGTCAAACGAAGAAGTTACGACATGTCGAAGTTATTTCCAAAATCATAAACTACTATAAATAGTAAGAAATATCTCAGGAAAGTCAAAATTTCCCAAAATATCATAAATTCCAGTTTTTACTGTTCAACTTTCTCTCTCTTCGACGTCGGCCTTCTCCTCCGCCATTCTCCGTAGTCCAGCGACTCCCCGAGCTGTGCCACCCACTAATCTCTTCGTCTCTCTCTCTCCTCTTTCGTTTGAGCCAATGATCAATCTGAGTCACCACCCGTACACGAAGCAACAAAACCCGATAGCTCCTGCCACCGTAGGCGGCGGAGCTGTAGCCACTTCAGGCGGAACTGGGGCTCGAGGTAACCATTCTCGGGTTCCTCTCCTTCCTCTGAGCACATCGGTGTCAGTCTCGAGGTCCACTTCGAAGAGGAATAACGGCTGAGCTTAGATCGTCCGATTCACGTGGCGACGGCATATCCGGCCTTCTCTCAACCGTGTCCGGCCTCTTCTTGGCCGTGTCCTCAGGCGTTGTTAGTATATTTTAAATCCTTGAACCTTGATCTATACGTTGGTGGTCTTGGTTGCAGGTTTAGGAGAGGTTTGGGTGGCGGTACGTGGGGCCCATGTGCAGTCGCTTAGGATAGTGGGTGGCGGCATGTCTGAAGGTTTTTTGGACAGTAGAGTGTCCTGCTGTTTTGTGCTCGTCGATACGAGCACGGGAATATGTTATTTGAGTGATTTGGTCATCGTATGACCAAGTTATGAATTTTTGAATTCGATGTTAGGCGATTATTAATTTTCGTGCATATCGACCTAGGACTTAGTGCTTGGTGTTCGATCCTATGATTGACTAGGCATTGTAGGAGCCTTAAGAGGCTCTAAAGGAGGGTTGTCGCATGTTGGCAAGCCTTGGGGTTTAGGGTTTAGTGATCAGAGCGAGTTATTAGTTATTTTAATTAATTTGGATGCAAAGTTTTGATAATATCACTTAGGGGATTGACCGTGCGTGAGTATCTCACTTTTGTGAGGTTGGAGACGCAGCGGGAGTAATTAAGATGTGTAAACCTCACAGTGTTCGTATTTAATACGAGTTAATTTATAGTAATAGATCGTTATATGCAAAAGTGTTATGGAAATAAATATTTGTTTTAAAATTGAATAAACTTGATTGACTACGGTTCATTGGTAAGTAAAATGAATTTAATACAAAAATAATTTTAAAAGTGTTTTACGATCAATGACTATAGTTGGTACTAGTGGACTATTCCTGATATATATATTGAGGTTGTGCATTGGGTGCATTATTTTGTTATAATTGAGTACATGTGAGTTGTGTGACGCGTGAACGAGTTGGTTTGGACACCAACATCCAATGTAAGATCTTGCCAGTAGTGGTTGAATTGGAATTTTACATGTGTGGTGGTTATGATCCTTTTTGTGTGATGATGGAGGATTTGTATATGTGTGTATAGATTGATATGGAACCCAACGACCAATGTAAGATCTTGCCAGTAGTGGTTAAATTGGGATCTTACATGTGTGGCGGTAATTATATCGGGACCCAAACCTTTGGCCGAGTGATTGGTTATGATTCAATTAGAGCTCTAGTCTTTCTGCCTTTGTGAGAGTTGGAAGGGAATGATAGATATCATTTACCCTAAGTTTTATTCTATTTATTGATTGTACGTTGTGAATTCATAATTCTCGAGTTGTGGTTGTTTTATATAGGTGATTTCCATTTGTTGATTCGATTATATTATCATGGACTTGTCTGTTTTACTCACAAGAGGTTTGAAAGCTTATCGGGTTCTTTGTTTACAACCCGATGCACCATTTATTGGTGTAGGGGTTAGACCTGCAGGTGAAGACCAGCAGTCAGGAGATGGCATATGAGTCGCACGGCTTGTAGGGTGGGCCATGGTCTAGCTTGTTTATATTTTGGGTTACAGAGTGATTAGTATGAGACTCAATTTTACGTCTATGTTTTTATGTAATATTTTGAGTGTATTGAACCACGCATTTGAACTCTGATCTGATAATTGAGTATTTTTATGATAAATTTTAAGTATTTGAGTTTATTTGGTGAATTTTCAAATTGTCGAAATTTGGATTTTTATCATCCAAAATTCGGGGTGTGACAATTAAGAATAGGCGTGTTGATATTTTCTATGGACTGTGTTTCCCCAAATTTCATGGTATGCTTCAAGTATCTCCAACAATGGCCGAAAGTAAAATCCACACCATTCTTGTCGTAGTATGCCGACTTAACATTCATGAGCTACACACAATATTAAGTAAACTATAAATTTAGATAACAAGACATTTTAGCATAAATACATTATAATTTCATAATCAGAACATTTTAGTTATCACAATTTTATGACAAAATATAAACTAAATGCTACATAATATAATCTAAAATAATTACCTCGTTCTCCTTATTTCCAACGCTTATATGACAAGCTTTGGCGTTGTTAAGAGCTTGGCGCCACTTCATACATGCCGGAGTAATTATCTTACATCGAGCTTTACAATTTATAGGTAATATGCATCCCGCCGGCTTTTGCGCATTGAACTCCACCGAAATAGGTTTCCACAATGTATCCGACTTTTGACTAACTCCGACGCAAGCATCACCTCCAACGTTGATCCAAAATTAGCATAGAATAACTTCTTCATTGTGCCTCCATGAATCCTTTCTTGGAGCCATTTTTTCCCTTGAAAAAATTGACAAACAAAAATATGGTAAATAGATGAAAAGTATGGAAGGCAAATAGGTGATTTTAGTTTGAGGAAATGGGAAACAATGGGTTGGTATATATAGAGTTTCAACAAAAATTATTGTTCCAACGGGTAGATTTTGAAATACCATTTTCTAGTTTTTTTTTTCTTTTTTCTCGCTAATTAAAAATAGAATTAATTCTATTATAATTCTATTTTAAAATACCCTTAATTTTAAATTTAATAAATTTTGGCCTATTGGTTACCGTTGGAAGCCCACAACGGTCAAATACAAAGTTGACAACGTGGGTCCCAGAGCAGTAATTTTGTCTCCCACACCCACATGCAACATGTGTCTGCACATTATGAAGAAAATATGCGCGTTCACTTTTCTCTCTCTCTCTTAGCACGTCTTGTATTTTTCAACATGGCCCAGTTGAATTTTTGTGGGCTGAGACTATTGTTCCAGTCTTGGTTTTGGAATTGGGTCGGATATAAGACTAGAAATGAGTTCAAGTCTTATAATTATAAGACCAGAACCCATTTTTTTGGTTTGTTGGAGATGAGAAGCACAAATAAGACCAAGACCAGTTTATAGCTACTCCGTTGGAGTTTCCCTTAAGGTGTTGCTATTAACACACTTAAAATCTCTATTCACATACTCAACTTAAAGAATATACTAACTGAAAGGGTGTGTAAATAGAGATTTTTTGTGTGTTAATATCATTATTATTTTTGAGTGGTCGGTAGTCAATTATTTTTTTGTCCCTTTTTTTTTATCTTATTTATAATGATATATATTTTTTTTTGGTCTTTTGTAAAAGGTTAACTACTCTTTAACAGCAGCTTAACCGTAGCAAAGTGCGGGAATTCTGCCTAGTGTTTACTATGAACTTCCAATATTTTTCTTTTTGAATAAATAACTCCAATGTTTTTGTCATAATAGAGTAACAAACACAGTATGATCAAAACAAAATGAGGGATCTGTCCAAAAAAAAAGAACAACAAAATGAGGGGAGATGGTGACTTTAATGGGAGCGGATGTCACCCTTTCTTTCCACGTATTTGGTTGCCACACCATTCGTAGTGCTAAATTGTGAAATCTTCTGGACTAAAAATGAATGCTAAAATGCAAAGTTGGGCTTGAAATCTTAAACTTGAGTAGGTAATTGCAGAATGCCCATGAGCTTACCCAATTTGAAGGAAAAACAAAACAAAAGAACAATAATATATTATCACAAATCAAAATAAATCTCTAAATTTATTTAGGGTAAGAAAAGTAAAACTAAGACTTGGAGCAAGGAGGCATATGGGCAGGTGGTGGGCGAAGCTTCGACTCTGTAGTATTTCCATTCCTCACTATGATCACCGTGTCCATTCCCCAACTAGAATGTCTTTCTAAATGACAGTGCATAAACCACACTCCTGAATCGAAATCATCATCAATATATGAATATTAGTTAAACCTCAGACGTATAATGTTGTAGTTCTCATCATCAACACTGTTCCAAATTGAGCAAAGAATTTGGACTTACCAGGATTATCAGCTAGGAATCTGATGGTAGCCCATCCGTTCTTTGGAACGCCAATGGTGTTCACTTCTGGTGGATCAACCAAATTGTATGTTTTGGGTGAGCTTGTTGCGTTAAAGTTCCCATAACCTGTTCCAACCAAGTAGAAACTAAATCCATGGAGATGCATTGGATGGTTCTCGGGAGCAATGACGTTGGTGCCTTGGAAGATTATTTCAACTCCTTCACCATATTTGATGAACTTCGCTTTGGTCCCGAAGCTCGGATATAAGGTATCGTTTCCTTGTACTCCAGTGAAATTATAAAATCTAGGCGGGTTGGATGGGAAGTTCCCCTCAAAAACTCCATTTATTCCTCTGCAAATCGATCATGATAAGCATTAGTGTCAAATTAAACTAGCTAGATAACATTACCTACTAATTTGGTTATAGTTCGGGCCGGCTGATATGATGGAAATAAAAAATTATGCATGCATATATGAGTACGTACGTACCCATAATAAGCTTGCAGAATATCAATGGAAGGAGTGTCAAAACTGATGTTGTTTAAGCTGGCAGCAATGGCATTATTATCCGGCCCGGAACAATTAGCGTAAGGACAAATTCGTTCATTGATAGCAATAGTCATGTATATCCTGGTCGTGATATTTGTGGGAACACTGATAGGGTGTTCCTTGCTTGCCAGAGCCTTCAGACGAGTAGTGAAGCTGTCAGCAGCTGGTGTGTCGTTATGGGCAGGAAGGTTGGGCATGGGAATGGTTGACGGGGTGGTGTAATTGCCTCGGTATTGAAGAATGGCTGTGGTTGTGCCGTTGTGAAACGGAACAGTGCCGGCGTCACTGTAAGCAGTGGAAGCCATGTAGTATTCGCTACGAGGCTGGTTTGCCTCGACCAAAACGTCCATAGTTTGGCCTGGAGTGATCATGATGTACGTGGAGGTTATCGGTTTTATGTAGGAGGCGTCTTGGGTGACCACCGTGAGGCTGTGGTTGGCAATGGCGAAAAACTGTTCTTCGTTCATGACGGCGTTGATTATACGTAGCATATAGGTCTTGCCGTGATCGACTTTCAAACGATATGTTGATGCTGCAGACATGATGAGAACACAATATTAATAGTAGTAGAACTTAAAATCGAACAAAATATATATCAAGTCGATCAATTCAAAGACCGAGTTAAAGAGTTTATAAGATCAGCATCTTCTCTTTAAATTAGAGAGAACGTACAAGTTTAACCTTTTATCCATTTTAGTAATTTAGCAACTGCAACAAATTCATTAATTATGTTCCAAAGCTAACTACAATTATTTACTGTTGGAACTGTAGTGGGATTTGATTATTGAATTATTGAACGTACTAGACATGATGGGTTATGCAAAGTAGTACTCTAGCTCAATATTATAAAAGTGAAACGTTTGAGTAAAGACCGAGTTAAAAATCATCGATCGTTTTCATGTGGTTTGTTTATATTATCATATAGTTATCACAGCCCTGGAAGTCTTCCCAGAATTAAGCATAATGATATCTATTGCCGTAATAGCTTTAAGTCAAGTCGATCAAATAAGCTAGAAAAAAAAACACCGTCGTTTGCTTTTCAAACTGTATGAATATGAACAAGATATATATGAGATTGGATTTATGATTACTGAATGACTTAGTCAATTAATTAATCACCGTTGGAGCAACTGTATAAGTCCCCAGGCTGTCCATTGATGGTGAAGGCATCAGAGGTGTTTGGGTCTGCACCAGTTGCGAGTGCAGAAGTAATCACTTCCATCACATCTGACTTAAACCATGAACCTGCAAGCACCAACCCAACACGTACAAACAAAACCAAACAGTATCATCAGGCCAGGCCATCGTAAATTAGCAAAACTCCCAATACTACTACAACCATATATATATATATTGACTTGGATCCAAGCATGAAATAATGCTTGTGTTTGGTTTTTTCTTGTGTTTAATTAGAGTATGCGAAAATAAGAAATGAAAAGGACAGTTAATTGTCAAAGGATGGACCCTAAACTCAGTAATGGATCAAATTAAGTCATCAAACCCTACATCAAGTGCTGGCTGGAATCACGGCAACGATAACACGCTAAGGTTAACGTCAGGTTTGTTATTTACCCATTATGTCAACACATCCATTAATATACAATTCGTCTTTTTTGTCAATTTCTTCTTCCAATTTCTTTTTCAAAATTCTTCAACGAAGATTCCTACAATTTTTTCAAACTAAAAACTGTATCCGTAACCTGGAATACTTTTTAAAATCTTTAGCTTCTTTTAGTTCTATATATAAACATTTTACAAAACTCTTACTAAAATTTTAATATTCAGTCATATTAACATCAATCTTAAATATTAAATTCCAACTATTAATATTATTAACACATCATTTGGGGAAGGACATTTGGGGAGAAAAACAGAAGCCCGGTATAAGGCCAAAACAACTATTGGAGAACAGCGTACTTCATATCATTTCCTTTCACTAAATGATGATATAGTTGGGCACAATTATTTATAAGGTATACTCGATCTAAAGAATATTACTGCAACAAATATTTTTTGTGAGTGAAGTGGGAAAAATGAGAGAAAAAAATAAAGTAGCCATTAGAAATGGAATAAAGGGCTAATTAACTAACCCCCAAATATTGGCATGGTTTGATATTAACATTAAAACTAACTGACATAAAAACGTTTTATTGAGCTAACTATAGTTCTTTTGTCTATCTCCCTTTTTAAAAAAAATTTTTTTTAAAAATTTTAAAAATTTACACCTATCTGTTGTCGTGACTCGAATTTAAAACCTAATAACATACATTTTAAATAATGGTGAGTTTTAGTGTTTTACCTTGAGTTATCTCCCATCTCTTATTCTCTCAAATTAAAACGTTTATAAATAGAGGCCAGAATCCATAATGATTGATGACAGAGTGACGTACTGACGCCGGACAAATAGTCGTGTGGAATACAAAATAGAGGGCAGTGTTATTAAACAGTAAAAATGATAGATTACCAACCTAAAATAATTGTTTGCTGTGCATGTGGAGCTGCAAAAGGATATGTAGTGCCGGCAGCCGGTAATATAACAAGGGCACCGTGAACAGTGGCACGAGTCCAATCACTATGAGCATGCCACCACAGAGTTCCTTCTTCGCTGGAAAATACAACCTCGTATGTAAAGTTCGAACCAGCTTGGATCGGGCATTGTGTTATGTTCTCTGGTCCATCCGACCATGGGTTTCTCGGCTGCTTAACTCCATGCCTGCAAATAAATTACCATGAAAGAAGGAAACAAGGTTGAGTCTAGTAGCTAGATCGACCAAGTATAGAAGAAGCTGGCTTTCGAAGGTAAATTTGCTTATGAACACAGATGGAACAAGATGTGGTTAATTACCAATGAATGGTGACGCCGTATAATCCTTGGTTGTGGACATTGACGTAGATAGTTTCTCCTTTGTGAACTCGAATGGTTGGCCCTGGAAAACTCCCATTCACAGTTAAGATGCTCTTTGTGCTGCAAAGCCTTGTGAAATTTGTTTCTTTCAGCTGCAAATGATCAACAAAATCCCATGCAGGGCGTTAATTAGCATTTAGAGAAATCGAATAACACAAAAAAGAAAACAAAGTGCAGCTAGTAGAGTACGTTGAGAATGCGAATTACATACAACAAAATCATAGTAACGGGTGGCGCTGCAAAGTTGCAGGAGCATAAACCCTAGAGAAGCAGCCAAGATCACCCCCATTTGTTTAAACACAGCCATTTCTTAAATTTTCAGAAGTTTGTCTGAGAATTTTCTCTTAATGGCCGGAACTGTGTCCTTCAGGTCGCCCTCTATTGTGAGCTTCTGTGATACTTGTCTTCGGTTTTTGTAGCTATTTATAGAAATATGGCAACACTTTCTATTTTTTTTTTTCCTGGAAGAATGACCCTGTGGACTTTAATTTCGATAGTCAAGTTATTTTTGTTTTGTTTTTTTGGGTATGACGATCTTATGACTTGTTGGGCAGCGACTGAACATTTGAACCTGTACCTAACTTGTATTTTATCTAACCAATGGGAAACGTTAATTTATTTGTCTATTTTGTTTTTTAACTTACCTAATTATTTAAAAATTAAGGAAAACATGGAAAATATGGGTGTACAGATTTTTAAAACATGGGTGTGTAACTGTGTATCCATGACAATAATTAAAGATGACAAATGAAACACGAAGGATATGTGCAACTTGATCCAACAAGGAAAACGTGGGTGTGAATATACACAAACATTTCTACGGTACTTCAAAAATTGATATAATTATACTTTTTTACTTAATAAATCTTCTTGAATTTGGTGTCCACCCCCTTTGAAAAAAAAAATTCTTACATTAATTTTTTAAATAACTAATGGGGTAATTAAACACAATTTGACTCGACTCAACCAAATATATATACTTACCAATATCTATAGACTTACATACATAAGATCAAAAGTTCAAACATCACATGCATATATAAAAATAAAAATAAATAACGGTAAAAACTCATTTTACTTTTAGGATTTTAGTAAGGTTGGGTCGATATTGCTGGGTGGTGCATGCGGCGTTCTCTTAATATATATATTTTTTTTTCCGAAAAGTCTCCCATTTCTTTTTTTAAACAATTAGTCCGTCTAAAAAATTAAGTAAAGAGTTAAATGATTTTTTTATTAAAAAAATTGTATGAAAATGACTTTGAGAGGTATACATAAATTATGAAACTGTTACTCCTTAGCTTACACGTCAGGATAATGAGGTCCCCAAATCTATTTTAGCTAGTAACAATAGTATGTCGATCATATGTAATTATGTGGCAAGAAGAAAAATCGTAGGAATAATAAAGAGTATGACTAAATCAATTAAACACGAACATGAAAATCTGTTAATTAAGCATCGCTATTACGGGGACACGAAAACGATATAAAGACTTAGTTTAATTACCAGCCATACGAATTACGAAGTCCGTGGAGAAATAACAATGCAGTGTTTATTACCTGCTCTTGGCTGTGGGCTTCTGTCCAACAATGCCTGCATACTCGATATGATGCCTCTTTCACCTGCTCCTCATTGCCTTCAACGCTCAGATTCATATCTTGGAGCCAACTCATTTTAGAAGAAAATTACCTGGTCTTAGATGATCGAGTTGGCTTTGTTAAGCATTCTTCGATACATTATTTATATTCGGACCAGTCTTAATTTAGTTATTAAGCATTTTACTTACCAATAATGATAGATAAACTATCTTTTGACATTCCAGCTAGAGCACACCTTATGTGTCAGTTTATGTGATATAAAATTACTTTAATCATACATATTTAAGCGCATATACAAAATATTAAATCTTACGTTCGAGTCATGATAATGGAGTATGTGTGAAACTCTTAGATCCTATTTATATAAATATATATATTGTATATTTTTATATATCTCATTGGGCCTTAAATATATGTGCAACACATTACTAACTATTGAAATAGTACAAGCACATATGCTAGTGTGTTTTGAAATATTTGTATATCATATGTTTTGATATACCTCATTAGATCTTACACATAAAAAAAAAAAAAATAGAGGTCTAGTGAGTGAATAAGAGGTTGAATGAGTAAGTTACTGAAATATATGTTATTTTGGTAATTTGAATGAAAATTTAGAGAGTAAATGCTCGTATTCGAAAGTAGAATGAATGTATAGAGAGTATTAGAGGTATAATGAGAAGACGTGGAGATCCCAATAAGAATACTTTTTTTCTGTCAATTATAAAAAAGAAGAAGAAAAAAAGATAATTTATTTGAAATTAGTTTACTATCATCTATATAACTCAAAAGCACAGTCTCATTTGTTTAACAAAAGCCTATATATATAAACCGACAGTCTAGAGTACATAGCTATTAGATTTTTTTGTAAAATTTATTAAAATGACCAAAAGCAACTATATATATAAACCGACAGTCTAGAGTACATATATAGCTATTAGATTTTTTTGTAAAATTTATTAAAATGACCAAAAGCAACTACTAGCTAGGTTGTTTTTAATTAATCAAAGGCAAGAGGGCTATGCCTTAAAGTATGGAGATTATCATGTGCTGGGCCAGTTTATTGTACCCGAATTGTTCTCGTTGTTTCAGTAGCTGCCTTTCATGCTTAGTATCAATTTTTGGGTAATGATAAAAAAGAAGTAGTGCACGCATTAACAACTTAACCTCACGCGTGCATATAAATCATATCCCTCTGTTCAGTCTGTTGTTTTTCCAGAAAAATTGACTAGTTTGGAATCATGCATGGTGTTCTACTTTTTGACGAAACTACAGTCTGATTAATTTATGAATCAATTCCAAATTGAATTTCTTTGTCAAAGCCGCCCCCCAGGAATCACAAAGCGTGTGGACCTTGGATAATATATTGAAAACAATGATTGATCGTTTTCTGGAAAAAGAGTGTAAGCATTAGCTTTTGATTTTATACCAGACTTAATTACTTGATTCACAAAATAACAGATTTGATTTTGATCGATGTCAAGTATTTATACGTACGTGTCGAACTCTATTCCACTACACAGTACTCTGATGAATCTCGCCAAACTAAATCAGAGATTCACCACTTACTGTGCAGATGCTTTATAAATGCGCGCGATTATATCTAATTGTTGTAATGATAGAATGATAGAATGATTAATCTGTTGTTGATGTTTCAGTTGAGAATTTGGCGTTTTGTCAAGGTATATATTATAGAAAATTACTTATATACAAAAAATAAGTGGACTAAAATTGATCAAGTAATTAATGTAAAAATGTCTAAAATACACTTATTTTCGTGAAAATTACCAACTGCCACTCTTAGATCTAACATGTTTCTCTCTCCTCATTTTTTAGTTTTTCAGACAAATTTAAGTTTTTCGGCCAAACCACTGGCAATTTCAATATATAAAGTTGTTCCTTATGTCATAGGCTTTCATTTAAGTATCATATTACATATGTTTTGAGAAATTATAAAATTTCGAATTTTGCGCACCAAAAACCACAGTAACAGTTAGTATCTCAGTCGACAGTAGCAGCTAGATTTATAGTCAATAGTAGCATGTGCCTTCCCACAGTAGCAGCTAGATACATAATCGACAGTAGCAAATACATTCCCAGCCGACAGTAGCAGCTTTCAAATCGACAGTAGCAGCTACTTTCATACTTAATTAGATAATAACAGTTAGTTTTATAATCGACAGTAGCAGTTAGTCGACAGTAACAGTTACACATGTAGATGTAATGTGTTAGTGAGACTATGAGAGTGAATTTTGAATTCTCTTAAATGTGAAGGACTGAATAGGGGTAAAAAGATAAAATATTATATGACATTTGACAGCTTGTTATTATGTTGTCCTTATTTGTAACTTTTGGTCTTAATTTGCTCTATCAAATTAGGAAGTGAGTTTTTTATAAATTAAATTGTTGTTTGGTACTTATTAGTAGTTTGTTATATATATTATTACGGGAACTTAATATTCACAAACAGTGATTGGATCCTTTTCATTAATTATTTCCAAACACGGAATCAATGAGCCATGTATTTCCAAAACCAGTCTCAATTATGGATGTACAACTCTTCCTATTATTGGAATAATTGCATATAATTTTGTTGATGCATAACTGTACTCTGTAGCAAATATATACTTGCCTGAGCTGATATGTATATGGTGAATTTATAAGACGATCTACTCGCATAGCCGAGGATAAAAACTAGCTCTACGTACATACTGTTTTGGACATCATCTTGTTTATCTAGCTTGTTCATAATGACAATTTTGTGAGATTCTTCTGACAACAAACATTTTGCTCAAAAAGTTTAAGTGAAATGTGAAACATTTTTCTCATATTATTTTCATATTGAAAATTCAATAATTTATACAAAAAGCGAAATTAATTTTTTTTTTCTTCGAAAGGTGAAGGAACTCAGTCTAGCTGGTTCCATTTATTATAGTTATATTAAATTTTTGCACTGGAGGAACGTTGAGCCTAAACCCCGAGCTACATCAAAAGCACTGCACTGATCCTTGTAGAGTACGTACATCCGAGCCTACTCTAACTATAACTCATCAAGACTACAATTACTAGCAAGGTGAGCAAGTCCATTTGCAACACCATTTGCTTCACGGTAGATATGCTGGATCCTAACAGATTGAGAAGTTTTAGATTATCTTTACAATCTTCTAAAATCCGACTTTCACCTCCGAATAATTCCTCTTCCCACTAGCTAGTGCAGCAGCATGAATGGCAGAAAAAACAATTCATATTTTTGATCTATTAAGTAAAACAAATCTTGGGGATAACCTCTTTTGCTGGGCTGGGTTTTAAACCCCTTTCAAAACAATTTTTTTTATTATATATCTTACAATTTATACATATATTGTTTAAGGATGTAGAGAAAACTAAGAGAAAATTGTTTGGGCCTAAATTGACATTTACCCGAGAGCATGGATCGAGGCCCAAGAAGTCATCCGTTAATGGGTAATCTGATATATTTTAGATTGTATTCCTTCTAGGAATAGGTTTGGAGTCCGCCTAGGAATTCGAGTTGGAGGTGGTTCAAGGTATTTGAGTCCTAATTAATCTCAGAATCGATTATGCTTGATACGCAAGCATTAAGGTTTTGCATTCTCTATATCAAGAACTCTTGGACAACGTAAAAAAGGTTCACAACCATCTTACAAACACACAAACTTTTGCGCCTTGCAAATCATGCAAGCCTCTCCAGAGCAATCTCTCGCGAACTGCTTTCCACCAACTGCAAACCACCGTTCCAACCTTGCCGCAAACCTACGCCCACCACTGGTCGCCGTATACCTGCCGCGGTTGTCGAAAGTGCCTTGCGTTCGTGTCGAAGCATTGCAGAGACATATCGTGTCTAGTCGTCACACCTTGTGACAAATCGAGTCGTTACCCCGGTAACAAACCAACCCAATCTGCAAGAGGTTGGAAGATTACCCAATCTGTAAGAGGTTGGAAGATTACCCAATCTGTAAGAGGTTGGAAGGCAAACAATCTGCAACCCAATCTGTAAGAGGTTGGA
Organism: Potentilla sterilis; assembly: GCA_963682095.1. NCBI lineage: Eukaryota > Viridiplantae > Streptophyta > Magnoliopsida > Rosales > Rosaceae > Potentilla > Potentilla sterilis. The sequence continues at coordinate 24,801,913 of OY821762.1, read as the reverse complement.
AGCAAACCCATTCCACGGTCTTGATTAAAGCTCTGCTTTGCATCTCAGGATCGAAGTAAGATTACTCAATCTGCAATAGGTTGAGAGAAAATCCTAGTACTAGTTTATTAGGTCTTGTTCGAGCCCTTTACGCCGGCCCGTCAACGCTCGAGTAACAGTTGCTTGATCGGGAAGTCAGGTAGAAGGGAGCAGACGAGTACGTTCGCCAGAGTCATCCGCTCGCCAAGGGTGATTCGTTCGCCAGAGTCATCCGCTCACAAAGGGTGATTCGCTCGCCAGACATCGTCCGCACCAATGTTGTACTTAACCCAAAGGTACTGGCACGCTAGCACACATCACTTCAGGACTGAGGCATACGTCCGCCACCCCCACGTGTTGACAGTTTGACAGGAGTAAAATATGACGTGAACAAAAACTACAATGCTTTTATACATATTGATGAATATGAGCGTCTATAGGGTACAATCCATTAAGAATAAAGAAAAATAATCATATTTTTAATATTCACAGTAAATTACATTCTTATTTAATTACATTTACATATTCCCTCGATAGTATAAGATTAATTATAATTGAATATCTTCCAAACACTAAACACATATTGGCAAGTTTGGAGGAGGTCGCCGAATGCTAGTATCATTAGTAGGCCCGTTCTTGACAATAACCACTGAATTCATGCCCCAACTGGTGTGGCGTTCTAAATGACAATGCATAAACCACACACCTGAAAAATATAATGAAACACGTTAGTACGTACTACGTAGATACAAACGCCACTTTGTATTCGAAAAATTATTATAAAACAAATTAACAATCACCGACTGTCACAACTCAACAATTATTTCAATCGACAAAGTAATTGACATGTTTCACAAGCCTACAGTCCTACACATATATAGTAGCTTTATGTATAGTTCAGATCAAACGTGACATGCATATATATATATATATATATATATATATATATATATTTTTTTTTTTTTCTTTCTTGAATTTCGCTATAAAATTAAAAAGTGGGACTTTTTATTTGGCTCACTTTTTTGTCAAATTTCTACATATTCACTGTTCAGTATTTAGGTATATGCGTGTACATCATCTCCGGATCCATAAATTTTCAACTCATTTGGTGATCATTAAGGTATAAAAACGATAAAAATCAATAAACAAACTGAATATGTTTAATATGAACAATTCATGTTAATCACGACTAGTAATGTTCAAACGATTATCAAAATTGATCCACACTCATATACCAAAATACTGAATAGTGGAGATGTAGAAATTTGACCAGAAAGTGAGATATAATATATATATAGACACACACACACCAATGTTACATGAATGACGATTGTTTTGATACAGAAATGCTCACCTAGTTACTAGTTGACCAAGAGATTCATGCTCAAAGTAAATCTAAAGGTGAGGAGAATTATTTTTAAGTTAAGTTGCTTTGTTCTTAACTCTTAAATGTAAATCTAAGGGTAGTTGAACATAAATCTCTTAGTCAGCTAGCGAACATGTGAGCATTACTCTGTTTTGATATATGTGGTTCAAAATTTCAAATAGTACATAGCCGGCCAACGGACGTACCCATCAATCCATCGTAATTAACGTGTAGTTTAATTGTAAGATATAATTAGTATCCTAAAAGCTAACTCTAAACGCCCTAGCAATTGAGCTAATTCAGATGACAGAGAGAACTAGAAGCTTTACATACCGGGATTGTTAGCAACGAATCGAATGGAAACCCAACCATTCTTCGGAACTCCAACGGTGTTGACTAGCGGCGGATCGACCAAGTTGTAAGTGGCCGGAGAAGTGGTCTCATTCCAGTTGCCGTAAGCTGAGCCGATGACGTAGAAGCTGTAACCGTGCAAATGCATTGGATGGTTCTCTGCATTCCCGACATTAGTCCCTTGGAACACAATTTCAACTGATGCCCCGTACTCGATCATTTTCACTTTTGTTCCTACGTCCGGTACTAGATAGACTTCTGTATCAACTCCAGTAAAGTTGAAATACACCGGCGGTTGATTTGGAAAATCATCCTCGTAGGCACCATTTAGGTTCCTATAAAGATGATCAAAATGTCTTAATTAGTTCATCATCATTTTGTTTACTAATTTATCGAATTCACGGATGAAAATTATTCATATTTAGGTAAGCATCAATTTCCTGTCGAAAGACATTTTGTAGTGGACTTCTACGTACCCACTCAAAGTTGTATGTGCGTACGTAGAATACAAATATGAAGAGGTGTACGTACGTGACCCAGAAATGAATACGTACCTGTAGTATGCTTGCAGTATATCAGTAGTGGGGATGGTGAAGCTTATATTGTTCAAGCTAGCAGCCAGCCTGTTGCCATTAGGACCCCCGCAGGTGACATTAGCCTCACAAGGTAGTTGGTTCACAGAGACTGTGATAAAAATTCTTTCGGTAATATTTTGGGGAACACTAATTGGATATTCCGTGCTCGCCAAGGCCCTTAACTGGGTCGTGAAGTTGTCTGCTCCTTCTTTATCTGTGACGAAGGGAAGTGCAGGCATCGGAATGGTAGACGGGGCGGAAGTTATGTTAGTGTAGCGGAGGATGGCCGTGGTGGTGGTGTTGTCGAAGGGAGCGTTAGAGTCGAAAAATGGACTGGCTGCCATGTAATAGTAACTTGGGGTCTGATCTGCCGTTAGTAGAATGTCCATGGTTTGGCCTGGAGTTATCATTATGTAGCTTCTGACTAGCGGCTTTAGGTACCAAGCGTCTTGTGCCACCACCGTTAAATTATGTCCGGCAACTCCGAAGAACATTTCTTCGTTCATGACACCGCTCACTAGACGAAGAAGATAGGTTTTGCCATATTCAACGTCAAGAGTATATATGGTTTCTGCAATATATTGGGAATGAAATTAACTTTTAATCTTTAATAAAAATCATTCTAATGATTTGTCCTCAAATTATATACCATTGGAGCAATTGTATAAAGCTCCTGGCCAGCCATTGATAGTGTATCCAGTGGACGGGTCTGGGTCACTTCCGGTTGCCGTGGCATCATCAATTAGTTCCTTTAGGTCTGTATCAAACCATTCTCCTACGAATATCAAAAATTAAGACAGAACGATTACTAATTATAAAATATCAGGGATTTCTGCAGCATACCTCAACTCTTTTGTATATAGAAAGATATAGTGAGGTTATACTATAGATGATATGTAGAATATACCCAAAAAAATAGTTTGCTGGGTGTAAGGCTCAGGAAATGGATATGTCTTTCCTTCCTCAGGTAAGATAACAATGTGGCCGTGGACTGTGGCGCGTGACCAGTCGCTATGTGCATGCCACCATAGTGTTCCTTCTTCATCTGAAAATATAATCTCATAAGTGAAATTCTTTCCTGGTTGAATTGGACACTGAGTTATATTTTCTGGACCATCTGACCATGGATTTTGCGGTTGCTTCACTCCATGCCTGTAGAAAGTTTTCAATCGTAGCTGAGGAGAGTACGTCATAAAATGTAAGAACAGGAGAGAGAGAGAGAGAGAGAGAGAGAGACAGACAGACAGACAGACAGACAGACCAGTGAATGGTGACACCATATTTGCCATCGTTATGGACATTAACAAAAGCCGTATCGCCTTTGCGAACATGAATGGTTGGACCTGGGAACAACTCGTTCACAGTGAGCATCGGCTTTGTGAAACACAGTCTTGTAAAGTTGGTCTCCTTCAGCTGCAGTGAATTAACCATGCCACAACATATATATTACCCAAAGGAACAACCAAATATTCGTCTGATTAACAAATATAGTAGCTGATTGATTATATATCCTTACAATGAAGCTGTAGTGGTGGACGTTAGCAGCCATGGAGAGGAGCAACCCATAAAGGAAGAAAGTCCCAAGCAGGAAGAGGACGACTATACGGCAACCCATTATTGGAAGATTGAAATTTCCTCTTCTGTATTGTTAATTAGCTCTCGCACACATCTGCACTTGCTTTGGTGTAAGTGGTGCTATATAAGGTTTGTGTCGACCTTCCGTGTTCAGTACGTATATGAAATTGGAACCCAACAGTTTACTCACAAAAAGAAGAAGAAGAAGATAGAAGAAGAAGAAGAAGAGAAAGTAGATTGATTAACTATCTTGAACATACGGTATATATAATGATTTTAATGTCACGTAAGTCGATCAACTTAACTTTGAAAATCAGATATGTTGCATGCATGACTTAAATTTCTCATGGATAGATTCTTTCTATATGTAGTTTGAGAAGCTATAAAGTCTCAACTGACAATCCAAAGTAATGTCCAATTCCGAGCTATAGATTCTCAACTGACATTCCAAAGTAATGTCCAATTCCGACATGACACGATAATCCGACTCCAAACCCTCAAATGAAGCGGATTAAGAGCATCCGCACCGGCGAGCATCCGAGGGAGTTTTGCTCGAGCAAATGAAGTTGGGAGCGCGCACTGGCGTCGAGAGAGGAGGACAAGTGCTCGAGCAGTCAACCGGTTGTGTTGCTCGCCCCTTCGCTCGAGCAAACTTTGCTCCGGCGTTTGCTCGATCAATTTGCGGAGCCCACAGCATATGGATGACGTCCACGCCCTTTTTTTTTTTTTTTTTTTTTTTCTTTTGTTAGCCCGCATAAGGAGGAGGGAGCTCCGGTCAATCAGGGGCTTTCGGTCTCGGACGTCGCACGGCCAAACGGCGGCGAACCACACCGTGCCGCTGCCACAGAAGCGAAGAGGAGGCCGAGCCGGTTCGAACATGACCGGTGCGGCGGTCCAGTTCGGCCGGACGACGGAGATGGGTGGAGGCAGTCCGATGTCGGTGGGGGCACGGCAAGGGGAGGAAGAGAGAAAGGAGAGAGGAAGAAGAAAGAAAAAGAAAAGAGAAAAAGAAAAAGAAAAGAGAAAAAGAAAAAGAAAAACTTTAAATTCCTCCCGTCAATTTATACTCGTCTAAAATAGTAATTTACCGATTTTTACCTTGTAACTTTTTCATAAAAACTCCAAATTAAGCGTGCTACGCGTCCACGAACTCTTTTTAACGTCCACTAACTCGTCGAGAAATAAAATTCTCGGTTGGGTCAACTCGTAAAAAGTCAACGTTTATCACTTTAGAATCGTAAAAACAATTCCTAAAATGTAAAAAGAAAAAATAAAGCTATCAAAAGATAATTCGAGCTTTGGGTCATATCAAATTCTCTATTAGTCGGAAATCTTGGATAATATCGAGTCGATAATGATGCGTGGCACATTATTATTGGTGGTAAATCTATCTGGTAAAAAAAATTTAATCATTTCACAACAAGACAAAATTGAATTGCTCAAGCAAATTGTTAATGAGTGTGTGAAAAAATCGATTTGGTTGAGCAAAATTTGAATTTCATTTTCTTGAAGCAAATTTTGCTTCTTGACCCACCATTTGCTTGAGCAAGACCATTCTATGGGTGCCGATGCTTTAAACTCGCGCGATTAAAAATCTCATTTGATAAGTGGGTCAACTATGGATCAATATGCCAACACGAAATACACTCTCATAACACGTTAATTTAATGGCGTATTATATGATACATGTAATTTGTGTACACAAACCATATAAAAAAAAATCATGTATATAAATATCAAGAAAGTATCTTCTCACTAAAGATGGGCATACGGGGGTGGGGGCGGGGAACCCGTGGGGAAAATCTGCATTTGACACGCGGGGGCGGGGGCGGGGGCGGGGGCGGGTTTCCCCGTTAAGGACACTGGGGCGGGAGCGGGGTTGCGGGGATCCCCATTACCCAAACGGGGACCCGTTTTAAATATTTTTTTTTTTCAAACAAAACTAACATACAAATTTTTTTTACTATTTTACTAATTACTTTTTATGTTTTATCCTTCTTACGCCGCCGGCAGCAGTAGCGCCGCCTCGCCGCCGGTGGTCTTGACGGCGGTCCAAAAACCACCACCTCCAATATTCACAAAAATCAACCAATCAGACATCAAATTACACTCAATCAATTCCAAACAACGTTCTGAATTCAATTACAACCTCCAATTACATCAAAAACCTCATTTCCACCACCTCCACCGAAATCACTAAAAACTCTAGAAATTCAAAACCAAAATTCTCCTTACCTTGATCGAAGGAGATCAATTCCTTTGGAGGAATTGCTATGCGGGACGAGACTTTCAATTCCCGACTGAAATCGGGTCGATTGGTGGTCGGAGGAGGGAGTTCCCTTCAATCGGGGTGGAACTTCTCGGGCTTTGCACGGCCAAACGGCGGCGATTTACCTTGAACCACCACTGAAGACATGACGAGGAGGCCGAGGCGAGTCTAACGACACTGGTGGCGAGCCGAACGGTGGCCGGATGACGAAGCTAGGCTGAGGCGGCGACTGTGTCAGTGGAGAGGGTTGGCTGAGTCGGGGAGAGAGAATGAGAAAAAGAAAGAAAATTGCGGGAGTGGGGGCGGGGGCGGGGCGGGGAGTCCCCCATTTGAAAAATCCCCCACACGGGGGAGGGGGCGCGGGTGCGGCTAGAGGTGGCGGCGGAGGCGGGGGGTGGGGAAATCCCCCATATGCCCAAACTTACTTCTCACTTTAATTAAGCTAGAGTTATCATTCAAAGTTGAGACTATAAATTATCTTGTTTGATTCTTATTTAATTGGTTCATATTTGTCTAACACGAAAAGACTTATTTCTTAAATGGATTAAATAGGTTGGAATGGGGTAATCTGTTTAATAAATATGGTAAATTCGAGTTTAAATTTTCGACAGTATCATTAAATGGATTGGGTATGGATTTGCATTTTTTGATACACAAAATATACTGAACTGAGACGACTGACCTATTAACGGCCACAATTCCACTTGTATAATTTCAAGTTTTATTTAGAATTAATTCACTTTTTTAATTTTGAAGCTTTTTGTCGGTGATTAGTTATGGCCTGGTTAGTGGCTTAGTTTAAATGACCTCATTGAAATCATAAGTTTAAATCTCACCTACATATGTAAGGATGGGTGTGTTACGAGTTTTTACTAATAAAACTAGGGTTTAAAAGAAAAATTAAATTTTAAATATTTTTAATTCAAAGCATTAATTGAGTCGAGAAGAGCACTGTACGTACTTGATTTGGTAAGGTTAATTGAACGACCTATCATGGAACCCCCTTGTCAAGCCTATAAGTATCAACTCTTACAAATTTGTGGCCAGCAGATTCGAGAGCCATTAAATTTTGTCTATTAACTGGACGGCTGTGTTTGCTAACTCGCTAGATTAATCAAGAAAATTGAGGATAGCTAGGGTAATTGTTTATTAACTAAAAATTTGGCCGTTTATAATATCTTCCACCTCTAACATACAACCAATTAAGGTGTGGAAAGCATGTGGTCATCAAATTGAAGAATAATCAAGAGGATCATCTAAAACATAATTAAGTTGATTCCTCTCTTAATTTTATATGAGACATGTTTCTAATTAGTTCAAGGCTAGTAATTAGGTGCTCAAATAATGTAGTACATGCATAGTGTTTTGTACTATAGAGATAGGACGTGCATATGTACTACAAGAACATGGTAACGAATCCCCTATAAATTCAATAGCCGCTCTTCAATCTTCATTACGTCGCAAAAGAGTAGGTGTGAAATCCTTAAATACTCTTTCTCTAAAAGATGAAAAAAAAAAAAAAAATTTGCGTTCATGGCTTCATCCGCTTCGAAACCGACCGTAAATAAAGGTACTGTCAAAGTTTTTTATTCAGCTGCTGCATGTAGCTGTTAGCTAGAGTAAGACTCCTGTACCAATTTATTTTTAATTTTTGTTAGCTGAATTTCTTTCTGTCTATCTAGCTTACGACTCTAGCTCGTAGTTAGTTTTAAATTTCTAATCGTTTTCTATGCCCTGTCACCTACAATTAATTAATTCCGGAAAAATTTCACACACAGTACCTGAACTTAGGTGGTCAGGTCAGTTTGATACCTCAACTTTTTTTCGTACCATAAACATACTCCAACTTATTTATCCGTACCGAATGTGTACCCACGTCACTGTTCCGATCAACTTTTGATGACGTGGCACCTCTGTTTTTTCAAAGTGTCCAAAATAGAAGGCTAAAATTGTCATTTCGTTTGCAAAGTGTCCTAAATCTCCTAGACTTTGATGGAAGACGGAGACTTCGATGGAAGACGGAGTCGCATCTACAGTATTGGGAACGATGGAAGACGATCGTTGGAGAATGTTCCGAATATGCAAAATAGGATTGCCATGTAAGCTCTCTAGACTTTGATCACACCTTTTTGTTTTTCTATTGAAGTGATGCACAAGGGGTTTCTAGTAGAGAAACTGGTATTGTTTTCTACTGTTTGTGTAGTCTATCAATGAAGAATATGGCATTGTAGTTGTCTTTGTAGATTAAACTAGTTTGATTCCAATCGGATTTGGGAATGGGTTCATATGGGTTTGTTTATTCCCGAGTTATGGAATATTGATGATTGAAAAGATATGCCTTGACGTCTTGTGTTATTAAATCTCTGAAAAGTATATTTTTCCCTCATTTGAAATCTGTTTCTATTTGCAGTATATGACAGTTTTGATGATTGTTATACACTAGAGTTCCACCATGGTGGCTACTTTCACAAACACTTGGATGGTACAATGAGTTACAAGGTATCTAGGTCCAATAAATTAGGTGGGGTGGCTTGGTTAGATTGGATGGACTCTGACAAGATATCATGGGTAGAATTGAACAATATAGTCTGGGAATTGGGTTACAGGGAGCTACCTATAGCATATCACTTCAAACTTCCACGCACAAGCAGTAGTGATGGGTGGATACCAATTATGAGTGATGGAGACACAAGGGAGATGATCAGGACAATGAATACCAATACAAGAACTGCTGTTGTGTATGTTACTGGTGGGGGTGTTAGAAAGAAGGAGGAGGCTGAAAGGGGAGAACCTACTCCTCAGGGATGGTGCAACCCTCTTCACAATGTGAGAGTGGAAGATAAGATCACTATGACACAGGAGGCCAATTTATTGGCAATGCAGTTAAATGGTGTGAGAAGTGGTGGTAATGGTGAGACAACTGCTGCAGTAGGTGAGGCAGAGAGTAATGAGGGCAGTGATGATCCTAGCTTGGTCCATACAACCAAGCTTGGTCCATACAGAAAAGAACTCGTAGCTTGGTGCATACAGAAAAGAAGGGAGAAGGGGAGGAAGAAACAAGAATCTAAACCTCCTAGGTATAATACTAGGAATAAGGGAAAGCAGCCTGTATACTGTGAGGAAGACAGTGATGATCCTAGCTCTTTCAGTGATGAAGACAGTGATGATCCTGCTTTCAGTCATGATTCAAATTCTGAAGATGAGAGTGAGTGCCATAAGGATGATTTCTTCTGGGACAGTGAGTATGAAAGGGATGATGAACAACCATTCAAGGAACACACACACAAACGCACACAGCTCACAACTAACATACCTCGTTTGGGTTTCCACAAACCCCGTACCTCCTCCCATAGTCTTGCCCTTCCTCAATGCTCATGATAATCCTGCAAATCTTCCCACATCCGCACCTATTCAGATTCATCTCTCCTCTTTTCACTTCACTGCCTCAACTCCCTCTCTCTACCTCAACAAAAATGACTATTCTTTTAGATAGATAAGGGAACAGTACAAAGATAAGGGAACAGTACAAATTGGGGGGAAACGACACGTATCTTCTTGGCGGGAAGAAAAATGGCGGTAAACATTAAGGGTAATAAGGACACTTTGCAAAAACAGAGGTGCCACGTCATCAAAATTGTCGGAAGTTGATCGGAACAGTGACGTGGGTACACATTCGGTACGGATAAATAAGTTGGAGTATGTTTATGGTACGAAAAAAAGTTGAGGTATTAAACTGACCTGACCACCTAAGTTCAGGTACTGTGTGTGAAATTTTTCCATTAATTCCTAGTTTGTAATTTTGTGAGTAGGAAGCTTTCGCCTTTCGAAAACTAATACGTACTGTGTCTGATAATAAAACGTGATAGAACTAGAATAGTCCCATGGTGGTCCAATTTCTCTTTCGACAAGTTAGCTTCACCGACAAATGCTAATAATTAATGTTCGATCATTGGGTTTCTGTCATCGTTTTCTTCCATCAGTGCAAAATACTCTGTATATTTAGTTATGTCTGGATAGCACTAATTAAGTGTTACGTACGTAGACGGTAGACCTCACATGAAAATCAAATTTTAATTAAGACCCGATAATCCACCTATCAGACATGGGATTTAAAGCTCTTAACGCATCTATTGTTAATTTAAAATTTTCTAACTATTTATCAATTTTTAAGATAAATTTGAACTCTAACAAATTATTAAAAATTGCTAAATTTAGTAATTGCTAAAAAGAATTGCTAGATTTGTCAATTGACTTAAGCATTGCTAAACAAATAGCTAAATTTCGCGTTACACGTGTCAACCTACGATTTGCTAAAACTTAATGAATAATAATTATTGTTGGAGCAATATTGTTAAATCGATTGCTAAAATTTAAAATTTTAATTAAATTTAGTAATTTAATAAATACTAATGCTGGATATGCTGTTATCGATCCTTCCCCTAAAATTGGAAGCGATTCAGAAATGGCAATTTGTAAATTTGCTTCTTGACAAAGTGTACAAGTTCAAAACGTAAGGGGCGCCTAGTGCCTTTTGTAACTTGTTCTTCTTATATGCTTCCAGACTAAAAGACAGTGATCATGATCAACGTGCTTGAACGAAAAGTTTTCTCTGTTTCTCATTACATGATTGACGAGGCCGGTACTGCATTGTCGTTTGTAATAGTGCTTCAATTCGGTGGAGCACTTACTGATCCTTCATGTGCCAAACTAAAGTATCTGCCAGCTATTTATGCAACGTCTATTCATGCATGAATTATTCGTGAGCTTTTGATTTGTATTGGAGAGCTATATATGGAAACTGAAATGATGAACATCAGGATTGGCAATTCCTCATTGGAGAAGTTTCAATTCACAAAGTTACAAATTAAAGTGTATGCGAAGGTGTAATTACACTATCTAGCTTGTTCATCATCACCCATGAAGAACTATATTGAAGAAAAGAACAGATCAAAATACAGAGAACAATCGAAAGGAGATGGTGACGTTTCAGTCTAAAATAGGTGAACGTTAATATATAAGTGAGTAGAAACAGTACATCATGGAGAAATTAACACTAGCATTGGTGGGTGTTAGGGTTAGGGTTAGGGTTAGGTCAGGGTCGACAGTGTACGTACGTACTAGAGTTCTATGATTCCAGTTAAGGCTGAGAGTTGGTACTGGAAAAATGGTACCGAAACCGTTCGTCCCATACCGAATCCCGACGGGCCGGGATGAATCGGTAAACATTTCCGATACCGAACTGATACCGATACAGAATACATATAACCGTGATGGGTCGGTTTCATTAGATCCGATACCGAATGGTACCGGCCCGAACCGGAAGTATAAAATGGATTAAAAGCCCATTTGTTTTTTTTTTTTCGAGTTTTAGGGTTTACAGAGACAAATCTCTCTTGCCTCCAACTGAGTTCTGACTTTTCTCCCTATATCACTTTGCCTTCTCGCCTTCAATCGACGCAGCCTGCAAGTGGTGGCTCCCTGTCTGCCTCCATCATTTCTCCCTTCACTGATTCGTCTCTCGGAGTCTCTCCACCCAAGTTCTTCAATAGGAAAACTGAAAGTGAGTATCTGTTGGAGCTATATATTTGTTTGAGCTATATGTTTTGTTGTTTGTTTGTTCTTCTTGCATAATGAATTTAAACTCTATACACTGCTGTAATTAATTTATGACCTTTGTTCCCTGCTTTCCTTTTGTTTTTCACATAAAAAAGGGTAAGAAGAGAGTCGAAGATGATGGAGTCTCAGATACAACACCAAAGGTCACAATTAGTAGTCTGTTATTAGGTTCTTCCCAAAGTACGTCTCCCTCAGTCCCTGACACTAATGTGGTAGAAGATGATGAACTTATTGCTCGGGCTGCTAGGAAACGCAGCCCAATTTGAAAGCATTTTAAAGAGTATAAAGTTACTAAGATTGTTAAGGTGAAGGGGAAAGAAGATATTGTCATAGAAAAATGGAGGGCTAAGTGTATTTACTGTCCTAAGGGTAAACTAGGAGATTATGCATGTGATTCAATAGCAAATGGAAATTCTGGGATGCATAGGCACATCAACAAAACTTGTAAGTTTTATCTGGGTAGGAGAAGTGTGCACAAAAATCAGAAAGTGATTGCTGGAGATAAAAGTAAGGGTAATACGATGAAAATGGTGGCATTTAATGAAGATGAAGTGATGCATGCTTGTGTTGAAATGGTAGTAGTTGATGAGCTTCCTTTTAGCTTCGTTGAAAATCAAGGGTTTAGGCATTTTTGTTTTGTTGCAATACCTCAGTGGACAGTCCCTTGTAGAAGAACTTTAGTGACTAAGTTTTTGGCTTTGTATGATAAGAAGAAGAGGAAGTTGAAGCATAATATCAGCCGTCATAGAGTATGTCTAACTACGGACACTTGGACAAGTGTTCAAAATTTTAACTATATGGTGCTAACAGCCCACTTTGTTGATGACAAGTGGGAAATGCATAAGAGAGTAATCAATTTCTGCCCTATATCTTCTCATAGTAGGAATTCAATTGGTGTTTTAATTGAGTCTTGTTTGCTGCAATGGGGGATTAGTAAGGTTTTGACCATCATTGTTGACAATGTTGCAGCAAATAAGTGTGCTATTGAGTATGTTAGGTCCAAACTAAACAGAAGAGAAAAATCAGAAGCAGTTTTAGGTGTTAAGTACATGCATGTTAGGTGCACAGCACATGTCACTAATTTGATTGTTGGAAGTGGATTGAAAAGGCTGAACAAATCAGTGTTGGCCATTAGAAATGCAGTGAAGTATGTACGTTCTTCAGCAGCAAGGTTGGTTAGTTTTAAGGCTGCTGTAGCAAAAGAAGAGATCCCTTGTAAAGGCTTGTGCGTTATGGACGTTCCCACAAGATGGAATTCAACATTTCTTATGTTGGAATCTGCTGATAAGTTCAAAGCAGCCTTTGCAAGAATAGAAGTGGAAGATGCTGGTTTTGCAGCCTATGTCAAGGAGCCTGATGAAGAGGTTGATGAGGATGGTAATCTGATTTCAACCACGGGTAGGAGGGGGAAAGTGGGGCCACCTGGTCAGGAAGATTGGGATAAGGCTGAAGTGTTTGTGCAATTTCTTAGGTATTTTATGAAGTTACCCTAAGAGTTAGTGCAACTAACAAACCAACCATCCACACTACATTTCATGATGTTTTGACCATGGAAAAGGAGACTGAAAAGCTAGCTCTTTGTGCCTGATGAATTGCGGACACACTCGGCATCCGAGAAAGTTTTGATGGACATGGCCAAGCATATGCAAGAGAAGTTCCTCAAGTATTACGGGAGTTATAAAGACTTGAATCCATTGGTGTTTATGGGGCTAATCCTTGATCCTCGGTTTAAGCTACAACACATAACTCACTTGTTCAATTGTGTAGAGTTAGAGCAAGAAGAGGTGGAGCGTAAAACGACTGAGATACGTGGAGTGTTATTGTCATTGTATGATGAATATGCACCAAAAGATGTCCCTGCAAAAAAGAGGGTTGTGCAAGAGGTTGAAAGCTTAACCGAATGAACCATAACAAGCCCTAGTACGTAGTAGAGGATATAATTCCTACATTAGTGATTGGAGAAAGGTTGTTCAAAAAAAGATGAGGCATCTGTTATAGCACATGAGGTTGATAGGTACTTGTTGGACCCCCTTGAAGCCATAGATGAGAAAGATCCTATCAAGTTCTCTATTTTGCTATGGTGGAGGATGAATGGTAACAAGTACCCTGTACTTGCAACAATCGCCAAGGATATATTGGTTGTCCAAGTTTCAACTGTTGCATCCGAGTCGGCTTTTAGCACTGGAGGTAGAGTAGTTGATTCATTTAGGAGCTCATTGACTCCTAAAAGTGTTGAAGCATTAATTTGCTTACAAAGTTGGCTGAGGGGTAATGAAATAAACTATGAAGATGAGGAACCATGCCCCAAAGAGTTTGACTTCATCGAGAGTTGTGAAAAAGGTAAAGATTATGAGATTTTAACTTCTGCTTTTAAGTTCCATTTCAACATTTCCTTTAATCAGACTTTCGTTTATTTGGTTGTGTGAATTGCTAAACTTGTGATGTTATTTTTAAACTGAATGTTCAATGTTGTATGAATTTGTGATGGTGATGGACAGATAATGATTACATTTATCTTTTATGTGAATTATGTTCATGATTTATCATAGTTAGTGTAGTGAATGATGTATATGCAGGTCAGCAAGGTGCACACTAAAATAAGTGAAATCTGCCAGTTTGGTACCGAAAAAGAACCGAATGATACCGAAACCGAACGGTATCGGTTCAGTTCGGTATTGAGGTTGAAAATGGCAGTACCAAACCGATACCGATACTGAAATATATAATCGGTATGATATCGGTATGAGCAGAATTCCGAACCGTCCCGTACCGGTCCCAGCCCTAATTCCAGTAAATTCGGGTGTGGCCGGACAGCCAAGAACAATAATTAAGTGAGGCAGATTTGAAAGCACAGACCCCTTAGGTTCCATTTACACAGTTTCACCAAATTATTGGTGCCAACATAGTCATAAACTCATAATGATGTTTCTCCGCGAGTGGTAGAGTTATTTTTATATATGACATGTCACTTTTATGATTGTAAAGCAAATAGAATAGTTTGTATATTACTCTTCGCTAATTGGTGCTTGTAAACTGAGTTTTAATGTACCATAATTTTTTCTGCACTACTTTCATCGATCATCAAGTAAAGCTCAAGGCCGGCTACCGCGTATTCAAAAATAAAATTGTAAAAGATAAAATGAATCATTTCTTGTGGGCCATTTACTTACACTCAGTCTCTTGTGATTAAAAATCAAACTTATTTATTATATATGGATTATTAACATTTTAAATCCTTGCTATGATTACAGATAACAATTATTAGTCGTACAATGAGAAGCGAGAAAGAAAAGAAAAGAAAAGAAAAAAGAACCAACAAAGAAAGGACAAAAAAAATTACAATCAAATGAGTTACTAATTAAGTACAAATTGGCAAGCCAAGAGGAGGTCGAAGA
The DNA here is from genome assembly GCA_963682095.1 of Potentilla sterilis. Classification (NCBI taxonomy): domain Eukaryota; kingdom Viridiplantae; phylum Streptophyta; class Magnoliopsida; order Rosales; family Rosaceae; genus Potentilla; species Potentilla sterilis. The sequence goes on along the minus strand of OY821762.1, from coordinate 24,786,748 downwards.
ATACTGGTTTTGTTCTTGGATCCATTCTTCACAATGAGGACAGCGTCCATTCCCCAAGTAGCATGACGTTCCAAATGACAATGCATAAACCATACTCCTGAAATATTAATTTTTTTTGTCATTCACAATTACCATTTTGTGGAAATAAAAATTCTAATCATATGTAAATAAGAGAAGGGTGATTATATATATATGTACCAGGATTATTGGCAACAAATCGAATGGCAGTCCATCCATTCTTAGGAACTCCGACAGTGTTGACCTCTGGCGGATCGATCAAGTTGTATGTGGCCGGAGAAGTGGTCTCATTCCAGTTTCCATAAGCCGATCCGACGACGTAGAAGCTGTAACCATGCAGATGCATTGGATGGTTTTCTGCATTTCCGATATTAGTCCCTTGAAATACAATTTCAACTGATGCCCCGTACTCGATCAATTTCACCTTTGTCCCGACTTGTGGTGTCAAAAGAGTCTCTGCATCAACCCCAGAGAAGTTGAAGAAAAGTGGCGGTTGATCCGGGAAATCACTCTCGTAGACATTTGGTAGACTCCTGCATAATTAGTGAACGCCAATTAATTAATTTGTGCCTCTATCAGTACTAGTAATTAACTATATATACTCATGCATGAAACTCGATCTATTCATTAATTACCTGTAGTATGCTTGCAGTATATCAATGGTTGGGGTATCAAAACTGATATTGTTCAAGCTAGCAGCTTGCCTATTACCGTTACGACCACCACATAAGCCAGCACCAAGTTCACAAGGTAGCTGATTCACAGAAACTGTGATGAGGATTTGTTTCGTAACATTTTTCGGCACACTGATCGGATGGTCCTTGCTTGCCAAGGCCTTTATCTTGCTTGTGAAGTTATCTGCAGAGCTGTAGTCCTTTTGAAGTGGAAGTGTTGGCATGGAAATATTAGTCGGGGCAGCAATTACGTTTGTGTATTGGAGAATGGCTGTAGTCGTAGTGTTGTCAAATGGAGCGTTCGAATCGAAAAATGGCCTAGCAGCCATGTAGTAGTAGCTGGGAGGCTGGTTTGCTGTTAGTAAAATATCCATGGTTTGGCCTGGAGTGATCATTATGTAGCTGGTCAGTATAGGTTTGACGTATGCACCATCGTGAGCCACCACTGTGAAGTTGTGTCCGGCAATTGCGAAAAACATTTCTTCGTTCATGACGGCACTGATTAGACGAAGCAGGTAGGTCTTTCCGAACACAACTGGAAGACGGTATGTATCTGAAACATAATTGAATAAGTAGATATTGTAAATTTTGTCAACTTAACTATTAGACGTAGTGCATATTATACAGTACTAGCTTATTGGCTTCCACTAGTTCTGTTCCTATTTCGATTTAACAGAAGTTGAATAATGTTAACTCAAGATATAAGCCCAAGATTCTGAAGAAAGTGCTAGATAACTTCACAATATATACAAAGTTATTACTATGAGTTTTCACATATGTACCATTGGGACAGTATATAAAGCTCCTGGCCACCCATTAATGGTGAAAGCAGTGGACGGGTCTAAGTCTCCTCCAATTGCTATGGCAGCGTCGAGTGCTTCCTTCACGTCAGTACCATTGAACCACGAAGCTGCAAATATGATATAACAGCGTCTCAGGTACTGAAAAATGATCGAGAGTATAACAATGTACAATAACAAAGCAGGCATAGACGAATCGATGACACAGTATATATGTTTAATTACCGATCACGACGGTTTGCTCAGCAAAAGGCTTGGGGAAAGGGTACGATTTTCCTCTCTCGGGTAAAATAACAATAGGGCCGTGAACGGTAGCACGCGACCAATCACTATGTGCATGCCACCATAGAGTTCCTTCTTCATCCGAAAATATGACTTCATAGGTGAAGTTCTTTCCCGGCTGAATAGGACACTGCGTGATGTTTTCTGGACCATCTGACCATGGATTCTGGGGCTGCTTTACTCCATGCCTAGAGATCGATCGAGGTAAAATATTAGCACATTATTTCCATGATTACCGGCCATAAAGTATTTTGACAGTTTGAACAAATGGTTATTTTATTGCAAGGGTTTATGCATTTCTAGATGAATCTTTATACATTTCAAATTCAAGTCTACTCCAACAGGGAATAATTGCCTGCGTTGCATCCACAGTTTTCTATAAACTTAGTCCTCCCTCATTCTCCAGAATTGTTCAAACTGGCCCTGTTCTTTTTTGTTATTATTCTTCTGTACGTGTGATGCAATGGCGAGCGAGAGAGAGAGAGAGAGAGAGAGAGAGAGAGAGAGAGAGAGAGAGAGAGAGAGAGAGACCAGTGGATGGTGACACCGTATGTGCCTTCGTTGTGGACGTTAACAAAAGCTCTATCTCCTTTTCTAACAGTAATGGTTGGACCTGGGAACTGCCCATTTACAGTCAGGATTGGCTGTGTGTTACAAAGTCTCGTGAAGTTGGTCTCCTTGAGCTGCAGTTAACCACAAAATGTAAGTACTGCTCGATCAACATAAAGAAACTAGAAATCCCAGGAGAACTACAGTCTACTGCTCATTATCTGATGAGTACTTACAATAAAGCTATAATGATGAACGTTGTAAGCCATGGACAGATGGGCTACTCCCAGGAGAAAGAACCCCAAGAACCCTAGAAATCCCAGAAGGGAAGCCATTTTCCTATATTGATAAACCTGATAGCTCAAGTACTTAATAACGTGCTTTGAGCTTTGCGTTTAGGAGGTATATATGGGTCTCGGTTTCTGACCCAGACCGTGTCTGGCCAAACATAAACTTTTTATTCGAAATACCTACGATGACTTTCCTCAGATAATACCTTCTATTCTGTTAAACCAGCAGCTGTAGCTTTTTAAATTTCAATCATATATAGCCATACTCATTCTTATTTCAACCCAACAGTCTACAGGGAGAGTGACTTTTCTTAATTACCCCAAGTTCAAGAAATAACATGGGAACTGGATTAATCCAGATAGCTTCTACGTACTTATATTTCTATATGTATGCCAATCATCGATCAAGGTTCCACATGCATGCGGAAGAACCCATCTAACATTGTAAATTCATGTATAACAGGTAGGATTTAACTACTCAACAGATGTTATTATATAGATTTACGTATAAGTAGCGTAACTATACAATTTTGGATCGATATGATATTTATTGCTGCTTATTGTCAAACACGTGTTGAATATTTGTGAGCGTAAACCGAGTCGTCGGAAAAGAAAAGATATATGAGACTGCACCGATTTTAATTTACAGACAAATTAAGCTTAAACAACTCGATGATCAGTATATAATATATATGTTTGTGATGCTAGCTTGAGTAGCTTGTAAACATTTGTTGGCTAGTCCTGCGCGCGCGCTATAACTGATTGAAGAGACATATATATAACTGATTACCGATCGCGAGTGCCGTCTCCAGTTTTCATATTCCCAGAAACTAGTTTTGTGTTTTATGAAATTTCTGATTATTCATTTTTATTTTATTTTTCATTTGAGAGTAGTATACATAATTGTATATATATATATATGGGGGAGCCTCAAAGTCAAAATATTATCGAAACTTATCTACGCCTGCAGGGTTTGGTTTCGATCGGCAGGTCGACGGTAGCAGTCCCAGTTTTTAGCACCCTAGCTTGTTGAGTGCATGCTGGACATATTATGGTTGAATAATCTCTTCTTAATTTTGATGCATATATACTTTATTAATACTTATTTTAATTTAAGTCGACATCCGAACATTGATTTGAAGATCATTATGAATCATCATTTTTGTATTACAATAGTTCCGTCTAGGCCGGGTTGGCACAATTCCATTCCAGAAAGCAACATGACGTTAGGTTATAATTAAGAAGCTTTCGACAGATAATTCTTCCACGCACTTGTGATCGATTTTGCTGTTACGACCTTGAGCTGAAAAATAGTCACCAATCGACGTGCCGTGTGTAGAGATCGATAATGCATCGATCTGCTAGGAGATTTTAATTATCGATCATCGAATTAATGAAATTAAAACCAGCTAGGCTAGGAGATATTCACGATCATCGATCAATTATTCCATCAAAGAATATATAGAATCCAATTGGTTGTGTGTACGTAATGTTTTCCCTATAGACCGCGGGATGTTCGACATATTTAACTAACAAAATCTCACAGTATCTAAAATAAGTAATAATTATTGGAAATGACATGGTAATCTTCTTGCTTGACAGCCAAGCGAAACACATTAGTTAAATACCTGCTAAATATATATATATATATATATATAGTTGCTTCATTACCAAGGAAAAAACATTTGTTCAGATTTGTTTATATATACTACCATGCTGAAACGTGCTTAATTAGAATATGCTATATATGTTCTGCTGCTTCTGCTCACTATGCCATTTGTTGTGTTAAGCGACCGACATTGCCTACGTCTGTCGCATATACATATTCTAAAACGACTAACAATGTTTATGTCGCAAAAAGAACAATTCTGTCGCTTAAAACTCTGTAATGCGACGAATATTAAGCGACTATATTTATCCGTCGCTTAATATCCTCTGAAGCGACGGTTAGAGTGTGCGACGCCTTTTTTTGCCGCTGAAAATATCTAAAGCGACTATTGTTATTGCGACGTTACTGTTAGTCGCCTAAGACGTTTTATGCGACGTACGATATATGTCCGTCGCTTAAAAGGTTAAAATCTGCTATATAACCCTCGACTCAGACAGAACACAGGAAAAGAAGAAGACGGAAGTTGGCACTGTAGCAGCGGCGAAAAATCTCCAAAACTGCTGATTTCGTCAATTTCGGGGTTCAAAAGCTTGGGTTTTCTCTTCCAATTGTTTTGTAGGTTAGTAGAATCTCTCATCTTCATTGTAATCACCATATTTCGGTTTGATTGGTTGAATTTAATTAGTGTTTGATATCTTGAGTTGGATTTGGTGTATAATGTGTTTTGTGTTGTTTTTAGTGTTGGGTGTTTGAACCAATGATGGAATTTGTGTTGATTTGGTGAAATTGAGATTATATAAGGTAGTTTGTGAAATTGTGAAATTTAGGGAAATTAAATTTTAGTGAAATTAAATGCAATTGAATTTTAGTGAAATTTAGTGCAATTGAATTTTAGTGAAATTGAATTTTAATGTAATTTGGTGAAATTTAGTGAAAATGAAATTTTGTGAAATACTAAAATGTAGTTAAATTTTATGGTAGATTAGGTTGAAATTATTAATTAATGATATAATTGGTTTGTGTTGTATGTGGATTGTGGTAGTTAGGGTTTCTGAAACATGCGAGTGACTTAGTGAGGGAGTGTGGTGCCGTGTGTAAATTTATTATTTCGTATTATATATAATTGTGGTGTTTATCAGCTTAGAACTCCCGTTTGAGAATCAACAACGCATCTAGTTGATCGAGATGAGTTGTTGATTCTCGAATTGTCCCATTTTTAGACATTTTAGGCGAACACGACTTTGTTGATCATTTTGCTATTCATGTGGTTTCAGTTTCAGTTTTGGGATATAGTTTCGACAATGTCTCTCTACAATGTTCCTCGAGTGCAAATTAGGTTGTTTAGGTTTTTGTGCACTTGAGGAACTGTAGGGAGATGCTACCGAAGTTTCCTAAAACTGTTGCTGAAACCACATGAATAGCAAAAGGATCAACAAAGTCGTGTTCGTCTGAAGGGGATAGGACCCAACCCGGAGGCATAAGGAGAAGAAGTGTTGGGACAGGTTTTGATTGTATCATAAATATTGTGTGCTAACCTTATGCATATTGTATGTTTATGTTATGACAGGAAACATGGACAAGAGTTGGATCGGCTTATCTAGAGGTCATCCGAAGTTCATTCAGGAGATAATTGATTTCAGTGCGTTTGTTCTTCAAAATAGCAGTAGTGAGACGGAAGTGCACAAGTGCCCGTGCAAGCGGAGGCTTAGAGTGGATGAGATGTTTACGCACTTGAGGGAAAATGGTATGATGTCTGATTACACTACATGGATACATTACGGTGAGGTTGCAAGCGGTCCTTCATTGTATGAGTAGAGAGAACAATACCTTCGGCAGAAAACCTCTTCTAATGGTAGTGCGGGTCCTCAGATGAACCCCAGTATGGACATTCTGTATGATGTTTTTCCATATATGGATAGATTTTATGAGCCAGAAAATGCTGGTGGTTTAAATGATTTCTATGATGTAAATGATTTAGATTCTATTGCTAGAGATGCTTATGAGAAGTATAACAGGCTTTTATTAGAAGGCCAGACTCCGTTGTATGATGGTAGTGAGGAGACTGTTTTAACCATCATCCTTCAAACAATTAAGCTAAAAACGGAAAATAGACGGTCAGACAAAAGTTTTGATGAGAACATAAAGTTGATCAAGAGAGCGCTTCCTCCAGGAAACCAGTGCCCTGATTCATACCGAACTGTAAGAAAGATCCTAAAGAACATGGGTCTGGGTTATGAGATCATCCACGCATGCGAGTATGGTTGTGCGTTGTTTTACAAAGAGAATGCAGAACTAGACAACTGTCCCAAATGCCACGAGTCAAGATAGATATATTTTGCACAGGGTATAAAAGTTGCTGTAAGAAAGGTTCGTTACTTCCCTTTAACACCCAGGTTGCAACGCCTATATATATCGCCGCACACAGCAAAGGAAATGCGGTGGCACGGGGAAAGGATTTCAGATTCAAATTTTCTTAAACACCCGGCAGATGGGGAAGCATGACAAGAGTTTGATAAGGACTTTCCAGATTTTGCCAATGACATTAGGAACGTGCGCCTCGGACTAGCTACCGACGGGTTCAATCCTTACGGTGTATCCTGCAGTCCTCACAGCACTTGGCCTGGTGTGGTGATGCCTTACAATTTGTCTCCTTCAATGTGTATGAAAAAAGAGTTTAACATGCTTGTATTGTTAATATCCGGTCCAAAGTCTCTTGGAAAGTGTTTGAATGTGTTTATGAGACCAGTGATCGATGAGCTAAAGATGTTGTGGACAATTGGAGTTCAAACTTATGACCGACATGAGCAAAAGTCATTCATAATGAGAGCAGCAGTGATGTGGACCATCAACGACTTTCCCGGATTAGGGATGTTGGGAGGCATCCAGACAAAAGGCTACAAAGCATGTCCCATTTGTTTGGAAGATATTGATTCAAGCAACTTGACAGGGAGAATGGCATACCAGGGCCACCACAAATGGCTAGACTGGAGTCATCCATGGCGTCGAGCAGCAGATAAGTTTAATGGGAATGTTGAGTTAAGGGGAGAACCACGCTCATGGACTGGGGATGAGATTTATAGCAGTATCCTCTGTCATGACTACCCTGTTCAGAGTTTACATCCCAAGTTCAAGCCCAGAGCAACTAGAGAGAAACTGTGTTGGACTCACGTGAGTATATTTTGGGAGCTGCCGTACTGGACCACATCGAGAATAAGGTATACCTTAGATGTCATGCACATTGAGAAGAATGTGTACGACAACATCAGTGGAACCATTTTCGGTCTCGAAGGAAAGACTAAGGACTATCCAAAAGCTCGTGAAGGTCTGGAACAACTAGGGATACGAAAGAAGCTGTGGAAGAAAACGAAACACGGGTCAAGTAAAAATAAAGAGAAAGTATCTCAAGCACCGTATACAGTTGTTCCTGAGGCAAAAAGCGAGATTTTTGAATGGATTAAAGATGCACAGTTTCCTTATGGTTATGCGGGATGTTTGAAGAATAAGGTCAATCTGAATTATAAAAAGTTTTATGGATTGAAGACGCATGACTGCCATGTACTCCTCCAACGTCTTCTTCCAATGGTTATCCGACCATATCTGCCATATTACGTCGTTGAGCCGTTAATAGCGTTGTCCAGATGGTTTCAGAAGCTATGTGCTAGAGAGTTGAAGAAAGAGGACGTCTGTGACATGAAGCAAGAAATAGTCATGATTCTTTGTAAATTAGAAAGGATCTTTCCTCCCGCTTTCTTCACCATCATGGTTCATTTCATGATTCACCTTCCCGAACAAGTTCTGCTTACCGGACCAGTACATGTTACTTGGATGTTTCCCATGGAAAGGTGATGCGTTATTTTATTTATTTTAACTACATGATCATGTCCATATGTATTGTACTAACTATAATGTTTGACAGGCAACTCGGGGACTACAAAAAGACTGTTAGAAACACACGTTTCCCAGAGGGATGTATTGCTGAGCAATACATTACAAATGAGTGTGTGACATACTGCAGTTTTTATATGGATGATGCCACAGGAGATGCTAACGTTGCCAGTGCGCCTCGATTCAATATCTCTGTTGTTTCCGAACTCGTGAAGCCCAAAAGTTTCATAGCAAAGGCTCGTTCAAGTAGGGAAGAACTATATGCGGCTCACTGGAATGTAATAGAGCACTGTACATAAGCGGCTGACTTCATTCAGATTTACAATAATCAAGTAACTGAAATCTATCCACATATGACTGATGAAGAGCGTATTCAGAACTTTCTTCCATACTTTAAAACTTGGGTATACAATCACTATAATTTGCTCATTATATAAACCACCAGAGATGTCACAGGGCACTAATGGTTTGTATTATTATTACAGATCACACGACTGCAAGCAGAAGGAAGTTCAGATTATACGCCTGAACTGCACATTTTGGCATGTCGCCCTCAAGCACACCGTATTTATTCACAATGTTTTGTGAACGGAGTTAAGTTTGTGACGTGGCAGCGAGACCAACGCTTGAAGACTCAAAACAGTGGGGTCATGGTAGAGACGGAAGACTTCTCATACTACAGGATTCTTGAAGCCGTTGTCGAACTAATATATTCAGAAGGCATGCAGGTTGTTTTGTTCAAGTGTAAATGGTACGATACTGACCCTACTGTTCTTGGAAGCGTAAAGTTAGATCACGGTCTTTTATCAGTGGACACATCTACCAGCTGATTTGAGGATAGACCATTTATTCTTGCCTCCACGGCAAGACAAGTGTTTTATCTAGATGACCCGAAGGCTGGTGAACCTTGGCAAGTTGTTAATGTGATGTCACACAGAGGTACGTACAGTGCTAGCACACTTGCAAGGGATGAAACTAACAAACCTCCTAGGAGGAATGAAGTTGACGAACCCTATCAAGAACCTACCACAGACTCAATCCCAACTTACACTCGTATATCTGGTTTCACCATGGACTTTGGTTCTCTTCCACACATAGATGTTCCCATTTAATGTTACAATGATGAAGAGGACGAGGATGATGACGAGGATGATGACGAAAGCGACGATGATTGGGATGATGACGAAAGTGAGGAAGATGAAGACGGAAGTGATAGAGAGGATGATTATGCTGATTATGAGGAAGATCTTTCTGATGAAAATTGATCGTTTCATTAAGTGTTTTATGTAAACTGTAATTTGTAAACCCTAATTAAGCAACGCATGACCGATTGGTATATCTTAGTCGCTTAAGAGGACTTAAGCGACAAGCATTCTCTATTTTCGTCAACGTTCGATGCTCGATCAAACCGGTCAACCACATTTTCAACTAACCCTATCGCACGAAAACGCCGTTAAGTACCTTTAGATGACCTCGTTTCTATAACTCCTCCAAACATTATATGCTCAAATAGATGAGACCTAATCAGTCATGTAAAAATTCAAAAACGTTTACCTCCCGGTACTAGGGCTCCCCATAGGGACCGATTAGTATAAATATCGTTGACTGCATCGATCGGGCCTCTAAGTTCGTCGGACCAAAGTGATTTTTTTACCACCGCTGTATTTCGTCGTAACGATCAATTGCTATTTCACACTGTTTTTCAAAATTTGAAATTTTTTATACACTTCCTTAGAAAAGTAGTACACTTGAGTATAATCTAATAATCAAGTTATACCGCTTTAGTAAGCATGTTGTCATTCTAATGGCTCAATTTATAAAATTAAAATTTTAACCGTCTGATGTGATCGTTATAGTTAAATATGAGGACAGTACAAAAATCAACTATTTTCGTCAACGTTCGATGCTCGATCGAACCGGTCAACCACATTTTCAACTAATCCGATCGCACGAAAACGCCGTTAGGTACCTTTAGATGACCTCGTTTCTCCGACTCCTCCAAACATTATACGCTCAAATAGATGAGACCTAATCAGCCATGTAAAAATTCAAAAACGTTTACCTCCCGCTACTAGGGCTCCCCATAGAGACCGATTAGTATAAATATCGTTGACCGCATCGATCGGGCCTCTAAGTTCGTCGTACCAAAGTGAGTTTTTTACCACCGCTGTATTTCATCGTAACGATCAATTGCTATTTCACACTGTTTTTCAAAATTTGAATTTTTTTATACACTTCCTTAGAAAAGTAGTATACTTGAGTATAATCTAATAATCAAGTTATACTGCTTTAGTAAGCATGTTGTCATTCTAATGGCTCAATTTATAAAATTAAATTTTTAACCGTCTGATGTGATCGTTATAGTTAAATATGAGGACAGTACAAAAATCAACTATTTTCGTCAACGTTCGATGCTCGATTGAACCGGTCAACCACATTTTCAACTAATCCGATCGCACGAAAACGCCGTTAGGTACCTTTAGATGACCTCGTTTCTCCGACTCCTCCAAACATTATACGCTCAAATAGATGAGACCTAATCACCCATGTAAAAATTTATAAACGTTTACCTCCCAGTATTATGGGTTCCCATTAAGACTATTATATGTGTCGTAGAGACTGATTTAAAGCGACGGATATTAAAATTTCACGTCGCTTAAGTTTTGGGGAAAATGGCGCGTGCCGTTGCGCCAAAAATTTGGCGAAAAATTTAGAAAAGCTAGAGCGACGAAATAAATGGGAAGCGACGTGAATAGTCCGTCGCTTAAGAGGACATATATAACCCCAAAACCTTCAGACCTCCCAAATCCCTAATTCCATCCTAATTTTTGAAGTCCCCGAATCGCCACCACCACCACCTCTCTTGTCTCCTTTCTGCACCACGGCCACCATCCAGTCCGATCTCTTAATCCGGCCGAAATCCTGAATCCCCCTCTCTCCACCCTCTGCAAAACCCGTCCCGGAATCCCTAATTCCCCTCTCTCCACTATCACCACCGGCCACCACCCTTCCGGTCGCCCCTAACAGCTAGGACCCTGTTTCGCTCCTCCGTCCTCTCCCTCCCGACTCCGCCGCAGTCCACGCCTCCGTCCCCGCCACCCTCGACGACTCCTTCCGTGAAGGTACCTCTCTGTCTCCCCTTCTCTCCTCTGTCACTGCTGTCATTGATGTTTAGAATGCTAATTATCTTGATTTGAATCGTTTGGTTAGTCTAACATAAATGTCGAAGTCAAGAATTTCCAATCAAAATCACCCAATTACTTTTACATATGATGTTGTGATTTACACAAACTTAAATGATGAATGCACTTAAAGTGGTGCTAATGATAGTTTATCAAAAATCTCCCACATGATGATAGCTCATAGTCTCACACTTTGCCTCACATAGAGAGAACTAATTGAGTTCTGATATATCTCTGTTTTTTCCACACAAATCTGAAGTGAGCTCACACAAATCGAATATTAAGCTTGAATCTTTATAGAATGAAGGAAATAACCAGATAATAGAACTAAATACAGTTACACTAACATTGTCAAATCACTTTCTCTTGGTCTGCTAGAGCTTATATTAGAAGAGTTGGGTTACTTTTTTCATTGTATGTATGATACTAATGCAAAGCTGCAAAGCAAACTGGTGAATCTTGTAGACTAATCTTTCTTTTGCTAAAATGGTACGGGTGGTCCAATAATCAAGCAAGGTAATTAATAATACAGCATGGGCCTGCAGATACTTAAATTACATATATTCTGATTAACAAAAGACCCCCACAACTCTATTTCTATGCAATTTCAATTTTGATGTCTGTTGTTCTTGAAAGTGATAAACTTTCTGGGACCAATATATTACCTCTTACATGCTATGTAAGTTCTCAAGTATATAGTCCTTCCAGTTAGTCCACCTCAGATTTCCTAGTTGTAATATAGAAATGTACAAATTAATTGAAGTACTGATTTTGGATTAGATCTGTCCCAAGCTTTGTCTGGTCATGATTACTAAAGTGTTTAAGAGGGGAACCACCGCTGTACCTCTCTTGTCCTTAATTGATGACCCTTGAACAGCACTATAATACAAACATTATCTTGATTAATATCGACATGAATCAAGCTAAAGCCCTCCCTTTCTGTGGTTCTTTATACTTTAGGGTACTAATTGGACACAATTTGGTGGTGTTAGACATAATTTCTTTATTGTCTTTTTCGTCAAGGTTAGCATAGTTTCTATTTGATGTACTTTGATGACTTTATTATATTGATCAATGTTTTTATTTTAAGAATAATTTTTTAATTTTATTTAATTACCTCTTATATCAGCAATGCCTCCAAAACCTAGATATTCGAAGACGAAGAAGATGGTCGAGCTTGAGGACCGTGATCTTCGGCAGGACTTGATGAGACGATCAGTACGAGCCCCACCACTACCGGCGCCGCATGCTGATTCTTCTGGGGTCTCACCTTCTTCTTTTGCTGGTCCGCCAACTCCATCTCCATCTCAAACTGATTCAGCTCCTGGTCTTGCTCTTTCAGTTCCTGCTCCAGTTCCTACTGTAGCACCTGCTACTGCTTCTTTCGCTGCGTCACCGGGCTTGGAGCTAAGCGCTCCCCCACTACCAGCAATGGCGCCAGTGACGTCTAGCGGCCGCAGTAGCGGTTCTGCATCTACCGGGTCTTCGACGACTGCACGCAGCATTCGTTGCAAGAACTTGGAGACGAGCGGTATGTTTTGGTCATGGTGTTTAATTTCATTAAGGATAGATATAGATGATATGAAAGCTTAGAATATCTCTGTTCCTTTTCTGTGTAGATACACCACTAACAAAGAGGAGAGGTATGGTGGTTGGATTAAAAACCCAGGAGCTGGTCCGAACCACGGGGGGGGGGGGGGGGGGGGGGGAAGATCGTGGTGGAGTACGATGAGTACCACAAAGGCCCGAAGGATTCCAAGGTCCGAAGCCTCATTTCTAGGGACATTGGAAGTTGTGTCAAGGACAGTGTCCCCACAATAAATCCCACCTACAGGGAATTGAGCGTTGAGGACCGAGGGATCGTGTCCGACTACCTCTCGGTAAGTTTGTTGTTTAATATATTTTTTACTTTTTTTACAAATTTTATTTTTGTTATGCTTTGTTACTAATGTGAGTCCATTATGTCTATGTAGCCACACTACCACCTCCCCCCAAATCATGATGGCCTGTGGCATTTTGTTCAAACAACGGTAGCCGATCGGTATAAGGATTGGAAATCCGATTGCCGACAACATTGGCTGCAGTGGGGGGATGAGGTTCCTCTTGAGTTCCTGCATCGTCCGGCGCAGTGGCAGTGGTTGGTGGTGCACTTCAAGGACCCTACTCATGCGGTAATCAATCTCTCTCTCTTTCTTCTCTTTTCAAACTCAAGGCCCAGTAGGAATGTAAAGTTGACGGGTTCTTTTCTGTGTGGTTTTCGTTCATGCAATTTGGGTGTGTTTCTTTACCCCTTATGCTGTTTGTTGAATTTCTGGTTACATGATTGTTCAGGGGTTTTGTTGCTTTAGTTGCTGATTGATTATATATAATTCGTAGATGTTGTCAAGTATCTGTGTAACTTTCAATTAGTTTTTCAAGTTTTTTAGAAATAAGGGATTTGAGATAAATTTGGGGAACTTGTGTCTTCGGCCACCTCTTATTCTTATAACCATATAATCATTACTAACTAGTTAAGCATTTCTAGGAACTTATGATATTATGTTAGCCTGTGATGTGACATGTATTTTATTTCAGCTGCAACTAATATCCATATATTGTTATCTATTGCTGCAGTACCTATATGTTAATACTCTATTGGTAGGCTTTTTAACCTCTACATGTAACGGTTGTAAATGATGTGGTACATGCCTTATGTGCGAGAATGAAAGAGATCCGTTCGCGTCTAAAAAAGATGAACCACCACTCTGGGACAACTGCCTTCAGTTACCGGGCGAAGCTGCATCAAGATCAAGGACATCCAGCCCCGTTCGTCCGTGCATTCGAGGATGCATATGCAAAAGACCCTGTGGGCGGTCCACACGTGGTGAGACTTCCGCTCTTTTTGTTTAATTTCTTGTTTTACAATTGCGTCATTATGTATTTCTTATTAACATTGGTTATGTGTGTTATTGTAGGAGGCAATGAAAGAACATGTGGACAAACTAGTAGGGGAAATGACGACCCTACACCCGAAAATTACCCCCGAAGTACCTCTCCCCGTCGAGGATCAAATCGAAGTGATATCCGCTCGACTTGGGGTCAAGAGAGGCACCGATGTCCGAGGGGTGGGACGGTGCATGCAGCGGTCGCCGAAGAAGAGGGGAGGGGTCCGGCAGGTGGAAGTTGATGGCATCGTGGAGGAACGAGTTCGTGAAGTTAAAGAACAATTGATGGCGCAAATGGAAGAGCCTGACCGCCACAGAGATGCAACCCATGATGAGCGCATGCGTCAAATGGAAGGCATGATTGCGACGCCCATGGCGCAACAACAGTCAGGGGCTGCGGGTGCAGGTAGTTCTTCTCCAAACCCATGACTTGACGATATGGAGGTTGTCCACCACTTCTATATATGTCTAGTATATGTAGTTTGTACTTAGAGAACAATTTATGTATTCGCACAATTCCTTGTTTCGGATATTTAAATGAATGTGTTGGTTTCAGATATTTAAATGAATGTGTTGGTTTCGGATATGTGAACAAAATGTGTTGGTTTGGTGTGTTTGGCTGTGCAGGATTGATTGGTTTGGTTTGATTTTGGAAAAGGGGCAACATGCAGAAACATGTTCTGTATGTCTGCAGAAAATTGCCTTAAGCGACATATATTCACAAAATCCGTCGCCTTAGTAGCTCTTACGCGACATACAAACATCAAACTCCGTCGCCTTAGTTCCTATTAAGCGACGACCTACAACATGTTAGTCGCTTGATAATGCATAGTTCAATCAATATATTAATATGTGCCGTCACTCAAAAAACCAGGCGACTACGTTTATTAGTCGCTTAAGTTACAATGAAGCGACGGATAACAATAAATTCGTCGCTTCATTAAAATATATATCAGAAGTGTAATGTATTTATGCGATGAACACATTTTTAGATATCCATCGGTCAAGATAAACTCTTACGCGACGAACATCAAATAAATGTCTGTCGCTGAAAGGTGTAGCGACGATCTAGAAGTCCATCGCGTAAGACCGAAGTGTTTAACCGTCAGGACGTCAACTGTCGCGTAAAGAACCATTTCAGCGACGAGGATTGTAAAGTCCGTCGCCTAAAGCCTTAAGCGTCGAGACTTACGCGACTGTTGAAGTGCGACGGTCTCTCCGCCACTTAAACGATATAGCGACGGACTTTACCTTTTGCGCGACAGGGAATGTCCGTCGTTTTACACAACAAATGGCTTAGTGGCTTCTACTTCTTATTTTCTCAACTATTGTGTTCCTCCTTCTTTCTTTTTCCTTGCATTATATGATAACTATTGACACCCGAAGTCATAACCCTAGACAAATATGATTAGCATATGTTTAACCCAACATCACATTCTCTTCTTACATTGGATCGGTATCTGCCCTAACCCAGTTCGTCTCCCTTCTCCACATCTCAGCCTCATCTTATTTTCCTTATGTCATTCCCATCTTCTCTGCAAATATTTATATTCGTTCAAAAAGAAGTAAGGGTATAATTTACAAACAAATGTGCCCACTTCACTCCCATCATATCATTAATTATTTATTATCACTATTGTTGACAGTAGCCACAGAGGGGCTACAGCAGGCCCACAGACCCTCAGCTAGTGTACCAGAGGCCGGCCCGAGGCCCAGGACCGGATCACCAGCACCCGGCCTCGGGGTCCAGCAGTCTATCCTGCCACCAGGGGCCCGGGAACCGGGGGCGCCTGCCTGCCAAAGAGGTCACCAGAGCTGCCCTTTGGTGTGCAGGTGTGCAAACAGAAGGGAACCAGTCCCACATCGAAGGGTAAGGCCAGCCCTCACTCCTGGCCACCTATATAAGGACCCTAACTACCCTCATTAATAGGTAACTGATCCTTCCTACTGCTTATATACGTGCTTAAGTTATATCTATTCCAACTATACTAACTTAGGCATCGGAGAGGAGAAGACCGGCCCGCCCGGTATTCCCCTTAGTAAGCAGGTTTGCAGGAGATCATACGAAGATTCATCTGTCTCTATCATGCCCCAGGGTTTGTGTAGAAACAACTATTATATATACTGATCCATTATTGATTAAATAGATAAATGAAGATGAAAGTTTGAACTCTTAAGTAATTTACATTCTCGAAGATATTGTAATGTAATATCATTTAACTTGAACAAAAGATCGAAAAGGCAAACAAACATATATATATATATATATATATATATATATATATATATATAGTGTAGGAGTTCGTGGAACTTAACCTTCCGACGAATTAGTTAGGTTGGGTGGTTCCAAACTCCTTTCGAAAATAACAAACTTAGAATGTGTTGTAATAAATAACGTCATCTATATATATATATTCTCCCACAAAGTATTGCAGCGGTTGTTTAGTTTAAAATTAAGGTACTAGGGTTTTAACAAGTTTTTAATTAACCATATAAATCACATGCATATTACTTTACGAAAAATATGTATAGTTTTAGACGACACATGCAATAAAGAAAGGCCACCTTTTGTGTAAGTTGTCATTAAAATTAATTCTTATTTGAAAACAGATTAGGTACCATTATTACTAAAAGCGTGGTACTTAATTATGATCGATGATAATGTTAAACTAGTTGGAGAAATGGTCCTCTTATATGAATAATGGCAGCACTTGACAATTGTGCTCTCATGGTAGGTTAAAAGTTTTGTTATTTTCTGCATTGTCAATTAGCTAGATTATATAAAATTGTATCACATGGATCGAATCTGTAGTTTTTTTTCGTTTAGTTCCAACTTGAGCTTGATAATAATAAATTAATAGCCCCAACATGGGTGGGGGAATGTTCGATCATTTGCATTAGGGTTTCCCAAGGTTCTGTAAGTTTGGATCTCAACTGAGCTGCATATCTTAAATATACGAGTCCGATTCAAAGTTCTCAAAGTTCTCAAGATGTGAAACTTTGGAACTTTGAGAATTTTGAATCAGACTCGTTGTTTAATTTGAGTCCTTATTTTTGTTGTTGTTGTCATCGTCGTCATCTTTGAATTTGTTTATGTGATTGTCTCAGTTTGGTTTTCTTACTATTTTTTTGTTGCATGACCGACGATACACTACAGAAATTTGTGAATTTTTTGCAGTTCGTCGAGGAAAATGCAAACGGGAATGAATACCATTATTGCCCGTGCAATAAATGTAGGTGTCGCCGTGATATGTGTCGATTTCCGATTAGGACAGTATGGGAGCACCTAAAGAGTAAAGGGTTTTGGCCGAAGTACACGCGTTGGATATATCACGGTGAGCATCATTAGATGGATCGCATGATCATGGGCAGTTTTTTGAGGCGGGCAGTAGTAGTACATCCAACGATCCAACAATGGCATTCGTCAACGACGTGTTTCCTTTTAAAAGCGGTGTACGTGGGGAACAATATATGCATGACCCGGTGCAGCCCTTCCCACAAGTTGTCAACACTGCTGCCTTTGACAAGTACAACAAACTGATTGCATTGCAACAGACCCCTGTGTCTTCAAGTTCTGAGAAGACAGTTCTTGAAAGTGTGATGGAGGTAATGAGGATTAAAGTCGAGACAAAATCGACTATCAGGCAAGTGGATGAATATCTACAGTACACTTCTTCGTTGTTGGAGGAGGGTCATCGTAATCCTACCCATCACCGTAAGGTCCGAAGTATCCTCAAAGATCTAGGGCTTTCCTACATTAAGATCCATGCATGCGTATTTGACTGCGTTCTCTTCTGGGGTAAAGATGCAGAAGGGAATGACCTTGCTAGCCTTGACACATGTCCGATATGTCATTCTGACCGATATAAGTTGACGGGAGCAGGCAATAGGAAACCTGTGAAAGTGCTTCGGTATTTTCCGTTGAGAGATAGGCTTGAGCGGTTGTACATGTCAGAAACCACCGCAAAAGCTATGAGATGGCACGGTCAGCGGGACTTGGAAGACGCAGATATCATGACACACATCTCTAACGGAGTGGCTTGAAAGCATATAAACAATGAGTTTCTTCATTTTGCGTCAGATGTCAGAAACGTCAGGCTTAGGCTCTCAACCGACGGGTTCAACCCTTTCGGCACCATGAGTCTTTCATACAGTATATGGCCGGTGGTTTTGGTACCTTACAACCTTCCTCCGTAGATGTGGATGAAGAAAGAATATAATATGTTGACGTTGTTGATTCCGGGGCCTGGTTACCCAGAAAAATGTCTTGATGTGTATATGAGACCATTGATTGAAGAGTTTAAGGAATTGTGGGACGTTGGTCATCCCACTTTTGACAAGTACAAGGAGGAGACGTTCCAGATGCATGCAATGGTTATTGGTACCATCAGTGATTTTCCTGCTTATGGGATGTTGTCGGGCAGCGTTGTTAGGGGATACAAGGCTTGTCCAGAGTGCCTCAGCGATTATGGGAGCACTCCTCATTGCAACAAGATATGCAGAATGGGTCATCGTGTGTTCCTTCCGGCGGATCACCACTGGCATTACGAGTCCGCCGCATTTGATAGAACCGAAGAACACGGTGGTCCTCCCAGAAGATGGACGAGAAGAGAAATTTTAGCAGTGCTTAATGAGTACGATTTGGGGCCCCTCAGCAATCATCCCGATATTGTAGCGGAAATACCTGAAAGACCTGAGGAGTACAAATTCTGGACACATAAGAGCATATTGTGGGAACTCTCGTACTGGTGTGAGTTGCTGATCCGTCACTTCCTAGACGTTATGCACATAGAAAAAAATATTTCTGAAAGTGTGGTGGGCACAACGCTGAACTTGGAGGGGAAGACGAAAGACGGTCCTAATGCTCGCACTGATCTGCAAAACATGAATATCAGAAAACAACTATGGTTGAAACAAGGGAAGAGAAAAATGCCTCAAGCTCCTTACACCGTCAAGCCTGAGCATAAATCAGAAATTTTCCATTGGATAAGTCGGGCCAAGTATCCTTCTGGCTTTGCTGGAAATATAGCCAAGTGTGTGAACAGACAATTCAACAATCTTTACGGGTTGAAAAGTCATGACAATCATATCCTGCTACAACGTCTCTTCCCTGTTTTCATTCGACCGTTCCTTCCCCGTCACGTTGTGGAGCCGTTAGTAGCATTGGCTAGATTTTTCCAGAAGGTATGCACACGGGAAGTGAGAAAATCTGACCTCCGGGAAATGCAACAAGACATCGTTCATATCATGTGTAAATTTGAGATGATATTTCCTCCAAATTTTTTTGACATCATGCCTCACCTCTTGATCCATCTTCCTCGGCAGTTGTTGCTTACCGGTCCTGTGCACTTCACTTGTATGTATCCGATGGAAAGGTACGTATTTTACACCTTATGTTAATTTCCTCATCAATATATGTGATTTAGTATTAATGTATTATCATAACACTTTAAAAACTTGATTTATAGGCAACTTGGACAATACGGTGATTTTGTCCAAAACAGATCCGCACCTGAAGGATGTATAGCTGAAGCATATATTGCGCACGAGTGCGCACCTACATGAAGCTGTATTTAGGAGCGTTACAGGAAAGCATACCGGAAGATGTACCTTCACAATTCAATCTTTCCATACTCTTCGACGATGTTGTACTCGGTGGAAACATGCCAGTTTCCTACAAGTTGAAAGATTATGAGGTAGCCATTGCACATTGGTGGGTACTAATTAACTGTTTAGAAGTTCAGTTTTGGAAGAACATGCGTCTAAACTGTGAACAAGTAGGAGGTGATCTCGATTACCACAACCAGACATTCGCAGAGTATTTCGGCCGCTGGGTACGTAACTTTAATATTATTCTATACGTATTTATATATTATTGTGTATAATTATTCATATTTATAGTTGATTCTGATGGTTGCAGATGGACCTCATTAAAAATGATAATCACCCAAATTGGTCGCACGAACTCAGACAGCTAGCGATGAAGCCGGTCTATTCAAAAGTTTATGCGACGTGCAAGGTGAATGGTGTGTTATTTCGATGTGAAGAGAGAGACGTCAGACTGAAAACACAAAATTCAGGGGTTATGGCACATGGTGGGGATGATGGAGTTGACTATTACGGTGTTCTCCATTCAGTTGTGGAACTGCATTATGGGGAAGGCATGAAAGTGCACCTTTTCAAGTGTAGATGGTTTGACACACGGCCGCAGAGCATGAAAACCGATCAATATGGCGTAAGTTCTGTGAACACTAGTACATCATGGTATGAGGATGACCCGTTCGTTTTAGCCACATGGGTGAAACAAGTGTTTTATCTTGATGATCTCGCCAAGGGTGACCCGTGGAAAGTAGTCAACACTATCCACCATCGCAACATTTACCGGGCGTCTACACTTGGGGTGGCTGAAGAGAACGAGGAAGGTGGCACCGCGTATCAAGAGCCCAACTCAAACAGTATTCCTGACTCCTCTTTTATTCGCCTAGACACGCCGGTGCGAATTCGACGTGAAGAGCCACTGCTTGTTGATGTTGATCCAAATGAAGAAACTAACGAGGACTCTAGTGGTGAGGAAAGACATAGATTAACCCTATCGAGCAATTCAGAAACCGAAGAAGACTCATCCGATGGTTCCGATTACAATTCGCCGGATTAAGTAATTTAGATGATGTAATCCTTTCATTTGTAATCTCAAAATTTCTAATGAACGGGTGTGGGGATGAGCCTCCCAGCTAGGCTGGGTTCCAAACCCCTTAAAAAAAATTTGAAATATGTTGACTGCTGGGTTTCTGTTTTCTTGATGTTCAATTTAAGTTATATATGAACAGGAAATAGGAATACGAGAGGTGTAAACCTACTGATTTTTTTTTACCTTTTTCATATAATGGCCGACGAAAAACACGTTATTTCGTCGGCCATACTCATCATAGCCGACAAAAAATTTGTTATTTCGTCGGCTATACTCATAATAGCCGACGAAAAATACATTATTTTGTCAGCTATAAATATATTAGAAAATACATATTTTATTTCAGACAGAAAAAGACAAAAGAATAGCCGACGACTACGAGTCTCTCGTCCGCTATGATTTAAAAAAAAATGACCATATTCCATTTTCTATCACTAACGATAAACCATTGCTTCATCCTTCAAATGCAAAAATGTTGTGAAATAAGATATGCCCGAAATAATGAAATACGTCTACGGTTGAAAAATGACAAGATTCTGATAAAATCTGAGTGGCGAAAGATGCGGTCAAAGGTTTTATTCCTTCGTTTTCCTATGGGTAGCCTGACGTTCGTTAAATCAATTTTGTAAAATTTTTATACGATTAGTTGCGTCTCATCGATTTGAAACTATTATCTGTTGAAGGTCAGGCAAAAAAAAAATCATTTAGACAGGGCAATTACCATTTCTAAGCATTTAAAGGGTTGACTCACCCGGTTGACCGTCCCGATCGAGCCTTTAACGTTGTCAGATGTAGTTAGATTTTTTTTCATACATGTATTTAATCTTAACGGTGCTATCTGACTGTTGGAATAGATTTTATAAACTTTTAGATTCAAAATCAGAACATGTGCACTAATGTTCCTTAACTTGTTTACTAAGTGTTTAAGTGAATGTATAGTTTCAAATAGTTACTATACGTAGACTCTTCAAATGCAAAAATGTTGTGAAATAAGAGATGACCGAAATAATGAAATACCTATACGGTTGAAAAATGACAAGATTCTGATAAACTCTGTGTGCCGAATGTTGCGGTTAACTGTTTTTTACTTCCGTTTTCCTATGGGTAGACTGACGTTCGTTAAATCAATTTTGTAAAAATTTTATATGATTAGTTGCGTCTCATTGATTTGAAACTATTATCTGTTGAAGGTGAGGCCAGAAACCGTCGTTTAGCTAGACTAATTTCCGTTTTTAAGCGTTTAGAGGTTTGACTTAGTGGTTTGACCAACATTTTAGCCGACGAAAATTATATGTCGTCGGCTAAACTCTTGCGATCCGCGCCTTTTTATTGTCCCCCGTTGGATGGCTCAGATCCAACGGCTGTTGATTTTCCAGAGTTTAGCCGACGATTTAAAGTATTTCGTCGGCTATTTCTCCGTTTAGCTGACGAAATATAATTTTCGTCGGCTAAACTCTTGCGATCCGCGCCTTTTTATTGTCTGCCGTTGGATGGCTCAGATCAGACGGCTGCTGATCTTCCAAAGTATAGCCGACGATGTTCATAGAATAGCCGACGACATTCAAAGAATAGCCGACGAAATCTTTTAATTCGTCGGCTATTCTCTCTGCTATAAAAGCAGACAGCCGCAACAGCCCGACTTTTTCAACCCTAAATCCGCAAAAACTCCTCCTCCGCTCCTCAAATCGGCCGTGCGTCTCCTCCATTCCGATAACGTCGTCGTCGTCCTCCTCTTAGACACGCCGAAATCCGGCCTCCTCCTCCTCCTAGACATCCCGAAATTAATCCGGCCTCCTCCTCCTCCGGCCACCTCCTCCTCCTTCCCCTCCTCCTCCTCCGCCAAAACAGATCCGAAGGTTTTTTGGTTTTTTTTTTTCAATTTAGTTTAATTTTATAATTTAGGTATATAAATTGTTATATATTTAATTTTAATTATATAAATTTTTAGATATTTGTTAATAAATTTAATTTTAACAAATTGTTATATATTTGTTATATATTTAATTTTAATTATATAAATTATTATATAATAAATTGTTATATATTTGTTATATATTTAATTTTAATTATATAAATTGTTATATATTTGTTATATATTTGTTAATAAATTTAATTGTTATATATTGTTATACTTCCGTTTTCCTATGTTAGAATATTAATTAAGTTTTTTTTCCCGTTCAATTAGGAGAGGGTGAACCGGATCGAAGAAGAAGTGTTGCAGCAAGTAGTTCGGGAGACACAACCGAACATTTCAGAGGCAGATCTGCAAGAAGCCCTACGCCAGGTCGACCGATCGAATGTCCAAATGGCAGCGAGGATGTTCGACGCAGCCTTCCCAGACCGGTCAAACCAATACTACTGCCGGGGTTTGAGAAGTTATGGAATAGGGCTCCTGAAGACCACTAAGTGAGGTCAAAAGAAGGGAGGCGGGGACAGCCAACAGATGAGGGGGGAAGTGTAGAGATTGGCCGCAAGATTGGCGGCCGAGTCCCAGAGATCACAGGAGCAACACCGCAGAACACAGCAGTATCATTTGGATATGTCCAGTTGGCATGCTGAATGCGAGAGAATTCGGCGACACAACTACGCCGGCCAACAAAACTGGTGGTATGATATGTACGCGGCACAACAACAAAGTCTTGAACCCCCGCCCCCGTTTCAGCCGTTAGTTAAACCTCTAATGCCTCAACCTCCCGAGTTCGTTCAGCAGGATGACGAGCATGATGGAGAGCAGGATGCTGGGGATGACGTGGTGGATTTTAGTGTTTTAGGTGATGATTAGGGTTATATTTTATGTATATTGGAACAAATTAAATAATAAGTTATTTAAACGTGTTTCTTGTTGGTGTAAATGCATGGATTGTCATTGTGAATTGCAGGTTGCTTGGAATGGTAATTTAGAAATTAATTTAATTTTTTTCCCCAAAATGTAAGAATAGCCGACGATATTGGCATTATTTCGTCGGCTATAAGTACTATAGCCGACGATTTTTACCAATTTTCGTCGGCTATAATCGTTATAGCCGACGAAAATGACATTATTTCGTCGGCTATAACTAATTAATACCTATTAAAATATTAATATATTCCAACGAAATAACCGACGAAATAGATGAAATCGTCGGCTATATTTCAGAACAAATAGCCGACAAATTTCGTCGGCTATAGTGTACGATATCGTCGGCCATACTCGAAAATATCCGACGAATTTCGTCGGATATTTTGCCCAAGTTTGGTCGACAAAATGAATTTTCGTCGGTAATATCGTCGGCCATACTCGAAAATAGCCGACGATTTTGTTATTTTCGTCGGCCATTGGTTTTACCGACGCCGTTTTACCGACGAATTATAGCCGACGAAAGTTTCGTCGGTAGAAGGAATAGCCGACGAAAATTTGGCATAGTAGACGAAATTTTTTTCGTCGGCTATTCTGTCCGATCTGGTAGTATATATATATATATATATATTCTCCCATAAAGTATTGCAGCGGTTGTTTAGTTTAAAATTAAGGTGTTTTAACAAGTTTTTAATTAACCATATAAATCACATGCATATTACTTTACGAAAAATATGTATAGTTTTAGACGACACATGCAACAAAGAAAGGCCACCTTTTGTGTAAGTTGTCATTAAAATTAATTCTTATTTGAAAACAGATTCGGTACCATTATTACTAAAAGCGTGGTACTTAATTATGATCGATGATAAAGTTAAACTAGTTGGAGAAATGGTCCTCTTATATGAATAATGGCAGCACTTGACAATTGTGCTCTCATGGTAGGTTAAAAGTTTTGTTATTTTCTGCATTGTCAATTAGCTAGATTATATAAAATTGTATCACATGGATCGAATCTGTAGTCTTTTTTCGTTTAGTTCCAACTTGAGCTCGATAATAATAAATTAATAGCCCCAACATGGGTGGGGGAATGTTCGATCATTTGCATTAGGGTTTTCCAAGGTTCTGTAAGTTTGGATCTCAACTGAGCTGCATATCTTAAATATACGAGTTCGATTCAAAGTTCTCAAAGTTCTCAAGATGTGAAACTTTGGAACTTTGAGAATTTTGAATCAGATTCGTTGTTTAATTTGAGTCCTTATTTTTGTTGTTGTTGTCATCGTCTGTCATCTTTGAATTTGTTTATGTGATTTTCTTACTATTTTGTTGTTGTCATCGTCCTCAGTTTGGTTTTCTTACTATTTTTTTGTTGCTTTGTTCTCTTTCTTGTATGTTTCGGTTGAAACAACAGATTCTTCTGGGTTATTGCAATGTAATGATATTTGGAAGGAGTGATTATATATATTAGATAATTACCAATAACTACAATTTTGTACTCATAATTACCAATTACAAGGTCTGATTTTTTTATACCACTAGCAGGATTTAACACTAACAGACTTTTAATCCGTCCAATGTTAAATGACATAATTAACCCTGAAAATCTAAAAATTACAACATATGCCATCCATATATATATTAAAAAAAAAAAAAAAAAACCACAAACTCAGAACTCTTCTCTTCTCCTCTCCTCTCCTTCCCGACCAAAATTCCTAACCTAATCTGAGATACGGTGGCGGCGTGAAGGCGCGAGGCAGCGGAGGCGCGAGGCGGAGGACGACGACGACGAGGCAGCGGAGGCGGACGACGACCGGAGCGGATCGAGGTGCGAGGCCGGAACAGATCGAGGAGCGAGGGCTGAGAGGCGCGAGACCGGAGCAGATCGAGGCGCGAGGAGGCATGAGGCCGGAGCAGATCGAGGCGGAGACCCGAGGCAGCGAAGGCGCAAGGTGGACGGAGGAGGTGGACGACGACGCGAGCGGAGTAGGACGACGACGACGAAGACGAGAGGCAGACGGAGGCGCGAGGCAGGCGGAGGCGCGAGGCCGGCGAAGGCGCGAGGGGAGGTGGACGACGACGCGAGGGGAGGAGGCGCGAGGTGGACGGAGGCAGAGGAGGCGTGCGAGGCAGAGGAGGCGCGCGAGGCCGGAGGCTGGAGGTGCGAGGCAGGAGGTCCGATCTGGAGGCTGGGCGAGGCCGGAGGTGACGAGCGGCGAGGCTGGGAGGCAACGAGCGAGGAACAACTCCGGCCTGTACAAGCTCAGCTCCGGCGCACCATGAAATTGACGACCTCCCTCTCTCTCTCTCTCTCTCTCTCTCTCTCTCTCTCTCTCTGAGTTTGTGTTGGTTTTATTTTATGTTGGATTGATTTTGTGTGGTGGGATTTGGAGGCAGGAGAGGGCCATGGTGGTTGAGATTGGATCGGTGGAGGCCGGTTTGTGGAGGGGTGAGAGATCTGGAATTTTTTTGAGGGAATTAGGGTTTTAAGTGGGAGATATTGAGGGTCAGTAGTATTGGAGCGCCGCGGAGGACGGCGGAGGACGGCGGAGGACGGCGGAGCTACTGAAGGTCAGTAGTATTAAGACGGCGGAGCTACTGAGGGTCAGTAGTATTAAGACGGCGGAGCTACTGAAGGTCAGTAGTATTACGACGGCGGAGCTACTGAGGGTCAGTAGTATTAAGACGACGGAGCTACTGAGGGTCAGTATATTAGGTTGACTTCTGAGGGTCAGTAGCATTAGGCTCACTGAGGGTCAGTAGTATTAGGTTGAGTTCTGAGGATCAGTAGCATTAGGCTTAATGAGGGTAATTGTGTAATTTAAGACTTAACTGATTCTGTTAGTTTTGGATGGAACCTTGCTAATGGTAATTTAAAAAGGGAACCTTGCTATTGGTAATTATGTACTCAAAATTGTAGTTTTGGGTAAAAAACCCATATATATATATATATATAGTGTTAAACGGGGACAAACGTGTCCGTAGATTCTCATTGTACTGATACTGTCCCAACTAAACCATTTTTAAGGTGTTGAGTTTTAATCACAAAATGTCTCGGTACAATTAGTGACTATCCACTCACTTATAGTTTGTATTTTATTTATCGTTTTTCTGATGTGTGATCTCTTCTCTTCAATATATAGTAACCAGTAGAGTTTTTTTTTCGTTTCTTCTTTTTTCGATACCGGCTAGCAGCAGTAGGTTTTTTAATTTTTAATTTTGGTAATTTTATAAGGTTTTTCTTTTTTCTTTGGGTTGGTTGGCATCAATGATGTTTCTAGAAATATCACGTTGTCGTTGTAAATTAAACAAATAGAATTTGAATCGTCACGCCTATGAATAATTTAAGTTCAGTAAAGCGCCATTTAAGTTAAGAAAGTATGTTTTATTTTGGTAATTGAATAAATTATTTAGTGAATGTCCCAATTAACATTGAGGCCTTAATTAAGGAGGCCCTAATTAGCTAGGTACACATTGACTAATTGATTCACGTCAATGTTGTTTGCATATATATATATATATATTTTGTTCCATTAAATGTTAAGAACCTAAAGTCTGATGAGTAATAATAGAGAAAATTTTATATATTAAATAATATTACATGCTATGTAATACGGTTGTGGATAGTTGATTTGAAAAAAGAGTAAGAATAAAGAAAAAAAAATTAAATCAACTATTTACAACCCTATTGCATAGCATAAAATGTTGCATCACAAACAAGTCCGTAATAACAGAGCACGATGGATGGACATGAACACACACACACATATATATATATATAGATAGATAGTTTTTGTACTTAATGAATTGCACAGTTTTCGGTGATAAACATAAACGTTTGCAATTTTTTTTTCTTTGTCTAAAGTTTACATTTTTTTTCATATATGTAAATATTAATATTGACTCGATAGATAACGACTTCAAGGTTGTGTCTCCAATCGGTATGATGACCTAAATACTTAGAATGCATAATGTGCCAAATTTAGATTGATACTCTTCAGATGACTTTTTGAAATGCATGTTGCATGTGTTTTTATATTTTAAACGTCAAATTGTGATTATTATTAAGTGAAATTAAAGCTGAGAAAGTATATGAGTTAAGACACTCCAACAAGTAATTCTAAATTAACTTGGTCAAGAGCTTATCTCAAATTAATTTTCATCATCATCGGATGTGTATTTCATTAGTCATATCAATTAATTAAATTTCAAATTAGGTCATTTTAATGACTAGGATACTCGAATAGAACACGGAACCTATATGGGTATGTGGTGGATGCAAATTCTTTTAGTAAGTGACATACACATATGACGCATATTATTTGATTTAAAATGTATATGTATATGTATCTTCCCCTAGTTATAGCCTGGGCTTCATACATACCAAAATGTAAGCTTCAAACCCGGATCGTATATCTCCCCCCAGAAATTTTGTATTTATACACGCTCGAGTAACAGTTGTTTGATCGGGAAGTCAGGTAGAAGGGAGCAGACGAGTACGTTCGCCAGAGTCATCCGCTCGCCAAGGGTGATTCGTTCGCCAGAGTCATCCGCTCACAAAGGGTGATTCGCTCGCCAGACATCGTCCGCACCAATGTTGTACTTAACCCAAAGGTACTGGCACG
The DNA here is from genome assembly GCA_963682095.1 of Potentilla sterilis. Taxonomy (NCBI): domain Eukaryota; kingdom Viridiplantae; phylum Streptophyta; class Magnoliopsida; order Rosales; family Rosaceae; genus Potentilla; species Potentilla sterilis. Next base: position 24,758,389 of record OY821762.1, on the reverse strand, counting down.
CTAGCACACATCACTTCAGGACTGAGGCATACGTCCGCCACCCCCACGTGTTGACAGTTTGACAGGAGTAAAATATGACGTGAACAAAAACTACAATGCTTTTATACATATTGATGAATATGAGCGTCTATAGGGTACAATCCATTAAGAATAAAGAAAAATAATCATATTTTTAATATTCACAGTAAATTACATTCTTATTTAATTACATTTACATATTCCCTCGATAGTATAAGATTAATTATAATTGAATATCTTCCAAACACTAAACACATATTGGCAAGTTTGGAGGAGGTCGCCGAATGCTAGTATCATTAGTAGGCCCGTTCTTGACAATAACCACTGAATTCATGCCCCAACTGGTGTGGCGTTCTAAATGACAATGCATAAACCACACACCTGAAAAATATAATGAAACACGTTAGTACGTACTACGTAGATACAAACGCCACTTTGTATTCGAAAAATTATTATAAAACAAATTAACAATCACCGACTGTCACAACTCAACAATTATTTCAATCGACAAAGTAATTGACATGTTTCACAAGCCTACAGTCCTACACATATATAGTAGCTTTATGTATAGTTCAGATCAAACGTGACATGCATATATATATATATATATATATATATATATATATTTTTCTTTCTTGAATTTCGCTATAAAATTAAAAAGTGGGACTTTTTATTTGGCTCACTTTTTTGTCAAATTTCTACATATTCACTGTTCAGTATTTAGGTATATGCGTGTACATCATCTCCGGATCCATAAATTTTCAACTCATTTGGTGATCATTAAGGTATAAAAACGATAAAAATCAATAAACAAACTGAATATGTTTAATATGAACAATTCATGTTAATCACGACTAGTAATGTTCAAACGATTATCAAAATTGATCCACACTCATATACCAAAATACTGAATAGTGGAGATGTAGAAATTTGACCAGAAAGTGAGATATAATATATATATAGACACACACACACCAATGTTACATGAATGACGATTGTTTTGATACAGAAATGCTCACCTAGTTACTAGTTGACCAAGAGATTCATGCTCAAAGTAAATCTAAAGGTGAGGAGAATTATTTTTAAGTTAAGTTGCTTTGTTCTTAACTCTTAAATGTAAATCTAAGGGTAGTTGAACATAAATCTCTTAGTCAGCTAGCGAACATGTGAGCATTACTCTGTTTTGATATATGTGGTTCAAAATTTCAAATAGTACATAGCCGGCCAACGGACGTACCCATCAATCCATCGTAATTAACGTGTAGTTTAATTGTAAGATATAATTAGTATCCTAAAAGCTAACTCTAAACGCCCTAGCAATTGAGCTAATTCAGATGACAGAGAGAACTAGAAGCTTTACATACCGGGATTGTTAGCAACGAATCGAATGGAAACCCAACCATTCTTCGGAACTCCAACGGTGTTGACTAGCGGCGGATCGACCAAGTTGTAAGTGGCCGGAGAAGTGGTCTCATTCCAGTTGCCGTAAGCTGAGCCGATGACGTAGAAGCTGTAACCGTGCAAATGCATTGGATGGTTCTCTGCATTCCCGACATTAGTCCCTTGGAACACAATTTCAACTGATGCCCCGTACTCGATCATTTTCACTTTTGTTCCTACGTCCGGTACTAGATAGACTTCTGTATCAACTCCAGTAAAGTTGAAATACACCGGCGGTTGATTTGGAAAATCATCCTCGTAGGCACCATTTAGGTTCCTATAAAGATGATCAAAATGTCTTAATTAGTTCATCATCATTTTGTTTACTAATTTATCGAATTCACGGATGAAAATTATTCATATTTAGGTAAGCATCAATTTCCTGTCGAAAGACATTTTGTAGTGGACTTCTACGTACCCACTCAAAGTTGTATGTGCGTACGTAGAATACAAATATGAAGAGGTGTACGTACGTGACCCAGAAATGAATACGTACCTGTAGTATGCTTGCAGTATATCAGTAGTGGGGATGGTGAAGCTTATATTGTTCAAGCTAGCAGCCAGCCTGTTGCCATTAGGACCCCCGCAGGTGACATTAGCCTCACAAGGTAGTTGGTTCACAGAGACTGTGATAAAAATTCTTTCGGTAATATTTTGGGGAACACTAATTGGATATTCCGTGCTCGCCAAGGCCCTTAACTGGGTCGTGAAGTTGTCTGCTCCTTCTTTATCTGTGACGAAGGGAAGTGCAGGCATCGGAATGGTAGACGGGGCGGAAGTTATGTTAGTGTAGCGGAGGATGGCCGTGGTGGTGGTGTTGTCGAAGGGAGCGTTAGAGTCGAAAAATGGACTGGCTGCCATGTAATAGTAACTTGGGGTCTGATCTGCCGTTAGTAGAATGTCCATGGTTTGGCCTGGAGTTATCATTATGTAGCTTCTGACTAGCGGCTTTAGGTACCAAGCGTCTTGTGCCACCACCGTTAAATTATGTCCGGCAACTCCGAAGAACATTTCTTCGTTCATGACACCGCTCACTAGACGAAGAAGATAGGTTTTGCCATATTCAACGTCAAGAGTATATATGGTTTCTGCAATATATTGGGAATGAAATTAACTTTTAATCTTTAATAAAAATCATTCTAATGATTTGTCCTCAAATTATATACCATTGGAGCAATTGTATAAAGCTCCTGGCCAGCCATTGATAGTGTATCCAGTGGACGGGTCTGGGTCACTTCCGGTTGCCGTGGCATCATCAATTAGTTCCTTTAGGTCTGTATCAAACCATTCTCCTACGAATATCAAAAATTAAGACAGAACGATTACTAATTATAAAATATCAGGGATTTCTGCAGCATACCTCAACTCTTTTGTATATAGAAAGATATAGTGAGGTTATACTATAGATGATATGTAGAATATACCCAAAAAAATAGTTTGCTGGGTGTAAGGCTCAGGAAATGGATATGTCTTTCCTTCCTCAGGTAAGATAACAATGTGGCCGTGGACTGTGGCGCGTGACCAGTCGCTATGTGCATGCCACCATAGTGTTCCTTCTTCATCTGAAAATATAATCTCATAAGTGAAATTCTTTCCTGGTTGAATTGGACACTGAGTTATATTTTCTGGACCATCTGACCATGGATTTTGCGGTTGCTTCACTCCATGCCTGTAGAAAGTTTTCAATCGTAGCTGAGGAGAGTACGTCATAAAATGTAAGAACAGGAGAGAGAGAGAGAGAGAGAGAGAGACAGACAGACAGACAGACAGACAGACCAGTGAATGGTGACACCATATTTGCCATCGTTATGGACATTAACAAAAGCCGTATCGCCTTTGCGAACATGAATGGTTGGACCTGGGAACAACTCGTTCACAGTGAGCATCGGCTTTGTGAAACACAGTCTTGTAAAGTTGGTCTCCTTCAGCTGCAGTGAATTAACCATGCCACAACATATATATTACCCAAAGGAACAACCAAATATTCGTCTGATTAACAAATATAGTAGCTGATTGATTATATATCCTTACAATGAAGCTGTAGTGGTGGACGTTAGCAGCCATGGAGAGGAGCAACCCATAAAGGAAGAAAGTCCCAAGCAGGAAGAGGACGACTATACGGCAACCCATTATTGGAAGATTGAAATTTCCTCTTCTGTATTGTTAATTAGCTCTCGCACACATCTGCACTTGCTTTGGTGTAAGTGGTGCTATATAAGGTTTGTGTCGACCTTCCGTGTTCAGTACGTATATGAAATTGGAACCCAACAGTTTACTCACAAAAAGAAGAAGAAGAAGATAGAAGAAGAAGAAGAAGAGAAAGTAGATTGATTAACTATCTTGAACATACGGTATATATAATGATTTTAATGTCACGTAAGTCGATCAACTTAACTTTGAAAATCAGATATGTTGCATGCATGACTTAAATTTCTCATGGATAGATTCTTTCTATATGTAGTTTGAGAAGCTATAAAGTCTCAACTGACAATCCAAAGTAATGTCCAATTCCGAGCTATAGATTCTCAACTGACATTCCAAAGTAATGTCCAATTCCGACATGACACGATAATCCGACTCCAAAATGAAGCGGATTAAGAGCATCCGCACCGGCGAGCATCCGAGGGAGTTTTGCTCGAGCAAATGAAGTTGGGAGCGCGCACTGGCGTCGAGAGAGGAGGACAAGTGCTCGAGCAGTCAACCGGTTGTGTTGCTCGCCCCTTCGCTCGAGCAAACTTTGCTCCGGCGTTTGCTCGATCAATTTGCGGAGCCCACAGCATATGGGTGACGTCCACGCCCTTTTTTTTTTTTTTTTTTTTTTCTTTTGTTAGCCCGCATAAGGAGGAGGGAGCTCCGGTCAATCAGGGGCTTTCGGTCTCGGACGTCGCACGGCCAAACGGCGGCGAACCACACCGTGCCGCTGCCACAGAAGCGAAGAGGAGGCCGAGCCGGTTCGAACATGACCGGTGCGGCGGTCCAGTTCGGCCGGACGACGGAGATGGGTGGAGGCAGTCCGATGTCGGTGGGGGCACGGCAAGGGGAGGAAGAGAGAAAGGAGAGAGGAAGAAGAAAGAAAAAGAAAAGAGAAAAAGAAAAAGAAAAGAGAAAAAGAAAAACTTTAAATTCCTCCCGTCAATTTATACTCGTCTAAAATAGTAATTTACCGATTTTTACCTTGTAACATACTCGTCTAAAATAGTAATTTACCGATTTTTACCTTGTAACTTTTTCATAAAAACTCCAAATTAAGCGTGCTACGCGTCCACGAACTCTTTTTAACGTCCACTAACTCGTCGAGAAATAAAATTCTCGGTTGGGTCAACTCGTAAAAAGTCAACGTTTATCACTTTAGAATCGTAAAAACAATTCCTAAAATGTAAAAAGAAAAAATAAAGCTATCAAAAGATAATTCGAGCTTTGGGTCATATCAAATTCTCTATTAGTCGGAAATCTTGGATAATATCGAGTCGATAATGATGCGTGGCACATTATTATTGGTGGTAAATCTATCTGGTAAAAAAAATTTAATCATTTCACAACAAGACAAAATTGAATTGCTCAAGCAAATTATTAATGAGTGTGTGAAAAAATCGATTTGGTTGAGCAAAATTTGAATTTCATTTTCTTGAAGCAAATTTTGCTTCTTGACCCACCATTTGCTTGAGCAAGACCATTCTATGGGTGCCGATGCTCTAAACTCGCGCGATTAAAAATCTCATTTGATAAGTGGGTCAACTATGGATCAATATGCCAACACGAAATACACTCTCATAACACGTTAATTTAATGGCGTATTATATGATACATGTAATTTGTGTACACAAACCATATAAAAAAAAATCATGTATATAAATATCAAGAAAGTATCTTCTCACTAAAGATGGGCATACGGGGGTGGGGGCGGGGAACCCGTGGGGAAAATCTGCATTTGACACGCGGGGGCGGGGGCGGGTTTCCCCGTTAAGGACGCTGGGGCGGGAGCGGGGTTGCGGGGATCCCCATTACCACTACAAGAAAAAAAGGCTTTGCCGACGAAAAAAAAAAAAACGGCCGACGAAACACTTTTTTCGTCGGCTATTCCCAAGAATGGCCGACGAAAATTTTTGTCGTCGGCAAAAAAAAAATTTCGTCGGCCATTCCCATAGAATGGCCGACGATTTTTTTTTTCGTCGGTAAAAATGAAAAATCGTCGGCTATACTCCTATAATGGCCGACGATTTAAAGTTTTCGTCGGCTATAAACTTTTGGAAGAATGGCCGACGAAACTTTTTTATTTCGTCGGCCATAAGTTTTTTTAAAAATAATTATTTTACGAATAATGGCCGACGAAAATTAATTATTTCGTCGGCCATAAATTATTTAAAAATAATTATTTTACGAACAATGGCCGACGAAAATTAATTATTTCGTCGGCCATACTTTTTTTAAAAATAATTATTTACGAACAATGGCCGACGAAAATTAAGTATTTCGTCGGCCATAAGTTTTAAAAAAAATAATTATACGATTATTTTTGACAGAAAACGACAAAAGAATAGCATAGCCGACGAATACTAGGTTTGATTTCGTCGGCTATGATTAAAAAAAAAAACAAAAAAAGAGCAGTTTCCATTTTCTATCACTATCGACAAACCATTGCTTCATCCTTCAAATGCAAATGTGTCGTGAAATAAGACATGACCAAAATATTGAAATACGGCTACGGTTGAAAAATGGGAAGATTCCGACAAAATCTGTGTGCCGAATGTTGCGGTTAACTGTTTTTTACTCCCGTTTTCCTATGGGTAGCCTGACGGTCGGTAAATATTTTGAGGAAAATTTTTATACGATTAGTCGCGTCTCATCAATCTGAAACTATTCTCTATTGAAGATCAGGCCAAAAAACGTCATTTAGACGGGCCAATTTCCGTTTTAAAGCGTTTAGAGGTTTGACTCACCCGGTTGACCGTCCCGATCGAGCCTTTAACGTTGTCAGATGTAGTTGGATTTTTTTTCATACATGTATTTAATCTTAACGGTGATATCTGACGGTTGGAATAGATTTTCCAAACTTTTAGATTCAAAATCGGAACATATGCACTAATGTTCCTTAACTTGTTTACTAAGTGTTTAAGTGAATGTATAGTTTCAAATAGTTACTATACGTACACTCTTCAAATGCAAATATGTCGTCAAATAAGATATGACCGAAATAATAAAATACGTCTACGGTTGAAAAATGACAAGATTCCGATAAAATCCGTGTGCCGAAATAATGAAATCAGTCAAAACCCGGTTTACTGCAGATTTGGCATCCGGCGTCCGAATGACGATTGTGATACCATTCCGGAAAGGGAACGACGCCAGGAACAAAACTCGTCTAGGGCCTCAAAACGACAAGCATTCTCTATTTTCGTCAACGTTCGATGCTCGATCAAACCGGTCAACCACATTTTCAACTAACCCTATCGCACGAAAACGCCGTTAAGTACCTTTAGATGACCTCGTTTCTATAACTCCTCCAAACATTATATGCTCAAATAGATGAGACCTAATCAGTCATGTAAAAATTCAAAAACGTTTACCTCCCGGTACTTGGGCTCCCCATAGGGACCGATTAGTATAAATATCGTTGACTGCATCGATCGGGCCTCTAAGTTCGTCGGACCAAAGTGATTTTTTTACCACCGCTGTATTTCGTCGTAACGATCAATTGCTATTTCACACTGTTTTTCAAAATTTGAAATTTTTTATACACTTCCTTAGAAAAGTAGTACACTTGAGTATAATCTAATAATCAAGTTATACCGCTTTAGTAAGCATGTTGTCATTCTAATGGCTCAATTTATAAAATTAAAATTTTAACCGTCTGATGTGATCGTTATAGTTAAATATGAGGACAGTACAAAAATCAACTATTTTCGTCAACGTTCGATGCTCGATCGAACCGGTCAACCACATTTTCAACTAATCCGATCGCACGAAAACGCCGTTAGGTACCTTTAGATGACCTCGTTTCTCCGACTCCTCCAAACATTATACGCTCAAATAGATGAGACCTAATCAGCCATGTAAAAATTCAAAAACGTTTACCTCCCGCTACTAGGGTTCCCCATAGAGACCGATTAGTATAAATATCGTTGACCGCATCGATCGGGCCTCTAAGTTCGTCGTACCAAAGTGAGTTTTTTACCACCACTGTATTTCATCGTAACGATCAATTGCTATTTCACACTGTTTTTCAAAATTTGAATTTTTTTATACACTTCCTTAGAAAAGTAGTATACTTGAGTATAATCTAATAATCAAGTTATACTGCTTTAGTAAGCATGTTGTCATTCTAATGGCTCAATTTATAAAATTAAATTTTTAACCGTCTGATGTGATCGTTATAGTTAAATATGAGGACAGTACAAAAATCAACTATTTTCGTCAACGTTCGATGCTCGATTGAACCGGTCAACCACATTTTCAACTAATCCGATCGCACGAAAACGCCGTTAGGTACCTTTAGATGACCTCGTTTCTCCGACTCCTCCAAACATTATACGCTCAAATAGATGAGACCTAATCACCCATGTAAAAATTTATAAACGTTTACCTCCCAGTATTATGGGTTCCCATTAAGACTATTGTATGTGTCGTAGAGACTGATTTAAAGCGACGGATATTAAAATTTCACGTCGCTTAAGTTTTGGGGAAAATGGCGCGTGCCGTTGCGCCAAAAATTTGGCGAAAAATTTAGAAAAGCTAGAGCGACGAAATAAATGGGAAGCGACGTGAATAGTCCGTCGCTTAAGAGGACATATATAACCCCAAAACCTTCAGACCTCCCAAATCCCTAATTCCATCCTAATTTTTGAAGTCCCCGAATCGCCACCACCACCACCTCTTTTGTCTCCGTTCTGCACCACGGCCACCATCCAGTCCGATCTCTTAATCCGGCCGAAATCCTGAATCCCCCTCTCTCCACCCTCTGCAAAACCCGTCCCGGAATCCCTAATTCCCCTCTCTCCACTATCACCACCGGCCACCACCCTTCCGGTCGCCCCTAACAGCTAGGACCCTGTTTCGCTCCTCCGTCCTCTCCCTCCCGACTCCGCCGCAGTCCACGCCTCCGTCCCCGCCACCCTCGACGACTCCTTCCGTGAAGGTACCTCTCTGTCTCCCCTTCTCTCCTCTGTCACTGCTGTCATTGATGTTTAGAATGCTAATTATCTTGATTTGAATCGTTTGGTTAGTCTAACATAAATGTCGAAGTCAAGAATTTCCAATCAAAATCACCCAATTACTTTTACATATGATGTTGTGATTTACACAAACTTAAATGATGAATGCACTTAAAGTGGTGCTAATGATAGTTTATCAAAAATCTCCCACATGATGATAGCTCATAGTCTCACACTTTGCCTCACATAGAGAGAACTAATTAAGTTCTGATATATCTCTGTTTTTTCCACACAAATCTGAAGTGAGCTCACACAAATCGAATATTAAGCTTGAATCTTTATAGAATGAAGGAAATAACCAGATAATAGAACTAAATACAGTTACACTAACATTGTCAAATCACTTTCTCTTGGTCTGCTAGAGCTTATATTAGAAGAGTTGGGTTACTTTTTTCATTGTATGTATGATACTAATGCAAAGCTGCAAAGCAAACTGGTGAATCTTGTAGACTAATCTTTCTTTTGCTAAAATGGTACGGGTGGTCCAATAATCAAGCAAGGTAATTAATAATACAGCATGGGCCTGCAGATACTTAAATTACATATATTCTGATTAACAAAAGACCCCCACAACTCTATTTCTATGCAATTTCAATTTTGATGTCTGTTGTTCTTGAAAGTGATAAACTTTCTGGGACCAATATATTACCTCTTACATGCTATGTAAGTTCTCAAGTATATAGTCCTTCCAGTTAGTCCACCTCAGATTTCCTAGTTGTAATATAGAAATGTACAAATTAATTGAAGTACTGATTTTGGATTAGATCTGTCCCAAGCTTTGTCTGGTCATGATTACTAAAGTGTTTAAGAGGGGAACCACCGCTGTACCTCTCTTGTCCTTAATTGATGACCCTTGAACAGCACTATAATACAAACATTATCTTGATTAATATCGACATGAATCAAGCTAAAGCCCTCCCTTTCTGTGGTTCTTTATACTTTAGGGTACTAATTGGACACAATTTGGTGGTGTTAGACATAATTTCTTTATTGTCTTTTTCGTCAAGGTTAGCATAGTTTCTATTTGATGTACTTTGATGACTTTATTATATTGATCAATGTTTTTATTTTAAGAATAATTTTTTAATTTTATTTAATTACCTCTTATATCAGCAATGCCTCCAAAACCTAGATATTCGAAGACGAAGAAGATGGTCGAGCTTGAGGACCGTGATCTTCGGCAGGACTTGATGAGACGATCAGTACGAGCCCCACCACTACCGGCGCCGCATGCTGATTCTTCTGGGGTCTCACCTTCTTCTTTTGCTGGTCCGCCAACTCCATCTCCATCTCAAACTGATTCAGCTCCTGGTCTTGCTCTTTCAGTTCCTGCTCCAGTTCCTACTGTAGCACCTGCTACTGCTTCTTTCGCTGTGTCACCGGGCTTGGAGCTAAGCGCTCCCCCACTACCAGCAATGGCGCCAGTGACGTCTAGCGGCCGCAGTAGCGGTTCTGCATCTACCGGGTCTTCGACGACTGCACGCAGCATTCGTTGCAAGAACTTGGAGACGAGCGGTATGTTTTGGTCATGGTGTTTAATTTCATTAAGGATAGATATAGATGATATGAAAGCTTAGAATATCTCTGTTCCTTTTCTGTGTAGATACACCACTAACAAAGAGGAGAGGTATGGTGGTTGGATTAAAAACCCAGGAGCTGGTCCGAACCACGGGGGGGGGGAAGATCGTGGTGGAGTACGATGAGTACCACAAAGGCCCGAAGGATTCCAAGGTCCGAAGCCTCATTTCTAGGGACATTGGAAGTTGTGTCAAGGACAGTGTCCCCACGATAAATCCCACCTACAGGGAATTGAGCGTTGAGGACCGAGGGATCGTGTCCGACTACCTCTCGGTAAGTTTGTTGTTTAATATATTTTTTACTTTTTTTACAAATTTTATTTTTGTTATGCTTTGTTACTAATGTGAGTCCATTATGTCTATGTAGCCACACTACCACCTCCCCCCAAATCATGATGGCCTGTGGCATTTTGTTCAAACAACGGTAGCCGATCGGTATAAGGATTGGAAATCCGATTGCCGACAACATTGGCTGCAGTAGGGGGATGAGGTTCCTCTTGAGTTCCTGCATCGTCCGGCGCAGTGGCAGTGGTTGGTGGTGCACTTCAAGGACCCTACTCATGCGGTAATCAATCTCTCTCTCTTTCTTCTCTTTTCAAACTCAAGGCCCAGTAGGAATGTAAAGTTGACGGGTTCTTTTCTGTGTGGTTTTCGTTCATGCAATTTGGGTGTGTTTCTTTACCCCTTATGCTGTTTGTTGAATTTCTGGTTACATGATTGTTCAGGGGTTTTGTTGCTTTAGTTGCTGATTGATTATATATAATTCGTAGATGTTGTCAAGTATCTGTGTAACTTTCAATTAGTTTTTCAAGTTTTTTAGAAATAAGGGATTTGAGATAAATTTGGGGAACTTGTGTCTTCGGCCACCTCTTATTCTTATAACCATATAATCATTACTAACTAGTTAAGCATTTCTAGGAACTTATGATATTATGTTAGCCTGTGATGTGACATGTATTTTATTTCAGCTGCAACTAATATCCATATATTGTTATCTATTGCTGCAGTACCTATATGTTAATACTCTATTGGTAGGCTTTTTAACCTCTACATGTAACGGTTGTAAATGATGTGGTACATGCCTTATGTGCGAGAATGAAAGAGATCCGTTCGCGTCTAAAAAAGATGAACCACCACTCTGGGACAACTGCCTTCAGTTACCGGGCGAAGCTGCATCAAGATCAAGGACATCCAGCCCCGTTCGTCCGTGCATTCGAGGATGCATATGCAAAAGACCCTGTGGGCGGTCCACACGTGGTGAGACTTCCGCTCTTTTTGTTTAATTTCTTGTTTTACAATTGCGTCATTATGTATTTCTTATTAACATTGGTTATGTGTGTTATTGTAGGAGGCAATGAAAGAACATGTGGACAAACTAGTAGGGGAAATGACGACCCTACACCCGAAAATTACCCCCGAAGTACCTCTCCCCGTCGAGGATCAAATCGAAGTGATATCCGCTCGACTTGGGGTCAAGAGAGGCACCGATGTCCGAGGGGTGGGACGGTGCATGCAGCGGTCGCCGAAGAAGAGGGGAGGGGTCCGGCATGTGGAAGTTGATGGCATCGTGGAGGAACGAGTTCGTGAAGTTAAAGAACAATTGATGGCGCAAATGGAAGAGCCTGACCGCCACAGAGATGCAGCCCATGATGAGCGCATGCGTCAAATGGAAGGCATGATTGCGACGCCCATGGCGCAACAACAGTCAGGGGCTGCGGGTGCAGGTAGTTCTTCTCCAAACCCATGACTTGACGATATGGAGGTTGTCCACCACTTCTATATATGTCTAGTATATGTAGTTTGTACTTAGAGAACAATTTATGTATTCGCACAATTCCTTGTTTCGGATATTTAAATGAATGTGTTGGTTTCAGATATTTAAATGAATGTGTTGGTTTCGGATATGTGAACAAAATGTGTTGGTTTGGTGTGTTTGGCTGTGCAGGATTGATTGGTTTGGTTTGATTTTGGAAAAGGGGCAACATGCAGAAACATGTTCTGTATGTCTGCAGAAAATTGCCTTAAGCGACAGATATTCACAAAATCCGTCGCCTTAGTAGCTCTTACGCGACGTACAAACATCAAACTCCGTCGCCTTAGTTCCTATTAAGCGACGACCTACAACATGTTAGTCGCTTGATAATGCATAGTTCAATCAATATATTAATATGTGCCGTCACTCAAAAAACCAGGCGACTACGTTTATTAGTCGCTTAAGTTACAATGAAGCGACGGATAACAATAAATTCGTCGCTTCATTAAAATATATATCAGAAGTGTAATGTATTTATGCGATGAACACATTTTTAGATATCCATCGGTCAAGATAAACTCTTACGCGACGAACATCAAATAAATGTCTGTCGCTGAAAGGTGTAGCGACGATCTAGAAGTCCATCGCGTAAGACCGAAGTGTTTAACCGTCAGGACGTCAACTGTCGCGTAAAGAACCATTTCAGCCACGAGGATTGTAAAGTCCGTCGCCTAAAGCCTTAAGCGTCGAGACTTACGCGACTGTTGAAGTGCGACGGTCTCTCCGCCACTTAAACGATATAGCGACGGACTTTACCTTTTGCGCGACAGGGAATGTCCGTCGTTTTACACAACAAATGGCTTAGTGGCTTCTACTTCTTATTTTCTCAACTATTGTGTTCCTCCTTCTTTCTTTTTCCTTGCATTATATGATAACTATTGACACCCGAAGTCATAACCCTACACAAATATGATTAGCATATGTTTAACCCAACATCACATTCTCTTCTTACATTGGATCGGTATCTGCCCTAACCCAGTTCGTCTCCCTTCTCCACATCTCAGCCTCATCTTATTTTCCTTATGTCATTCCCATCTTCTCTGCAAATATTTATATTCGTTCAAAAAGAAGTAAGGGTATAATTTACAAACAAATGTGCCCACTTCACTCCCATCATATCATTAATTATTTATTATCACTATTGTTGACAGTAGCCACAGAGGGGCTACAGCAGGCCCACAGACCCTCAGCTAGTGTACCAGAGGCCGGCCCGAGGCCCAGGACCGGATCACCAGCACCCGGCCTCGGGGTCCAGCAGTCTATCCTGCCACCAGGGGCCCGGGAACCGGGGGCGCCTGCCTGCCAAAGAGGTCACCAGAGCTGCCCTTTGGTGTGCAGGTGTGCAAACAGAAGGGAACCAGTCCCACATCGAAGGGTAAGGCCAGACCTCACTCCTGGCCACCTATATAAGGGCCCTAACTACCCACATTAATAGGTAACTGATCCTTCCTACTGCTTATATACGTGCTTAAGTTATATCTATTCCAACTATACTAACTTAGGCATCGGAGAGGAGAAGACCGGCCCGCCCGGTATTCCCCTTAGTAAGCAGGTTTGCAGGAGATCATACGAAGATTCATCTGTCTCTATCATGCCCCAGGGTTTGTGTAGAAACAACTATTATATATACTGATCCATTATTGATTAAATAGATAAATGAAGATGAAAGTTTGAACTCTTAAGTAATTTACATTCTCGAAGATATTGTAATGTAATATCATTTAACTTGAACAAAAGATCGAAAAGGCAAACAAACATATATATATATATATATATATATATATAGTGTAGGAGTTCGTGGAACTTAACCTTCCGACGAATTAGTTAGGTTGGGTGGTTCCAAACTCCTTTCGAAAATAACAAACTTAGAATGTGTTGTAATAAATAACGTCATCTATATATATATATTCTCCCACAAAGTATTGCAGCGGTTGTTTAGTTTAAAATTAAGGTACTAGGGTTTTAACAAGTTTTTAATTAACCATATAAATCACATGCATATTACTTTACGAAAAATATGTATAGTTTTAGACGACACATGCAATAAAGAAAGGCCACCTTTTGTGTAAGTTGTCATTAAAATTAATTCTTATTTGAAAACAGATTAGGTACCATTATTACTAAAAGCGTGGTACTTAATTATGATCGATGATAATGTTAAACTAGTTGGAGAAATGGTCCTCTTATATGAATAATGGCAGCACTTGACAATTGTGCTCTCATGGTAGGTTAAAAGTTTTGTTATTTTCTGCATTGTCAATTAGCTAGATTATATAAAATTGTATCACATGGATCGAATCTGTAGTCTTTTTTCGTTTAGTTCCAACTTCAGCTTGATAATAATAAATTAATAGCCCCAACATGGGTGGGGGAATGTTCGATCATTTGCATTAGGGTTTCCCAAGGTTCTGTAAGTTTGGATCTCAACTGAGCTGCATATCTTAAATATACGAGTCCGATTCAAAGTTCTCAAAGTTCTCAAGATGTGAAACTTTGGAACTTTGAGAATTTTGAATCAGACTCGTTGTTTAATTTGAGTCCTTATTTTTGTTGTTGTTGTCATCGTCGTCATCTTTGAATTTGTTTATGTGATTGTCTCAGTTTGGTTTTCTTACTATTTTTTTGTTGCATGACCGACGATACACTACAGAAATTTGTGAATTTTTTGCAGTTCGTCGAGGAAAATGCAAACGGGAATGAATACCATTATTGCCCGTGCAATAAATGTAGGTGTCGCAGTGATATGTGTCGATTTCCGATTAGGACAGTATGGGAGCACCTAAAGAGTAAAGGGTTTTGGCCGAAGTACACGCGTTGGATATATCACGGTGAGCATCATTAGATGGATCGCATGATCATGGGCAGTTTTTTGAGGCGGGCAGTAGTAGTACATCCAACGATCCAACAATGGCATTCGTCAACGACGTGTTTCCTTTTGAAAGCGGTGTACGTGGGGAACAATATATGCATGACCCGGTGCAGCCCTTCCCACAAGTTGTCAACACTGCTGCCTTTGACAAGTACAACAAACTGATTGCATTGCAACAGACCCCTGTGTCTTCAAGTTCTGAGAAGACAGTTCTTGAAAGTGTGATGGAGGTAATGAGGATTAAAGTCGAGACAAAATCGACTATCAGGCAAGTGGATGAATATCTACAGTACACTTCTTCGTTGTTGGAGGAGGGTCATCGTAATCCTACCCATCACTGTAAGGTCCGAAGTATCCTCAAAGATCTAGGGCTTTCCTACATTAAGATCCATGCATGCGTATTTGACTGCGTTCTCTTCTGGGGTAAAGATGCAGAAGGGAATGACCTTGCTAGCCTTGACACATGTCCGATATGTCATTCTGACCGATATAAGTTGACGGGAGCAGGCAATAGGAAACCTGTGAAAGTGCTTCGGTATTTTCCGTTGAGAGATAGGCTTGAGCGGTTGTACATGTCAGAAACCACCGCAAAAGCTATGAGATGGCACGGTGAGCGGGACTTGGAAGACGCAGATATCATGACACACATCTCTAACGGAGTGGCTTGAAAGCATATAAACAATGAGTTTCTTCATTTTGCGTCAGATGTCAGAAACGTCAGGCTTAGGCTCTCAACCGACGGGTTCAACCCTTTCGGCACCATGAGTCTTTCATACAGTATATGGCCGGTGGTTTTGGTACCTTACAACCTTCCTCCGTAGATGTGGATGAAGAAAGAATATAATATGTTGACGTTGTTGATTCCGGGGCCTGGTTACCCAGAAAAATGTCTTGATGTGTATATGAGACCATTGATTGAAGAGTTTAAGGAATTGTGGGACGTTGGTCATCCCACTTTTGACAAGTACAAGGAGGAGACGTTCCAGATGCATGCAATGGTTATTGGTACCATCAGTGATTTTCCTGCTTATGGGATGTTGTCGGGCAGCGTTGTTAGGGGATACAAGGCTTGTCCAGAGTGCCTCAGCGATTATGGGAGCACTCCTCATTGCAACAAGATATGCAGAATGGGTCATCGTGTGTTCCTTCCGGCGGATCACCACTGGCATTATGAGTCCGCCGCATTTGATAGAACCGAAGAACACGGTGGTCCTCCCAGAAGATGGACGAGAAGAGAAATTTTAGCAGTGCTTAATGAGTACGATTTGGGGCCCCTCAGCAATCATCCCGATATTGTAGCGGAAATACCTAAAAGACCTGAGGAGTACAAATTCTGGACACATAAGAGCATATTGTGGGAACTCTCGTACTGGTGTGAGTTGCTGATCCGTCACTTCCTAGACGTTATGCACATAGAAAAAAATATTTCTGAAAGTGTGGTGGGCACAACGCTGAACTTGGAGGGGAAGACGAAAGACGGTCCTAAGGCTCGCACTGATCTGCAAAACATGAATATCAGAAAACAACTATGGTTGAAACAAGGGAAGAGAAAAATGCCTCAAGCTCCTTACACCGTCAAGCCTGAGCATAAATCAGAAATTTTCCATTGGATAAGTCGGGCCAAGTATCCTTCTGGCTTTGCTGGAAATATAGCCAAGTGTGTGAACAGACAATTCAACAATCTTTACGGGTTGAAAAGTCATGACAATCATATCCTGCTACAACGTCTCTTCCCTGTTTTCATTCGACCGTTCCTTCCCCGTCACGTTGTGGAGCCGTTAGTAGCATTGGCTAGATTTTTCCAGAAGGTATGCACATGGGAAGTAAGAAAATCTGACCTCCGGGAAATGCAACAAGACATCGTTCATATCATGTGTAAATTTGAGATGATATTTCCTCCAAATTTTTTTGACATCATGCCTCACCTCTTGATCCATCTTCCTCGGCAGTTGTTGCTTACCGGTCCTGTGCACTTCACTTGTATGTATCCGATGGAAAGGTACGTATTTTACACCTTATGTTAATTTCCTCATCAATATATGTGATTTAGTATTAATGTATTATCATAACACTTTAAAAACTTGATTTATAGGCAACTTGGACAATACGGTGATTTTGTCCAAAACAGATCCGCACCTGAAGGATGTATAGCTGAAGCATATATTGCGCACGAGTGCGCACCTACATGAAGCTGTATTTAGGAGCGTTACAGGAAAGCATACCGGAAGATGTACCTTCACAATTCAATCTTTCCATACTCTTCGACGATGTTGTACTCGGTGGAAACATGCCAGTTTCCTACAAGTTGAAAGATTATGAGGTAGCCATTGCACATTGGTGGGTACTAATTAACTGTTTAGAAGTTCAGTTTTGGAAGAACATGCGTCTAAACTGTGAACAAGTAGGAGGTGATCTCGATTACCACAACCAGACATTCGCAGAGTATTTCGGCCGCTGGGTACGTAACTTTAATATTATTCTATACGTATTTATATATTATTGTGTATAATTATTCATATTTATAGTTGATTCTGATGGTTGCAGATGGACCTCATTAAAAATGATAATCACCCAAATTGGTCGCACGAACTCAGACAGCTAGCGATGAAGCCGGTCTATTCAAAAGTTTATGCGACGTGCAAGGTGAATGGTGTGTTATTTCGATGTGAAGAGAGAGACGTCAGACTGAAAACACAAAATTCAGGGGTTATGGCACATGGTGGGGATGATGGAGTTGACTATTACGGTGTTCTCCATTCAGTTGTGGAACTGCATTATGGGGAAGGCATGAAAGTGCACCTTTTCAAGTGTAGATGGTTTGACACACGGCCGCAGAGCATGAAAACCGATCAATATGGCGTAAGTTCTGTGAACACTAGTACATCATGGTATGAGGATGACCCGTTCGTTTTAGCCACATGGGTGAAACAAGTGTTTTATCTTGATGATCTCGCCAAGGGTGACCCGTGGAAAGTAGTCAACACTATCCACCATCGCAACATTTACCGGGCGTCTACACTTGGGGTGGCTGAAGAGAACGAGGAAGGTGGCACCGCGTATCAAGAGCCCAACTCAAACAGTATTCCTGACTCCTCTTTTATTCGCCTAGACACGCCGGTGCGAATTCGACGTGAAGAGCCACTGCTTGTTGATGTTGATCCAAATGAAGAAACTAACGAGGACTCTAGTGGTGAGGAAAGACATAGTTTAACCCTATCGAGCAATTCAGAAACCGAAGAAGACTCATCCGATGGTTCCGATTACAATTCGCCGGATTAAGTAATTTAGATGATGTAATCCTTTCATTTGTAATCTCAAAATTTCTAATGAACGGGTGTGGGGATGAGCCTCCCAGCTAGGCTGGGTTCCAAACCCCTTAAAAAAAAATTTGAAATATGTTGACTGCTGGGTTTCTGTTTTCTTGATGTTCAATTTAAGTTATATATGAACAGGAAATAGGAATACGAGAGGTGTAAACCTACTGATTTTTTTTACCTTTTTCATATAATGGCCGACGAAAAACACGTTATTTCGTCGGCTATACTCATCATAGCCGACAAAAAATTTGTTATTTCGTCGGCTATACTCATAATAGCCGACGAAAAATACATTATTTTGTCAGCTATAAATATATTAGAAAATACATATTTTATTTCAGACAGAAAAAGACAAAAGAATAGCCGACGACTACGAGTCTCTCGTCCGCTATGATTTAAAAAAAAATGACCATATTCCATTTTCTATCACTAACGATAAACCATTGCTTCATCCTTCAAATGCAAAAATGTTGTGAAATAAGATATGCCCGAAATAATGAAATACGTCTACGGTTGAAAAATGACAAGATTCTGATAAAATCTGAGTGGCGAAAGATGCGGTCAAAGGTTTTATTCCTTCGTTTTCCTATGGGTAGCCTGACGTTCGTTAAATCAATTTTGTAAAATTTTTATACGATTAGTTGCGTCTCATCGATTTGAAACTATTATCTGTTGAAGGTCAGGCAAAAAAAAAATCATTTAGACAGGGCAATTACCATTTCTAAGCATTTAAAGGGTTGACTCACCCGGTTGACCGTCCCGATCGAGCCTTTAACGTTGTCAGATGTAGTTAGATTTTTTTTCATACATGTATTTAATCTTAACGGTGCTATCTGACTGTTGGAATAGATTTTATAAACTTTTAGATTCAAAATCAGAACATGTGCACTAATGTTCCTTAACTTGTTTACTAAGTGTTTAAGTGAATGTATAGTTTCAAATAGTTACTATACGTAGACTCTTCAAATGCAAAAATGTTGTGAAATAAGAGATGACCGAAATAATGAAATACCTATACGGTTGAAAAGTGACAAGATTCTGATAAACTCTGTGTGCCGAATGTTGCGGTTAACTGTTTTTTACTTCCGTTTTCCTATGGGTAGACTGACGTTCGTTAAATCAATTTTGTAAAAATTTTATATGATTAGTTGCGTCTCATTGATTTGAAACTATTATCTGTTGAAGGTGAGGCCAGAAACCGTCGTTTAGCTAGACTAATTTCCGTTTTTAAGCGTTTAGAGGTTTGACTTAGTGGTTTGACCAACATTTTAGCCGACGAAAATTATATGTCGTCGGCTAAACTCTTGCGATCCGCGCCTTTTTATTGTCCCCCGTTGGATGGCTCAGATCCAACGGCTGTTGATTTTCCAGAGTTTAGCCGACGATTTAAAATATTTCGTCGGCTATTTCTCCGTTTAGCTGACGAAATATAATTTTCGTCGGCTAAACTCTTGCGATCCGCGCCTTTTTATTGTCTGCCGTTGGATGGCTCAGATCAGACGGCTGCTGATCTTCCAAAGTATAGCCGACGATGTTCATAGAATAGCCGACGACATTCAAAGAATAGCCGACGACATTCAAAGAATAGCCGACGAAATCTTTTAATTCGTCGGCTATTCTCTCTGCTATAAAAGCAGACAGCCGCAACAGCCCGACTTTTTCAACCCTAAATCCGCAAAAACTCCTCCTCCGCTCCTCAAATCGGCCGTGCGTCTCCTCCATTCCGATAACGTCGTCGTCGTCCTCCTCTTAGACACGCCGAAATCCGGCCTCCTCCTCCTCCTAGACATCCCGAAATTAATCCGGCCTCCTCCTCCGACCGGCCTCCTCCTCCTCCGGCCACCTCCTCCTCCTTCCCCTCCTCCTCCTCCGCCAAAACAGATCCGAAGGTTTTTTGGTTTTTTTTTTCAATTTAGTTTAATTTTATAATTTAGGTATATAAATTGTTATATATTTAATTTTAATTATATAAATTGTTAGATATTTGTTAATAAATTTAATTTTAACAAATTGTTATATATTTGTTATATATTTAATTTTAATTATATAAATTGTTATATATTTGTTAATAAATTTAATTGTTATATATTGTTATACTTCCGTTTTCCTATGTTAGAATATTAATTAAGTTTTTTTTCCCGTTCAATTAGGAGAGGGTGAACCGGGTCGAAGAAGAAGTGTTGCAGCAAGTAGTTCGGGAGACACAACCGAACATTTCAGAGGCAGATCTGCAAGAAGCCCTACGCCAGGTCGACCGATCGAATGTCCAAATGGCAGCGAGGATGTTCGACGCAGCCTTCCCAGACCGGTCAAACCAATACTACTGCCGGGGTTTGAGAAGTTATGGAATAGGGCTCCTGAAGACCACTAAGTGAGGTCAAAAGAAGGGAGGCGGGGACAGCCAACAGATGAGGGGGGAAGTGCAGAGATTGGCCGCAAGATTGGCGGCCGAGTCCCAGAGATCACAGGAGCAACACCGCAGAACACAGCAGTATCATTTGGATATGTCCAGTTGGCATGCTGAATGCGAGAGAATTCGGCGACACAACTACGCCGGCCAACAAAACTGGTGGTATGATATGTACGCGGCACAACAACAAAGTCTTGAACCCCCGCCCCCGTTTCAGCCGTTAGTTAAACCTCTAATGCCTCAACCTCCCGAGTTCGTTCAGCAGGATGACGAGCATGATGGAGAGCAGGATGCTGGGGATGACGTGGTGGATTTTAGTGTTTTAGGTGATGATTAGGGTTATATTTTATGTATATTGGAACAAATTAAATAATAAGTTATTTAAACGTGTTTCTTGTTGGTGTAAATGCATGGATTGTCATTGTGAATTGCAGGTTGCTTGGAATGGTAATTTAGAAATTAATTTAATTTTTTTCCCCAAAATGTAAGAATAGCCGACGATATTGGCATTATTTCGTCGGCTATAAGTACTATAGCCGACGATTTTTACCAATTTTCGTCGGCTATAATCGTTATAGCCGACGAAAATGACATTATTTCGTCGGCTATAACTAATTAATACCTATTAAAATATTAATATATTCCAACGAAATAACCGACGAAATAGATGAAATCGTCGGCTATATTTCAGAACAAATAGCCGACAAATTTCGTCGGCTATAGTGTACGATATCGTCGGCCATACTCGAAAATATCCGACGAATTTCGTCGGATATTTTGCCCAAGTTTGGTCGACAAAATGAATTTTCGTCGGTAATATCGTCGGCCATACTCGAAAATAGCCGACGATTTTGTTATTTTCGTCGGCCATTGGTTTTACCGACGCCGTTTTACCGACGAATTATAGCCGACGAAAGTTTCGTCGGTAGAAGGAATAGCCGACGAAAATTTGGCATAGTAGACGAAATTTTTTTCGTCGGCTATTCTGTCCGATCTGGTAGTATATATATATATATATATATATATATATATATATATATATATATATTCTCCCATAAAGTATTGCAGCGGTTGTTTAGTTTAAAATTAAGGTGTTTTAACAAGTTTTTAATTAACCATATAAATCACATGCATATTACTTTACGAAAAATATGTATAGTTTTAGACGACACATGCAACAAAGAAAGGCCACCTTTTGTGTAAGTTGTCATTAAAATTAATTCTTATTTGAAAACAGATTCGGTACCATTATTACTAAAAGCGTGGTACTTAATTATGATCGATGATAAAGTTAAACTAGTTGGAGAAATGGTCCTCTTATATGAATAATGGCAGCACTTGACAATTGTGCTCTCATGGTAGGTTAAAAGTTTTGTTATTTTCTGCATTGTCAATTAGCTAGATTATATAAAATTGTATCACATGGATCGAATCTGTAGTCTTTTTTCGTTTAGTTCCAACTTGAGCTCGATAATAATAAATTAATAGCCCCAACATGGGTGGGGGAATGTTCGATCATTTGCATTAGGGTTTTCCAAGGTTCTGTAAGTTTGGATCTCAACTGAGCTGCATATCTTAAATATACGAGTTCGATTCAAAGTTCTCAAAGTTCTCAAGATGTGAAACTTTGGAACTTTGAGAATTTTGAATCAGATTCGTTGTTTAATTTGAGTCCTTATTTTTGTTGTTGTTGTCATCGTCTGTCATCTTTGAATTTGTTTATGTGATTTTCTTACTATTTTGTTGTTGTCATCGTCGTCAGTTTGGTTTTCTTACTATTTTTTTGTTGCTTTGTTCTCTTTCTTGTATGTTTCGGTTGGAACAACAGATTCTTCTGGGTTATTGCAATGTAATGATATTTGGAAGGAGTGATTATATATATATATATATATATATATAGTGTTAAACGGGGGACAAACGTGTCCGTAGATTCTCATTGTACTGATACTGTCCCAACTAAACCATTTTTAAGGTGTTGAGTTTTAATCACAAAATGTCTCGGTACAATTAGTGACTATCCACTCACTTATAGTTTGTATTTTATTTATCGCTTTTCTGATGTGTGATCTCTTCTCTTCAATATATAGTAACCAGTAGAGTTTTTTTTTCGTTTCTTCTTTTTTCGATACCGGCTAGCAGCAGTAGGTTTTTTAATTTTTAATTTTGGTAATTTTATAAGGTTTTTCTTTTTTCTTTGGGTTGGTTGGCATCAATGATGTTTCTAGAAATATCACGTTGTCGTTGTAAATTAAACAAATAGAATTTGAATCGTCACGCCTATGAATAATTTAAGTTCAGTAAAGCGCCATTTAAGTTAAGAAAGTATGTTTTATTTTGGTAATTGAATAAATTATTTAGTGAATGTCCCAATTAACATTGAGGCCTTAATTAAGGAGGCCCTAATTAGCTAGGTACACATTGACTAATTGATTCACGTCAATGTTGTTTGCATATATATATATATATATATATATATATATATATATATTTTGTTCCATTAAATGTTAAGAACCTAAAGTCTGATGAGTAATAATAGAGAAAATTTTATATATTAAATAATATTACATGCTATGTAATACGGTTGTGGATAGTTGATTTGAAAAAAGAGTAAGAATAAAGAAAAAAAAATTAAATCAACTATTTACAACCCTATTGCATAGCATAAAATGTTGCATCACAAACAAGTCCGTAATAACAGAGCACGATGGATGGACATGAACACACACACACACATATATATATATATAGATAGATAGTTTTTGTACTTAATGAATTGCACAGTTTTCGGTGATAAACATAAACGTTTGCAATTTTTTTTTCTTTGTCTAAAGTTTACATTTTTTTTCATATATGTAAGTATTAATATTGACTCGATAGATAACGACTTCAAGGTTGTGTCTCCAATCGGTATGATGACCTAAATACTTAGAATGCATAATGTGCCAAATTTAGATTGATACTCTTCAGATGACTTTTTGAAATGCATGTTGCATGTGTTTTTATATTTTAAACGTCAAATTGTGATTATTATTAAGTGAAATTAAAGCTGAGAAAGTATATGAGTTAAGACACTCCAACAAGTAATTCTAAATTAACTTGGTCAAGAGCTTATCTCAAATTAATTTTCATCATCATCGGATGTGTATTTCATTAGTCATATCAATTAATTAAATTTCAAATTAGGTCATTTTAATGACTAGGATACTCGAATAGAACACGGAACCTATATGTGTATGTGGTGGATGCAAATTCTTTTAGTAAGTGACATACACATATGACGCATATTATTTGATTTAAAATGTATATGTATATGTATCTTCCCCTAGTTATAGCCTGGGCTTCATACATACCAAAATGTAAGCTTCAAACCCGGATCGTATATCTCCCCCCAGAAATTTTGTATTTATACACATCTCACATGTGCAAGTATTGTATAGGTATGTACCGTATGGTGATCAAATACCAAGTTCATAACATAACATGCAATCCCATCCAGAATAATTAAACATACAGGGAGAATATGTTTAATTGGTTAAGTAATTTAATTAGCAATGTTGAGGTTATTTGTTCAAACTTCACTGACATATATAAGAGTGAGTGAGTTATTTAATAAAAATAATTTAAAAAAAAAATGTTTCGAAAAAACAAGTTACTTAATATCATTTGTAAATAGAACGAAAGATATTTTGATAAAGAGAAATTTACCGCGAAAACACTCATATCTACAGCATCGGTTTCGAATGGATTGATCGAATCCTTGATGGCAGATAAGACTAAAGAGAAGGATATATTATGCGTAGAATTAATGAAGCTTGAAGTGGGCAAAATAATGGAGGGGGAAAGACTGATTTTATAGCATAAAAGACAGCAGGTTTTGATGCAGTACACTACGCGCTATCTATCAAGTACAATACAAATATGCATATGTACTACATGTTTTCACCACTTTCCTATCTATCATTGCCCTGTTCACTACCCTACTCACCTCATATCTAAATTAATCTGAATTAAAGAATACTATGTTAAAGAACGCAGGCCATTCTACAATGGTTTAGTAGTTTAATTTGAATAGTTCTATTTTGTCGAATTTCTATAAAGAGTTCATGTTCATGTTGATTCCCCTACATTTTATTAATATAAGACTTATCGTTTTGCCTCGATCAAAAACAAATGTACCTAAGTAAATGATAACTATTAAAACGAAAATACTTATTAATTCCCATCATTGCTGGAGTAATTCATGCCATATTCTTTCGAAAAGCTCAAATGACCTTCAATTTATTCTGGTTTTTACATACACATGTTTAGTTAGACATGTCTACATTTACTCTTCTTACACCAGCTTTATCTACTTAGACATGTTAACACACACATGTTTAGTTACTTTACTAACTCCGGCTTTTTTTTTGTTTCTATATTGCAAGTCCTTTGTTATAAGCTTATGGTTTTTTTTTTAAAAAAAGGAAGAGGATTTGAGAGTTTCACACATATTCTTTATCGTGACTCGAACTCAGGACTTATGGTTACTTATAACTAGGACTTGTTGGAGTATATGTCTTAGCTGTGCGAAAATGATAATCATCATAGAATTAACCAAAGATATATAACCAAACTTATATTTGGTTTCTTCAGTTTCTCCGATCCTCTCCAAAACTAATTTGTTTTGGACCACCTCGTCATTAGAAGAGGATGCATATATATATGAAGTTTGTATTTGGTTTTGGTTTGTAGATTATTCTAAAGGTTTTGAAACTGTTATTGAACAGTTTCAAATTTGTAGCCCGAGATAATTATTCAAAAATAGGAGAAACAACAGTATCATAATTAACTCATACGACGCATATAAAGTTACAAATGTAGTATTGTAGGAAGTGAATGTTTTTCCTTTTGACCTTTGATTTATACAAAAATGTATTCCTATGCACATATATAGTTATATGTAGTCACTATTTAGTATAAGTCCCGAAAAATAGTTCCGAATGAACTAGGCACTTGAGCAAGTATCGAGTTATTAGGAAATCAGTGTATGTCAAATTGGGTCCTTGAGGCTAGAACAAAATCGATTTTGTTGAACCATATACTGCATCTAATTAAAAGTTGAGTACTTGAGTATCATTTGGCCAATGGCAGCTACATCCATGCGTGATTGCTCTCCCCAGCATCGTGGCTTTGGATTTACATAGTTCTGTCCCACCTTTTAAAAATCTGATAAAAAAAAAAAGAAGAAGACATTTTAGGGCAAAATCTTTGAAAAAGAAATTGATTAGAAAACCATGTATTTGGTGATACCCTGAAATTGATTAGGAAATATTTGAAAAGAAAAAAATATTTAAGCAAAAACAAAATGCTCGTAAAACAATATACTCCCAACCGGTAACAGCTTCATTCATTATATACATGCCCACCGTGGATAGTCAGCTTGTATGAACAACAAAATAAAAACAACAAACCATATCGATATGGAACAACAATGACAAGTTTCCTTCCTTAATATCCTAATTTGACAGCTAGTATACGATGCTACTAGCTTAATTACCTCGCAAAATTAAGAAGGAAAGTGAAGGATGAGGATATCTGAACAGATGGAAATGCTAAAAGGAACTAGTGTTGGGAGAGCTGCTAACCAATTTATCAGTTGTCACTGAGTCTGGTGAGAGTGGGGGAGGCAAATTCCTCAGAAGGCCAACTTCATCAGCTCTTATATCCAGGACCACCGCCTCTGCGTCCCCATTTTCATGTGCACCCAGGTCTTCATTTTGGATTGCTTTCAAACCCTCCAGTACTTCTTCCATGGTTGGTCTCATATCTTTCTCCTGCTGCAAACACCGGAAGGCCAATTCTGCAACAGCTGTTGCCATTATCCTCACAGAATAGTCCTTGTCATACCCTAGAAGAGGGTCAACCAACTCATTTACCAAATGATTTTGGATTTTGTTGATAGCCAAGTTAGCCAAATTTATATCATGCCGGTGCCTGTTGGTGTCCACAGCTTGTAAGGATGATATAAGCTCGATCAAGACCACCCCAAAGCTATAAACATCACTTTTGTCAGTGAGTTGATAACACTGGTAATACTCGGGATCAACATAGCCAGGCGTCCCTTGTGGAGCAGTTGACACATGGGTCTGATCATTGGGGAACAACCGTGACAAACCAAAATCAGCAACTTTCACACAGAATTCGTCATCCAAGAGTATATTGTTGGTTTTCACATCACGGTGTATCACATCATTGCGATGAAGGAAAGCTAGTGCATCAGCCGTCTCTATGGCGATGCTCAATCTAACAGGCCAACTGAGAAAGCCAGATTCCTTCCGTTTTCCATGCAGATGGTCAGCCACTGTTCCATTAGAAATATATTCATAGACAAGGAGGAGTTCTCGGCTACGTCTTGAGGTGCATCCATACAGCTTCACAAGATTCTGGTGTTCAAGACGTGTTAAGATTTCAACCTCATTCATAAACTGCTCCACCCGTTTGAAATTGTTTTCATAAAGGCGCTTCACAGCAACTATACGACCATCATGTAGCTTACCTGATAACAAATAGGAAATATATTTTAAGAAGAACAGGGACATTGATAACTGATTGAGATACAAAATGAAGTATTTCTAACCATAGTAAACGGTGCCAAACCCTCCATCTCCAAGTTCTTTAGCAGGGTTGAAATTTTCTGTGGCTTCCTCTAATTCAGCATAGCTGAAGACCTGAACTCCAAAGTAAGTGCTAGCTTTTCCAAGGTCAGACCTTGATTTTGAGTTGAAGGAAGGATAAGAAGGGATGCTCTCAAATTGAGAGAGATTAGTCGAGGGAGGAGCAGTGCTTTTGCTTGTAACTGGTGTGGGAATCTGTTTGCTTTGAGCTTCTGCTGCATGTTTCTTCCTCTTTCGCTCTCTGAGATAATACATGTAGAATCCCACGAAAATGCCAAAAAGGATTGCACCTCCTACAGCAAGACCTGAGAATAGGATAGAATATTGCTCAATTTACTTCTCAGTATCACCATCTCATTGAAATATTACAGCATGTTAATGAAGTTACCTGTTGCTATCTGTTTAGTCTTTCCTGGAACGACAAAAAATGATAAACAAATGTCAGTTGAAAGATGAATACTTGTTCATGAAGTTAAGTAACATTGAACTGTATCAGTAGCAGTCAGCATATATGTATCAGATATTAGCTTTCCAAAAAAAGAAAGAAGAGAAAAGATACACACATATATATATATACACACACACACGGGTTATATGGTGCGGACGCCCGGACGGGTTTTCCATCCGGATTTCAGCCGTTTCTCCACCATTCAAGCGCCCGGCGACGCCATTTCTTCTCCCCGGCGTGATCCCAGACCTCCCCCGATGGTGTTAGGATGAAGAAGAAGGCCGGAGAGATCGCGATCGGAGGTCCACCATGATCGATCGTGAAGTTCTGAGTGAGATTGCTGAACAGACCTCCGATCGCAATCTCTCCCGCCTTCTTCTTCATCCGAACACCATCGGGGGAGGTCTGGGACCACGCCGGAAAGAAGAAACGGCGTCGCGGGCACTGGAATGGTGGAGAAACGGCTGAAATCCGGACGGAAAACCCGTCCGGACGTCCGCACCAGATAACCCCTATATATATATATAAACTATGAGACAATGATATTATATGCCCGTTATCAATATAGACTCTTTGATACTGTTTGACGTTTCAAACAGAGTAATGATAGATTGGTTTGATCTGGGAATCACTCAACCAATTACAGACTTTTCTGGGAGTCACTAATAGAACACATTACAGTCTGGAGAACTTTCAACGTACTTGTTTTTCTGCTTTAAAAGGCCATGTTACATAATACATATATGAGAAGCAGCGTAAATGGAACTCAAGTCCCAACAATTGGTGACTTACATAATCCTA
This sequence comes from Potentilla sterilis, assembly GCA_963682095.1. Taxonomy (NCBI): domain Eukaryota; kingdom Viridiplantae; phylum Streptophyta; class Magnoliopsida; order Rosales; family Rosaceae; genus Potentilla; species Potentilla sterilis. The sequence continues at coordinate 24,729,835 of OY821762.1, read as the reverse complement.
TTAGAATTAGTTATTTAGAAGACCAGTAATGCAAATATATCTAATAATTCGAAATGCCATTAATTCATGTTTAGCTGGCCTCTTGACATCACTAATTCACTATGCAAGAGATAATAAGATCATAACACACAATGATGAAATGCTATTCTAAAACAAGGATTGCTGTGTTAGAGCAAAAGCAATGCACAAAAGATTATTCATCTATGGTGTCAACAAAGCAAAGCAGATCATTTATATCATATGTTTGTATCAATGGAAAGATGAAAGAACGGAAGAAGAACTGCAAACTTAGGTCAATCTATATTTGGGACCTTCTATGACTGTTAATTCTTGGCCAATAAGAAATCGTTTAAGGTGAGCAATCCTATATCTATGCTGCTCTAGTCAATGGCAAAAACACCAAGGAAGACAGAGATAAAGAGCAGTTGGAGAAAGTGGACACTCTGAAAAGACTAGCCAAAATTATAATTCCAAGAGCGACGAATTAAGTCACCAAGCTTCCAAAACTATCACTCGTTGAACCTTAAATATAACTTAAGAAAGAACACTTAGAAACTGTTATATGCTAGTACCAGATACCTGCTGGGTCACACAGGCGATCACCACAAATGCAAACAGGCCGGTTCGAGCCGGAGTCAAACCCACATTGCCCATTCACATTAAGACACTTATTGCACTGATGGATGTAGGGATTAGAATAGTTAGCATTGAAGCCGTACATGATCGATTGCTTAAACAGAGACCGATTGCCAACGAGCTCAGCAGCCGTGATTTTGAGAATTGGCACCGTGATGCCAATGAAGCACTTAAATGTGCTCATGATTGGATCGAGAGGAACCGGACCGATCAAGTAGTAAGCATCGTTAAAAGTCTGATTAATATCACAATGAAACCAATTCTCAGGCTTGGGCACAATACTAGTAGAATTACAACCGTAGAAAATGGTGACATCCACGTTATCGACGTCGCTGAAGGTGAAAGCATCGGAAGCGAGACTCGAGTTCTGAAAGACATGCGTGCAGGTCTCGTTCCAGAGGTCCATGCGGGCTAAGCTCATATTTTGAGCACCTTGGTCGAGTGTTAGGACTCGGTAGTTGAGCGACATGATGGTCAGCTGCGGCAAGTGGTTCACGCAGTTGATATGAAACTCCGGCGGGCCGCAGTAGGCGGGACGGTCTCCGCCGGTGAAAGGGTAAGTGAGGTTTTGGAGTGTGCCACAGTTGAAGGTCTTTGTGCAGTTGGAGAGGGTTGAGTTGGAAGAAAGGGACGTGGTTAAGTTGACGGAGGAGAAGAAGACGAAGAAGAAGAAGAAGAAGGAAAAGATGGTGAGGATCGGAGAATCCAACATTGGGAAGCTGAGAGATAGAGAGAGAGAGAGAGAGCCTTGTTGGTGGTGCTAGACTGTTAGTGAAGGCTTTGGGTAGCTGAGTGGGTAGCCATACATGTTTGACTTGGACTGTATTGAGACACTGGTCACCGAATCTGTGCTCTCATTTGGATTTTCTTTCTTTCTTCACTTGAATTTAATTTCATAGTTTAATTCCTATAATATGACTAATTTCATAAATAATGTATACTTTTCCAATTATTGATGGACACTTTGGTAATTGAAGGCTGGCCTTTTCCTTTGGTCAAATAAAAGAGGCTGGCAAGTGGTTTAGGAAAATTCCATGTTGGCTATTGGGAATAATGAAATTTTAAACTGTTGTAAAAAAAAAAAAAAAAAAAAAATGATACACGTCACTCTCGAAATTTTTTTTTTGGCAATCTAATTTCTGGCTTTCTTTTTTTGATGATTTTAAAACGACTCTATCTTTGGTTTTTTGGAAATACAAACAACTCTTATCTTTGGCAATCATAAAATGCCAGAGCCAAAAAATGCAGCCAGAGTGGAGAACTTGAGCTGAGGAGGTAAAAAGAAAGAAATTTTGATAAGGATGCGACGTAAAATTTTGGAATTTGATTTTAGAAGCAGTAGGAAATAACTGCCATTGCATGATCTATCAGCGGTGACAAGATGACTATGTTAGTGTACGATAGTGAGATTGGCATATAAATCATCAATCTTGCCTAAGAACTGGTTAATAGAGTAAAAAAATTAAGAATAAAAGATGGAGAAATTAGTTTCCTTGGTAACATTCGTACCTCCACAGTTAGAGGGACTAGGTCCATCCTTGCAGTAACAAGTGAATTCAGTCGAAGTTGTATTGTAGCCACATTGACCACCAGAGTCCTGACATTGTTGGCACAAGGTATTGCTTGCATCCCATTTCAAATTGAACCCGGAATCAAGAGCAGCGGCTAGATTTTGCTCCGATGTATTCAGTGCTAAATTGGAAGCCGCCGATTGAGAAACGTGCACGGTGACTGTTGTCTTGCACGTTCCGAACGAGTCACTGATGTTGAAGATATCAAATTTGTTGAGATCTTCTGTCACATAGTAGTTGATGGACTCGGCAGTAGAGTTTATGGTGCAGTTGAATTGGCTGGTTAGTTGAGATGGGAGGGGAATATTAAGAGCGGGACAATTATAGAAGAGCAAGAGTTGTTGAACATCCGAAGCATATTGAAGAACACTGGATGATGAATTGTCTATGGTGGTGGTATTGATAAGGGACACAGGACAGACATTGTTCCAGTAATCGGCTCTAGCAATAGTGAAACTACTTTGAGTCTGGTTGATAGAAATGAGTCGAAATTCTTGTTCCTGGATAGAGATGAACGGGGCATCGCCGCTGCAGTTCAGCTTGAACTCCGGGAAGCCACAGTAGTCGGGCCGGTTTGATCCTCAGAAAGGGTAACTGATGTTCTCCATTTTTGCACATTGAAATGGTTGGCTGCAGTTGAGGTACCTCTCATCATCAACGCCCAAGGATTTTGGTACCCCAGATAAGAATACTACTACTATTGTTACTAAGAGCTGCAGGAGGAGAAGATAGGGATGCATTTCTAGATAGAGAAAGAAAGGAGGAGAGACTGTGTGTGCTTTGGTTGGATCTAAGACCTAATCAAAGATGAAGGTTGAAGTCGTCCCTTCATCTCTCAGCAGATGGGTGAGTACAAAATAAAAGTCAGGATGCAGGTCAGTGAATACGTTTTTATGTTTATACAATTTATCTATAGTATTAGAAATAAGAAGGTTCTATTGGGAAGGTTGGGAATGAATGGTGTTAGTCAATCTAAATGATGGTGAACTAGATCAGTTTTGTGGTCAACATTCACAGCTTGCGGACTCGGCACGAAATATTTTGTTTTGGTTGTTGAACAAATCAGCCGCCTTAATTGAAAATTGGGTAACCTTTCAATCTGGTTACCTAAACCTGGATCAACCAGACCATCTAGTCAAAGCTTACAAGCTTATAAAACAAACACGTATTTCAAAGGATGATCAAGTCAACAATAGCCGGGTTTGGCCACATTTTAATTAGCTTTCTACTGCGTATTTGTCCAAGAACAATTATGAACACCATGGTCTAAAAACATGACATGTAAATGACCAAAACTCGTATCCTAACTTGGTTCTTGGATGTCAAGCAAGTGGCTAAGTAGCTACCAAAGCTAGCCGGCTGGGAATATAGTAGAGCACTATACCTCTCACGAAAACCGATCAATTTAACTAAATAGATGGATATCTAACATCAATTTTCAAGGCAAATTTGTATATCTATACAGGTATCTTATCTTGGATAAGTTGGTATATGTATATTGATAAGGAGAGAGAATGATGATACCTGATGATCTGGATGGAGCTGCTGTTGGACTTTGTGAAGAGCTTTCAGTACAAATAGTTGTTGAGGATGAAGTAGTCTGGCAAAAGCACGTGAAGTCCCCGGTAGACGTAGTTTGCCCACAAACTCCCCCTGATGCTAAGCAATTGTTGCAAAGGCCAGTATCAGTATTTACCACATCCAATTCAAAACCACCATCTATGGCAGTCTGAATATCTGTAGTATTGCTGTCCAGAGCCGCAGAAGCGGATTCATATACCGGTATCAAAATCTCTGTTGTGCAGAGGCCAGCAGTAACAGGATCTATGGCCCCTCTTTGTGTCTGTGTGAGATAGTAAACAGTGACATCAGCGTTGCAGACATGCGAATTAGGAGTGACTGCTGAACCTAGAGCACCAGTCTTGCATCCGTAGTAAAAAGTCACGTTCAGAAACCCAGAAGAGTAAGTGAAGAGGGAGAAGGTGAGGTTCGTGGGAACATATTTCGAAGGGCAGATAGTTCCCTTGTAATCCTCCCTAGCAACTTTTACAGTCGGAGTCGTTGTAGTACTACTGCTCATGTCAAGGATTGTGAAATTGATGTTCCTCATGGTGATCAATGGAACATCGCCATTGCATGTGACCTGAAACCCAGATTTGCCACAGTATTCGGCTCGGTTAGCTCCCCAAAAGGGGTAAGAGATGCTGCTTTGGACGCTCCCGCAGGTAATATTTTGGCTGCAGTTGCCATACTCCTCTGCATCAGCGCACACACTCACTTGAAAACTGATCGACAGAAAGGAAGTGATCAAAAGCAAAGGAACCAAAGAGGACTGAAAGAACAGAAAGGAATTCATATCAGCTAGCTAGGAAGGCTCTCAATGATCAGGAATCAGCTCATCACCAGCAACCAAAATGAAGAATGAACCTGCTAGCTAATATTGTAAAATTTGTAATATAGCGGCGACACCAAGTCACCAAGTCCTTATTCCAAAATAGTCCACCTTTGAAATATTCAATGAAGAAAGAAAAAAACCACACAATGCCCCCTCTGTCTCTGTTTTCCCTCTTCTTATTTGGATGTTCTAGTCACACAACACCAATAGCTACACGGCAAAGGCACCTACATGGTAATTGAATGTATATTTATATTGTAGTTCCTAACCCACTATTGATTTTCAGAGGATTGTCTCTGATGAGGGGCTGGAATGGTCTACTCTTCCAGAAGCAAGGGAAAGTCAAATGCATGATAAAGACTTGGAAAGAAAACAAACCCTCCAGCAGAAATCGTTAAAAAAGGGAATAGAAAGAGAGAAACTTAAAATCAAATGAAAGAAACTTGACAATAAACATATAGAAGATTCCATTACTTGTTTGTAGCTGAGGAGGGTTTAGCCTTCAGAAGTCTGGGGTATTAAGCCTTTATACCCTATGGGGGGAGATGCTCTTAGGGCCCTCCATAGCTATATTCATTGAGCTAGAAATGATGTATGATAAATGGCCAGCCGCGGCCACCGCCTCTGAGACACCGGCAGCAATTTGGTCGTTCCGGCTTCGATCCCATTCTCCTTTTTGCGTTTAGGTGACTGGGTATGGGACATGAGGCTTTGGGTTTCGGATGTAGAGAGGCAATCTGCCATTGCAGAATGAAAATTGAAGCTTTGGTAAATGGGGCAGCCTCCCCCTCAACCCCCTCAAGTCGACTGTCTAAATTGGAACTTGTGAGTTCCCAAAATTTTCACCCAATAATTTGACAGCCTTGCTTTCCAAAATTAATACTAACAATTTTTCATCCTGTTTAACAAGTAAACGGAATTCCCTTTCAAAGGTTTTAATTTTTTATTATTACGAGCCCATATTTTTTAAACTTTTGTTCCCAGTAATAAAGTAAGATTGAAAAATTTATTATTAACGAAAAGTAGATAAAGACGATTATATCCTTAATTAATTAAATAAATTTAAAATGTAAATTTATTAGGATAATAGAGGTTGACTGTTAACCGTTGACCAGATTTCGGTGAAAAGCGGCAATTGATAAGCAGATAAAACTGCATTATTGGAAAGTAGACTCAGAGATCTTTCTAACCATATAAAGTAGGCCACCCAAATCCAAGTGAGGTGAAAAATAAAGCTGGTCAAATTTGCTAAACTATCCTGAGTGTTCTGCTGACCCTCAATCACCAAAACCTCCATAACTTGAGCTTAAATTGTTCAAAGAGGGTGAAGCCAAATGAATATAAAACTAGATTCATAAGTTCAATTTCTGGTAAAATTTCAATAAAATAATTTCTTTGAGTCAAAAGTTGTTGGCCTTCAAACTCACTGATATGTTCTGCCAGTTCGGCTCTGTCCTGTTTCGGCCCTCAGTCACCAAGAGCACCATATATGAAGATAGGATTATCCAAATAGAATTTTGTTTTTATTAATACACACCAGATATGTAGAGGTACATCTCTGAAAAAATTCAGCTTCAAAATGCTTCATATGTAGAAGATGCGAATCCTCAAAGTCACAGCACAATTTGCAGTCTTTGTTCTGACCTTCTTGCATTAAACACTGAATAACTTGAATTCATGGAACTCGATGAGGCTGAAAATTAGATACAAGATAGAATACATATAGGGAAAGCTCTCCATAAATTTCATATCAAAACAATAAGCATTCTGGAAAATATGTTCACCCAAAGTCAACTGATTAAACTTGGCAGAAACTACTCAAAACTCCTTTCATTACTTCTTCATACTTTAGCTCTACACACCTCCCACCCTTCCAAAGATGATGGCTAAATAGCCTTATTGATACAAAAAGGACGAGTAAATCTGAAAGTCACTTAGGGTTGCCTCCCTATAAGCACCTGTTTTTAAAGATCCCAAGCCGGACCATGAGAGTTTGGATTATTTAGGGAGCGCGCATCGAGTTAGATTACCTCTTCATGAGAGTTAAATGTGTTGTCATGATATGGTTTGGCCCGATTACCATTCACCTTGAAAGTTTTCCCATCAATCAAGTTTCTTACTTCAATAGCACCATGAGGGAACACTTCCACTACTTCATAGGTTCCACTCCACCTTGACTTCAATTTCCCAGGAAAGAGGCGAAGCTTACAGTTGTATAGGAAAACTTTTTGTTTGGGCTCAAAAGCCTTTTTCACCAACTTCCGATCATGTATCTTCTTTGTCTTCTCCTTTAACAATTTGGCACTCTCATAAGCTTCTTCTCGGATCTTCTCTAACTCATAAAGATCAAATTTTCGCTTTTCGCCACTTGTTTCCAAGTCTAAATTCAAAAGTTTGATATCCCACCATGCCTAGCCTTGTACTTAAGTTCAATCGGAAGGTGATAATTTTTTCCATAACACAAGTGGAAAGGAGATATGCCAATTGGAGTCTTATATGCGGTCTGATAGGCGCATGGAGCATTATCAAGCTTAGTAGCCCAATCCTTTCTTGAAGAGTGGACTGTCTTTTCCAAAATCCTCTTAATCTCCCTATTTGACACCTCCACTTGACTTGAAGTTTGAGGGTGATAAGGTGAAGAAACCTTATGCTTGACTCGGTATTTCCTCATCAAAGCATCGAAAGTCCGGTTGATAAAGTGTGTTCCACCATCACTTATAATAATCCTAGGAGCTCCGAATCTAGAGAAAATGTGCTATTTCAAGAACTTGGCAACTATTTTAGAATCATTCTTCCGTGTGGCCTTAACTTCAACCCACTTTAAAACATAATCAACTGCAACTAAGATGTACTTGATCATTTCCATGGGATTTAGAAAATTGTCTCATAAAGTCTAAGCCCCAACAATCAAAGATCTCAACCTCCAAGATGTTAGTGAGTGGCATTTGGTCCTTAGAGGATATATTCCCGGTATGTTGGCATCTAACACATTGAAGAACAAAAGTGTGACAAACTCGGAATAATGTAGGCCAAAAGAAACCAGATTGAAGGATCTTGAAAGCCGTCATTTTCCCACTAAAATGTCCACCACATAGAGATGAGTGACACAAAGTAATATTCTCTAGGGCCTCCCATTGAGGAATACAACGTCTAATCACTTGGTCTTTACCCACTTTTCATAAATACGGGTCATCCCAAATGTATGACCGAGCATCTCTAAGAAACTTCTTCCTTCCTTGGGCATCATACTTATCCTGAATGAAGGTACAATTGCTTGCCCAATAGTTCACAAAATCTGCTAACCAAGACATCTCCATGTCAACATGAAACAAGTGCTCATTGGGAAATTGCTCAGTCAGCGGTATATCAGAAGAGTCTCTTCCATGCTGAAATCTAGACAAATGATATGTGACAAGGTTTTCCTTTACCAGCTTATCTCTCAATATCAAACTCCTGGAGTAATAATAGCCAACGAATTAAGCGAGGCTTGGCTTCTTTTTTACTTAATAAGTATCTCAAAGCTGCATGATCCGTGTGGACAACCACCTTACTCTCAAGAAAATAACTTCGAAATTTCTCTAATGCAAAAACAATAGCAAGGAGATCCTTTTTCAGTAGTAGTGTAGTGGACTTGTGCATCACTCAAAGTTCGAGAAGCACAATGAATCACATGGAGTGCACGCTCAATCCTCTGACCCAAAACAATACCCATAGCGAAATATGAAGCATCACACATTGACTCAAATGGTCTAGTCCAATCAGGTGCGATCATGATGGGTGCATGAGTCAACTTCTCCTTAAGTAGCTCAAAAGCCTGTAGACACTCTAAAGTGAACTCAAATGACACATTCTTGCCTAGCAAGCCACACAATGACTTGGTGATCCGAGAGAAATCTGGTATGAAGCGTCTATAGAAGCCGGCATGTCCAAGGAAACTCCTAACCTCCTTCACATTCTTTGGCACTCAATCTTCACTTTATCCACCTTAATGCCACGTGCTGATACAAGACACTTCACCCAATTGAAAACCAAATTGGTCTCCTCACACCGTTCTAGAACAAGGGTCAAATAGTGAAGACACTCATCAAAAGAATCTCTATGAATCGAGAAATCATCCATAAAGATCTTCATCTTACGCTCTATCAAGTCATGAAACAATGCTATCACACACAGTTGAAAAGTAGCCGGTGCATTGCAAAGTCCAAAAGGCATCCTCCTGTAGGCAAAAGTACCAAACGAGCATGTGAAAGTAGTCTTCTCCTGGTCTTCCTTAGCAATGTGAATCTGCTTATATCAAGAATATCCATATAGGAAGCAATAGTGGCTATAACCTGCTAATCTTTCCAACATATGATCAATGAAGGATAGTGGGAATAGGAGCATAAAATGCAATGTTTTTATTGTGTTTTACCCTCGTTTATGCTTTGCTTTAATCCTTATTGTTGAGAATTGAGTCATATAGTAAAATCATGAGTTCTTGGTAGAGTTACATTAAAAACGTGCCAAAACATATGAAATTTACAGAAATTCAACAAAGTTCTTAATAGAGAGTCTTTAAATATTTCGTTGATTCTGTAAAACCTCTATTTTGTATTTGATAAATTTTTCTTCTCTTATGAGAAGTAGACATATTGATGGCTTAACAATGGAAGGAGTTATAACAATCGGAGTAAAAGAAGCCGCCAGGAATTACAAGGAAAAGTTTATCGCAATCCAGTAAGTTTTAGTAATTTCCTTGGCACATCAACCAAATTCCACAATTTCTCCAGAACGGCTCACTTGGAACCAGAATACGTGATATACATGCAAAGAAAGCCTTGGAAATCTAGTTTCCAGAACATTTGGAATCGCATCAATTACTATTTTCTGGAGAAGAACTAACACCGGAAGGTCAAGTCTACTGAGAAGAACCAACCAACTGCATGCCGAGAAGAAATTATGTGTTCCTGCACAAAAGTGGCATCCAAATGTATCAAATGAGAGTTGTTGAGCTAAATGAAGAATAGGGAAGCCAGCCAAGCTTAAAGGAAAGTACAAATAAGGAAAGGAGAAGTTCCCTAGTCCTAACAGAAAAAGGAAACAAGCTGCTAGTTCTAGGTGAAGGAGTTCATGGCCTAACTAGGGAGGCTTGCAGCTGCGTCTGTGGACTATTTATCTATCAAGAAATGAGTTGTGTCTATCAAGAAGTCCAAGCAGCTGTGATCTATGAAAGAATTCAGAAAAAGAAGATTCAAGTAGATCAAGACTTGGCCGCCAAGAAACCTTATCTTACTCGGTTTAAGTTTTGTAACCCCAGTTGCTGTCGGCTTCCTCTAGCTGTTCCCCTATAAATACCAAGGTTTGGAGTACAGAAAAATCATGTCATCACAAGCACAAGTACTAACCTAAAGCTCTTTCAAGTCTCTTAATCACCAAACTGAAAAATACTTAGCCAAATCCTACACCACCACATCCCAAAAATCTATACCATACCATACCTCTACCTTCTGCCTATCATTCCACCACATCTTGTGAAGTCTTCCAGATTTCTAAAGTGTGATTCGATCCTACCATGACTACTGTATTTATTCATGTTTGTGTAGTTTGTAGGAATTTATTTTGTTTTTTGGTTTTTGTTAAACTCTTGTATGAACCGATCGCATGATTGTAGTTTATAAAGTTGTTTTGCGATTTTAACTTGTAAAATTTGTGTGTTAGATAATTAGGACAGTGATATTACATGCATGTTTAAGACTTGAAATCGGTTAGTAAACTATGGTTTGAACATAAAAGTCGGTGTTTAGTTGCAGCTAGGATGTATTCTAAATGCTAGGTTTAACGTACTAGCGTAATAACGGATAAAGCCATGCGTAACTGTCGCTTTGATTTGTATTGCTCATTTAGGGTGAAATCCTTAGATAAATTGCATGCTTAAATAAGAAGATTAACGCCCTTGTTTATTTACATGTCTTCCATTTTAGACTCTTGTGCTTAAATGTTAAGTCTTAACCGGATTAACATAACGTCTAGGGTGTCCTAGAAAACTTGAGAAGTCTTTTAACTACGTACATAGCGAAAGCTTTAGTTATGGTTAAAATCAAATTAAGTCTAAATTGTGTCGATACTTGTTCCTTAATTTCTTACATGCGTGTCTTAGTTGTTAAAGAGTCTTTTGTCAAATTGCTTGGTGTGAAAGATGATGATCACATATAAATATTTGTCTTAGGATTTAAATTCGTGTCTAGTAATTTTAGGGCAGTAGGACTACCGATCCAACATCAAAACCCCCTTTTGAAAACGTGTGTATATGTATATATTTTTGTGTATATGTGTTTCTAACCTTTGAATATTTTAGGTACCCTTAATCCCCAGACTAAACGATCCATATTTATCATGTGCTACTAAGGTCTTTTGTAGGGTATTATTTGTGAGAGTCGCTTTGGCTCTTATCAAGTGGGAAGTGATCCTTCCTTATTGTTGCATTAAGCTTTCTTATGGCTTTAGAAATTTGGATGGACTAATGCCTTTAATGTCAGCAGTAGACCAACCTATGGCTCTCTTATGCTCACATAACACCCTTAAAAGCTTATCTTCCTCAATCTTGCTCAACTTCGATGAGATAAAAATCGGTAATGTGTTACCCTCCCCTAGAAATGCATATTTCAACGTCGAAGGTAGAGTCTTCAACTCTAAATCCGGTGGTGCCACCCATGAAGGAATATGTGGTGTAATGGAAGTTGGTAGGAGTAAAAATTTTGGGGGTGGATTAACATATGGTCTCGATGCCTCCAAGTATGCGATAGCCTCAACATGCTCCTTACTCTCAAAATTCGTTCCACCTTGAGCAATGCAAGTCTCCATGTAATATGTTGATGAATGCTCAATAAAAGTCTTCCCAACAATATCATCAATAACTTCAATGCGGAAACAGTCATCAAGTTGATACAATGGTGATAGAAGCACAAAGTGCTACGTTCTTAGTATGTTTATGCCTACATTTATGCTTTGTTTATCCCTTATTTGTCTAAGATCGAGTCATAATTTAAAATAATAAATATTTGGTAGAGCTAACATAAAAATGTGCTAAGTATAGAGGAAAATACAGAAAATCAACAAAGTTCTTAAAAAGCGATAAGAAACCTAGTTTAACTAGGGACTTAATATGTTTCGTTGAATCTGTAAGGCCTCGACCTTGTCTTTTGTGAATTTAACTTCTTTGATTTTTAGTAGACACATTGAAGATTCGGCAGTGGAAGGAGTTATAATAATTAGACCAAGGAAAGATGTCAAGAATTGCAAAGCTTTCATAATTTTTTTAGAACGGCTTATTTGGAACTAGATAGCGTGCCATATATGTATGGAAAGATATCTGAGTCTAGTTTCCACAGAATTTAGAATCGCATCAATATCTATTTTCTGGAGGAAGTTATGCCTGAATGAAGACAAGAAGGTCAAATCTACCGAGGAGGAAGTAGAGGCTGGGACAAGGTGACCCATGCAGCATGCACGCACACATGCGCGCAGCACAAGCCCCTAACATGCCGAGACGTATCCAACAATCTCATGTCCAACACGTATCCAAGACAGGCCCAGACGTATCCGAAGACGTATCTACTGAGGTTTGGCTGATGACATGCCGTATCCGATACTGGCATCTCGTATCAGATACGGGCACTCACCCTGCACTCAACCCGCGCGCGCACATGCGTGCCATCCTACTATCGCTACCGAACATGTCCTACCGCTGATTATCGAGAAGTATCCGATACCGGCACCCAACTGCCCAAGCCTGCACACGCGCATGCCCACGTATCCTGCCGATAAGCCTCGCCAGTATCGAATACTGGCATAGGCTGCACCCGACAGGAAGGAGAAAATTTCCAGTTTTGCTTCTATGTGGCTACAACGATTCCAAGCTATCTCCAAGTGCTATGCAATGACCAAGAAGCTTCCTAAGCGTGTCCTAGACGTGTGGAGGAACCTTAGGCCGGCCAAGACAAGGATCCCTAGTTCAAAAAGGGAGAGAAAAAGCCTAAACCATATCGGATTAGGAAACCTTATTGCATGAAGATTTCTATTCCGTTTTGAACAAGGAAAAGTCCCAAACTGCACAGCCCTTTCTCCTATAAATAGAGGCCGACATCCATACAGAAAACTTGTCACATCGTAGCACAAAACACAAGTCATAAAGCTCTACCAAAGTTCCCCAAGAATCCTACGTTGAATAGTTAGCCGAAACACATCTCTACCTTCACCAAAATATCTCTAACCATGCCACCATCATCATCATCAAATCAACACAAGTCGAAGCTCTAAAGGTGTCTACAAAGTGTGATCCTCTCCCTACTTTCGGTGTAACAATTTATTCTTTGTAATTATATTAAATTTTATCTATGAAGTTATATTTTTGGTTTCGAATTGTATGTCTATGTATGTTTCGGATTGAAAGTTGGTTTTACAATAAGCATGTTAAATTCGTACTTAGGTTTTATATAAAGTTTTTCAAAGATAAAATACGGATTACTTGTTAATTTGTAGAGAAAATATGTAACAAGATAGTAACTAGGTAATCGGCAAGTATGTTAATTTGGATTTAAACTTATACTTAGTTAGTTCTTTAAATTCATGTGCCTTAAAGGTTGGTGTTCTATGCAATTGTAATGTATGGGGCATTGATCTCATTTATCCGAAAATAAACATAGATTTAGTATACACTGAGTTGCTTTTTGTGTATTGTTTTCACGAGGGTTAGAGTGTTTTAAAAGAACTTGCTTGTCTAATATGAAGTGTAACGCCTTGCATGTTATCTTGTTTCCAATTAAAAAAACTTTGTGCTTATTTGCTAGCTAGTAAATATGTCTACCCTGAGTGTCATGTAAATTGGTTAGTAACAAGATTATGATTATACGCTGAGTTGATTCTAAGTATCTAAGAAGTCTAGTAACGATTAGATGATCGCTGAGACTCTAATTAGAATTGGAACTAAGTCGAGTCTAGATCACTTTTTCATTGTTTGCCGTGAGTCTTGTTGATTGAAAGTTATGTGTTTTAATTGCTTTTTGATGAGTGCTTTGTGTGAAAGATGTCGACCACATGTATATAGTAATTTAGGATTTATTTTTGTCTTTAATTTCGTGCATTTAGCTTTAGAGGCAGCCTTGTTGCTGCCGAACCAATCTCTCAAAACCCCATGATAAATCGTGTGAATATGTATATATATTTGTGAATATTTGTCTAACGTTCTCATATTTCAGTACTCTTAATCCCCGGCTAGAACGATCCCTACTTGCTTATTCTACTAATCATCTTTTGTAGGGTATTATTGTATGCGTGTCTATGACACTCATCAAATGGACTCCTCATTTCATAAAAAATCCGGAAACCAATAGTGGTGTCAAAAATTGTCATGTTGAGTAACCCCTTCTGAACATCAATCTTGACCCCGGCGGTCGCCATGAAAGCTCCACCAAAAATGATAGGTAGCTCATCCTCATCCTCATACGAAAGAGTGTCCATATCAATTACTACAAAATTGGTCGGCACATAAAGCTCTTCTACCTTGACAAGAACATCCTCCACCACTCCACAAGAATACTTAATACTCTTATCTGCCATCTTAAGCTTAATTTTTTAGGGCGTGATTGGCTCTAATGACAAAGTCTTGTACACATCATAAGACATAAGGTTAATGCTAGCCCTCAAATCCAATAATGCTCGATCAAAACCTCGTGAACCAATAGCACAAGGAATAATAAAAGATCTAAGGTCTCTAAGTGTAGGAGGCAACCTTCTTTGAAGTACGGCCGACACTTGATGACTTAAGTACACATCCTCATTCTCTACAAAATTTCTCTTACTAGTGCACATGTTCTTCAAACATTTTGCATATGCTGAAACTTGCTTAATGGCATCAAGTAATGAGATATTGATGTTAGCACTTTTGAATAACTCAATAAACTCTTGTTTTTGTGTCTCCTTCCGCTTCTTTTTATCTTGGGCTCTCTTGACATGTGTATATGGAAGTGTAGGCTTCGATGGGGTTAAATCAAGTGGTGGAGAAAAAGTGAGCCTCCCCTTCGAACCCCTAAGGGTGGTTACTGTCCCACTAGGGTTCTTAGCCCTGAAAGCATCGCCTAGTGTAGAATGGACCGGTCCTCTCCTATCCCTAGAATACGAAGGTACATGAGAATAGTCTTCTTCATTACTTCTCTCTTGATGTAGATTTCGATGCTCATTAGATGATGAAATAGATAGTGAACTATGTGTATCAATAGGAGTAGATGAAGTAGCTTCCGCCTTATTCCTCCCCCTTGATGACGATCCTTAGATGATGACAAATGAGTATTAAGGGCAACGTGCACATGCTTAGGCAGTGCAGATGAAGTAGATGCTTGAGACTTTAAAGGTGTAGAATGAGATAAAGAGGTCTTCCTTCCTTGTGCACCTTCGGGAAGTACATTTTCTTCCTCCCCAGCTTCCTTATCCACCCCCTTATTTCTTCCTTTTGTATGCAAAGTCACAACTCCCAATCTAATTACTAGGGGTACATTTTCTTCTCCTCAGTTTCCATCCTTCTTTGAAATAAAAGTACGATGCACATTATTATCAACAACATGACCAAGGGGTACATTTTCTTCCCCTTGGTTTCATATGAATGCAACATATCATCATCACTATCAACATAATCCTCAACCAACACATGATTATCAATATTAGAATATAGAAATGAAGAATGTGAATCATGTATAGGAGTGGGTGCATGTGTATCATAAGAATGTGTTGTGAGAGAAATGGGGTCATATATGTCATCATGTACATTCAGAGGAAAGTTAGAAGATGTAGACATGTGTACCTTATTGTCATAAACTTTCCCACTTCGAAGTGTAGTAATTGTCTTTGGTGCTCATGTCTCGGTTTTGGATCCGGTTGTGTAGGTAAGGCACAATGTAGACGTACACTAAGTTCCTTAGCCAATTGGCCCATTTGAATCTCAAGTTTCCCCACACTTTGAGCAAGTGAACTTTGTCCTTGAGCAAGAATGCTAAGAGTTTGTTCAGTCTTCGCTTGACTTTGGACAAGAGAGATTTGACTGTGAGCTAGGGCGGATAGAGTATCATCAACATGAGTCTTATTTGGCTTCGGTTGAGGTGGATTTGAAACTCTTTGAATAATAGGTGAAGAAGTGTAATTCCCACCTTGATTTGGCCATTGAAATGAGCTAGAATTATCTTAAAACTTGCCACCATTGTAATCAACACCATGTGTAAAACCCGAGAGGGGCATTATGAGCATGAAATCCATGATTGGAAGTGGATTGGCCTTGAGAATTAGGCCCATATGCTTACTGTCCATGTTGAACGTGTTGGGAAAATTAAGTGTTTTCTTGGTATGCGTTGCCATAATGAGCGAAATTTGATGAGTCTTGACCTTAACCACCTTTAAAGCCTTGCTTTTCACCTTGAAACACACTAAAGGACCCTCTTTGGTCCTTTCAAGAGAAGTTAGGATGATTCCTCCAATCAGAATTGTATGTATTAGAGTAAGGATCAATTCTTGGTGGTCTTTGATAAGTGTTAATCGCCTTAGCTTGCTTTTCTACAAATTCCGAAAATTGTGAAGCCAAATGACAATCTTGGGTAGAATGTTGAGAAGACTCACAAATCATGCAAACATTAGAAGATGTAACACTCTTGACATGTGAAGAAGACGTAGCATTAGCCTTTTGGCTTCAAGAAGCATCTCAAACTTCTTGTCAATTTTTACCGCAAGTCTCTCAAGTTTAGAGTTTATCACTCCATCATCCCTAAACACATGTGAAATATCATAAACACCTCTTCCACGAGGCTCTACATCACCTTTAGTACCATGTGTGTATGAATCTTTCCCTCTACTTGTGGTGTGATTCTCTCTACTTCCTCTTCTTCTTTGGTGACTATCCCATTGTCCGGATTGTGTAGCCACTTCCTCACATATATCCCAAGCGGCATTAGGGCATTTCTTTAGAAATTTGCCACCGGAAGCATTGTCTAATCTTCTTATATCATCAACTATCAACCCATTATAGAAAGATTCACATAGAAGCCACTTTGTGAGGCCATCGTGTGGACTCTATGTCTTTCAACCGCTCCCATGCATCAAAGAAATTCTCACTATCTTCTTGAAAGAATTTGGTTAAGCTATCTCGCATGTAGGTGGTCTGATGATGTGGATAGTAGGCATTTAAGAAGACTCTTTGCATATCCGCTCAAGAGTTAATGGATCTTGAATCCAAGTGCGTGCTTGATCCTTCAAGGAAAATGGGAACAACCGAAGCTTCAAACCCTATAAAGTCAATCCACCCAAGTGCATAGTCGAAGAAATGGCATCAAACTCAATAATGTAATCATAAGGCTTCTCACTAGTCATGCCATGAAAAGTGGCAAAAATAGACAACATGTTAGGCTTGATCTCAAAGTTGGCATTTGTAGGAGGAAGCACAATGCAAGATGGAGCATTTACAATGCTAAGATAAGAATAATGACTCAATAGAAGCTCCTCCTCTTCTAGAGGTGCTTCCCGTTCGCGATCACCCATATCTACTATTCATATAGGAGATCTAGAAGGCGCTTGTGAGTGATGTCTTGGTCTTCTAACTCTTCTCCTTGGTCTCCCTCTAGGTAGTCTTTCCAAAACAATACCACTTCTCAAATTGATAGGTAGTAAGGTGTTGTTCATGCACCTACAAGGAGCCAATAAAGAATTAAGTACCAAAATAACAAAGCTATAACCAAAATAAGCGCCAAGTTCACACCAACAATGTCAAACAAAGTAACACAAATAATAATACAAAATAATAATAATAAAAAAAAAGGAGTTTCCTATAAGTGAACCAAAATACCAATTACCAAGGAATTAAGATACGAAGACCATAATCCCCGACAACGGCACTATTGACTTGGTTCATATACTCGCAAGCGTAAGAATCGTGTCAAGTAAGAAAAATATTAGGACCTTAATTAGTTATCGTACCACGGGGATTAGGCGTTGAACCTAATTAATCAAGGTAGTTGACTCTAGGACCGCTAAAAGCACACAATAAAAAAATAAAATGTAAATAATAACTATGGACAATCAAGACACCAAGCCGTGGCAATCTCGGCCTATCTCGTACTAAGCCTAATCAAAACCGCTAACTTCTGACCCTAAGGCGGATATGCAAAAATGGGAAGTAGATTTTGTGGGAAAATTTGATTTGAAATTTAACTAAATTAACTGCAACAAAAATAAAAAGCAAAAAACTAATTATCAAGCAAGGAAACTAGATATGGAATTGAGCGAGAACATGGAAGTGTGGGATGATTCACACTAACCTTCTTGCAAACATCAATTTCAACCTTAAAAATGCATGTATTTCTTAAAGTATCAAGTCTCGTATCTAATACCGGTTAAAGCTACTAGACCAATTATCCTTACGGTGTATCGGTTATGCCGATTAAGGCCACAACCAACTCTCTAATTTAGACAATACGTCAGTTAATACCGTAATATCTAAAATTAGAGGCGGAGAGTCCGAGATAATAGAGACCCAAGTATGCTTAGCTATAATTAAGGTAGCTACTGGTTACCACACTTAAAATCCTAGATGCACAAGACTAATAAGTTGTCAGTTTATCAATCTATCTATCAAGTTGTCCACAATATAATCTAGGGGGTGACAAAGCCTAGAAACATGCGTCTAAGGACCAATACATTCGGATATCAAGCATATACACAATTGGAATTGCATTTATTTAAATTAAAGTATAAATATTTTTACAAAATTAGTTAGGGCTTCACAGCCCTAACTCCCAATGTCAGGAACCACCCCGAATTTCCACCTTAACCCGAGTCCAACCAATTCTCTTACTTATTATTTTAACGTAAAAACCTCTTTTAACCAGCTTTTACCTTTTTACTGAAAGTTTACAGTAAAATTATAGGTTCAAACAGTAATAATTGAGTCAAACAGTAAATGATCAAAGTCAAATTTACCAATTACCGTTTCTCTTTTACTGTTTTACCATTTACTGTTACTGTGCTATTACCATTTACCGTTTTACAGTTTACTTTTACTCTTATACTGTTTCACCCTTCCTCAATCGCCGGCAGCAGCAGCGCCGCCGCCCTACTGCTGGTAGCTCCGCCACAGGAGCTAGAAACACCAAACACCTCCAAACTAAACCCAACATGACTATCACCACCTCAGAGTTTCATCCCCGCCACCTCCGCCGCCAAAAACTCACACAGCCACCACGAACGGCGACCGATACGGCGGCCCAAAAACCCCCAAACCCTCAATTCACCAAATTCCAACAATCCAAACTTCAAAATACACTAATTCGACTCCAAACAACGTCCTGAACTCAATTCTAACCTCCAATTACATCGCAAACACCAATTACACAACCTCCATCGAATTCACAAAAACCCTAGAATTTCAACTCCCAAATTATCCTTACTTGGATCCATGTGGATCAATTCCTTCCATGAAATTGTTGCACAGGTCGAGACCTTCAATTGTCCCCCAAAATAGGGCCAAACAGTGGCCGGAGGAGAAAGTTTTCGGTTCGACACAGTCGAACCTCCTCGGCTTCCACCGGCTGAACGGTGGCGATTCATGATAGGAGCATAAAATGCGACGTTCTTAATATGTTTTTACCCCCATTTATGCAATTCGTATCCCTTATTGTTGTAATATAGAGTCATTGAGTCATGTTGGAGTCTTTGGAAAGAGTTGGTGTATAAATTGAGCTAAAATGCAGAAACGTCGAATTTTGAAGAGTTTTAGTTTGAGTAGGATTCCTTATTATACTAGGAATCCTGTTTGGACTAGGAAACCTGTTTTGACTAGGAAACTTGTCAGAATTGATTTCTTTATTTTTCGTCGTTTCTAATATATGTGTGGAATCGGTTTGTGCTAGAAATTGTTAAAATGCACAATTATGGTGGAGTCCTTATTGAACTAGGATTCCTAATAAGAGTTTGATTGTAACTAGGACTCATTTTTCAACTAGAACTCTAGTTGGAAAAGGAATCCTTACTAAAGTAGGAATCCCAGTTGGATAAGGATTCTACAAGTTTGAGTCCTAATTGAAGTCTATGAAAATAGGAGTTTTAGTCGGACAAGGAGTCTACATATGCTCGACGTTTTGAAAAGTCGAAAGAGTTTCATTGAAAATACAACTCCTTGTTGGACTAGGATTCCTTATTTACTTAGGACTCTTACTCATGATAATTGTGCTACATATTTTTATCTTCTTTTTAATTTATTTCTTAATCTTATTTTCAGGAATTCATGGAAGATAATTTAGAGGAATTATTTCGGCAATGATGATGCTTTGCCGTGAGGATGAAGAAAAAGGAGCCAAGTCGGATTTGTATTCCTTGTGCCGTACAACATTTCAGCAATTCTTTTGGAATTAATTTCCGAATTTGATTTGTTTTTCTCATGGTAATACACGGCTTGAAGATAAATGAAAAGAAATTGGGATGATTTTCGGCAAAGGAGAAGCTTTGTGCCGTGAGAAAGAAAAGAGGGAGAGTTGGAATGGGATTCTTAATGGCCGGCCAAAGAAGAAAATAAGGAGGGGATAATTCTATTTTTTTTTACATTGGATTTTTCGGCAAATGCATGAGAGATTAAAGGAGAAGGCTTTGCCGAATGTGGACAACATCTCAAGCAAGATTCATTGATAATTGCTGGATTATTTGTTGATTAAATCAAGGGATAATTTGAAGACTTATTCAGCCATTATCTTTGGGATTTTTGGCAACAACTTTGAAGAGAAAGAAAAGGGATGCATGTGGACTTGTTTTGATGCTTTGTTCATGACTTGTTGCTTAAATTAATTAAAGATAATTGAAGAGATAATTCAGCCATTAACCAATGTGAAGGCCGGCAACAACTTTGAAGAGAAGAAAGGGGAGACTTGCCGAACCCTAGCAGCCCCTTGCCTCTATAAATACCACATCATAATTTCAGAATAATGATCTTCTCTTCCTCACTTAAACTTGCCGAAACTCTGCCGAATTCTCTCCAAAAATCCTCACCAAGAACATAGCCGAACCATCTTCCATCACCTTTCATAAAATCATTCCAATCATCAACACCAATCCACTTGCCGAATTCTTCAACAAGGTTGTCACTTGGATTGTAATATTTCGATGGCTTTTGTTTCTTTGTATTTATACATTAATTTGTCTATGAATTATGTATGGATTCTTGGTTCCGATTTTGGTTTTGTTAATTATTCATGGGATTTCCGAATTCTTGTTATATTGTTTGGTTTTCTTGTGTTTAATTACCGAATTATGCTTGTGATTTAATTGAATATGGTATGATGGGCAGTAGGCTTTTGCATGTTTTCTTGATTTAATTAGGTTTATTTTCTTAATTCGTGTGCAACCGAAGGAGATGTCTAGAAGCATTCGAAAGACCATGAGTGTTGTCTAGATGTTGAATTCACTTGCCGATTTAATACATGTTGGATCATACGCAAAGTTGGTTTTAATGTGTATTTATCTAAGGGCTAGAGTAATTCTGGAAATTTACATGTCGATGTGGGATGAGTGACGCCATACCTGCTAACATGTTCCAATTCGACATATTGTGCTTATGTGCTATTTGTGTTTAATTTCTACGCGAAGTGTTGTTAAACCGATTAGTACCATGTTTAGGATTATACGCGAAGTTAATTCTAAATACTTGTGATGTTTTGAATAATTAGATATACCGCGAATGCTCTAATTAAATTGGAACTTAGTTGATCTTGAATTCAATTTTTGCATGCTGCCCCTATTACTTTGTTTAATTTCGTTACATGTGTAATGAGTTTTGTGTTTTGTGATTGTGTGGAAGATGTTGATCAATTGTATATAATAATTTAGGTTTTAATTTTTGTAAAAATCAGTAGGTAATTAGACATAAAAATCGACAACCCCCTTATGTGCAACACTTTGTGTGATTGAAAGCCCTTGATTTCCCCGGATAGAACGATCTCTACTTGTCCTAACTACAATTGACAAAAGAAGGGTATTATGTGTATGAAGTTGTTTTGCAGGTACTTTGTGCTTGGATAATAGCTCCATCAATTCACCTGAAACCACCACCGTAGACTTGAAGAGGAAGGAGAAAGGAGTTGAATGCGACTGGTGGCGCGCCGATCGGTAGCCGGACGGCGGAGAACAGAGGGTGGCGCCTGGGTCGTTGGAGCTCGGGCCCGATCGTAGGAGAGGGGAGAGAGAGGAAAAGAAGAAAAGAAAAGAAAAGAAAAGAAAAAGAATAATCCCCCCATTTCTAGAATATTCCCCCGTTTCTAGAAACTTCCGTTCGTTTCTAGAAATTTCCTCTCCCGACTAATTATACTCGACCAAAACCAGAAAATTACCGATTTTTACATCGTAACTTTTTTATATGAATTCCAAATTAAACCTACTACGTGTCCACGAACTCGTTTTAACGTTCTCTATCTCATCGAGAAATAAAATTCTCAGTTTGGTCAACTTACAAAAAGTCAACATTTGAAACCTCAGAATCGTAAAACAAATTTCTGAAACGTCAAAATTAAAGTAAAACTTTTAGGGGGTAATTTAAGATTCGGGTCATTACAATTCTCCTATCCTTATAAAAATTTCGTCTTCGAAATTTGCATAACCGCCAAAAAGAAAGATGGGGGTACTAACGTCTCACTGCTCCATGCTTATAAATTTCATGGAATACAACTTGCAAGGATATCAACTTGCAAGGATTTAGAATTAAAAGAATCGATAGTCCAAAACCATACAAGGGCAAGCAACCAATATTAAATAAATCGTCAAATTAACATTTTTCTCGTCATCTAAGATTGACAACATTTCACCAATTCACCACATAGTAATTTCATTTGAGAATTACTATGGACACCCAAATCAATTTCTAGCGATAAGAGAATAAGAAACAAATCAAGTTTCTGATCATATATGACCTCACTTAGCCACCACTCAACCTTTAAATAATTGAAATATAACTTATAGCTTAGTGAATCTTATCTCAAAACTACTTGATCAATTCACTTTCAGTAGACTAGGAAGGCCAAATTAAGTTCCAGACAAAAATTTTCAACATTAGTGACATACAAATTATCCAAGAAATCATAACCAATTCCTTAACACGATCCCAAGTCACCAACTTGAACATAGACTCCCATCAACCCTGCGGGCTCAACCTTAAGGGAAAATTATACCAGAAATTTTTGACATAACATCCCTTAAAAATGGACAACCATACCTGCATAAAATTTCAACTAACACTTCTCACAATAATCCACCCATTCCTAAAGCCATCTGCTCCTCAAAACACAACCACCGTCACAAGATATAAAAGTCTTAAGCTACAAGGTTCATGATACACGTATGTAGTGATAATACAATAGATCAAATCAACCCATGCCATATACTACTCTTCACAACCACAACCACCCACCCACTAGAAGAAAAAAAAAAGGGGTCACAACTTCTCAAATTAACCTCACGAATATAATAAATCATACAATACTTTTAGTCAAAATAAATATGTTTCTCAACTAACATAATCAACAATTTAAATCAAGCGATATAGCCGACGAAAACTTTAACATCGTCGGCTATACTTTGAATGTCGTCGGCTATTCTTTGAATGTCGTCGGCTATACTTTAGGAGATCAGCAGCCGTCTGATCTGAGCCATCCAACGACGGACAATGAAAAGGCGCGGATCGCAAGAGTTTAGCCGACGAATTCAACTATTTCGTCGGCTATACTTTGAAAAATCAGCAGCCGTTGGATCTGAGCCATCCAACAGCGGACAATAAACGGATCGCAAGAGTTTAGCCGACGACATATAATTTTCGTCGGCTAAACTGTTGGTCAAACCACTAAGTCAAACCTCTGAACGCTTTAAAACGGAAATTAGTCTAGTTAGACGACGGTTTTTGGCCTGACCTTCAACAGATAATAGTTTCAAATCGATGAGACGCAACTAATCGTTTAAAAATTTTCCTCAAAATATTTACCAAACGTCAGGCTACCCATAGGAAAACGGAAGTAAAAAACAGTTAACCGCAACATTCGGCACACAGATTTTGTCGGAATCTTGTCATTTTTCAATCGTAGACGTATTTCATTATTTCGGTCATATCTTATTTGACGACATATTTGCATTTGAAGAGTGTACGTATAGTAACTATTTGAAACTATACATTCACTTAAACACTTAGTAAACAAGTTAAGGAACATTAGTGCATATGTTCTGATTTTGAATCTAAAAGTTTAGAAAATCTATTCCAACCGTCATATATCACCGTTCACCTTAAATACATGTATGAAAAAAAATCCAACTACATCTGACAACGTTAAAGGCTCGATCGGGACGGTCAACCGGGTGAGTCAACCCTTTAAACGCTTAGAAATGGTAATTGGCCTGTCTAAATGACGTTTTTTGGCCTGACCTTCAACAGATAATAGTTTCAAATCGATGAGATGCAACTAATCGTATAAAAATTTTCCTCAAAATATTTACCGAACGTCAGGCTACCTATAGGAAAACGGAAGTAAAAAACAGTTAACCGCAACATTCGGCACACAGAATTTGCCGGAATCTTGTCATTTTTCAACCGTAGACGTATTTCATTATTTCGGTCATATCTTATTTGACGACATATTTGCATTTGAAGGATGAAGCAATGGTTTGTCGATAGTGATAGAAAATGGAAGTTGGTTTTTTTTTGTTTTTTTTTTATCATAGCCGACGAAATCAAACCTAGTACTCGTCGGCTATTATTTTGTCGTTTTCTGTCTAACATAAAATATGTATTTTTCAATATATGAATGGCCGACGAAATCACGCATTTTTCGTCGGCTATTATGAGTATAGCCGACGAAATAATGCAAATTTCATCGGCTATTCTATGAAAAAAAATAAAAAAATCAGTGGTTTTTCACCTCTCGTATTCCTATGTCCTGTTCATATATAACCAAAATTGAACATAAAAAAACAGAAACCCAACAGTCAACATATTTCAAAATTTTTTTTAAGGGGTTTGGAACCCAGCCTAGCTGGGAGGCTCATCCCCACGCCCGTTCATTAGAAATGAGTGGATTACAAATGAAAGGATTACATCATCTAAATTACTTAATCCGTCGGATTGTAATCGGAATCATCGGATGAGTCTTCTTCGGTTTCTGAATTGCTCGATAGGGGTAATCTATGTCTTTCCTCACCACTAGAGTCCTCGTTAGTTTCTTCATTTGGATCAACATCAACAAGCAATGGCTCTTCACGTCGAATTCGGACCGGCGTGTCTAGGCGAATAAAAGAGGAGTCGGGAATACCGTTTGAGTTGGGCTCTTGATACACGGTGCCACCTTCCTCGTTCTTTTCAACCACTCCAAGTGTAGACGCCCGGTAAATGTTGCGATGGTGGATAGTGTTGACTACTTTCCACGGGTCCCCCTTGGCGAGATCATCAAGATAAAACACTTGTTTCACCCATGTGGCTAAAACGAACGGGTCATCCTCATACCATGATGTACTAGTGTTCACAGAAGTTATGCCGTATTGATCGGTTTTCATGCTATGCGGCCGTGTGTCAAACCATCTACACTTGAAAAGGTGCACTTTCATGCCTTCCCCATAATGCAGTTCCACAACTGAATGGAGAACACCATAATAGTCAACTCCATCATCCCCACCATGTGCCGTAACCCCTGAATTTTATGTTTTCAGTCTGACGTCTCTCTCTTCACATCGAAATAACACACCATTCACCTTGCATGTCGCATAAACTTTTGAATAGACCGGCTTCATCGCTAGCAGTCTGAGTTCGTGCGACCAATTTGGGTGATTATCATTTTTAATGAGGTCCATCTGCAACCATCAGAATCAACTATAAATATGAATAATTATACACAATAATATATAAATACGTATAGAATAATGTTAAAGTTACGTACCCAGCGGCCGAAATACTCTGCGAATGTCCGGTTGTGGTAGTCGAGATCACCTCCTACTTGTTCACAGTTTAGATGCATGTTCTTCCAAAACTGAACTTCTGGACAGTTAATTAGTACCCACCAATGTGCAATGACTACCTCATAATCTTTCAACTTGTAGGAAATTGGCATGTTTCCACCGAGTACAACATCGTCGGAGAGTATGGAAAGATTGAACTGTGAAGGTACATCTTCCGGTATGCTTTACTGTAACGCTCCTAAATACAGCTTCATGTAGGTGACGCACTCGTGCGCAATATATGCTTCAGCTATACATCCTTCAGGTGCGGATCTGTTTTGGACAAAATCACCGTATTGTCCAAGTTGCCTATAAATCAAGTTTTTAAAGTGTTATGATAATACATTAATACTAAATCACATATATTGATGAGGAAATTAACATAAAGTGTAAAATACGTACATTTCCATCGGATACATCCAAGTGAAGTGCACAGGACCAGTAAGCAACAACTGCTGAGAAAGATGGATCATGAGGTGAGGCATGATGTCGAAAAAATTTGGAGGAAATATCATCTCAAATTTACACATGATATGAACGATGTCTTGTTGCATTTCCCGGAGGTCAGATTTTCTCACTTCCCGTGTGCATACCTTCTGGAAAAATCTTGCCAACGCTACTAACAGCTCCACAACGTGATGGGGAAGGAACGGTCGAATGAAAACAAGGAAGAGACGTTGTAGCAGGATATGATTGTCATGACTTTTCAACCCGTAAAGATTGTTGAATTGTCTGTTTACACACTTGGCTATATTTCCAGCAAAGCCTGAAGGATACTTGGCCCAACTTATCCAATGGAAAATTTCTGATTTATGCTCAGGCTTGACGGTGTAAGGAGCTTGAGGCATTTTTCTCTTCCCTTGTTTCAACCATAGTTGTTTTCTGATATTCATATTTTGCAGATCAGTGCGAGCCTTAGGACCGTCTTTCGTCTTCCCCTCCAAGTTCAGCGTTGTGCCCACCACACTTTCAGAAACATTTTTTTCTATGTGCATAACGTCTAGGAAGTGACGGATCAGCAACTCACACCAGTACGGGAGTTCCCACAATATGCTCTTATGTGTCCAGAATTTGTACTCCTCAGGTCTTTCAGGTATTTCCGCTACAATATCGGGATGATTGCTGAGGAGCCCAAAATCGTACTCATTAAGCACTGCTAAAATTTCTCTTCCCGTCCATCTTCTGAGAGGACCACCGTGTTCTTCGGTTCCATCAAATGCGGCGGACTCGTAACTCCAGTGGTGATCCGCCGGAAGGAACACACGATGACCCATTCTGCATATCTTGTTGCAATGAGGGGTGCTCCCATAATCGTTGAGGCACTCTGGACAAGCCTTGTATCCCCTAACAACGCTGCCCGACAATATCCCATAAGCAGGAAAATCACTGATGGTACCAATAACCCATGACATGCATCTGGAACGTCTCCTCCTTGTACTTGTCAAAAGTGGGATAACCAACGTCCCACAATACCTTAAGCTCTTCAATCAATGGTCTCATATACACATCGAGACATTTTCCTGGGTAACCAGGCCCCGGAATCAACAACGTCAACATATTATATTCCTTCTTCATGCACATCCACGGAGGAAGGTTGTAAGGTACCAAAACCACCGGCCATATACTGTATGAAAGACTCATGGTGCCGAAAGGGTTGAACCCGTCGGTTGAGAGCCCGAGCCTGACGTTTCTGACATCTGACGCAAAATGAGGAAACTCATTGTTTATATGCTTCCAAGCCGCTCCGTTAGAGAAGTGTGTCATGATATCTGCGTCTCCCGCGTCCCGCTCATCGTGCCATCTCATAGCTTTTGCGGTTGTTCACAGTAGCCGCAGAGGGGCTACAGCAGGCCCACAGACCCGCAACAAGTGCACCAGGGCCCAGCCCGAGGACCAGGACCGAACCACCAGCACCCGTCCTCGGGGTCCAGCAGTCTATCCGGCTGCCAGGGACCCTGGGACCGGGGCGCCAGCCTCCCAAAGAGGTCACCAGAACTACCCTTCGAAGGGAACCAGTCCCACATCGAAGGGTGAGGCCAGCCCTCACCCCCAGCCACCTATATAAAGGCCCCAACTACCCTCATTAATGGGTAACTTATCTCTCTCACTGCTTACATACGTGCTCAAGTTATATATTCCAACTATACTGACTTAGGCATCAGAGAGGAGTAGACCGGCCCGCCCGGTATTCCCCTTAGTAAGCAGGTTTGCAGGAGATCAAGTTGGATTCATCTGTATCTACCAGGCCCCCGGGTTTAGGCAGAAACAATTGGCGCCGTCTGTGGGAATCTTGGACAAAAAACCGTGTAAGCATCACCTATGGCCGAGAGTTCGGAAGCAAGGCAAGAGAGAGGTACCACCGAGGAGGGACGTGTTGCATTAGTGCAAACGCTCACCTCCACCCCGGTCGTCACGCGGGAGCCACGTGGCACCCAGGGCAACGGTCAGGGAGGAGGAAGCTGTGGTAGGCCGCCCGGCATGTCGGGAACGAGACACCACGACAGCTCGCGCGGGAAAGGCCCGGCAGAGGATGAAGAAGGTCCAGTGCTCCGGGGCTTCTCCTTGACGTTCTCGGATGAGCCGAGCGACCGATCTGAGAGCTCGCTCTGTGACAGCGACCGGGACACTACGTACTGCCCCGACCAGAGCGGTATGGCGGGAAAGATACGGGCAATGGCCGCAGAGGTCAATCATCTAAGAGAGGAGGGCGACAGGGACAGAGCCAAGTCCAACGCCCGGTACGAAGTAATGGAATCGGTGAATGCTGCCCTGGTAGCCGCCTTAGAAAGAGGACAACAGCGCAGCGACGCTATGGACAGGGGGCAAGCGGCATCCACGCCAGTCCAACCTCAGCAGTACGAGGCAGGGCAGTCATCGGGCGGTCGGCCCGGTGGTACCATGCGAGAGAGGTCACCGGGCGGTGCAGGTCCGCCGAAGAGCGCGCCAACCTCCTGCCAGCTCCACACTTCGTCTGTGGATGAAGTTGAGACCCCGACTGCACGGGCATTGCAGATGTTAGCCGACACTGTGTCAGACTTGAAGGCCCAAATGGAGGCCAACGAGAGCAGAGCCGCGCGGCCGGTGGAGGGCGCCCGGTTTAATGAGCGTATGGGCCCTTTCTCGCACCAGGTCATAGAGTCGGGAAGGTCTGGCAACCAGAAGTCCCTCAAGCTCACCTATTCAGGGTCCGACTGCCCGTACCAGCATCTGGACAGTTTCCGGTCCCAGACCTGCGCCAAGGGTTACTCTGATGCAGTATGCTGCAACATCTTCCAGGAAACTCTGTCTGGAGAGGCGCTCAGCTGGTTCTACGAGCTTCCGGCGAACTCGATCGAGGCTTTCGAACAGTTAGCCGACCGATTTGTAGGCCGCTTCATCCTCCGGGTCGAGGGAGCCCGGACGTCGACCATCCTCTTCAACTGCATGTAGGCACCCGGAGAGGAACTGAGGACCTTTGTCAACCGATGGCAGACAACCACTGCCGGGGTTCGGAACCTAGACAAGGGCATCGCCGAGATGGCGTTTAAGGTAGGGCTCCGGCCAGGGAAGTTTTCCTACGCCGTCCGGGTAGAACTCCCGCAGGGGTATGATGAGTTGATGGCAATGGCCATCCGGCATGCTCAGGCCGATCACGAGACATATGGGCACCACCTGCTGAAGAGGAAGCGGGATGAGCAGCGGGAAGACCATCCCCGGGAAGAGAACCCCCCGCCCAGCCGAGAGGACAAGCTGATAGGAACACAATGTGCGACGATATTACATGCTTATGCCCTCGTTTATGCTTTGTTTAACTCTTATTTGTTTAAGATTGAGTCATAATATAGTTTAGTGTTAATTTGGTTGAATTTGGTGAAAAATGGTTAAGAATCCGAAAAATGACTAAGTTTGAGAAATCTGGAAAATAGGGTAAAATATGTCTTTTTCGCGATTTTGAGATGAATGAAACTGTGATCTATCCTTGTCCAAATTCTATGAAATTTGGCGTGCTTAATATTCATATGCTGAAGAATGTTGTGTTAAAATTTCAGATCAATCGGAGTTCGGGAAGTCACCCAAAAGATGGCTGCAAAACGGCAGTCCGAGCATTCCAATCCAGGGACTTCCAGGATTTTCCTGGGACTGTGTCCCAACTTCGAAAAATCATTCCCGCCGACTCACAAGGAATTTGATTAAACTGTTTTATGGGGAGATGGCCATATGTGTCTAGTGTATCTGAGACTTGGAATCGTATCAATCGGAGCTCAGAGAGTGGAGATATGCCGGAATTACTACAGCAAGGTCAAATCTACCGATTCCAGGAACCTACTGCCCCCTTTTCGTGTTTTCTGTTTTTGATGGACCTAATGGTGCACAAATGCATATGTGAAGATGGTTCAAGCCTTATGAAGGGAAGAGGAAGACACTAGGCCATGGCATTGAATAAAAACTTGAAGAAAGACGTTCTCCTAGTCACACTAGGAGAAGCTGCCGAATAGAGGCAGATTGTATGCCTTTGTGTGCTGCCGGCAATTGGGGTATTTTTCGATGGACCAAGACATGTCAAATGAAGTCCAAGATCATACAAGAAGTCCATGAAGATGTGAAGCCCAAGCCTTGAAGAAAAATTCAGAAAAAGAAAACCTAATTGAACTATGAAAGGAAGGTTGCAAAACCTAATCCCATGAGGTTTTCTGAAATCTTTGTGCAATAGGGACTGCCGGCAGCCTCTCTCCCTATCCTATATATATACCCCCACTTTTCATTCTGAAAAGGCATCTCATCTCAAGCTAAACACAAGGCCGAAGCTCTGCCAAAATTCACCAAAGATCCTAGACAAAAAACCCTAAACCGAAACCCATCACCACCACCATCCAAGTTTTTGCCGAAACTTGGAAAACTACCCTGCCGAGCCACCCTAGACCCGTGCAGCCTCATTCCATCTTCCATACATCGCCGGATCCACACCAAGTGAAGCTCTCAAGGTGTCTCAAAGTGTGATCCACTCCCTTCTTCGGTTTAGTATTTTTGTCTAGTTATGTTTAAGTTTAGTCTATGAAACACTCATGAATTTTTGGTGATGATTTGTATGTCTATGTATGAATTGATTTTGGTTTTTTACAAATTGCATGTTTTGCATGTTGATTTGTGATATGTGACTTGTAGATTTTTATGTTTGATAACTAGGACAATAGGTATGCGATGTTGTTTGAGAACTTAATTCGATTAGTAATCTAAGGTTAGGGCAATAAATCGACACACTAGTTTTGTTTTAAGCATTTGTTGTTTGACATGTAATTCTAAGTGCTAGGTTTCATGTGATAGAGTTCATGGTTGAGTCATACTCGTAGTTTTCTTAAATCATGTGCTCACTAGGTCTAAATACCTTAGAACTTGCAAGATAATAAGAGGATTGACGACCCTACTTGTTCGCTTGTCTTCGATTTGTGATTCATGTGCGCAATTGTTAAACGTATAAATTCGGTTAACATATACCTTAGGATTATACTCGTAGTTAATCTTAAGACCCTAGTAATCAACGATTAGATGACCTCGTAGGCTCTAATTGGGATCGAAATTGGTTAAGTCGAAACAACATTCATACTTGTTCCTTACCTTCTTGCATATTAGTCTACATGTTAAAGAGTCTTTTGTGCTAAATATTTTGTGAAAGATGATGATCACTTGTAAATATTAGTCTTAGTTTTTTTTAATTTTCTGTTTTTGTTTCTTTTAATGCCGTATGTAGTACTAGGGCAGCCCTATGGCTGCCGATCCATGTTTATCCCCCCCATATGTGACGTTTTCAATGTATATATGTGCATATGTGTTTGTCTAACAATTTCATATCTCAGGTACCCTTAATCCCCGGCCTAGAACGATCCCTACTTATGTCTATACTACTAACGATTGTAGGGTTATTATTGCTTGATGCTCGCTTCGGCGACACACCACAAGCCCAGTCAGCGGACCGAGTACCGCGCCGCCCGACCGAGCCGGCCCAATAGAAACTGGCCACAAAGGCAGCAGAGGCCTTATCCTGACAAGCCCCAGAGCGAGCACAAGCCAGCGCCTTACCGCCAGGAACGTCCTCTGGCGATCATGCCAGCACCACCGGCCGGTCAAGAAGTCTTCACCGCTCTCACCACTTCCTACGAGGACATTTTACTTGAGAACGGGAGCGTCATCCCCCCACCGCCCAAGAGAAGGTACCCGAAGGGAAAACTTACAACGGCGCAGATGGGCAAGTACTGCTGCTATCATGATGAGGCTACTCATCGGATGAGCCAATGCTGTGCTCTCAAGACAGCGGTGCAGGGTTTGATTAATAACGGCCAGCTCCAGCGGTACGTAGAGGAAAGGAGAGCAGATCCCGACCGGGAGCAAGACCAGGCCTGGTAGGCTCGCCCAAGCCTCCGGTTAGTTTGGCATACATCCGGTTCAACCGTTGTAACACCACAAGAATATATGCAAACTACTTTTGAGAAAATTTCACCGGCTCCGCCAGTTCAAGTATATTCATAATCAAGCAAGTATACAAGCAGTAACCGTTCCGGAAAGATTACAAGGAGAAGAGCAAGGAAAATCCTAAGGAGCCACGACTCCGCCCTCAGCAGGCAATCCGCCAGCCTCTCCTGCGGTACCCTCGTCATCGACCTCAGTTCCGGCGCCGACTCTAGCTCGGGGAGACTTGGTACCGTTGGTAAAAGAATCCAAGTCCGAGCGAGTCACTTCTTCCGGCTGCCCCTCCACCGCCGGCTGATGGATGTCCGACTGCTCATGGATGTCTCCTTCAACAGCGGCGTCCGGCATCGGGGAAGTGTCTAACCACCCCTTCCCTGCCCATTCCGTGTACGCATCTGAGATGCCCTCTTCCCTGGCCTTCTCCAGGAACTCCAGGAACTCGTCGCTCTCATGGTATCGGAGAACGAACCGCTCATATTGTCCTGGGCCCTCTTCCCCGGCAGCGGCAGCGGCAGCCGCGCGCAGAGCGGTGGCTCCCACCCGGAGCTCATCTACCTTGGTTTCCAACTCGGCCCTCTCCTTCTCCAGGCTCCAATCAGTGCTTACCCGGAGGACGGATTCCTTGCATTTTGGCCGACTCCTACCCGCCAAGACTCCGGTGACCCCGAGCCTGTCCAGACCGAGGCCAGCCAGGTCCGCCGCCACCTGCCGGACGATTGCACTGTCCGGGCTTCCCCTTGGTGCCTCCACAGGTGCGGGGCTACTCTGCCGGACAGCGGCAGCCTTCTCCCCAGCAGAGTTAGGTTGTGCACCGCTGGTTGCCTTGAATCGTTTGGCCAGGCTCTCCCGTGACGACCCGCCGGTGAGCGTCACCAGCGCGGAGGGAGGAATGTCCCCGACCCTCCGTTTCTCTCCCCGGCATAGTCATGAACATGAGGGGTAGAGTAGCATAGTCATGAATCAAAACACAATAGTTAGAAGAGAATATCAAGAACAAAGTGGGTCACTGAGGCTAAATTCTTATTTTACTTTCCTTATATCGATTATAAATAATCCTATTAGAACATGCAGTACTACAAGGGCTCTATAAAATAACATACATGATCTAATGCATTACGATTTATGAAAGTTTGATATTCTAAGCCACTCATACAAGAGAAACCTTCTACTTGCTGCCATGACTCGTTGAAGATTTACACAAGGATTTATAGGTTTTCCACTCTTAATCTATAACACCGATCGAGTAAGTACTCAAGATTTGGATTCAATTATATGCAAACCAAAATTGTTTCGAACCAACTAAGATGAACGTATAAAAGATAGTTATGAAGTGCAAAATCAACGACCCGAAATCTAACTACATGTAGAGACCAGATTTATGTCAACTTGTCTTCTCCTATTTCATGATCATAACAAAATATCAAAACAAAAACTCAATCAATCAAAGATACGAAATAACCATTGCAACACACAGAAAGTTCTTAGTTCCTTTAAAGAATCATTTTCTAGTATCATACAATCCATGAAAACTGAAATACGTAGATGGAGGGGAAACGATTACATTGTGAGAATGCGTCACTATCTTCAAAAGGCTGGAGGATTTCTTCAATGGCAGTGAGGAAGGATGACTACCCTTTTCGTGAACTTAATGGTTGCTCAAGGGAGACTTCCGCTTTGAAGAAAGAGGGGAACATCTATATGTACTTGTTTCTAGGGTTTGATCAATCATTTTTTTAAGTCATATAGCCCTCCTTTATATAGAGCACGAATTAGGGTGTTTGGAGCAGCCTCCAAGTCTTCTAAAATATCTCCAACCGATGAGAAAACTTCCTTTGGTTTGGAGAACAAGTTACACAAAACCCTAGTGCATATAGACTTGTTTTCTTCTTCATTCGTTCTCTCAAAATAAGGATTTTATTCTGATAATATTTTCCATTAGTCTCCTTCCTTGTCTTGTTCTTTAAGTAATTATCTCCTCATAATTCTCCCAATATATTTTCCTTGTGCGCAAATCATTTCCTTGTAGAATTTTGATTCTAGCAGTCTGGCCTTTGTGCAATGAATGCGGCATAACTTTCTCTAGAAATTAGCTTTTGATGAGATCCCAACTGATTTGGAAACTAGACTTGTGTAGATTTCTATCCATATATGAGTTTGAATCTGGTTCATCGTGAACTTTCCTGGGGAGTCCGCGGAAGTAAGGTGACATGTACAGGACAAAATCTGAATTTGGAATGAATTCTTCTTTAATGCATATCTTCTACCTTCATATAAATATGGCATTAGAAATCCTCATCTGAATGGGTTTCCTTGTCATGTCATAGCTCTTCTTTGTTGACCCTCCTTCCATAAGGGTCCTCATGTAGTAAAGACTCCAAGTAGTGTCATGATTACTTCTCCTAGTCAGATTCGGTTTCCTTATTCCACTAGGATTCTTCACTTTTAATCATTATATTTAATGCTTTCCTTTTTAGCTCCATTTTATTATTTCAATCTTCATTTGTACCTAAATAATAAAAGAAAGTTAAATCTAAGATATTAAAGAGAATAACTAAAAAAAGTGTAGAGAGTTAAGCATTAGAAACATAAACAAATTGTTATTGATCAGTTAGGGTTTCCCCACCAATGTCTTGACCCTCCATTACAAATATAAGCGCCTCTTGGGTCGCTATGTGAACTTCTCTGTGGGGATCATTGTCCTCAAGATCTGGTACATGATGAAGGAGTTGATGCATCAGACCCAAGGCCAAACACTTCTCTTCTTGGTTTGGTCTTTAGGGCTGCTTTCTCGACCTTAAAGCTCCAGTACCTAATTTGAAGAAGCTGGAGAAGCGCTTGGTGACCCTGCGGGAGCTCCCACAATGCTCAACATCCACATCCAACGTTTGTGGCACTACCAGAAAAAAGATCTTTACCGACGAAAAAAAAAAAAACGGCCGACGACATACTATTTTCGTCGGCTATTCCCAAGAATGGCTGACGATTTTTTATTTCGTCGCTAAAAATAAAAAATCGTCGGCTATTCCACAAGAATGGCCGACGATTTTTTTCTTTCGTCCCTAAAAAATATTTTTCGTCGGGTATACCCCTAGAATGACCGACGATTTAAAATTTTCGTCGCCTGTTCTCTTAAAGTATAGCCGACGAAAACTTTTGAAAGTTTGGCCGACGAATATAGCATTTTCGTCGGCTATGATAAAAAAAAAAAAGAAAAAAAAAAAGAGCAGCTTCCATTTTATATCACTATCGACAAACCAATGCTTCGTCCTTCAAATGCAAATGTGTCGTGAAATAAGATATGACCGAAATAATGAAATACGTCTACGGTTGAAAAATGACAAGATTCCGACAAAATCTGTGTGCCGAATGTTGCGGTTAACTATTTTTTACTTCCGTTTTCCTATGGGTAGCCTGACGGTCGGTAAATATTTTGAGGAAAATTTTTATACGATTAGTTGCGTCTCATCGATTTGAAACTATTATCTGTTGAAGGTCAGGCCAAAAAACGTCATTTACACAGGCCAATTACCATTTCTAAGCGTTTAAAGGGTTGACTCACCCGGTTGACCGTCCCGATCGAGCCTTTAACGTTGTCAGATGTAGTTGGATTTTTTTTCATACATGTATTTAATTTTAACGGTGATATCTGACGGTTGGAATAGATTTTCCAAACTTTTAGATTCAAAATCGGAACATATACACTAATGTTCCTTAACTTGTTTACTAAGTGTTTAAGCGAATGTATAGTTTCAAATAGTTACTATACGTACACTCTTCAAATGCTAATGTGTCGTGAAATAAGATATGACCGAAATAATAAAATACGTCTACGGTTGAAAAATGACACGATTCCGACAAAATCTGTAGCCGAATGTTGCGGTTAACTGTTTTTTACTTCCGTTTTCCTATGGGTAGCCTGACGGTCGGTAAATATTTTGAGGAAAATTTTTATACGATTAGTTGCGCCTCATCGATTTGAAACTATTATCTGTTGAAGGTCAGGCAAAAAAACGTCATTTACACAGGCCAATTTCCGTTTTAAAGCGTTTAGAGGTTTGACTTCGTAGTTTGACCAAAGGTTTAGCCGACGAAATATTTAAATTCGTCGGCTAAACTCTTGCGATCCGCGCCTTTTCATTGTCCGCCGTTGGATGGGGGAAATCGGACGGCTGCTGAGCGCCTAAAGTATAGCCGACAACATTCAAAGAATAGCCGACGACATTCAAAGTATAGCCGACGATATTAAAGATTTCGTCGGCTATAGTAAAGAATAGCCGACGAAATCTTTTTTAATCGTCGGCTATTCTTTCGGGTATAAGTCCGGAACTGTCAAACCCTAGCCTCCGTTTTGCTCATTTCCTCCTCCTCCTCCGCAGCTGCTGCCGAACGCCACTCCTCTTCCAGATTCCGCAGCCGCCGCGCTGCTCCTCCTCCTCCTCCTCCTCCTCCGATCCGGTTATTTTTTTTTCTTCAATTTAATTTAATTTTATAAATTGTTATATATTTAATTTTAATTATATAAATTGTTATATATTTGTTAATAAATTTAATTTTAATAAATTGTTATATATTTGTTATATATTTTATTTTAATTATATAAATTGTTATATAATAAATTGTTATATATTTGTTTTATATTTAATTTTAATTATATAAATTGTTATATAAATTGTTAAATTAATTATATATATAAATTGGTAGTCTAATTATATATATATATATATATATATATATATATGTTAATATTGCAATATAGTTATATTTGTATAAAAATAGTTATATTTAGGATAATGGTTAGTATTATTTAAAATTAGTTAAATTGTTATATATAAATTTGTTAGTATGTTTTGAAATATGTTAGTATTATTGGTTATTATATTAATTAGAATTTGTTATAAAATGTAATATAATTTAATATTAATTAATGTATTACTGCCTCAAGCTGCAGATGGCCGATGCATTCAGACAGTTGTTCGGGGGCCGTCATTCCAGATCTAGGGGTTCTGCAAATTCCGCCGGTTCGGCAGACTCCGACAGGACCCATAGCCAGCCTGAGAGGACCACCAACCAGCCGCGGAGGAGTGTAGATTCATCCCAGCCGCGGAGGACTGTGGATTCATCCCAGCCGCGGAGGACTGTGAGTTCTCGGCACCAGACCCTTCTCCAGGCGGGGCGGCCGTCGAGCAGTTCACTTCCGCCTGTCGGGCCAGATGCTCCAAGGTTCAGTCGGCAGCTATTTCAGGACGAGATAGCTGCAGACGTTCCTCAGGTTCGTATGCCTGAGGTTCATCGGGAGCCGATGACGAGTTCGACGACGTCTGCTGCTGACTCGACTGAGGGTCCTACTCTCCCAAATCAGCTCTACCTCCCGTACAACATTCTTGCGATACCGGAGGTCGACTATCGTGGTGTGCCCATATGGCCTGATATGCCTCAGTACGTGAGTGCTGCGGAGGCATACCAGCAGCAGCCATTTGAGAACCCTGACCTCCTGATTTCGGCGAGGAGAAAAGGCAAGTCGACAGACGGGTCATCCAGTTCAGGTAACATTCGATTTTATTAATTAAATATTTTATTAAAATTAACGCACTAATATTTAATTTTATTAACCAATCGTCATTTATGTGATAGGGACAGCCGCTAGCAGTTCAACAAGGAATACGAGAGGTGTCATATGTTTTGACACGCTCAGGAGAACTGTTGATCTGAGGGGGAGGATCCAGATCAACGAACCTCCTAATCAAGAGGTTCAGGGGAAAAAAAACGCGACTACTCGGGTTGAGTGGGGGCACTGATTAGGGACATAGTCCCTATGTTGTGGACCCGGTGGGCTGATGTGCCCGAAGAGATAAAGAGGGCGGTGAACAACGCCGCGTCGGTGATTAAATTAAAAAATTTAATTTATTTATCGTAATATTTAATAATTTTCGGTATTATTACAATTGTAAAACTAATAAAATATTATCTTTCAGACATTCTTCGAGATTGCCGAACCCAAGCGGGATTGGGCGGACTCCGTGCAGAACTTGAGGTACGTTGGGAATTCCTCATCTTATAATTTGAAATATTTTATGATATTAATAATATTTCTAATGCACTTTTGTTTTTTTCGTAGGTTCAAAGAGTGGAAGAACGAGCTCCGTTCCCACTATAACGAATACGACAACCGTGGTCGTATGGATACTCCCAGAGAGTTCATGTTCAGGGAGTACGAGTGACGTTGGTTGAAGACAGTAGACTTCAACAACCCAGTTATGCAGGTAAATACTAAACTTCACCACAAATGTTTATTTTGTTAAAATTTTAATTATTAATTTAATTATTTTATAATTATTACACTAATATTTTTTGATGCATTTTTCTAATATTTTATTATTTGTTTGAAGCAACGTTCTCGGATAAACTCTGAGAACCGCCGCCGTAACACAACCCCCCATCATGGTGGTTCTAGGCCGTTTGCACAATATCAGGAGGAGGCGCTTAGAGATCATCCTGATAGCAACCCGTACGTGGAGACGTTCAAGATCGCTTATCGACAAGCGACAGAACAGCTTGTAAGTCGTTCATTACGATTTTAAAATTTTAATTATTAATTTTACTTAATTATATATTTGTTAGAATATTAATTTTTTTTTTCCCGTCCAATTAGGAGAGGGTGAAGCAGGCCGAAGAAGAGGTGTTCCAGCAAGTAGTTCGGGAGACACAACCGAACATTTCAAAGGTAGATCTGGAAGAAGCCCTGCGCCAGGTCGACCGGTCCAATGTTCAAACGGCAGCGAGGATGTTCGATGCAGCCTTCCCAAACCGCTCAAACAACTACTACTGCCGGGGTTTGGGAAGTTCTGGACTAGGGCTCCTGAAGACCACTAAGGGAGGTCAAAAGAAGGGAGGCGGGGAGAGCCAACAAGTGAGGGGGGAAGTGCGGAGATTGGCAGAAGAAAATGCAAGGTTGGCGGCCGAGTTCCAGAGATCACAGGAGGAACAACGCAGATCACAGGAGCAACACCGCAGAACACAGCAGTATTATTTAGATCTGTCCAATTGGCATGCTGAATGCGAGAGAATTCGGCGACACAACTACGCCGGCCAACAAAACTGGTGGTATGATATGTTCGCCGCACAACAACAAAACCTTGAACCCCCGCCCCCGTTTCAGCCGTTATTTGAACCTCCAATGCCTCAACCTCCCGAGTTCAGTTAGCAGGATGACGAGCATGATGGAGAGCAGGATGCTGGGGATGACGTGGTGGACTTTAGTGGTTTAGGTGATGATTAGGGTTATATTTTATGTATATTGGAACGAATTAAATAAAAAGTCATTTAGACGTGTTTCTTGTTGGTGCAAATGCATGGACTGTCTTTGTGATTTGTAGGTTGCTTGGAATGGTAATTTAGAAAATAATTTAATTTTTTTCTTCCCCAAATGTAAGAATAGCCGACGATTTTGACATTATTTCGTCGGCTATAAGTACTATAGCCGACGATTTTTACCAATTTTCGTCGGCTATAACTAATTAATGTCTATTAAAATATTAATATATTTCGACAAAATAACCGACGAAATAGATGAAATCGTCGGCTATATTTCAGAACAAATAGCCGACGAATTTCGTCGGCTAAAGGTTACGATATCGTCGGCCATACTCGCAAATACCCGACGAAATTCGTCGGATATTTTGCCCACGTTTGGTCGACGAAATAAATTTTCGTCGGTAACATCGTCGGCCATACTCGACTATAGCCGACGATTTCTTTATTTTCATCGGCCATTGGTATTACCGACGGCGTTTTCCCGACGACTTATAGCTGACGAAAATTTCGTCGGCAGAAGGAATAGCCGACGAAAAATTGGCATAGCCGACGAAAAATATTTCGTCGGCTATTCGCTCGGATCTGGTAGTGTGGTGGGAGACGTGGTTGTGAGGAAGAAGCGACAAGTGACGATAGTATTGTCTACGTGCCAATAGGAATACAATCCATTTTTCTTAAAAAAAAAAATGGCAAAATACTTGTTATACCCTAAATTTTATCCCTAAAAATAGTTTTGTCCTTCAAATTTCAAATTAAAATGAATAGTCCTTAATTTTTTAATTCTCGATAATTCAATCCATTCCGTCTAATAGATCCGTTATATGGATGACGTGACAAACTTTATGACACGTCATATGATCTCATCAGCTATTGGATGTGAAAATGACAAAAATACCCCCATTTGAAATCAAACTTTTTTTCCTTCCGTGAGATGCTTTTTCCTCGGCTCGTTTCTCCTTTTTTTTTTTTCTTTTTTTTTTTCCCTCACTCACTCACTCTCTCTCTCTCTAACCAACTAGCTCTAGATCCTAATTCATTATATATGGACCTAGCACACCATCCTAATCGATCCTCCCTAATTAAATCAAACACTAACAAATAAATATATACAAAAAACAAGTATATATACAAATAAAGATGAACAAAAGCTTATTGAACTTAAATTCTCCCATTCATTTCTTGTGTTGCATTCCCACATTGAGCATTATCCCAAAAAATCCATTGCCACACTTAAAAGTATTTTACCCCTTTTTTTTCCTTTAAATTGTAAATGGGTAGAGTAGGAAATAATTTTTTTTCAAAAAATAAGGGAGGTATAAATAGCAAATTTGGAGGTGTAACTAGAACCACTCGAAAAAATTTGGGAGAGAAAAAAAAAAACAAAAAAACAAAGTTTGAAAAAAATAATAATAATAAATAAAATTCAGCCTGGGGTATTATGTCATTTTAACATCCAATAGCTGATGTACACCTGATGACGTGTCAAAATGTTTGTCATGTCAGCCCGATAACAGATCTATTGGGACAGGTTCCTCTCCGGATTTCATCCTGAAACCCAGATAAGGCCCTACGTGGACCACCTTAAGACTAACTCAATCGATAAATCGATAAGTCAATCTTAGGATGGACAACCCTGAAACCTGCAATGAACAAAAACGCTTCAAATTCCAATTCCAACCTCAACACCTGGAGCCATCTGCTCACCAAAACACAACCACGGTCACAAATAAACACAAAATCAATTTTAACTAAAATATCATCGGCTCACAGGTAATCAGAGCATCTAATACAATAAACTTGAAAAGAACAAGAAATAGACAAATGAGGGATCAACATATCCCACCTTACAGAACCAACAACGATAATGACTATGCCTCGACTTCGAGTACTCTTGACCTCAAATAAACTAATTTGCACATTGGCGATTTAAAACGAATGACCCAGGGGAAAGTAAATTAAAAAAGTTAGAGTGAGTGGATAAAAATAAAAATAATTTAATATAATACCTTAAATAAAAGTTTCATATTACTTTCCTAATTTTTTATAAATAAAAACCACGATGCATGCATTTTAATAAAACGTCCCACATCTAAGAAAAATCGTGTTTAAAAATCAGCCCCGCTGATATATCAAATAAAAAATATATTTTGTTTATATATTCAAAACGAAATACTTTTGGAAATCAAATAATAACATATCACGACCAATCTCATTGGTCATATAAAAACTTAGCCCCGCCGGTTCGAGAATTTATTAAATAAAAGAAAGTCTCATAAGAGGAAATATTCCGGAAAACCAAATAATATAATATCATGAAAAATCTCATTGGTCATATAATAAAACAGGAGAACGTCAGTAGCATGTAATAGTAACGTTCTACGCTAAGGGTCGGAGCCTCCCAGGCTAACTAGCGTCCCACGCTAAACCTCCCAGGAAAATTTCCTTCGAATTTTTTTATCAAAATTAATGAACCATGAGTGGTTGAAATTTTCTACCTGGTGAAAAGATTATGTGCCAGGCATCTGTATATTGGTAATAATTAAATGAGCAGCCATCATATGTATGTTCTATATAGGGGGGATCTTTCCACATTTCTAGAGTAATAAATTGAATTATGTGGATAGAATGATACATAATTTTGGCTGAATTATTTGGGTCTTTAATAGGGCTAATATTAGCCGATTTGGATTTAAAAATGATATCTCGGTAAAATCTTAAGGAATAGGAAGAAAATGACGATTTGGGGGAAAATAATTTTTTGCTAAAGAAATTGGGTTTTTAATATAACTTAAGCAAGGTTGAACGTCAAAAAGATCAGTATCAATTTTTATGATATAGGGGAAAGTTTTTGAATAATAAGGGCGAGGAGGCTGGCTAGAAGGGTTTACTGCAAATGGATCATATTGATTGACTAGAGCCGAATGAAAACTTGGTCTGGGAGATAGGGAAGAACCCAACATTTGGGGTGATAGAGAGATTGGAATAATGGGACCTAATTGGGGGTAATTGGAGTGTGTAATTTTTGGAATAATATCATATGACTCGATTTTAATGGACTTGGAAGACTCTTGGGCTTTAGATCTTGCTTGGTCTCATGAAGATCTGGACCTTGTCTCCATGTTGTGATCCCTGAAAAAATTCACGGGTAAGGAAGTCAAGGATATTGTTGTCATTTCCCTTGATGAATGCAATATCGAAATCAGAAACACTTAATATAGCCTGTCAACGGGCAAAAATTTATTTGCTGGCGATATTTTGAACATTTTTTTCTAAAACATGTTTTGCGCTTTTTCAATCAACACGCACTAAAATTTTTTGATTTAATATATCATCTTGAAATTTGCTGATACAAAGTACAATAGATAAAATTTCTTTTTTAGTAATACTATAATTGCGTTGTGATTGTGTCCAGACTTGATAACAAACAAACTTGATAAAGGGGTCTGTGTTAACATGAACTGTAGCTTTTAATAGGAGGGAAACTTTAACACTTAGTTTGAGGCTTGTATGAAGATGTCAAGATGGTGATGATGGTGTTATACACACACGTCAATAGTATACTTGAACGTTCTGGATCAAAACGAATATAAAAATAAATACTTTATCAATGGAATCTAAACATGGCTTTAATAATATGATTATGTTGTACAGACCATTTTCTGCTACCCCAAAAGCTGTTGAGATTGAACCGAAACAGTGGTATAGCTTTCCTTATGCATATTGAAAACAATTAAAATCAGGTTTGCTCAAAGACCAATTAATGTCAAAGCCAAAAGTGAGAACGTAAACTATAATTGATCACTTGCCAAAGAAAATTCTAAATTTGCAGATTTCAGACAAGACCATTACTCCAAAGAAAACACTTTAATCAGTAAGACATTGATCAAGAAGCCAGAGCAGAAATTTCTTAAATAGCCCCTCATAAAGTTGCGGAACACAGAGATAGAAAACTGAGGCTATACAATCAGAAAGCATGCCATAGCAACCAGATTTCACTTGCAAAGAACATCTCATAAGAATTGCAAAGAGATTGTTCCAGAGCAATCACACCCGGTCCACACCGAACTAGACTCTAAGCTAATTAGAAGGTTTTGTTTTCCCTACCTCAAACCTTAGAAATCAGTAGTCTATCGTTTCAACACAAATTTTTGAAAACTCAATAAACATAACACCCAATCAACCAAAACAAAACCAATCACAAAACTGAAACTTTAAGCAGCTGCAGTACTCAAAGCACATGACTTGCACAACACCCTCTTGAGGTTAAGCACACTTTGGATAGATGAACAAAAATCAATTTGTCGGGAACAAGGGACATGACAAAAGAAAAGGAGAATGGATGATGATTAGCTGTCGGATTTGTTCGAGAGAGAAGCTTTCTGGAATTCACCGTTGGACCTCACTCCAACTACCATAGATGGAGAAACCGCGTCCACATGAATCCGTAGCCACTCACGGATTCAGAATCGGAATTACGGACCAAAACTCATGATCTGCGGAACTTTTATCGTAAATCCTAGGAAAGGAAACACAAACGAACGAAAGAAGTGGCTGATCACATATAAACACAAATATTTATATAACGACCAGTCGAAGGGAGTCACTTGTCAAATTTTGTGCAACTACCAGAATCTTCTTATTCAATTACTGAGCTAACCACAAGATGGTTAACTATATCCTCGATATTGCTACTTCAGATATCAACTCCCACTGCTCACACGGTAAGGCCACGCCGTCAATTCCAAAACTGAGTACGCTTTTACTACGCCACTCACAGAACACATCGTGGATAAGAGACCAAAGTCTCAATTTATAGCCCTATAAGAAATAAACACCGTCCCAACTCGAGAGAAATAGGGCCGTAACATCCGAGTTCTCAACTCGTAACTTAACGCTAAAAAGGCAGATAAGCGTCACACTGAATAGGT
Source organism: Potentilla sterilis (assembly GCA_963682095.1). NCBI lineage: Eukaryota > Viridiplantae > Streptophyta > Magnoliopsida > Rosales > Rosaceae > Potentilla > Potentilla sterilis. Next base: position 24,685,532 of record OY821762.1, on the reverse strand, counting down.
ATAACTCACATACCTATTACGTACACAAGGACAACGTCCTAAGAGGTCGATGTACTCGAGACATAGTCTAGAAGATACAACTCAATATCTGGAACGTATTTTACATACTTAATAATGACATTAGCACCAAAGAACATACGATGGCTATTCGCTGCAATCGGACCATCCGTCAGAGGTACTAAGCATTACCAAGAATATAAAATAACAGATTAGAATAGTACTCTACAGAGTACATAACAAGATACCAAGGAATCTGACACACACACTTAATGAACACACTAGCATCGAAGAATGTGATGGAAATTAGCCGCGGTCGGACCATCACTCATCAAAGAATACTAGGTGTCATCAAGTAGAAAGGACAACATGACACAAGAAAATGGAAGGACCTAATGCTCTGATACCAAACTGACAGGACCCGAACCAGATTTCACCCTGAAACCCGGATAAGGTCCTGCAGGGACCACATTAAGAGGGATTTTACCGAAAAATGGGCATGATCTCTCTTAAAATGGATAACCCAAACCTGTCAAACAAAACATAAAACACTTCAACAAAACCATCCTGATTCCGGGAGCCACCTTCTCCCCCAAAATCAAACAACTTCCACAATTAAACATAAAACCAATTTTAATTGATTCACAATCCATCAGAGCAATCTAATAAAGAATTGGGGATACAAGAATCAAAAAGTAAAAGGATCAACATATCATACCAAGCGGAAGTAAGGACGACGACTATGCCTCGACTCCGAGTACCCTTGACCTCAAATAAACTAGTCTGCAACTGGGCGATTTAAAACGAAGAGCCCAGGGGAAAGTAAATTAAAAACGTTAGAGTGAGTGGAAAAAAATAAAATGATTTAATATAGTACTTTAAATGAAAATATCATATTACTTTCCCAAAGTTTTAGAAACAAAACCACAGTGCATGCATTTTTTTATAAAACGTCCTACGTTTTAAGAAAATCATATTTAAAAATCAGCCCCTCTGATATAATTCAATAAACACATAATGATTTTGTTTATATATATTTAAAACAATATTCTTTAGAAAATCAATACATAAATATTTACGACCAATCCCATTGGTCACATAAAAACCCCAGCCCTGCTGGTTCGAGAATTTATTAAAATCAGAAAGTCTCATAGAGAAAATATTCCAAAAAACCACATAATATAAAAATCATGACCAATCCCATTGGTCATATAATAGAATAGGAGAACGTCATTACCACCATTTAATAGTAGCCTCCAAGGCTAAGGGTCGAGCCTCCAAGACTCTCTATAGCGTCCCATGCTATGCCTGTACACGTCGACCATCGAGAGTGAATCTGATCTATGTGGTCAAGTCGTCACCTCGCATGGGATTAGGCGATTAAGCTAGCTAGCATCAATATATATCGGGACCCTGATATGGTGAAAATCCGAAAACAAACCAAAAGTACGCTTCCCCTATATATAAATATCAGTACGGTCCCTGACCGCACATCTGAGGCTTATAATAATCATAAATAGTATAATAGCCTCAAATATATTCATATATGTATCTGACATATCCACTATGCCGTAAAATAATATAAAAAAATATATATACAACATTGACATGTCTCAGATGTCGAAAAATCACAAATTCAAAAACATTAAGTCCCCGGAAATCTCATTTCCGGTCTATATTTAAATACACATAAATTTATTCAACATAATCAAGTTATGAATAATTAAAACATACTATTTCCGGAAACCACGTTTCCTGATAAAATCACATAGTAAAAGCATAACCCCAAAACCATATATTTATTTAAATATCATTTCATTTTAATTATATAAATTCTCATGCTTCTCAAATCATTTATTTAAAATAAGTGCACTTCATTAAAACAATTATGCATGCATTTATTTAAAATAAAAATCCACTCACAGTACGGCCGAGTGTGCCAATATTCCGCGCTCTTGTCCTGTCGAGTAACTTCTCGACCTGTAACAGAGACGGGTTTAAAAACATATTTCAAAACTCGGAATTGGATTATAGAAATTAAATTCACAGACGCCCTCACTCGTCCGAATAATCCAATTTTTTAAATTCTTACTATCGGTATTAGAATTTCGCCCACAATACCAAAACAACTTACGTCCAAATTTACTCAGGACACCCCTCCCGAGTCCGATCCATTTTTTTACTGATTATTTCGTCGTAAAACTCTTTTTATCAGCTTTTAATCCTTTTACGGTAAGTCAACAGTAAAAATTTCTAGTCAAACAGTAATTTGAAAAGTCAACAGTAAATGGTCAAAGTCAGAATTACTATTTACCATTTACTTTACTGTTTACCATTTACTATTTAATTTTTACCGCTTTACTTTTCACTTTTTTACCCTTCTTCAACCTTAGGCCGCCAGCAACCGCAGCTCGGCCGCCCCGCCGCCAGCAGCTCCGCCACAGGAGGCCAAAAATGTCTCCAATCGACTCCAAACTTACCCAACAATTTCGCCACTACCTCAGGGACTCATCCCCGTCGTCCCCGTCGTCCCCGCCACCAAAAACCTTCCCAGCCGCCGCAAACAGCGGCCGGCACGGCGGCAGCATCTCTGCAACTCAAAATTCGTCCAAAATTCAACCAACCAAATCCCAAACTACACTAATTCGACTCCTTTCAACCTCCTAAACACGAATTCAATCTCTAAATTCATCAAGAACATCAAAATCACAACCTCAACCGATTTCACCAAAAACCCTAGAAATTTCAATTCTAAAATAATTCCGCTATTTATACTCGTCCAAAAAGGGCAAATTTCTGATTTTTACGTCGTAACGTTTTCACACGAACTCCAAATTAAACGTGTCAGATGTCCACGAACTCGTTTCAACGTCTTCTATCTCGGCGAGGAATAAAATTCTCCATCGGATCAACTTATTTAAAAGTCAACTATTAGAATTTTCGAATCGTAAAAACAATTACCGAAACGTAAAAATAAAAGATAAAACTGTCAAAAAGATATCTCGAGATTCGGGTCATATCATCACATGTCGTGAAATCACAAATAATGAAATCATAAAATCCCCGGAAATCTCATTTCTGGTCTTTTAAATATAAATACATTCAAAATAATCAAGTATTATCAAATCATACTATTTCCGGAAGGGTAAAATTACGTACTATTTAAAATAGTAGTAAACATATACCCCAAATCCATATTCACTTTAAATATTAAACGAACAAATTTCATAAAACTATATGAATTATCGGTCTTCGATAATTCATATCATGCTTGAGATTTCATATAATGAAAATAAATTCATATCATGCTTGAGATTTCATATAATGAAAATAAACTTCATTTTAATAAAATATTTATGCGTGTATTTATTTAAAATAAAATCCACTCATAGTAGGGCCAAGCATGACGCTATTCCGAGCTCTCGTCACGTTGAGTAACCCCTCGACCTGTAACAAAGACATATTTAAAATTATTTCAAAACTCGAAATTATATTATAAAAGTTAAATCTACGGACGTCATCCCTTACCCGAAACATCCCAATTTCATTTCTTGTTATCGGTATAAGAATTACGCTTCAAATTCGGAAACAATTTACGTCCAAAATAAGTCAAGACACCCATTCCGAGTCCGACCAATTATTTTACTGGTTATTTCGTCGTAAAAACCTTTTAACCAGTTTTTATCTTGTTACGGTAAGTCAACAATAACATTTAATGGTCAAACAGTAATTGTGAAAGTCAAATTACTATTTACTATTCACTTTTACTGTTTACGCTTTATTTTTACTGTTTACCATTTACTGAATTATCTTTTCACCTTTTATCGTTTCACTTTAATCTTTTTACCTTTCTCCAACCTCACGCCGCCAGCAGCAGCAGCGCTGCCGCCAGCTCTATCACAGAGGATAAAAACGCCTCAAATCGACGCCAAATTAGCCCAACACCATCGCCAGCACCTCAGAACCTTATCCCATCGACTCCGCCGCCAAAACCAACGCAACCGCCACGAATGGCGGTCGACACGGCGGCAGCATCACCTCAATCCGAAATTTCAACCAAATTCATCCAATTCAACACCAAATTACACTTTAATCGACTCCTTTTCTGAACTCAATTCCAACCTCCAATTACATCAAAAACACCAGTTACACAACCTCCACCGAATTCACAGAATCCCTAGATAGTAAAGAAACACAGCTGTTTTCGTTGCCATTTTACGCTCCTATTCTGCTTCTTCCAATTTCTCCATCCAACGCTCCACATATAAGAATTTGTGCCAATCGGTAAGCTACTTTACTCGAAACAATGATCAAAGGAGACAAAATGTATCCTTACCAAATCCAACAGTCAAGTACGATATATTGCACTACCATCTGATAGAATCGCACCGATTGGTGGCCGGAGGAGAGAGTTCTCTTTAATCAGGGCCGGCGCTTCCCAAGCTGCGCACGGCCAAACGGCGGCGATTCGCCTTAAACCACCACCGCGCAGACTTGAATAGGAGGAGGAGACAGTTCGAACGTGACAGGTGGCGTGCCGATTGTTGGCCGGACGGAGGAGAAGGACATAGGCAGCAGTTGTCGGTTGGGAGGGTCGGGCGCTTTGGGGAGAGAGAAGGAGAAAAAGGAAGAAAAAGAAAAGAAAAGAAAAAGAGAGAAAGAAGTTCCCGTTTCGGAAAATTTAGTTCTCGGCTATTTATACTAGTCCAAAAACGGCAATTTACCGATTTTTACGTCGTAACTTTTTTATATGAACTCCAAATTAAGCGTGCTACGTGGCTACGAACTCGTTTTAATGTACTCTATCTTGTCGAAAATAAAATTTTCAGTCGGGTCAACTTATAAAAAAGTCAACCTTTAGAATTTCTAAATCGTAAAAACAATACCCAGAACGTAAAAATAAAAATAAAACTGTCATGAGGTAATTCGAGGTTCGGGTCGTATCAATTCTCCCCTCCTTATAAAATTTTCGTCCTCGAAATTTGTGTATCAGCCAGGAAGAAGGATGGGAGTATTGACGTCTCACCACTCCTATAATTTCTCAGGTAGTTCTTGTTACCTCGTGATTTACCTCAATTATCAGCATAACTCTCTCAAGGAGAGTTTCTCATCTCAGTTACCCCTGAGCTACATCTCACAAAAGCTCAACATACTTTTTAGGATCGGGACATACCTCTATGTCTATTCACCAATCCAAGTGTGCAAGGTAGTATTGAATATCATCCAACCAATAAAGCTGCCTGCAACTCCTTCCAAAATATCATTCCTTCTATGGGTGTGGGATGCACCAAATACACAATTCAATCCACATAGAGACCAGCAATGCCGCTGAGAACTTTGGGGTTCTACCTTTCAGCTTTTATTTGTTGTCACATCAACAATTACTGTCTCATCACTCGAACTGGAGAAATCTACATGTGAGTTATTCAATGTTTTATCTCATCCTGATCTCAGGACGAATCCTCAATTTGTACTTCCCGCACTAAAATAATCAGGACTAGTTTCAAATGAAAACTTTACTTATCAAAGTCCAATCTCGTCCCTAGATAAAGCAACTTCCATAACTCATAGCTCACAAAATAGTGGGACCTGAATCATCATCAAATGTGATAACCAGCAATGTAAACTTTTGACTAGATATATCCGCTACCACTAATAAACCAAATCCGAAAGACAATAGGGAATCTTTCGGATGCCAAAGTCAAATTTTTTTTTATCGATGACCAACACCATAACTCTTAGATCGACAATTGTTGAAAACAGCATCACAAGAGAATTTGAATTTCAGGATATGATATTAAAATTGAGAGAAAAAATCTCAAGTACCAAAAGACTCGTTGGATTCACAAAATAAACCTCACAATTTAAGTTGTTCGAGTTAACAAATATCCAATATCCTCTAATAATTCTCCTTGAGAAATAAGATTCTCGAATCCTCAATTTAATTATAGAGGTTCTAGTCAATATCTCGTCCTACGAGAATTGACATGAGGATAGACTGCTCAGATCAATGATTTATCCAATGAAAACAGAAATACGCTTTTACAGAAATAATGACTTCTCAAGTCATCTATGGATCAGCAAGTGGTCGCACCACAATACGATCCGAAAAGAAATTAACCCGTACACAAGACGTCATTTAACTTATAAGAATATACACCACTCATGACACAACAATATTCCTTACACAAACCTTTACTCGAAACACTTTTTGAGTCAATAAGGAAACCCCTTCCCGTAAGGCATCATAAGTCACAAATGAAAAGTTTTGAATAAATCACCTAGCATTGCCTCGCAAAACCAGTACAAAATAAATATTCGTGACTCATATCACCGTTCTCAAAATTCACTTCACTTAATAACATCACTTGATTTATAAGCGTCCTTTGATCGAGTCACACCATTCAATTCTTCTCCCATGCTGCAGCCAATGACTTTAATATCGCCAACCCATTGGCGTCGAAATCTCTACATCTATGATCACAAGACTCTAGGATGTGACCTTTCACACGCCTTTTTACACTTGTCAAATTAAGAACAAAGCTGATATTTCTTTTGACAAGTGTTTCGTGACTAACTAAATAGTCAGCGGTAACATTCACCATCAGCTAGATAAATGCTCGATAACCAATAAGATATCGCTACGACGGTAGCTCATAGAATTCCAACTGAAGTTTGAAAAATCGCTAAAAATAGCTCTAGAGTTCGAAAAATGCTTCTTGGAAGTCAACGTTAGATTTCACTCCAACCGCCATAAATAAATAGGTGACTTCACTATGGACAAGTAGCCATTCATGGATCTTGAATTATGATCTGCCGATGTTTCGTCGCAAATCCTAGAATAGAAACACAATGGGACGAAAGAAGTGGCTAGTCAAATATAAATATAAATATTTATATAATGATCAGTCGAAGAAAGTCACTTGTCAAATTCTGGTGCAACTACTAGAATCTTCTTATCCGAATTACCGAGCTAACCATAAAATGGTCAAATAAATCCCCGATATTGGTATTTCATATATCATCTCTAACTGCTCACGCAGTAACACCACGCCACCAAGCCCAGGCCATACCTCATCGTAACATAGTGATTTCGAAGCCACAATGGTTATATTTCAAAATTTATGCCGCTTGGAATCACTACGAACCAGCAACTTCAGAAAGTTGTTGTGATTACCCTTCCGAGAAGCCACAATGTAACATTCAGAAAGTTACATATTCAATTTTCCACTCATTACAACAAAGTCACAACAACGACAATCATCTCACTTTTGCCTTGCCAATAATTGCAAAATCGATCACCCTTCCGTTGCGCCACTCCCAGAATACAATGTGGATAAGAGACCAAAGTCTCAATTTGTAGCCCCATAAGGAATAACACCGTCCCATCTTGAGAGAAATAGGGCCAAAACATTTGAGTTCCCAACTCGTAACCTGACGCTTGAACGGCTGATAAGCGTCAATGCACAACTGAATAGGTATAATCCACATAGCTATTACGTAATAACCCACATACTTATTACGTACGCAAGGACAACGTCCTAAGAGGTTGATGTACTCGAAGCATAGTCTAAAAAAAATACAACTCAATACCTGGAATGTAATTTACATACTTAATAATGACATAAGCACCAAGGAGCATACGATGGTTATCCGCTACAGTCGGACCATCAGTCAAAGGTACTAAACGTTACCAAGTATATAAAATAACCGAATAGAATGGTACTCTACAGAGTACATAACAAGGCACCAAGGAATGTGACTCACATACTTAATAAACACACTAGCATCAAAGAGTATATGACGGAAATCCGCCGCGGTTGGACCATCACTCAAAGAATACTAGGCGTTATCAAGTATAAAAGATAATATGACACAAAGAATAAAATGACCTAATGCTCTGATACCAAACTGATAGGACCTGTCCCGAATTTCACCATGAAAATACTAGGCGTTACCAACCGGCTATTTATACTTGTCCAAAAACGGTAATTTACCCATTTTTTACGTCGTAACTTTTTCATATGAACTCCAAATTAAACATGTTGCACGTCCACGAACTCGTTTTAATGTCCTTTATCTCGTCGAAAATAAAATTCTCGGTCAAGTCAACTTATAAAAAAGTCAACTTTTTGAATTTCTTAATCATAAAAACAATTCCTGAAACGTAAAAATAAAAGTAAAATTGTCATGAGATAATTTGAGGTTTTGGTCGTATCATATTGGACGGAATAGACTAAACTGTCGATAAATGAAAGATTAAGAACTATTCAGTTTAATTTAAAAGTGGAAGGACAAAACAGTTTTTGGGATAAAATTAAGGGTGTAACAAGTATTTTGTAAAAAAAAAAAAAAAACAATCATTGTATATACCTTATAAGAGTGAAAATGACATAAATTCAAATTTTAGAACACCTAAACGGCCAAACCTATTATTATCATATAGGTTTTGCATCTCTAACCCATGAAGATAAAACCTAAACCCATTTTAGTTACTAATCATTTTATATAATTATTTAGCAAATGGTAGAGTCACACTCAAAGAGTCAAAGTGAGGGCCAAAATAAGATTCCTCGTAAATGGTTGAGTCAAAATAAGAGGAATTTTTTTTTTTAAGTAAAACATATTTTATGTCCACTTGAGTTGTGGGTTGGAGATAGAATTTTGCAAAATCTAAACCTGTTATAAGTTTTGGGTCGTGGATTAGAGATGCCCAAATCAGAAAATCCTCAAAATCAGTGGCGTAGCCAAAAAAATATAGTTAGGAGAGGTTATACTTACACATATAGCTAGTTGATAAAGTTATAAAAGAAAAAGACCAAGTTGTTTTCAAATACTATACACTACTCCACAAATAAAGCAATCTTCTTATGGTTACAAAAAACAAAAGGAAGGCGGTATGAGATGAACAAATAAAAAGAAACACACTTGTTTCTTAAAATCAAATGTCATAAGTTAGTTCACATAAATTATTTTAATGAGCTAAAAGGGGCAGGTTAAGTCAATAGCTCCTTTTTTTTTTTTTTTTTTTTTTTTTTACAAAACAAATAAAAATTATAGATGTAATAGAGTTTGTCAATAAGGTGAGCAGGGTCAAGTGACCCCTCTCACATCCATGTAGCTACGCACAGTGACCGCCAGTAACATTGCGATAAATTAATGCTAATATCTGAGTACTTACTTCTGCACAACAAGTAAGAGGTAAAGTAAACTGAAATCAGATTTGTATATATCATGGTGCGAAGAAAAAACCAGAGAGCATCTTCTTGCGTCGAGTTGTGGTCAGTTACTACATATTTTAGGTGACATGGAGCTGACATGGCAACCTTTGATGTCCATGTCATCAACTTAACAACATAATTGGACGAATTGGAGATTTTAGATTAAAATTGCGGCTTTAACAAAACCTCTTCTCTAAATAATAGTATAGATACTAACACTATCTATGATTTGGTTTATTATTAGTTATTAGGATCTATGATTTGGTTTATTATCAGTTATTAGTATATATGATTTGGTTTATTATTAGTTATAGTCAGTGATCCCTAGACGTAAAATATCTTAGCAAAAAGGAGGAGATACGGTGTTTTTAGCCATGTACGTCCGTAATAATGATGTGAAAATGTTCGGAGCTAAAATATCGAATTAATAAAACTTCCACATACCATTTTCAGTTACTCTATATCTAATTTGTCTATCTTATTATTAATCTAGTTTTACTTAATAGTTTATTATTCTAAGTTTAGGAATTAATTTCAGTTTACCTACTTGAACTTTAGCCCAATTATCATTTCAGTCCTTGTTTTTTTTATTTCATCAGCTACACCCATGTGCTTCCTAAATTAATCAGTCATTACCAATTTTTTAAATTTCGTCCAAACGATCTGTAAATTGATGACGTAGCAATACTTTTGAAGTTTTTTTAGTTGTTGGATGTAAAACAGTTAATTACATCTTACTCGCTTTGCTAATCTTTAAAACAATATTATTCTTATTATTAATGAAGTGTATGTTGTGTTATGGTTGTGTTATTTCAGCGTTTTAAACTTTAGGTTTGGTTATTGTAATAGTAGTGTTTATATACTCATATCTACATTAGATCAATTTTTTTTTAATGATAGGACATCAGATCGATTCATACCGAGGTTTAGATAAAAGTTTGACTTCTCTGGCCTTATCTGAATATGTGGGGCTATAACGCTTTTAGAGGGATAATATTTGGTCTAAACTCTTGTTTGTTTATTGTATTGGTATAAAAATATAACTTGTCTATTATAACCCTTATTGTGGGTTTGTCTCTACTACCACGTCATTAATTGATAGATTATTTAGACGGAATTTACAAAAGTGGTGACGGTTGATTAATTTAAGAAGCATAAGGGTGTAGCTGATGAAATAAAAAACATAGGGACTGAAATGATGATTGAGCATAAGTTCAAGTAGGTATATTGAAATTAGTTATAACTTTAAAATCACTAAAGTTGGCGCGGTAGGCATGTACGTACGTACGTGTCCCGTACGTTGTATGCTTTTGTGAGAGGGATGTGGCTTGTGTACTGATACATGTAGTGTGCTTCATGTAATGAATCTTCTAAAATTCTGACGCCCCTATTGGCAATCTGTTATTATAGTGCTTGCTGAATTATGTAAAAGTTACTTTTTCAACTCAAAAAACAAAATTAAGCTTAATAATCTCGATGTAGTTAAAGTGACAATATATAAAAGATAATCTGGTATCGTTGAGCAAGTCCGCAAAATTTTTCTCTCTCTTCCTGGGAGCAGCTTACTCTTTTGAGTATCTAAACATACACTGTAGCTAGTGTATTTCTTCCCTTTCCCTTTAGTTTTTGTCCTTTTATCCTTTTTCTTCCCCAGTTCCTCTCCTTTTCCTCCTTTCCTTTCCCAAATCTCCTTCGTATCACGTTTTTTCGATTTTTCTTCCCCTTATTTCTCCAGTCAACAAGTTGGGAATCATTACTGGGTTACTTGGCTAGTTCCTAAGCCTTCAAATCACACCTGTAATTCATGCAAAAAAGGTTTGTTCTTGTATTTTCCTCTTCCAAACACCTGTTACCTTGTAAATCCCTGATGTAAATCTCTTGCTTGATCATATTTCCCCCCAAACTCACGCGTGTCCCCCTTACATCCTTACATCCTTTGCATGGTTGCACGACGTTTAGTTTCTAAGTATAAATTCTCTCTGCCTTCTTTCCATCTCTGTTTCATCCCTATCACTTAATCTCTCTCTCAACATCATGTCTTCTTCTCCATTTCTAGCCTGCCTTACGCCCCATCCTTCCCCCAATAACCCCACCATCAATTCTCCCTCTTCCCTTCCCCCCCATGATTCTCATCCTGTTCCTCCTCCTGTGACAGAGGAAGTGATCAAAGGAGAGTTACTCCTCCATTTTCATCCGCCTGAACTTCCAGAAGAGCGTGAAACCCAGCTACTGGGAATGGTCATCTCGGATCGAAATCTCCACACTCCATCTGTCATTCGTATCCTCACAAATGCTTGGAGTGATATTGGAAGATTTCAAATGGACCTCATCCATGGTTCTTCAGTCTTCTCAATAATTGCTCCATCAGACGAAGCATCGAAACATCTTCTGGAACGAGGTCCATGGGCAGTTATGGGATGCATGTTCTCTATTCATCCCTGGCCCTCTCATTTCCGACTAGCTGACATACCTCTTCATCTCATCACTTTCTGGATCCAAGTTCATGGTCTTCAAAGAGGGCACATGATTGAAACTAAAGCAAGATGGATTGGAGAGCAACTTGGGACGGTGGTTGCCACAGAAGATCCTTCATCTCCTTCTAGTCACAAGGGTTTTCTTAGAGTCAGAGTTCAAATAGATTCTCGCTATCCCTTATGCCCTGGATTTTGGTTCAGTCGAAATGATAGGGAGGCAACTTGGGCTGATTTCAAATATGAAAAACTCTCCGACTTCTGCTATCGCTGTGGCAGACTTGGCCATACTCTTCACTCCTGTTCCTTCCGACCACACCAATCAGCAAACCGTCTCGGGCCAAGAATGGCTGTTACAGTCCCCAGACGCTTTCCGATAGATAGCTCCCGAGGCTGGGACCGGTACCATAACAGAGAATTCGACTCTATGCATTCTCCGACATCAGACCAAAGAGCTATACCTCTGGACAGTACTCTCAGAACTACTTCAGCAGGCTCGGACTCAATTCAGGCTGATCCAATGACAGATTTCTCAAACCCTAGGCGGCTTTCCTCAACCCTAGGTCATGCCCATCCGGAGGAGGTCAGATGGCAACAGTCCAGCTCAGCAAACGAAGAGGCCATGTGTCAGTCTCCAACTCATCCTCAAGAAGACCAAACACGTCCACGTGTTGACAAAGGAAAAGCCATCGTGGAGGACTGGCTTCAGCCTTTGACACCGACGACTCCACCTCATCCCATCTCCCCTGAAGTGGAAGACATGCATTTGGCCACTACTCTCTCTCATGCTGAGGTGGCGGGATCAACTCAAAATCCGGATTTCCACCTTCTGGACCCTCGTACCCTAAGTGTCGATCTGTCAATCAAGCCCAACCCAATTTTTGGGGACCCAGATCCGCTACCAGAAACATCCATCCCCTCCCGCCCAAACCTCAACTCTGAAATTCAAATTCCTGTCACTGACTGCTCAATCCCTATTTCAACAGAGCAGCTTCTCTCTGAGCTTTTCGGAGACTCCTCCCATCCTATCCCCCCGATTGGCTCTCTCTCTACTCTTGCAGCACAATTCAAACAGCTTCGAGTTCGCAAACAACTGGAAGAGGCTTTAGCTGAATCTGACAGGCAGATGAAAAGGCTGAAAGGAATGGAAGGATCTCTCCCTGAACTGAATCCCCCTCCCCTCTGTATTCGGTCCACAAAGTCAAAAAGAGGTCGAGGTGGCTCCAAAGCTCCAGGAATAACACCAAGGCCTAGGGGACGTCGAAGAAAGCACCCACTCTCAGTCGATGTTTCCAATCCTCCGGTCACAACATCAGGCTCTGATGAGTCAGTTGCAATCTCTATGGGTTTGGCAGCTGCTAATTCTGTCTCTGATCACATCCCTTCTCCTCCACAGACTCCTCAACATATTCCTAATCCTTCTGTTATGGATGCTATCATCTCCTCAACGTCTCCTAATTCTGCGGGGGCAAATCCAGGCACCGGTAGCTGGCCTAATGCAGCTACGGGGAAGGAATGAGGATTCTTTCGTGGAACTGTCAAGGACTTGGGTCCTCTTTGACAGCAAAAGCTCTCCGAAGACTAAAGAGGAAATACGACCCTGATATCATTTTCTTGATGGAGACTCACCAAAGAGAGAAAATGATTTCATCATGGCAGCATCAGCTCAACTTTGATAACTATTTAGTGTGTAACCCTGTAAATACCAGTTCTGGCGGTTTAGCAGTTTTGTGGAAGTCTTCTGTTTTAGTATCTGTTCTTTACAAATCCCTCAATGTCATAGATACAGAGGTTCTTTTTGTGAACGAAGACATTCACTGTAAGATTTCTATGGTGTATGGCAACCCCTATGAGAATAAAAAAAGACTCTTTTGGTGTTATTTGAGTCGTATTTTATCTCCCAGTTCGTTCCCTTGGATTTGCATAGGCGATTTCAATGAGCTCCTTTGGAAAGATGAAAGATGGGGAGGTAACAACCCCCATAATTGGAGATTAGCTCTTTTCCACGAGTTTCTTTCCCATACAAATCTCTCTGACTTGCTTTATCAAGGCCCTTGTTTCACTTGGTTTAGAACGGTTCACTCAGTTCTAGTCTTGAAAGAGCGTCTCGATAGATGCCTGGGAAACAGCCACCTCCTAAGTACATGTCCTAAAGCTCAAGTGTTTAATCTTCCTATTATTGGTTCAGACCACAGACCAATTTTGTTTGATTCTACTCCGAAAGAATCCTATTCCCCCAAAATTTTCAGGTTTGAACATATTTGGACCTCTGCATCTTCTTGTGAGGGGATCATTTCAAAAGCCTGGATAAATGCCTCTTCTAGTTTGGCAATGCCTATTTGGGTGGCTAATCTCAAAGCTTGTCAAAACTCTTTAACAACTTGGGCCTCAAACACTTTTCCTAATGGGCATAGGAGAGTGGATCAGTTACTAATTCAGATTAATAGATTGCATAATGGTTCAGATCCTACAGCAGCATTTCAAATCAGTCAAATCACACAAGGGATTGAAAAGCTCTGGACCCTTGAAGAACAATTTTGGCATCAGAGATCACGAGTGGCATGGCTCAAACTTGGTGACAAGAACACAAGTTTCTTTCATCATTCTGCATCTAAGAGAAAACAAAGAAACCAAATTCTCAGACTCCGTGATGATCATGGAAATTGGTTAGAAAATGAAAACAGTATTGCTCAAAATTTCCTCAACTTTTTTTCAAAGATCTTCGCCACTGTTGGGAATAGGGATTTCTCACAGGTCCTCTTGCTTGTTGACCCAAAAGTAACTGACTACATGAACAATCAGCTTCTGGCTCCAGTCTCGCTAGATGAGATTAAACAAGCTTGTTTTAGTTTGGGTGCCCTCAAAGCCCCTGGACCAGATGGTTTCTCTGGTGTCTTCTATCAGACGTACTGGGCTATAGTCAATGCTGTCATCCACCAAGCAACGCTTTCATTCTTCGACTCTGGTCAACTTCTTCAAGACTTGAATAAGACTTTTCTAGTCTTAATTCCCAAGGTACTTCACCCTGAATATGCATTCCAATTCCGTCCAATTGGTTTATGTAATTATTCCTACAAGATTCTGTCAAAAATTATGGCACACAGGCTAAAAGAATTCATGCCAGACTTAATCTCAGAAAACCAAGCAGCTTTTGTCACTGGGAGACAAATTCAAGATAATGTTGTCATTGCCCATGAGATGTTTCATCATTTAAATCTGATGAAAAAAATTGGAAGAGGAGCCTTTGGTTTAAAACTTGATATCTCTAAGGCATATGATACAGTGGAATGGGATTTTTTACAAGCAGTGTTGCTTAAACTTGGTTTTCATGTTCACTGGGTTACCCTCATTATGAACTGTGTTCGCTCAGTTTCTTTTTCTCTTCTGGTTAATGGGAAACCCTCTGAATATTTTCATCCTTCTAGGGGACTAAGACAAGGGGATCCTTTATCTCCCTACCTTTTTCTTTTTGTAAGTGATGTCTTATCCTCTATGATTTGTAAAGCCTGCTCAGTCCAATGGTTAAAGCCAATCTGCATCACTGCTACTGCTCCTCCAATTAGCCATCTGCTGTTTGCGGACGACTCATTATTCTTTTTTCAAGCCTCCTCATCGATGGCAACCACCTTTCTCCATCTTCTCAAGTTGTACGGAAATGCCTCAGGTCAAAAGATTAACTACGGAAAATCTGCCCTCTTCTTCAGTCAAAACACTTTGGATTTTGAAAAACTGGAGATCTCCAATATTTTGGGAATAGCATCAGATCCCTCTCCTGGTACATATTTGGGCCTTCCAACAGTGTGGGGTAGATCGAAAGTGGCTGCTATGGGATATGTTAGAGACTCCATCCTTCACAAACTGGAAAACTGGCAACATGCTTTCCTTACACCAGCAGGAAAAGAAACTCTTATCAAATCTGTGGCTCTAGCAGTTCCAACCTACCCAATGATGTGCTTTAAGTTTCAGAAAACCTTGTGCAATCAGATCAACTCATTGATTGCAAAGTTTTGGTGGGGGAATAATGGTTCTAAAGGCATTCACTGGTTAAATTGGTCTGCTTTAGGCCTTCCAAAAACCCTGGGGGGGATTGGACTCAGAGATTTGTGACTTCAATCAGGCTCTCCTAGCAAAACAAGGCTGGCGTATTCTCTCTAATCCAAATGATCTTTGGGTTCGTCTCTTAAAAGCTCGATATTTTCCTACTGGAGATTTTCTATCAGCGAGAAAAGGATCCTCTCCTTCGTGGCTTTGGTCAAGTCTGCTCCATGGCAGAGACCTCCTTTCCTCCAACATCATCTGGCAAGTAGGAAATGGCAACAACATCCCCATCTGGAACTCAAACTGGATTCCTTCTTTACCAAGTAAGCAACTCTCTTCCACAGACATTGGAGGTCATGCTCAAACAGTTAACTCTCTCATTGACTGGAATTCTCCTAGATGGATCTTATCCTCAATATATGCCACAACTTCTTCAGCTCAAAGAAAAGCAATCCTATCAATCCCTTTGATCTCTCCTTCAATCCCAGATACACTAATATGGCCCTTGTCCACCTCAGGTACTTATACAGTACGTTCTGGTTACCATATAGCTCATTCTTCTTCTTCCACTCACCTTTCTACCTCATCAAAACCATCTACTTCAATCCTGGTCAATCCTCTTCTTTGGAAGAAAATATGGGGACTCAACACTATCCCGAAAATCAAACACCTCCTGTGGAGAGCTTCCTCTAACTTTTTAGCTACCCGGGCAAACCTTTTCAAGAAAAAGATGACTCCAGATCCTATATGTCCTTTGTGTCACCAATATCCGGAAACAATTGAACACATGCTTCTGGCCTGCCCCTGGACCCGCAAAGCTTGGTTCATACACCCTCTTAGTTTTTGTGTCAACCTACAGAGCCTCTCAACTTTCCATTCTTGGTTTTACAATCTCACATTCCCCATCTCTCTTAAAAATGAGATTCTAACTCATGTCAGTTTTCTCATTTGGAACATCTGGAAACATCGATGTTTGTGTGTGTTTGAGAATTCCAGGCCAAATCCATCAGCTGTAGCTATTCAATCTTTCGCTGCTTCCTCAGAATTCCTTCAGCACCACTACAAGAAAAAAGGGTTTTGCCGACGAAAAAAAAAAAAACGGCCGACGAAACACTTTTTTCGTCGGCTATTCCCAAGAATGGCCGACGAAAATTTTTGTCGTCGGCAAAAAAAAAAATTTCGTCGGCCATTCCCATAGAATGGCCGACGATTTTTTTTTTCGTCGGTAAAAATGAAAAATCGTCGGCTATACTCCTATAATGGCCGACGATTTAAAGTTTTCGTCGGCTATAAACTTTTGGAAGAATGGCCGACGAAAATTTTTTATTTCGTCGGCCATAAGTTTTTTTTAAAATAATTATTTTACGAACAATGGCCGACGAAAATTAATTATTTCGTCGGCCATACGTTTTTTAAAAATAATTATTTTACGAACAATGGCCGACGAAAATTAAGCATTTCGTCGGCCATAAGTTTTAAAAAAAATAATTATACGATTATTTTTGACAGAAAACGACAAAAGAATAGCCGACGAATACTAGGTTTGATTTCGTCGGCTATGATTAAAAAAAAAAACAAAAAAAGAGCAGTTTCCATTTTCTATCACTATCGACAAACCATTGCTTCATCCTTCAAATGCAAATGTGTCGTGAAATAAGGCATGACCAAAATATTGAAATACGGCTACGGTTGAAAAATGGGAAGATTCCGACAAAATCTGTGTGCCGAATGTTGCGGTTAACTGTTTTTTACTCCCGTTTTCCTATGGGTAGCCTTACGGTCGGTAAATATTTTGTGGAAAATTTTTATACGATTAGTCGCGTCTCATCAATCTGAAACTATTCTCTATTGAAGATCAGGCCAAAAAACGTCATTTAGACGGGCCAATTTCCGTTTTAAAGCGTTTAGAGGTTTGACTCACCCGGTTGACCGTCCCGATCGAGCCTTTAACGTTGTCAGATGTAGTTGGATTTTTTTTCATACATGTATTTAATCTTAACGGTGATATCTGACGGTTGGAATAGATTTTCCAAACTTTTAGATTCAAAATCGGAACATATGTACTAATGTTCCTTAACTTGTTTACTAAGTGTTTAAGTGAATGTATAGTTTCAAATAGTTACTATACGTACACTCTTCAAATGCAAATATGTCGTCAAATAAGATATGACCGAAATAATGAAATACGTCTACGGTTGAAAAATGACAAGATTCCGATAAAATCCGTGTGCCGAAATAATGAAATCAGTCAAAACCCGGTTTACTGTAGATTTGGCGTCCGGCGTCCGAATGACGATTGTGATACCATTCCGGAAAGGGAACGACGCTCGGAACTTTTTCGGGCTTTTTCGGGCTTTCGAGTTCGTTTAGGGCCTCAAAACCGCAGTTTAGTATGTTTTCATAGAATAGCCGACGAAACATTCAAATTTCGTCGGCTATTCTCTAAGTATAGCCGACGAAACATTCATATTTCGTCGGCTATTCTCTAAGTATAGCCGACGAAACATTGTATTTCGTCGGCTAAACTCTTGATCCGCGCCTTTTTATTGTCCGCCGTTGGATGACTCAGATCCAACGGCTGTTGATTTTCCAAAGTATAGCCGACGAAATATATTAATTTCGTCGGCTATTCTCTAAGTATAGCCGACGAAACATTGTATTTCGTCGGCTATTCTCCTTCTAAATCTTTTAAATCTTCCTCCCGCCTTTTTTCTCTCATCCTTCCCCCCCCTCCTCCGGCCTCCTCCTCCTCCTTCCCCTCCTCCTTCTCCTCCTCCTCCTCCTTCCCCTCCTCCTCCTCCCCCTCCTCCGGCCACCTCCTTCTCCTCCTCCTTCCCCTCCTCCTCCTCCGGCCACCTCCTTCTCCTCCTCCTTCCCCTCCTCCTCCTCCGGCCACCTCCTTCTCCTCCTCCTCCTCCTCCTCCTCCGGCCTCCTCCTTCTCCTCCTCCTCCTCCTCCTCCTCCTCCTTCCCCTCCTCCTCCTTCTCCTCCTCCTCCTCCTCCTCCTCCGGCCTCCTCCTCCTCCGATCCGGTATTTTTTTTTGCCCAAAATGCAGTTATAGCCGACGAAATTGACATTATTTCATCGGCTATAACTTTAAAATATTAATATATTCCGATGAAATAGCCGACGAAATAGCCCAATTCGTCGGCTATACTTCAGAACAAATAGCCGACGAAACCAAATTTCGTCGGCCATACTCGAACAAATAGCCGACGAAATCATTTTCGTCGGCCATAATTCGTCGGCCAAGGTTGGAATGGCCGACGAAATTTTTTTTTTCGTCGGCCATTGGTATTACCGACGGCGTATTACCGACGACTTATGGCCGACGAAATTTTCGTCGGCAGAGAGTATAGCCGACGAAAAAATGGAATGGCCGACGAAAAAATTTTCGTCGGCTATTCGGCCGTATCTGGTAGTGCACCACAATCCTTCAAAGCCTATCTCTGATAATCCAAAACAGAGACCCCCTCCTAAACCAAAATGGATTCCCCCCCTTCATTCCCAGATAAAAATAAATACAGACATATCTTGGAAATCTGGGAATACAGGGATGGCAGCTATTGCAAGAAATTCTACCGGAACAATGGTGGCAGAAAATACCATGGTTTGTAGTACAACTACTCCTCTGTATGCTGAAGCTTTGGGAATCCTTCAAGGAGTGCTCCTCGCAAAAACTCTTCAGGCAACTCACTTCATCTTTGAAAGCGACTCCCTCCAACTTGTCAGGCTCCTTCAAAATCCTATTAGCTCCACAAACTTGGCTGTGTTGCCTCTTGTGACTCACATTAGAAACCTGACAGTTGATCTTGGTTCTTATAGCTGGAGTTGGACCAGCAGAAAAGCTAACTACGCAGCTGATCTTCTGGCGAAGTTAGTTAACAGGAGACAGAGCCCAACTGATTGCTTTCAGTTCCCGCCTTCCTCCTTCAGGCATCTGATCTTACAAGATGCTCCTTTACTTCCTTTACTTTCTGTTAATAACTTAGATTCCAGCCTTGGCTAGTTTCTTGTTGTTGTTTGGTTTCAATATATTGGTTCCGTTTCAAAAAAAAAAAAAGTGACAATATATAGATTCTCTGAAATGAAAAATTAGTAACAATTGCAATCTCTCATATACAAACATTGACAAAAGTAGAAATCCAATAACTAAGAGTGGTTGCTGGTATCCATAGTTCCCACAATCGCCTTTACATTGATTGTAGATATCAAGTTAATGCATGTAAACAAGCTAATTAAATTTCTTGACAAGTAGAGAACGATGTTGATTTCATAATAAGGAATCTCAGTTTCCAAGTTAATTAATCTGCGGTCCTCTACCAGTGCCTATTGCAACCCTTGCGCTTGCAGCAGTAATTTCCTGCATGTTCACAAATAAACAGACATTCGTGTGCTTAATATATAACATAACATTTTGTTTATAATATGTGGAGAGAGAGAGAGAGAGAGAGAGAGAGAGAGAGAGAGTTATATATATCATACAGTGGTTTCTGGGGTTGAAGATGGACAATCAGCAGCAGCTTCTGTTGGTTCAGAAGGATCTGCAACTTTTGGTTCTGGGGTTGAAGCAGGATCGCTTTTCTCGGGGTTTTCTCCGGTGGCACTCTCTGGCTCTTGTTCTTCATTGGCCTGTGATTTGTTGTCGAGACCGAAACACTTGCACAGGGCTCTCAGTGCTTCTTCAAGCAAATCGCATGGATATAAGTAATGGTAGGAAATTGGTGGTCTCTTCTCCGTCACCTTCTCCTCCTCATCAAGACCTGTAACTTTTGAGTACTCCATTTCAATAATGACCATCGATCTCTTCCTCTTCTTTCCAGCCTTCGTTTAAGTCTGAGAAACAGCTTCACCAAATTCATTGATGGCTCTTTTAAATGGTGCTGCTCCCCCTTCAGATCGACTTAAATAGCTGAATATTCTTTCAGAATTGTAATTACAGAGGTACCCTGCTAATTTTTCCACTTTTACAGTGTCACAGCCTAGCTACTACACCTGAAACCCAATAAGTGCATTGTGAAATATTTTAGATCCTGCACAAAACATGCAGATGTATAATTTATGTTGCCAATTAAAACCATATCTAACAAATAGTCTGATCTACTTCACGCACACATTGACCGATAGATATTTGAATGAATTGAATCACCTCTAGACTACTGACAACATTAGATTCTAGCTCATTTCATTATCAGAACTAGATTATGTTATGTTTACCAACCATGTGATTGCCATGGTTTCCAGAAATGGTTTTGTAAAGAGAAAATGATGGGTATGTATATAGAAAGAATAGTTTTCATGGGGCCAAGTAGTAGCTAGTTTGCAGTAGCAATTAGTGTTAGGTCATCAATTTCCAGTGAAGGATGTGGTAATTAATAATGTGAAGCGTATTAATTCGTAGGTTTCTAACTTTGTAGTAGATGGATTCTATGATTTAAGAGCAAGAAGAGCAATATGCTACCAACTCTTGCAGAATGTGTTCTTGAAGTGTAATGCAATATATCTATTAAAAGAAAACGAAAAAAAAAAGGCTGCGTAACAACTAATTCCTAATTCTTAATTTTGTTTAAAGTTAAGAAGAGAGATATGCATCTTGTTAAACGGTGACAAGCGTGGTCCATCGATCAACTGTTACTACCAGATCGGACAGAATAGCCGACGAAAAAAATTTCGTCTACTATGCTAAATTTTCGTCGATTATTCCTTCTACTGACGAAAATTTCGTCGGCTATAATTCGTCGGTAAAAGGGCGTCGGTAAAACGAATGGCCGACGAAAATAACGAAATCGTCGGCCATTCCAAAATTATCACCGACGAAAATTCATTTTGTCGACCAAACCTTGGCAAAATATCTGACGAAATTCGTCGGATATTTTCGAGTATGGCCGACGATATCGTAAACTATAGCCGACGATATCTTCTGTTTCGTCGGCTATTTGTTCTGAAATATAGCCGACTATTTCATCTATTTCGTCGGTTATTTCGTCAGAATATATTAATATTTTAAGAGGCATTAATTAGTTATAGCCGACGAAATAATGTGATTTTCGTCGGTTATAAAAGTTATAGCCGACGAAATTTGGTAAAAATCGTCGGCTATAGCACTTATAGCCGACGAAATAATGCCAATATCGTCGGCTATTCTTACATTTTGGGGAAAAAAATTAAATTAATTTCTAAATTACCATTCCAAGCAACCTGCAATTCACAATGACAATCCATGCATTTACACCAACAAGAAACACGTCTAAATGACTTATTTAATTTGTTCCAATATATATAAAATATAACCCTAATCATCACCTAAAGCACTAAAGTCCACCACGTCATCCCCAGCATGCCCGTCATCCTGGCCACCATCCTGCAGTCCATCATGCTCGTCATCCTGCTAAATGAACTCGGGAGCTCTCGGCATTCGAGGTTCATCTAACGGCTCAAACGGGAGCGGGGGTTCAAAGCCTTGTTATTGTGCCGCGAACATAGCATACCACCAGTTTTGTTGGCCGGCGTAGTTCTGTCGCCGAATTCTCTCGCATTCAGCATGCCAACGCTCCATTTCCATCTGATACTGTTGTGTTCTGCGTTGTTGCTCCTGTGTTCTGCGTTGTTGCTCCTGTGATATCTGGAACAGGGCCGCCAATCTTGCATTTTCTTCTGCCAATCTCTGCATTCCCCCCCTCATCTGTTGGGTGTCCCCGCCTCCCTTCTTTTGAGCTCCCTTAGTGGTCTTCAGGACCCCTATTCCAGAACTTCCCAAACCCCGGCAGTAGTAGTCGTTTGACCGGTTTGGGAAGGCTGCGTCGAATATCCTCGCTGCAGTTTGGACATTCGATCGGTCGACCTGGCTCAGGGCTTCTTGCAGATCTTCCTCTGAAATGTTCGGTTGTGTCTCCCGAACTACTGCCTGCAACACTTCTTCTTCGGCTCGGTTCACCCTCTCCTAATTGAACGGGAAAAAAAAAATTTAATATTCTAACAAATATATAATTAAGTAAAATTAATAATTAAAATTTTAAAATCGTAATCAACGACTTACAAGCTCTTCTGTCGCTAATGGATAAGTCTTCTTGAACGTCTCTACGTACGGGTTGCAGTTAGGATGATCTCTAAGCGCCTTTTCCTCATATTGTGAAAATGGCTTAGAACCACCATGATGGGAGGTTGTGTTATGGCGACGGTTCACAGAGTTCTGCCGAGACCGTCCCTTCAAACAAATAATAAAATATTAGAAAAATGCATAAAAAAATATTAGTGTAATAATTATAAAATAATTAAACTAATAATTAAATTATTAACAAAATAAACATTTATAGTTAAGTTTAGTATTTACTTGCATAACTGGGTTGTTGAAGTCTACTGTCTTCAACCAACGCCACTCGTACTCCCTGAACATGAACTCTCTTGGAGTACCCATACGACCATGTTTGTCGTATTCGGTAAAGTGGGTACGGAGCTCGTTCTTCCACTCTTTGAACCTACGGAAAAAATAAAAGTGCATTAGAAATATTATTAATATCATAAAATATTTCAAATTATAAGATGAGGAATTCCCAACGTACCTCGAGTTCTGCATCGCGTACGCCCAAGCCTGCTTGTGTTCGGCAATCTCGAAGTATGCCTGAAACATAATATTTTATTAGTTTTAAAATTATAACAATATCGAAAATTATTAAATATTACGATAAAGAAATTAAGTTTTTTAAATTACTCACCGACGCCGCGTTGTTGACCTCCCTGTTGATCTCTTCCGGCACATCAGCCCACCGTGTCCACAACATAGGGACTCTATCCTTAATTAGTGCTCCCACGAAACCCGCGTAATCGCGGCGTTTTTTCCCCTTAACATCCTCATTAGGGGGTTCGTTGATCTGGATCCTCCCGCTGGTCTCAACACTTTTCCTGAGCGTATCAAAACATATGACACCTCTCGTATTCTTGCTTGAACTGCTATCGGCGGTCCCTATCACATAAACGACGATTGGTTAATTAAATTAAATATTAGTGCGTTAATTTTAATAAAACATTTAATTAATAAAATCAAATGTTACCTGAACTCGATGACCCTTCTGTCGGCTTTGCTTTTAATCTCGCCGAAATCAGGAGCTCAGGTCTCTCAAATTGCTCATATTGGTATGCCTCCACAACACTCACGTACTGAGGCCTAGCAGGCCATATGGGCACACCACGCTCGTCGACCTCGGGTATGGCAGGAATGTTGTATGGCAGGTACAGCTGATTAGGGAGAGTAGGCCCCTCAGTAGAGTCATTAGCAGACGGCGCAGGACTCGTCATTGGCTCCCGATGAACCTCAGGCATACGGACCTGATGAACGGCTGGAGCTATGTCGTCCTGAAATAGCTGCGTACTACATCTCGGAGGATCTGGCCGGAGAGGGGGACGTGACCTGCGCCGACCCGCCGATAAAAGGGTCTGGTGCCGGTTGCTCACACTCCTCCGCGGCTGGGATGAATCGATTCTCTGAGGCTGGCTGGTGGTCCTCTCAGGCTGGTTAAGGGTCCTCTCGGAGTCTCCGGATCCGCCAGAACTTCCAGAACCCCTAGATCTGGAACGACGGCTTCCGAATAACTGTCTAAATGCATCGTCCATCTGGAGCTTGAGGCATTAATACATTAATTAATATTAAATTATATTACATTAAATAACAAATTCTAATTAATATAATAACCAATAATACTAACATATTTTAAAACATACTAACAAATTAATATTTAAATTTTAACTAATTTTAAATAATACTAACCATTAACATAAATATAACCATTTATATACAAATATAACTATATTTCATCATTAACATATATATACATACAAATAACCATTTATATATTAACATAAATATAACCATTTATATAATTAGGCTACCAATTTATATATATAATTAATTTAACAATTTATATATAATAATTAAAATATACAATAACATATAACCAATATTAACAAATATATAACAATTTATATAATTAATCTACAAATTTATATATATAATTAATCTAACAATTTATACATATAACCAATATATATAACAATTTAACACACACTTAAATATCTAAATTGTATACCTAAATTATACAATTAAAATAAATTGAAAAAAAAACAAAACAAAACAAAAAACAAAAAAACTTACGGGATGATTTTCTTTAGGAGGAGGAGGAGGCCGGCCGGAGGAGGAGGGCAAGGAGGAGGGGGAGGCCGGATGGAGGAGGAGGGGAAGGAGGAGGAGGAGGCCGGATGGAGGAGGGGAAGGAGGAGGAGGAGAGCGGACGCCGGCGCCGATTTGAGGAGGAGGAGGAGGAGAGCGGCCGATTTGAGGAGCGGAGGAGGAGTTTTTGCGGAGGAGGAGAGGAAAAAGTCGGAGAGAAAGTGACGTTCAGCTTTGATAGCAGAAAGAATAGCCGACGATTTAGAAGATTTCGTCGGCTATTCTTTGAGAATAGCCGACGATTTAGAATATTTCGTCGGCTATTCTTTGAATAACCGACGATTTAAAAGATTTCGTCGGCTATTCTTTGAATGTCGTCGGCTATTCTATGAACATCGTCGGCTATACTTTGGAAAATCAACAGCCGTCTGATCTGAGCCATCCAACGGCGGACAATAAAAAGGCGCGGATCGCAAGAGTTTAGCCGACGAAATATAATTTTCGTCGGCTAAACTTAGAGAATAACCGACGATTTAAAAGATTTCGTCGGCTATTCTTTGAATGTCGTCGGCTATTATATGAACATCGTCGGCTATACTTTGGAAAATCAATAGCCGTTGGATCTGAGCCATCCAACGACGGACAATAAAAATGCGCGGATCGCAAGAGTTTAGCCGACGACATATAATTTTCGTCGGCTAAACTATAGGTCAAACCAATAAGTCAAACCTCTAAATGTTTAAAAACGGAAATTAGTCTAGTTAAACGACGGTTTCTGGCCTGACCTTCAACAGATAATAGTTTCAAATCAATGAGACGCAACTAATCATATAAAAATTTTACAAAATTGATTTAACGAACATCAGGCTACCCATAGGAAAACGAAAGTAAAAAACAGTTAACCGCAACATTCGGCACACAGATTTTATCGGAATCTTGTTATTTTTCAACTGTAGACGTATTTCATTATTTCGGTCATATCTTATTTCATAACATTTTTGCATTTGAAGAGTCTACGTATAGTAACTATTTGAAACTATACATTCACTTAAACACTTAGTAAACAAGTTAAGGAACAATAGTGCATATGTTCTGATTTTGAATCTAAAAGTTTAGAAAATCTATTCCAACCGTCAGATATCACCGTTAAGATTAAATACATGTATGAAAAAAAATCCACCTTCAGCTGACAACGTTAAAGGCTCGATCGGAACGGTCAACCTGGTGAGTCAAACCTCTAAACGCTTAAAAATGGCAATTGGACTGTCTAAATGACGTGTTTTTGCCTGACCTTCAACAAATAATAGTTTCAAATCGATGAGATGCAACTAATCGTATAAAAATTTTCCTCAAAATATTTACCGAAGGTAACGCTACCATTAGGGAAACGAAGGAATAAAACCTTTGACCGCATCTTTCGACACTCAGATTTTATCGGAATCTTGTCATTTTTCAACCGTAGACGTATTTCATTATTTCAGTCATATCTTATTTCACAACATTTTTGCATTTGAAGGATGAAGCAATGGTTTATCGTTAGTGATAGAAAATGGAATATGGTCATTTTTTGTTTTTTTTTTTAAAATCATAGCCGACGAGAGACTCGTACTCGTCGGTTATTCTTTTGTCGTTTTCTGTCTAAAATAAAATATGTATTTTTCAATATAGTTATAGCCGACGAAATAATGAATTTTTCGTCGGCTATTATGAGTATAGCCGACGAAATAACAAATTTTCGTCGGCTATTATATGAAAAAAAAAAACAGTTGGCAAGGAAGTTCAAGCAAAGTTCAGTTGGCAGTGCTGTTTATCTGCACCGAAAACTGTACTCTGTCTCGAAGGACTGGAAATCCTCTGACTCAAATGAAAAAATGGATGAGTTGCTCGAGACGATAGACTTGAATGAAGGAATCAAGGCAAAATTCTTTATGAATATGCTTAGGTTATGTGAGTCATCTGGTGAGAAATTATTGGTTTTCAGTCAGTACCTCCCACCTTTGAAATTTTTAGAGAGTAGGGAAAGTCGTCACAAAGCAGCTGCTATCTTTAACAGCTTGGTCGTAAACATATCTTGGTACATGCAGGTTTTTCTTAGTTTTTTTTAAGAATCGGAGTTGTCTTTAGAAATTAGTGGATTACAAATGAAAGGATTACATCATCTAAATTACTTAATCCGTCGGATTGTAATCGGAATCATCGGATGAGCCTTCCTCGGTTTCTGAATTGCTCGATAGGGGTAATCTATGTCTTTCCTTACCACTAGAGTCCTTGTTAGTTTCTTCATTTGGATAAACATCGACAAGCAGTGGCTCTTCACGTCGAATTCGCACCGGCGTGTCTAGGCGAATAAAAGAGGAGTCAGGAATACCGTTTGAGTTGGGCTCTTGATACGCGGTGCCATCTTTCTCGTTCTCTTCAGCCACTCCAAGTGTAGACGCCCGGTAAATGTTGCGATGGTGGATAGTGTTGACTACTTTCCACGGGTCACCCTTGGCGAGATCATCAAGATAAAACACTTGTTTCACCCATGTGGCTAAAATGAACGGGTCATCCTTATACCATGATGTACTAGTGTTCACAGAAGTTATGTCGTATTGATCGGTTTTCATGCTCTGCGGCCGTGTGTCAAACCATCTACACTTGAAAAGGTACACTTTCATGCCTTCCCCATAATGCAGTTCCACAACTGAATGGAGAACACCGTAATAGTCAACTCCATCATCCCCACCATGTGCCATAACCCCTGAATTTTGTGTTTTCAGTCTGACGTCTCTCTCTTCACATCGAAATAACACACCATTCACCTTGCACGTCGCATAAACTTTTGAATAGACCGGCTTCATCGCTAGAAGTCTGAGTTCGTGCGACCAAATTGGGTGATTATCATTTTTAATAAGGTCCATCTACAACCATCAGAATCAACTATAAATATGAATAATTATACACAATAATATATAAATACGCATAGAATAATGTTAAAGTTACGTACCCAGCGGCCGAAATACTCTGCGAATGTCCGGTTGTGGTAATCGAGATCACCTCCTACTTGTTCACAGTTTAGATGCATGTTCTTCCAAAACTGAACTTCTAAACAGTTAATTAGTACCCACCAATGTGCAATGCCTACCTCATAATCTTTCAACTTGTAGGAAACTGGGATTTTTCCACCGAGTACAACATCGTCGGAGAGTATGGAAAGATTGAACTGTGAAGGTGCATCTTCCGGTATGCTTTCCTGTAACGCTCCTAAATACAGCTTCATGTAGGTGACGCACTCGTGTGCAATATATGCTTCAGCTATACATCCTTCAGGTGCGGATCTGTTTTGGACAAAATCACCGTATTGTCCAAGTTGCCTATAAATCAAGTTTTTAAAGTGTTATGATAATACATTAATACTAAATCACATATATTGATGAGGAAATTAACATAAGGTGTAAAATACGTACCTTTCCATGGGTTACATTCAAGTGAAGTGCACAGGACCGGTAAGCAACAATTGCCGAGGAAGATGGATCATGAGGTGAGGCATGATGTAGAAAAAATTTGGAGAAAATATCATCTCAAATTTACACATGATATGAACGATGTCTTGTTGCATTTCCCGGAGGTCAGATTTTCTCACTTCCCGTGTGCATACCTTCTGGAAAAATCTTGCCAACGCTACTAACGGCTCCACAACGTGACGGGGAATGAACGGTCGAATGAAAACAGGGAAGAGACGTTGTAGCAGGATATGATTGTCATGACTTTTCAACCCGTAAAGATTGTTGAATTGTCTGTTCACACACTTGGCTATATTTCCAGCAAAGCCTGAAGGATACTTGGCCCGACTTATCCAATGGAAAATTTCTGATTTCTGCTCAGGCTTGACGGTGTAAGGAGCTTGAGGCATTTTTCTTTTCCCTTGTTTCAACCATAGTTGTTTTCTGATATTCATGTTTTGCAGATCAGTGAGAGCCTCAGGACCGTCTTTCGTCTTCCCCTCCAAGTTCAGCGTTGTGCCCACCACACTTTCAGAAATATTTTTTTCTATGTGCATAATGTCTAGGAAGTGACGGATCAACAACTCACACCAGTACGGGAGTTCCCACAATATGCTCTTATGTGTCCAGAATTTGTACTCCTCAGGTCTTTCAGGTATTTCCGCTACAATATCGGGATGATTGCTGAGGGGCCCAAAATCGTACTCATTAAGCACTGCTAAAATTTCTCTTCCCGTCCATCTTCTGGGAGGACCACCGTATTCTTCGGTTCCATCAAATGCGGCGGACTCGTAACACCAGTGGTGATCCGCTGGAAGGAACACACGATGACCCATTCTACATATCTTGTTGCAATGAGGGGTGCCCCCATAATCGCTGAGGCACTCTGGACAAGCCTTGTATCCCCTAACAACGCTGCCCGACAACATCCCAATAGCAGAAAAATCACTGATGGTACCAATAACCATGGCATGCATCTGGAACGTCTCCTCCTTGTACTTGTCAAAAGTGGGATGACCAACGTCACATAATACCTTAAGCTCTTCAATCAATGGTCTCATATACACATCGAGACATTTCCCTGGGTAACCAGGCCCCGGAATCAACAGCGTCAACATATTATATTCCTTCTTCATGCACATCCACGGAGGAAGGTTGTAAGGTACCAAACTCACCGGCCATATACTGTATGAAAGACTCATGGTGCCGAAAGGGTTGAACCCGTCGGTTGAGAGCCCGAGCCTGACGTTTCTGGCATCTGACGCAAAATGAGGAAACTCATTGTTTATATGCTTCCAAGCCGCTCCGTCAGAGATGTGTGTCATGATATCTGTGTCTCCCAAGTCTCGCTCACCGTGCCATCTCATAGCTTTTGCGGTGGTTTCTGACATGTACAACCGCTCAAGCCTATCTCTCAACGGAAAATACCGAAGCATTTTGACAGGTTTCCTATTGCCTGCTCCCGTCAACTTATATCGGTCAGAATGACATATCGGACATGCGTCAAGGCTAGCAAGGTCATTCCCTTCTGCATCTTTACCCCAGAAGAGAACGCAGTCAAATGCGCATGCATGGATCTTAATGTAGGAAAGCCCTAGATCTTTGAGGATACTTCGGACCTTATGGTGATTGGTAGGATTACGATGACCCTCCTCCAACAACGAAGAAGTGTACTGTAGATATTCATCCACTTGCCTGATAGTCGATTTTGTCTCGACTTTAATCCTCATTACCTCCATCACACTTTCAAGAACTGTCTTCTCAGAACTTGAAGACACAAGGGTCTGTTGCAATGCAATCAGTTTGTTGTACTTGTCAAAGGCAGCAGTGTTGACAACCTGTGGGAAGGGCCGCACCGGGTCATGCATATATTGTTCCCCACGTACACCGCTTTCAAAAGGAAACACGTCGTTGACGAATGCCATTGTTGGATCGTTGGATGTACTACTACTGCCCGCCTCAAAAAACTGCCCATGATCATGCGATCCATCTAATGATGGCTCACCGTGATATATCCAACGTGTGTACTTCGGCCAAAACTCATTACTCTTTAGGTGCTCCCATACTGTCCTAATCGGAAATCGACACAAATCACTGCGACACCTACATTTATTGCACGGGCAATAATGATATTCATTCCCGTTTGTATTTTTCTCGACGAACTGCAAAAAATTCACAACTCCTGTAGTGTATCGTCGTTTATGCCTTGGAAGCGAAATGCAACTCTTATCCGGATCCATATATAGCCTGAAAATAATATATATATATATATATATATAACTTTAATTAATAAGAAATTAATTAACACATACATATATATATATATATAAATCTTTAATAATTAATTACATTACAATATATATTATTATCAACATCAACTCATATATATATATATACCATTAACAACCATTATTTAAGTTAATTACACTATCAACAACATATATATATATATATATATATATATAATTAAACTCCACACACACACACACACACACACACACATATATATATATATATATATATATATATATTTTAACACTAATTAAAATAAAATTAAATTAAAACACATAATTAAACTCTAACTTAAAATCAACTCAACTACAACTCAAAATCAACATATATACATACATTCTAACACTAAAACAACAACAAAACAAAAAATCACTTACTAAATCAAAATCACTAAAACTCAAAATCAACTCAACTAAAACTCAAAATCAACATATATACACATATACGTACCTATATATAGCTCCACAATGCAATGTAAGAGAGGACGGATTTCAACAATACCCACAGATTTTTCACTTTCTCCCGTTTTTTTTCGTTTTTTTTAATGAGCAGCTGTTGTTTAGATCTGAAAATATATAGACTTATAGCCGACGAAAATGACAATTTCGTCGGCCAAAATTTCAAAAGTTTTCGTCGGCTAATGTTTCAGAGAAAGGCCGACGAAAATCAAATTCGTCGACTGAAATCTGAATATAGCCGACGATTTTTGTTTATACTAACGAAAAAAAAGGATCGTCGGCTATTCCCAAACTATGGCCGACGATTTTGTTTTTCTACCGACGAAAAATAAAATCGTCGGCTATTCTATGGAATTACCAACGAAAATTTTTAGTAGTCGGCCGTTTTTTTTTTTATTTCGTAGGGAAAAGCCTTTTTTCTGGTAGTGTGTACTGATATTGTCTCAACTTAACCAAATGTTAAAGTGTCTAAGTTGGGACAATATCGGTACAGTTGATTCACGGACCACGCTTATCGCTGTTTAACATGGTATCAGATCGGGTCTCTCTCAAATTGCGTCTCTAATTTTTCGTCGGCCTAGTATGGGTTCTTTATGTATTTATCCCGTCTCAGGCCTTTCATATTTCTTCCGTTGTTCGTCTTTCATGTTTCTCCCGTTGTGGGCCTTTCATATTTCTCCCATTGTGGGCTTTCAAATATTTCGCCCATTTAGGCTTGTCATCTTGCCATCAGAAAATCTCCCGATTGGTTGTCAATTCATTCCACGTGCTTACCTAGAGCTAAATTGCACGTGAGAGGACGTGTTATAGAAGAGATTCTACATCAGAAAAGTGATAAATAAAATACAACTTATAAGTTGGTGGATAATATCCAATCGTACCGAGACATTTTGTGATTAAAACCCAATACCTTTAAGGTGGCTAAGTTGAGACAATATCGTTACATTTGATCCATAGACCACGCTTGTCACCGTTTAACTGTGAGAGGTTTATAATTAGGATATAATTATTTGATTCAGAACACAAATGCTAATATTTGATTCTTGCACGTATACATATGTTCTCATTTTCTATCTCTTGAGTGAATCTAGCTACAGATTCTGGCTTGTATATATACCCGGCCCGGACACTTGTAACAAATAATGAACTTTTTTTTGTTTCCTGTTTTCATAATTTGAAACAAAACCTGATAATATTTAAATTTAGAGTGGATCGATACAAATTTAGTTTCGTAACCATACAAATTATGTGTGAGCATGGCTCACCGGTGACCGGCCGGGACTAGAGAAGGTAGACCAGAGGCGAACATGAAGGGCAAAGATGCCCTCCGATAAGGGGTATAAATTGATTCGTCCTCTCACTCTGCACATACGTATGATGACCATAGGGTTCTTCATATTCCAAATCACCCCAATAAAACTTGGTTTGTTAAACACTAGATTCTACCATATTAGTATCAACGCAAAAGTTTAATTGCGATCAGATAAACCCAGCTTTGATCAATCTGAGCAAGAATTTTAAAACTATTACCAATGGAAATATTAGCATTAACATTACCTGGATGGCTTGTTGGATCAGTGCCTTCGTCATCACCATTTGTGGTTATTGTATATTTAACTGTGGTAATTTTGAAGTTGAAGGACTAAAAGATGCAAATCTAAATCTAAATTTGTGCTTTACAACAGATCATCATGATTAGATACTATCAAAGGTTGATCCGTTGACGAGTTCACTAAGCTAAATGGGACAGCAAACTAAACTATTGTAGCAAAGGGTTCGATTAGGTAGTCATACACTAGAGGCTAGTCAGCCTGGCAATTTAAGCCGCTACACAGTAACCACCTGCTAACTGGCTGCTTAAAATCCTCCTATTTTTGTCCATTAAAGTTTTATACTAAAAGCATCTCCAATAACCCTACTCAAAAGGCATACTCAACCTCATTTTTTGACTCACCCAAACTTATTACTATTCAAACTCATATTTCATCTCCAACCATTTTGTCAAAATCCATACCCATACCCAAATTTTAATAATTTTATATAATTATTTAACAACAAATGAATTATATAAACTATAGATATTAATTATATAATATATTTTAATATGTGTTGGACCAAATTTAAAAAATTAATTAATTTTTTAAAAAATTTAAAAAATTAATAAGTTGTTATGTTTTCACCGAAAGTCTAATTTAACGTGTCTTTGACACATGTCAAATTTGGATAGGATGGTGATTAGATTTTTACAGTCTCATGACTGACCTCGTCCTCGTCTTAACAATAATTCCTATATGCGATAACATTTCGGATCTCGATGTTGTTATAGGTTTTAGCTCCACATGTCGTCGCTTGAGAGGCTAGTGAAATTGCAAGGAGATGCTCTTATCTTCATCAATCATTTTAGATCCGTCCATAAATATGAGGCCATTCTCTCAATCACAACTCACTAATTCACAAACACTTCTCTCTCATATCAGATTCAAGTTCTTTTAGCTTCGTTTGAAAAATATTGCTCATTGCTACAATGAATAGGTTGAGAAAACTACTAATGAAGGAGGAGGAAGATTCCATCACAAGGAATCGTCAAAGAGCCTTGGTTATGCAAGCAGCTACTTCGCACGTTCAGACGATAAAAGAGAAAGAATCTGAATGGGGTGGTTCACATGAAGGTCGACGATACACCCCTAGAGAGCGTGAAACTATAGATCAACGACTGAAAGCTCTTTACTTCACTTCGCCGTGTAGGTTCCAAGGTGATGTGTTTCGTAGAAGGTATCAGATGCGACCTCATCTTTTTGACCACATGATGCATGATGTCAGTAACCACGACCCATACTTCGTTCAAAAGCTTGACGTCACCGGTCGGCCTGGCTACTCAACAGAGCAAAAGCTGACTTGCGCCATGAGGATGCTTGCTTACGGGCTTCCCGCAGACCTATGTGATGAGTTTCTCGACATAGCAGAATCTACAGCTTTGGAGATTCTAAGTCACTTCACCAAAGCAATATGGACAGTCTACCATAAACATTATGTAACACTCCGAATTTTGAATAATAAAATTCATATTCGACAATGTTAAAATTTACAAATAAACTCAATCACTTGAAAGTTATCATACAATAACCAAGTAAACAATAGAGTTTAAGTGTGTGGCTCGATACATTCAAAATATTACATCATTAACAAAATAGATGTAAGAAAAGAGTCTCTCACTATTACTCTCTAACCCAAAAAAGATAATTACAAGCTAGACCAAGACCTACACCTACTAGCCGTGCGACTCAGATGCCGCCCCCTGGCTTCTGGTCCTCACCTGCAGGTCTAACCCCTACACCATCAATTGGTGCACCGGGTTGTAAACAACGAACCCGGTAAGCTTTCAAAGCTCGTGTGAGTAAAACAAACAAGTTCATGATAAAAATAATTAAATCAACAAAGGAAAACACGTATATTATAAAATTCACTATGCACAATCAACCAAAAGAGTAAGACTAGGGGCGCACTGACCAACGTCATTCCCCTACAAATCTCACAAGGCAAACAGACTAGAGCTCTAACTGATCGTGACCAATCACCCGGCCAAAGGCTTGGTCCCGACATACTTGCCAGAAGGATCCCTTTCACCACTTAGGCGAGATCCTCTCCTCACACATGTAAGATCTTTCACCATTAATGATGAGATCTTACTTCAATCGTTGGTTTCTATACCAACACAACCACACATCACACCACTCACATAATCACATATATGATAAATTCATAACATAATACATTCACCCAATTGCACACTCACATTATATATTTCACGTAAATATATATATACGTAGACATCCACTCAGGAATAGTCCACTAATACCAACTATAGTCATTGATCGTAAAACCCTTTGAAAATCATTTTTATATTAAAATCATTTTACTTACCAATGAACCGTAGTCGATCAAGTTCATTCAATTTAAAACAAATATCAATTCCATAAAATCATTTTGCATATAACGATCCATATAATGTAATTAATTCATAATCAACTCGTATTTAATACGAATACACTGTGGTTTACTCACCTTAATTCACCAAAAATGGTAAATATCCGTTTCGCGTCGGGCCTCGGAGAGAACGGGTCGAATCGGGCTGAAATAGCGTCGGGTCGGTTCGCTACAGTACCGGTCAACGTCAGTCAACGGCGGTCAACGGTCAACGGTCAACGCCAGTCAACGGTCAACGTTGACCGGGTCGGGTCAACTCCGGGTCGGGTCTGAAGCGGGTCGGGTCGAACCGGATCTGAACTGCTGAAACGGGTCGGGTCGACCCGATCGGAGACGTTTCTCGATCCGGTCACAGCGGCTTGAAACGGCGACAACCACCTACACCAAGGGGACCGCAAGGTGAAGACGAACCGATTGGTGGGTGGCACGAGCTCCGGTTCCGCCGGACGCGGTCGCAGCTTCGCCGTGTACGGCGGCAGTTGCTTCCTCCGCTTGCTGCGCCGAGCACAGCCACTTTCCGGTGCCGATTCTTAGCTCAAACGGAAGAGGACGTCGAGATGAACAATTTGACAGGTCGCACGCCTCGATTGGTGGCCGGATGAGGGAGATCTACGCGAAAGAAGCTTCGGATTCGAATTGAAACGATGAACAGTAAATCGCGATAATTCCGGATAATTTCAGAATTTTCTGATTTTTCTGAAATTAAATTACTATTTATAGAAATTTCATATTTTTGGAATAACTTCAACAGGTCGTAACTTTTTCATACGACGTCCGTTTCAAGCGTGCCGCGTGTCTACGAGCTCGTATCGTCGAGCTCTATGATTGTCATGAAGGAAACGTTTCGAAATTCTCAACGAATCAAAAAGTCAACTTTTGGACCCTTCAAACTTAGCGTTTTTCGACTTTTAATTATCGAACACACTCTCGACATCGCGTAACGACTTGACCAACGCATAGAAACATTTCATTACTCGTAAAACATGCTTCCAATAATTACAATAAATTTAATATAATTAACACGATTAAAAATCGGGTTATTACACATTATATTCGTAGTCTATCAAAGGCAGATTTGCGAAGGTTGCTCAATATTGCTGACAAAAGAGGGTTCCCTGGAATGGTTGGAAGTAGTGGAAAAAATGTCCCACCTCATGGCAAGGGCATTTCACTGGTTACAAAGAAAAGCCAACTATCATTCTAGAGGCGGTTGCATCTTACGATACTTGGATTTGGTACGCATTTTTTAGACTTCCAGGCTCCCTCAATGATATCAATGTCCTTGGACAATCTCCTCTATTCAACAAAATTTGTAGAGGTGAGTCTCCTCGAGTCAAATACTATGTAGCTGATCGCCAATATGGCCAATGTTACTATCTAGTTGATGGGATCTACCCGAAATGGGGGAATTTTGTGAAGGCGATTAGAAACCCTATAACGCCAGAACAAGCTCATTTCACAGAGATGCAGGAGTCATTCGGAAAAGATGTAGAAAGGGAATTTGGAATACTTCAAGCTCGTTTTACAATTGTCAAAGGGCCAGCTCGTGGATGGGATAGGGAAGATCTTCAGTACATCATGATGACTTGCATAATTTTGCATAATATGATTGTTGAAGATGAGCGCGACGAAACTGGAGATGTTCATGAAGTCGATTCAGATGAGGTGCCAACAAGACCAAGGAGAGCATAAATATATGACCACTATGAAGTAGATCATGATGTTGATCGTGATCCTTCTGCACTTGGGCAATTCATGTGGCACTACCAGCAGGTTAGATGCCCAATTGTGCATAGAACCCTCCAAGAGGATTTGGTCAATTACCTTTAGAATGTGAAGTAGCATGCAGAATAGAATCGTGTGTGAAATGTCTGTATTTTCATGCTTTTAATAAGTGGCATTGTGCCGATTGTGTGATGTTGTATGTTTGATTTTATATTTATTGTTTGTGTTTAAGATTTTAGTAATGCAATGTTCTTTATTTTGATGAATAAAAGTGAGATTAAATAAACAAATATTTATTCATAATTATAATAGAAGTAAAAAAGTAAAACAATATTTATTCATAATTATAATAGAAGCAACAAAGTATATCATATTTAGTTTCATCCCATCCAATTATTGTCGTGACCGGCTACATATTCATCCCCAAACTCATTGTCAAGATTTGGTGTGGGTATTACATACGACCCTTGTTGCTCCCTTTCAATAATCCTTGCTTGTTTATTTTCCCAATAAGTCCTAACTGGGCCGGAGTATTTTGAAAGATCAACGGCCATTGTGGTTGCATCATCCGCACGCTGCATTTCTAGTTTAGCTTTCTCTCGAAGTTGTAGCCTATGTTCGAGATCATTCTCTCCAAGGTCTGCAATTCTCTTCATTTGAGTTAAGAGTTCAGATGTGTCATCTTGCATGCACTTTTTCTTAGCTGCTCTTTGAGCTTTTTGGCCAGGAGGGCGTGCATGCACAGTTGAAGAGCTTGGGCTGACTTCAACGGGGGTACCTTCTTCGCCCAAGTTAATAGGTGTTAGACCACTACTACTACCTTCTTCGCCTAAGGACAGAGCATTGCTAAACTTTTCTGTATCGATCAATATTGTCCAACAATGCGCAAATTTAAACTCCTCCCCTTTACTCAAAGTGAGATACACCGACTTAACTTGTAATTCCTATATGCACATATAATTTAAAATATATTAACGTCACAAATATGAACTTGTAACTAGTGATTAAGCAACACAGTAAATATTAATTGTAAACATTAATATTAAATAAAAAAAATTAGTTAAAAAAAAAACTTATATATAAAACAAATTACCAAGTCAGTGGCATTTTCACCACTTGCGTGGGTGGCCGCCGCAAGGATAAGAGCTTGACGCCACCTTGTGCAAGCCGGTCTAATCTTTCTCCAACGAGCTTCACACCCTCCTCCCGACCTAGCAACCGAACCGACGGGCTTCCAAGTTTCATACACTTCCCAAATACGATCACATAGTTTTTTCTTCTCTTGATTGGTAGCCTTGTCTCCATCTTCACCAATGGCAACCACCGCCATACACAACACTACATCTTCGGGCTTTTTCCTAGCTTCTCCTCTAACTTTGGTGGTGGCCATTTTTGAAAGAAAAAAAAAATTGAAAACTAGCTAGATGAAGAACAATTGTGAAAATAAAGACTTTGCAAGGAGATGAGAGAAGATTTGGAGTGTAAAACTATGAAGAAAATAAGAGGTATTTATAGATTTTTACAATTTTACTGTTCCAACGGACAAATTATTTTTTCTATATTTTTCAGCATTTTTTTTCTATTTGTTTTCTGTTTTTAAGCTATTTTTCCTTTTTTTTGCTTGTTATCCAACGGCTCTTTTTTCAAGTTGGACACATCTGGGCAGTCCGATTAGGGAAGCCCACAACGGTTACTTGTAGATGCTCTGACGCCATCATGCTTACGTCACGGGCGCGTCGCTCCTCTCCCGCAGTATTTCGTCGTCTAGCGCGAGTGGGCGGCTCCACAAGGGTAAGGCGCATCGCTGCTTCCTCTCTCTGTTTGCAGCTGTGATGCGGGTCCCACCAGCACAGAAATGAGTTTCCATCTTCAAAAGGTTCTAGAATTGGGTTGTGTTTGGGGAAGGAACCCAAATTTAGGTATGGGTTTTAATGGTTGGAGATGAATTTTTTTAGGTTTTGGGTTTGGGTATGGGTTTATATGTATTTGTTGGAGATGCCCTAATGGGTTGGAATCTACTAACAACACATTTAGTGAACGGGCGGAAACATGATGCCCAACGAGGGCCCATTGGAACCCACTAAGCAAAAAAAAAAACCCCACTTCATTAGTGGAACCCATTGATTTTTCACTGATTTAGAGATTTAGTAAAATTAATTGAATGATTTTAGTACAATGATTCAGTAAAATTAGTTAAATGTTTTTGGTTCAATGATATTATAAAATTATTTGCTATTATAATCAATACCACTGATCTTCAGGTGCATAACTCGGTTGATTGTTGAACTGAGAATCACAATAATCCTTTAGTGTATAAAAGAATATGTGTGTGAGAATTGAAGTCCAGTGTTTAGAAGAACATATGTGTGAGAATGTGTGTGTATGAAGTTTCCGTTTCAAAACTACGTATATTAGCTTTTATCATTTTATGTTTTAAATCCTTGAGCTAATTTTTTTTTAAATTTTTTTTTAGAATATAGTTGATAACGGATGATGCTTTTTAGAATATAATTGATAAGGGATGATGCAGCAGTAGAAAGAAGAAGAAGAATTGTTTTGGTTAAAAGGTGAAAGTTGACTTCTTGTTGTTGGTTATCGTGTAGAAGGTTGCCTAACACTATTGATCAAGTAGAGCGTGCATAATGCATTAATTGTGGAGTAAAAGTAGAAATATTTTTCCATTACATCTAATAATGCATTCACTAATGATTCATTTGTTGAGAAGTTGATAACACAATTGAGTTTTTTTAGGGAGACTTTTGTCAGATGGAAAAAATTTTGTTGTTCAATGTTGTGCGCATAATCTGAATGAACTGATTATTCAATGACAAAGATACGTGAGTGTATCAAGTACATCAAGGGTTTTATGACAAGGAAAGAAAGATTTTCAGAGTGTATTACTGAAGTAGGTATGGGGGGTAGTAGATGGCAACTCACTGAGATATAATTTCTTATCCTTGGTCGACTTTGTATTAATTTCTTATCGTTTCATCATGTGAATATTTATCCGGATTTTAATTTATTTTATTTTTATATATTTTAAAACAAGATGAGATACAGTTGAGCAACTCTCTAGAGACGTGTTGGAATTAACATTGGACGAACAAAACAAAACCAATTAAAGATCTTTGTATTTTAGTTTATCTAGTGTTATGAGTTATGACACTCGATGTGACAATAGTGATTTAGAAGAGTAGTGCTAGGGAGACCAAAACTTTATACTAATTTTGATTATCAAATGACACGGCAAGTGCTATATCATTATTTTTTTAAAAAAATTTGTTGACATGGATGTCCTTGTTGGATTTAAAATCAATCTCATGTTTTCTCAAAATTACAAAAAACTCATATGTATAAATTTACAATTGTTTGCCAAAAAAATAATTAATGATAATTGAACAAAGTTTTATATACACTCTCTAAACTACTTAATACAGATACCTATTATTATATATTTCAAATATGAATATGTAAGTATATCAAATGACCAAAACATACATATGTAATAATTAAGAAAATCAGAAGAAAACAAATATAAAAAATCAAAAATTGTTGTAGAATAATCGGAATTGGTCTACTCATTTCATTGATAATCCCCTTTATATAGGGTGAGTATTACAACGGTAATAGGAAATACATTAATGACAATAATGACTACATAATTATCTATCGTCAGTTACATTGACGAAGGCACATAATACGTTTTTCCTTCAACACTCCCCCTTGTGCCGAGTCAGAGATAAAATAGTGCATGTGGTGTTGCCTCATTAAAAACCTTGCCAAGTAACAAAAACCCAATGGGAGAAAATAAAACTTTGGTCGAAGGACAAAAAGAGCGCAACACACCTATTACATTTGAAAACAACATGTATGTGCTAGACTCCCCCTGATGTCTGCACCTCCCCCTGATTTTTACATTAATCATGGGATTCTCCCTGATTCTTTCATTTGATCAAGGGAGCTTCAGTAACATTAGCATAGTTATGCATTTTCACATGTTTTTCCAAATATGACTTTGAGCAATGATTTAGTAACTAAATCTTGCCACATCGTCCTCAGATCCAACTTGATTTACTTTGATCTTGAGGATAAGGTTGTTCATGAACTGAATACATAGGTTCATATTGAACATCAGGTTCACTCGTGGTATGACCTTCATATAACAAAATAGTCATAACTTCGTCTAGAGTATGAGTGAACCATTAAGAGATTTGAAATTGATCTGTGACAACAGATTTTCTTATTTCACCTTTAATGCGTTTTTCTTTACGCATAGTTAGCTATGACGTGGATAATTTCTTTATCATGTCACATTCTATGTAGAGATTGAATAAGCCCAAATCTTTCATATCTTTAATGAAAGAACGATTTGCGTTGCGTAGGCGCAGAGCTAAATATAGCTTTACAAATTTACATCGAATGAGAGGTCGAGTCTTACATATTATGTTTAAGTACAATCATGCGTCATTGCACTTGTATAGGAATTTCATTTCCCAATACTTCTTCGTCATCTTCCTTTAGATGAAAAACGGATCTATTGTTAGAGTAAAGACTTCAACTGATCATGGGAATATCTGTAGGCCTCACTTTATTCTTTAGAGTGCCTAAGCCGATTGATGGATGATCACCATCATTACAGTCCTTGAGTTCCATTTCAAGACTGTGTATTCCCAAAATCTTTTTCATTCTCAACTTAGGATTTACAATACACTGAGTTTCTCTTATTTCATTTAGAGTTCATATATATCCACAATGAAAACGCAAGGGCATAATTCATCAATCCCTTTCCAATCAAGTAGTCACTTTAGTGAACGTTCCGATTTCTTTTGCAAACGTACTCATGTGATCTAGAGTCACTTGATTTGGGTGGATCAAGTCCGTTTAGGATCCTCATGTATATCTCTTAATTTAGATCCCCATAGAGATATATGTTTTGATCACTTTTCGTAAGCTGCATGTTCAGTTTTTCAGAAACTACCAAACTGACAAGGTAGTGGAGTGCAATGACATCCATTACGAGAGTTTGTCTCATCGTAGTCCATTACGAGAGAATATCTCCTCGTAGTCGATTCCAGTGCGTTTTTGAGAGACCTTGCGCCATAAGGTGAGTCTGCATACTCTTATTCTCATTACGCATTCTAACAAAGATATATTTGATAGGGTTTATATTTGCGGTGTCGGCGTCACCTGCCCAAAAGACCTATCTCTTTGTTTATACTGGATCGCTTCTTTCCATTAGGCCAGTTTACTAAGTTGACATTTTTCAACGAAGTATGGTTCGATAGTAGACTCATTATTCCACGTCCTCATGTACACTAGTGTAATGTGTTTGTAGAGATCTCTATACTTTAAGGATTGGTTCTAACATTTGAGGCGTCCCCCAATGATAACCACAATCCATAAATATTCTCATGAGACGGATTTGAGTATCACTGATCAATAGATCAGGTTGTGCCAAACTTGTTTTCTTCCTTTACACAAGTATGTATCGAACTTAAGGTGGCCTCCCCCTCTTCCTTGGAGAGCCACGGCCTGTGACGCCATTTATGCCACTTATGGCGTCACCATGCCACCATCCATGGTGGCAGTGCAATACCCAATTCCTCTTGGGTGGTACCATGTCCTTTTGATAAAACACAATCCTTGCAGGTATATTTGCAGCAGGTTTATATGATCTCGTCACTTTAATGTATAAGATATGTACACACCTTACTTTGTGTGATTTTTGGGGATCGAGATGAGACACAGTGGGGACAAACCACGACAATTCATGTCGTTCCACTTGAACATGTTTGTTCTTATCTCCCCCTAACGACGGGAAGACTGTCTCATCAAAGTGACACACCGCAAATCTAGTGGTGAGGAGATCGCCTGTCAAGGTTTCGACATAGCGGACTATAGCTGGAAGTTCATATCCATCATAAATATTTATTCATCTCAAGTAACCCATCATTATGCGCTGTGGCGGCGCAATTTTAGCACATAAAACATTTAATGGAGCTCAAGGATTGTAGATCCGTGTCAATCCAAAAGAGCTCAAGGATTACAAGTTCGTTTGAAATCCTTTAAAATCCTCACACATAGTCACTAGCTATGGTGTAAATTGGTTCAATGATGATGGTCATAGATGAAAAAGTAACGCTGCATGCAAAAATTGCACAACCCAAAACGGAAGTATTGGTGTGCTTTACCAATATTAAGACTATTACTGTAGCCTTTTCCGTGAGACCAATTGGGTTTTTATATAGGAATATGATGTCCATTACAAATCCCATATTGGTGTAAATTATGGTGTAATCCTTTAAAATCCTCACACATAGTCACTAGCTATGGTGTAAATTGGTTCAATGATGATGGTCATAGATGAAAAAGTAACGCTGCATGCAAAAATTGCATAACCCAAAACGGAAGTATTGGTGTGCTTTACCAATATTAAGACTATTACTGTAGCCTTTTCCGTGAGACCAATTGGGTTTTTATATAGGAATATGATGTCCATTACAAATCCCATATAATAAGCCATAAAATCATCACACCTACGGAAATTAACCCGGCCTAGGTGCTTTGACTTTCTAGCATAAGCAGCATAAATTTTAATTGTGGATGGTGTCATGACACGTGACCAGCGTGTTGACACAACAACCAACACCATAAAATATCTAAGGTGTCCGCAAGTTGGTTGAATCAATCCACTAAATCCTCTTTGGATTCAATATAAGAATATAATGAGAATGCATTTGTCCTTTGCATATGATGGTGTCAATCATAAATTTTACGAGTTGGCTTTGAATGATATACTTTTATTCAAAAAATCACGATGGATGGCAGAAGCATAATAGGATATAAGTGCATATACTTGTGCATCAAATATATTATAATGCCACCTTAGGGGAGCGGTGGAATTTAGGGATTGAACACACGTCTTCAACCCTACATGAATTGTATCGAAATAATATTTGAGGATAAAATGTTCTTTGATCATCCTCAGTTTCGTG
The DNA here is from genome assembly GCA_963682095.1 of Potentilla sterilis. NCBI lineage: Eukaryota > Viridiplantae > Streptophyta > Magnoliopsida > Rosales > Rosaceae > Potentilla > Potentilla sterilis. Next base: position 24,641,705 of record OY821762.1, on the reverse strand, counting down.
TGTGAACCATATTCTTCCGGTGTTTGCTTCTATTCATCCAAAATATGGGTGTCCATAGTAATTTCTTTAATGTTCGGATCACCAGATCAAAGCCAATGTATGTCAGATTTCCAAAAATATCATTTTCTTTTGACTTTGGGTTCAATTAGCGGTTACATATAACCCACTAAGTTGACATATAAACTTCTCTAATACTCATTTACATCCGCAGTCATTAGAGGTAATGCAAAGGAGCTCAGATGAAATTCTCATCTATGTCTTTATACATGAACATCGTGGCATAAATTTCTTTAAAATGTGGAACAAATTCAATTTTCTTTTATCGCATAAATTGTCAATTTGACATATGCTCAATATATACATCGAAACGTAACTCAAGTTCTTTAGAGTAAATCGATGGGGATTGTAATAAAAAGGTATTGTAATCCCAGTTAGGCAAGTGCATTATGAATCCCAAAGGAAAAGATATACCGATCCTTATCACTTTCTTTGATATACTAATCATTATCATATACTATTGATATAGTACTACTGTTCTTCAGTACTATTATTTTAGGGATTACATTGTGCGTTTCTTTGCACACGGTTCTTTGTTTCATGCCTATATTATGATATGTTGCTTTACTTTATGCAATACTTTACAAAGTTAGATGCAGAAAATTGAATCATGTATATTATGAATAAAATTTAAATAATCTCAATTCATCGAGAGAAAATTTAAAAGTTAACATGCCAACGATGACATTCAGTCTTGTCCAATTAGAGATAGAAACTTTAAGACTAAAAGTCTAATTTAGGCGTAATAGCCTTTTATAAAGATATCTTGTAAATTTAAAAATAGACTAATCAAAGTCTATCTTAGATGGAGTCAAATCCTTTTTGGCTCTTTTAATGGCTGCAATGATGAGATGTGTCATTTGACATATTCTTCCCATATGGTATGTCTTTAGTTGTAAATTCATTTTCGATGTTCTTGTTGGATATTGAAGATACTTTTCCAAAAAATCCACGTACTCGTATGATTCTTCATACTTAGTGTAAGTCGTAGCTAATTCTTTGCTAGCTTGTAATGTACGTATGAATAGTTCATTAATTTACAACAATGGCAGTGCTTCATTGCACATGACGTGTCCCCTAGATCATCTTTCAAATGGTACATTATTTCCACTTACTTTTGGATGATTATATGAATTTTACGTCCATGGTAATTATTATTTGTTTTAGGGTTATGGCATTACTTTGCACATTTTGTTCCACGAAATATCTTTTTCTCAGACCTTACATCGTCATTACCCTTTGTTTTCTCAGATGTTTCATCGTCATTTCCCTTTGTTTTAGGGTGATTGCATTACTTTGCATAATTCGTTTCAGGGATTTATTTATTTTTTTTTTTTTTCAGACCTTAAGTTGTCATTCAAGATATTGAAATTATATATTTAGCTATTTACATAAAGCAGTTCGTATAAATATACCATGCTCAAGCCTTTGTTGGCTCAATAGGGGAATTTGGTACTCAAGTTCTTCAGAGTCCAATGTGTCAAAACCAAACTGTGATGGTTAAACCATCTGTAAAATATAGGAAGAAGAGAGTGTATTAGTTTCGCAGTCTAAATAACATTCACGACAACTAAAATAAACCAATATACATTATGGTAAATCCGATGCTTTGTGAAATTACATTATCACAGTAAAATTTTAGTTTCTCCATTTTCATTGCATGTGAAGATATTGAAATTCCATTATCGTTAATTTTTTACACAATTAATAAGATATCCATCTTGAAAAATTTTCAAGAAAAAAAATTGGATTTCAAGACCGAAACTTGTAATGGTCATATTTTTCTTACTTCGTGAAAATACTTTTTCACAGTATAGGTTTGTCCATTTTTCTTTATATTACAATGCTCATGAAATTACATTATCATGGCAATACTCAAACTAAATAACATGTTAAATAAAAAATAATTATTTAACATAATAAAATAGACATATAATGATGCTTAAATTTCATAAGTATATGTCATGGTCTAATAAGATAAGTTTGAGCATTATATCATTAACGATTTAATGAAAATGATAACTTTAATTAGATCTTACTTGTTAGTTTGCCAAATAAACTGCATATGATACAATTGCTCGATCTCCGACTCTAAATAATCGTCACATATTGATCGTCGCATCGTAATTGATATGTCACATAAAAACAAACAATATTCATATGATTAGTCACTTTAATCATATATATTTCACATTTATCATATAAATTAAATAATTTCATATGATTTTCACATTTAAACAATATCGATATAAATAGTCACACAGTAAATAGTCATATAGTGAATATAAATTACTGTATGGTAATTTCAAAAATTACCTTTGTATTTTATCCCAAAAAAATCCTTTTTTTTTCTTTTTTTTTTCGGGTTGGGTCAGGCCCAAGGGGCTGGGCCGGGTCGGATCAGGCCCAAATCCGGGTCGAGATCAAGCTTCTGCCGACGAAGCTTTGTCGGCAAAGGTCGGGTCCGATCTGAAGGCAGGAGCGGCGGAGGCGTCGCGGCAGAGGCGCGGAGCGGAGGGCAAGCCGGAGTCGTCTCTGCAGAGACGGGGTGCGATCGGGGGTCGTCCGAGCAGTGGACGATCGTGGCGAGGCGATCGGGGCGAGGTGATCGGGGCGAGGCCGAGCGCAGGTGGTGAGGCGATGCGTCGACGGATTCGTCTGGGTTGACCGGCGACGGCGTCGGGGCTACGGGGTCGTGGCTTCATCAGTGAGCGGCGATGGCTAGGCTAGGGCAGATGCGGCGCAGCTAGCGAGATCGGGAGGCTCGCCGGAGTATGTGATGGGCAGGCCTGGCGGCGATGGCGGCGGAGCAGAGATCGGCAGGGTGCCCAGAGAAGAATTCTGGGTGCCATGAGATTTTTCCATTCTCTGCCGACAAAACTGTCGTCGGCAGAGTTTAGGGTTTACTTTTACCGACGAAGGATTTGTCGGGAAAAAGGGTTTCTGGGGAGGGGATCTTCTTTGTCAACGAAAATGTTGCCGGCAGAAGTGTTTTTCTGGGGTTTTTTCAAGGACGAAGACTTAGGGTTTTTTTTTTTTCTCTCTGGCTAAAGCAAAGTGCTGATAACGTGTTTTAGAATAATCGGAATTGGTCTACTCATTTCATTGATAATCCCCTTTATATAGGGTGAGTATTACAACGGTAATAGGAAATACATTAATGACAATAATGACTACATAATTATCTATCGTCAGTTACATTGACGAAGGCACATAATACGTTTTTCCTTCAACAAAAATTTATTTTTGGAAACTAATAAAAGAATACGATAAAAAAGAAAATTAATAAAATAAGAAAATAAACTCCTATAAGAAATTTGAATTATTTTTAATGAGAATTTAAACAATCAATTCCTCTCTTTATCTTCATGAAAAAAATTATAATTTCTTTTCTTAGAATTCTGAATTAAGTAGTAATTTATGTTGAAAACATTATGATTTTCATTTTCTTAAATTTCATCTTGTTCTTTTTTCTTTTTTTTGTCTAAATACAATGATGAGAATGTATTAATTCTTCATTTTACTTAGCATTTTCATGTTTAAGAATTTGAAGAGAACGATAATAGATTTGTAATGATTTTGTAAAGTAGCATAAATAGTCGATTTGAACATCTACAAAACGTCAGTATAAAGTAACATACTAATCATAGTAACTTTGTATAGTCAAATAATAGGGTATTTCATAATTTTTAGTTCAATGGTATTTTAGGTAGTTTGAGTTGTGTATTTAGTAGAAATATGAGATTCATAATTTAAATGGGTAGTGTATTGAGTATGTATGTGTATTAACTAGTTTGGAGAGTATATTTAAAACTCCTCTTGAACAAAATACCAAATAATTTAGAAAAACATAGACACAATTCTTCTAGTAATATGGCTCTCTGCAATTTTTTTTTTTTTGAAAGGTGGATAGGGCAAAGAGCTCTGAACAATATGTGCATGTTTGGTACAAGGGACTAGCTGATATTGCACTAAATAAGAGGTACAAAGTAGTGTGAGTTATGTTTGGTGTGGGGGAGTATTAAAATAAATGGTACTAGTTAAGGCCTGTTTTTTTCTCTCAACCTCCTTAGGTAGTGTTATTGTGGGTACTCATTTTTGAGACCCCAAGTTAACACCACCTCTCTCCACCTTTCTCTCTTTCTCTCTCTCTCTCTCCTCCTTATGTAGTACTACCTCACTAAACATGGTACAAATTAGTATTAGGTAAGCCTACTCAAGTGAGGGTAGGCCAAGTATTGATAATAGAGTGACTCACAATAATTCCGAGTACCAAACGTGCACTATTATTATTAGAATTTAAATGAGCAAGACTAGACTGCGAAGGAGACATAATACCTGAACTCTGAGTAATTTTAGAAGTGGAAAATATATCTTTATAGAGAACATCTTGAATAATGGCATGACTCTCCCCTAACCAAAACTCATCCAACTCCGAATAACTAGCAAACTTAATTAACCTGTTAGCCACGCAATTTGCTTCAGGATAGATGTTTTGCACTTGAATTGAAGGGAAAGCATCCATGAGGCTCTATGCAGTCTTGATGCTCATATCTTCATTGAAAAAAAATCGTGATGCTCAGATCAATTAGAATGAACCATTTAATAATAATGAAAGCCGCAAATGATTATAAGTGGGTAAACTCTATCTCTTTTCTGCAGCTCGTGGTCCTATATCCATCCCCACTTCTCATCCCCACACCTAAAACCCTGATTTCTTCTCCATTACTCTTATTGATTCTCCAAAATTAAGGACACCTCCAAGTCAATGAGAAGAGAGGAGAGACGACCGAATGGGTTCAAAAGATGATAAGAGGGTATCAGATGTTTGTATCCAATAGATTTATCCATGAAAAAACATATATATTTTTATTTTCTTTATTAGATTAGGACCTTTCATTCGTGACACTAGTTTCGCATACATGGAAGCATCAGTGCCCAGAAACTAGAAAGAAGAGATCTTCTTAAAACGAAAAAGACAAAAGTAGAAGTGCCCAATCTCTGCTTATGCTTGGATTTGTTATGTACTTCTTCATTTTTCTCTACTAATATTTGGAACCAGTTTTATTTTTTTAAAGATTTGGGTTTTGATATAATATACATTTTTTTTTTCTCAAAAATGTACACTGCTCTTTTAAATTGAAAATAAATACATATCATTGAAATTTCTAAAATGAGATCGAAGAGGTGGCATATGCCATATCATTTGCCAATCAATTTTTGTATAAATATTTAGTGACTAAATCATTTGCCAAACTAAAATGTGCTAAAGTGTAGTAGTTTTAGGTAATATTGTAGTTTGACAATAAACTCACTTTTATATGACAATTGTGGCCTTAAAACGTGTTTTAATTTTAATAATGATAAGTTAGAAAATAGTTCAAGAAAAGGAGGAAAAATAAATAAAAATGAATTTCGCTAGCTACTTGATTATTATAAGAGTTTTTTTTAAACAGTAGGTGCGGAAATAGTTCAACAAAATAAACAAAAAAAAAAAATGAAACTTGGTTTAAATTTAAAATAATACTCATTCAATCAATTTTATGTTTTTGACGGGTTTTTATTTTTAATCAAAGTAAGTCCATTGATTAATAAATAAGTACATAAGATGTGGTACAAGAGCTAATACCAACACGACAATATAGAAACTCGTACTATTAGATTTCACAAAGGAAATCATAGCCGACAGAATAGCTGAATAGCTGAAGCAAACCAGACGCATTGAAGAAGATCATAAACAAACTAGCCAGGATCACAATTAGCCGAAACATGTCGATCGACTTTAAAATCGATTAAGCTGATTTTTCCCTCTAACGTTTGCAAACTTGATGGCCAAAATTCAATCATCAATTAAAATCCTGCAGAAAATAGTTTAGTGGTCAGTAAGGGCAATAGTATAGGAGAGGGGGAGGGGACTTTAAATATGGATGCAAAAGTAGAAAAACTATATAAAGTAAATGAATGAGACGAAATAAGTTAGGAACTACACCAATTCACCTCCATTTATAATTCTTCATTGATTAATCTTAAAAAATATTCAACAATTATGTAATTAACAACAAACAAGAATAACTATAACAACATTGAAATTATCCTTTTTACTTTCCGAAAATTATCTAATGTCGTGAAATCATTTTTCGCGAGAAACATTTCCTAATAGGTATACTATCTCTGACAGTAGGAGTCCAGTAAATCATGTAGAAATCATTATGATTTATAAAAATTTGTTCGTTGATTAAAGTGTAAATAGCGTGAAAACACTCTCTACCCAAATCAATAAGAATCCTATGTTTTTTTTTTGGGCCAATTATAAAAAAGGGCTATTGAAAGCCCATAATTAGAAAAAAAGCCTAAATTTTAAAGGTCTTATAAAAAAGGACAGCAGTTAACAAATAACCAAAATATATTACATAATTACGAAATATGCCACTATAAATTTTGCAAGCGAGATGTGAGACTTGAGAACATGACCGATCGGCTCCGGTACACCAACTCCTTCTTCGTCAATCTCTACCCCTACAACCTGTTTCGGGCGGGTCCTCTCTACAACCTGTTTCGAGCAGCTCATCTCCGGCAAGGAAGACGCCGCCAACAACTTTGCTAGAGGGCACTACACCATCGGGAAAGAGATCGTCGATCTCTGCCTCGATCAGATCCGAAAGCATGATTATCATCACTACACCATCGATAACTCATGATTATCATCATCATAATCTGAATTGAGAACTCATCAAAATTCGAACTACCTTAAGCACGAATTCCATGGCGATCGAAATTGAGAACTCATGATTTCCGTGATTATGCAGAAGATGATCGGATGAGGTTTAGCGTGATCGCCGCTCGTGGTGGCGAGCGAGGAATCGAATTGAGGGGGTAGGGGTACTTGTATGGAAACTCGTAGCCGGAAGCGGGCGGAGGCCACCTCATCAGCCCCTTCATCATAACTTCTTTTGGTCGCACCAACACCACTCTAGTCTCACTTTTCAGGTACCACACTATTGATTTGATATGATGATAACAGGAATTTGTTGGCTTTGGATTGTGAGAGGGTTTGATTTGACTCGATTCCCCACTTAACATTTATGTCCTAGAGAACACTTGCATTATACTGAAAAATGAGGAGGAAAAACATTTTGAAATGCAGTGTCGTATGCATGGTGTTAAGTAGTAATCATTCTGTGATATCAATTTGACGCAGGAAACACGTCAAGGTGCCATTTGATTAACATGGGTGGATGTTGAAATCCATTTCATTTGCCTTGGTGTTGTTATTCTTGCTAATGCGTATTGTGTGCTCATCATTGTTGGCAATTACTTGTTGTTTGATTTCAGCCCTCAACGATGTTGCCTATCTAGTTTTGTATCATTTACTAATCATCTGGATGCCCTGGTTGAATCTTCAATATATATATTGTGTTGCTTGCTTGTTTTTATGTTCTTTTTTGACACTCAAATATGTGTTGTTAGTGTTACCTGATGTATTTTAACATGTATTCCTACATCAAGATATCAGCTGCTTGTGCAATAAAGCAGCAACCCTTAGTTTATTTGGTTGTTTGAGTGCCAATGCTTAGTTATGTTTCTTATTGCAAGTTACTATATTTCTTAAGCCCTCTCTTGGCATGCAAATGTGTGCTGCATCTTTGAATCAGGACCACCCCGTTTGTGTTTAACAATCACTCTAACATGTTCTGATTTCATTATCCAGGAGCATTACAATGCAGTGAGTTGCTGAGTTGGTGGACTTGTCTCTGGAGGCTGTATTCGAGAATCTGTTGAATTCACTTTGTTACATATAGGCTGCATCCAGCAGTAGGGAATCATATTTCAAGATAGAATCCAACGGTTTCTATGGAGGTTATTATGTGTATTGGATCTTCGATTAGGAAATGTATGGATTTAATGCTATAATGTATTTTTGATATATTGCTCTTGATGAGCTTTGGTTCATTTTGTTATGATTTATTTTTCTCCTTCCCGGAAAGTTCATCGTCATCACCTGCAACTCCGATTCTAACTTCACCGATAAAGTAACTGTTGATGTAACAAGTACAGTAACTATCTCAATAACTATCACCAGTAACTATGGAACTATCAAACTAACTATCGAAATAACTATCTCAGTAACTATGAAAGTAACTATGGAACTATCCAAGTAACTATCACAGGTAACGAAAGAACTATCCAAGTAACTATATATGCAAGTAACTATGGAACTATCGAAATAACTATCCCAGTAACTATGAAAATAACTATGAAACTATGAAAGTAACTATCACATGTAACTATGGAGCTATCCAAGTAACTATGCAAGTAACTATGGAACTAGCCAAGTAACTATCCATGTAACTATCCAAGTAACTATCTTAGTAACTATGCAAATAACTATAGAACTATCCAAGTAACTATCCCAGTAACTATCCAAGTAGATATGGAACTATCAAAGTAACTATCCCAATAAGTATCACATGTAACTATGGAACTATCCAACTAACTATCAAAGTAACTATCCCATTAACTATGAAAGTAACTATGGAACTATCCAAGTAACTATCACATGTAACTATGGAACTATCCCAGTAACTATGCAAGTAACTATGGAACTATCGAAGTAACTATTCAAGTAACTATCACATGTAACTATCAAACTATTCAACTAACTATCTAAGTAACTATCACAGTAACTATGAAAGTAACTATGGAACTATCCAAGTAACTAACACAGGTAACTATGGAACTATAAAAGTAACTATCCTAGTAACTATGGAACTATCCAAGTAACTATCACAAGTAACTATCGAACTATCCAACTAACTATCAGTAACTGTCCAAGTAACTATGCAAGTAACTATCCAAGTAACTATGCAAGTAACTATCCAAGTAACTATGCAAGTAATTATGGAACTATCCAAGTAACTATCACATGTAACTATGGAACTATCCAAGTAACTAACACAGGTAACTATGGAACTATAAAAGTAACTATCCTAGTAACTATGGAACTATCCAAGTAACTATCACAGGTAACTATGAAACTATAAAAGTAACTATCCTAGTAACTATGGAACTATCCAAGTAACTATCACAAGTAACTATCGAACTATCCAACTAACTATCAGTAACTGTCCAAGTAACTATGCAAGTAACTATCCAAGTAACTATGCAAGTAACTATCCAAGTAACTATGCAAGTAATTATGGAACTATCCAAGTAACTATCACATGTAACTATGGAACTATCCAAGTAACTATCCATGTAACTATCTAAGTAACTATCTCAGTAACTTTGCAAATAACTATGGAACTGTCCAAGTAACTATCCAAGTAACTACCCCAGTAACTATCTCAATAACTATGCAAGTAGCTATGGAACTATCAAAGTAACTATCCAAGTAACTATCCCAATAACTATCACATGTAACTATGGAACTATCGAACTAACTATCGAAGTAACTATCCCAGTAACTATGAAAGTAACTATAGAACTATCTAAGTAACTATCACATGTATCTATGGAACTATCCAAGGAACTATCCTAGTAACTATGCAAGTAACTATGGAACTTTCCAAGTAATTATTCAAGTAACTATCACATGTAACTATCGAACTATCCAACTACCTATCTAAGTAACTATCCCAGTAACTATGAAAGTAAATATGAAACACTGGAAGAAATTGAGATGCCACACTGAATAAATAACGTCCATATCCACTCACTCAGCAAACTAAGCATAAAAGTATGTTTAGGACAACAATGTGTGCTCAGAAGCCAAGCGTAACAATTCAATTGCATCGAAGATCCAACACAAAGTGAGATTTTCTTACATGTTAGCTGCTCATCACTGCTAATAAGTAGAAAACAAGTTTATCAAGACAATACAACAGTAACTACAGAAATAACTAGACATGATAACAAAGCTGATGAGAGCTAGGCATGACACAGAGCTTTAGAACATCCAAAGCCCTAAAGAGACATACTACGTAACAACAAATACACTGAAGTTAGAGTGCTCAGAAGCCAAGCGTAACGAATCAATTTCATTGAAGATCTCACACAAAGTGAGACCTTCTTATATGTTACCTGCTCATCACTGCTACTACAAACCAAAGTAGTTTATCATAATAATACAACTCTAACTAGATAAACAAAACAATGTCGCGGTTCTTAAGAAAGATCAGCCTTTAATTCAAACCTAAATGACTGCTCAGAAGCCAAGCGTAATAAATCAATTTCATTGAAAACCTCACACAAAGTGAGATCTTCTTATATGTTAGCTGCTCATCACTGCTAGTACCAAACTCTCGAACACATTTCGATTAACTAAACTAATGGCAGCACACAAAATATGCATCAACAAAACATCGTATCGAATCGCAAATTGAGCATTCGGTACCCGATTGAAGCTAGCAAGTTTGAGAAATAGTTACGGTGGTAATTGATCCTTCAAGTCTTTATGCCTCACCACCATTTTCATATTCGAGATTTCACTACTCCGGTAAGTACTCCCCTCCGACCCCTCGGACCTCATGCTCGGCGCGTATATCGGCACCGCTTGGGACGGCTGCGCCGCCACCGACTCAGCCGAACCGATGCGTCGAAATTGGACCGGGTCCCCATCTCGGATCTCGATTCTCCGAGGAGCTCGTCTTGCTGTAGAGATCGTGATCGCCCCACTTGATGTTGTTGAGGTTGATTCCGATGTGGTTTCCGTCGGGGTTGTTAAACTCGGGGTTGCGTTCGGAGTCGAACTCGACAGCGAGGAACAGCACGACGACGGGGACGTTGGTGAAGAGGCCGAAGTACTGGCTGGCGAGGGAGATGAGTGGCGAGGTGGAGTTGGTGAAGACGAAGCAGAGAGAGAGAGAGAGGGGAGAGGGAGTTTTGAACTTTAGAGAGAGAGAGTTTTGATCGTATCATGTAAGAAAGAAGAAAAAAACAAGAAGAGGGTATTATGGTCCCTAATGATACTAAAAATAGCCCTTTTTTATAATTTGGTGAAATAGAATAGACTTTTTTATGATAAACATATTAAAAAAAGGTCCTTATTTATAAAGTGAAAAACAAGGAGCTTTTTTTCTAATTTTCAAATGTGAATAGCCCTTTTTTCTAATAGATAGTTTTTTTCCCTATGATTTACTTCATTAATAACATAACATTTTATAATCATATCAAAACTAATAACATAACATTTTATAAAAATATCAAAACTCTACGCGGTCAAAGGCCAACCTACACCAATCAATCCAACCAACATAATATAAACAAATTAAGCTGCAAAAAGAAAACCGGCCCAAATCTGAAGAGGAAGCCCAGAAGAAACAGACGCAAGCCATCTAAGCAAAATCAATCAACACTTAGCATCCTACAACACGTTTAGAAGAGGGAGACGACGAAATCCAATGAGGCCTACATGGCTTCAATGTGGAAGGATAAGAGGCAAGGGAATATCAGATCAGGTAGTAGCATAAGGAGAGAAGCAAGTGAAGAGCTTCATGAGCTTCAAGTGGATGCCCACAAAGGGCAGCGAGCTCCCACTGCCAAGTCGACTCGTTGGAATGAAACCGAACACGGAAAGACAGAGGAAGACATAGGAGCCGGCATGTGGTGAGGTGAAGAAAAAAGTTTTTGTTGGCAGTTTCTTGATTAGAACGAATAATAAGAAGAATATTAACTTGGATAACTTATTAGAGAGGATTTATAAAAAAAAAAAAAAAAAAAGAGTGAAAAACTTTGAGGTCTTAATGGGTTTTGACGGGGGTAATCCACGACCCCAACCGGTTCAATCCAATGTAACTCACTAAAATATATAGCGGGTTATAATAATGGATCGATTCCACTAAAAATGCCAACCATATAAGACTCGTCTATTAATAGCCGAACCTGCCCATTAATCATGATGGTAGAGATGTTGGACTTGTGTAGAAATCTCGCCTAGTCATTCAAAAAACTTTCTAGGGTTGTGTGGTTTTTTTTATTAAATAATTTATGCCTTTTATATATGTCAGTGAGGTTTGAACCCATAACATCGACGTTGTCAACTAAGCCACAGACTGACAAAGGTTGTGGTTTGATTATCAAATGCTATTATGTCCTTAAAATGATACGTCTCCGAGGTTTGCATCATATTCTTTCAAGATTTTGATCAAGAGTAACTCAACTATGTTCTTTACACGTAAAAAATATATACCATTTGGAGTAGTTCAACATACATTAATGCGCTTGAAGGGTTGATAAAATTTCCTCTCTGTTGTAGGAAGGTTATTTCCGTAACTTCGTGGATGTATCTTGACCTAATTAGACTAGTATAGTCGATTCTGTAATAGATAGGGAATCCCTGATTTGTCGGGATACTTGTTGTAATGCCTATATAAAGGTCTCTCTATCAATCAATAAAGATACAGTTCTCCCTATTATCTTTTCTCCTTGAACACGTTATCAGCACGTAACCTCCCTGAGCCCTAGAAAAACCTTGATAACTTTTTCCTCCTCCTCCATCCCTTCCATCGACCACTTGCCTATTCGCCCGCTCGCCGGCCCGCGCGCTCGCCAACCTACTCGCTCGCCCGCCAACTCGCTCGCTCGCTCGACCTCCCGCCCATTCTCTCGGCCGCCACGCTCATTCGCTTGGTGGCCAGCACGTTCGCTCGGCTTGCTCGCTCACCATCAACTTTTCAAGATAGCTCCTTCAGATTACTCGCGCAAGAAGAGGCTCGAGAACCAGACAAGAGTCAAAGAACAAGCTTTACGCTCTCATTCCTTTGATCAAAAGGTAAAAATTTTCTAAAAGTTCCTGTTTTTGAACTATAGATATATTATATCGGGCGCTATTAGCCTTTCTTCTACTCCGATTCCGGCCATTCTTAAATCGCCGATGAGACCTAGAATGGGGAATTCATCACCCCTACGGTCGTAGTTTTAAGTGATGGTCCTGGGGGAATCACGTTGAAAGAGAATTAAAAAAAAAAAGGATGCTTATGTGGATGTCTGAGTACACCACTGTTTGAAGGTGCGAAATGATGTCGCCGGTTTATGCATCAAAAGAAAAAAAAAATATAATATAATACTTTTACATCGAAAAAAAATAAAAAATCACTTATGTGACCGAATATATCCCTTATAATTCCAATATATACTTGATAGTATCTGTTTAAAGTGATACTAATCCGACGTTTTATTCTCTTGTAGATGTCGTCGTCGTCACCGTCACGCCCTGATTTTGATATCTTGGATCTTCAAGGCAAAGACTACCATCGATGGGTTTCCGATGTGGAAATTATTTTCCAGCCCTTCTGACTGATGTAGCCGCCACCATCCCTTTTGGGGACCATGCTAAGGCTCAGGCCCTCATGTATTTGAGGCACCATATCCACCCGACTCTGAAGCGACAATATTTGTCGATAAAATATCCCAAAATTTTATAGGACACGCTCCAGCAGCGATTTAACAATGTCCATGACATGCTTATTCCAGAGCTCACCCATAAATGGGAACAAATCCGTTTCTCGGATTATGACAAAGTAGACAAATACAATCAGGATATGATTAGTCTACAGGCGGATCTTGGCACAGTTGGCGTCATCAAAACCGATAAAGAACTTCTGGAGAAGACATTTAATACATTCCCCATGGCCTACGATATTCTCGGATATCAATATAAAATCTCAGTTGATGAAGGAAGAATCAGGACATTCGCTGATCTTATGGCAATATTGGCTAAAAAAGAGCGCCATTCTGAGATTAGGCTCAATAGTAGCCAGAGACTTGTTGGTACAAAATCAATTCCAACACCACAGGCTCATTATGGGAAGGCTTCAAAGCAGAAAAATAAAGGCCGCAATGCCCCGTACAATCCGATACGTGGAAGACATCAGAATGCTGGAAACAAAGTGACACGACGCTCCAACACTTAGAGGCGAGAAGGTGGCGCCGCCGCACCACCTTCAGGGGGAGGCAGGATCGGCCACAGACCCCGTCTAGGCCCGGTACCAAACCCTCCTAGACCTCATTGCAATGACTGGAATGCTCAGTTTGCTCCGTGCTACAAGTGTGGTTCCTCCAAACACTACCATCGCGATTGTCGAGCTAGTAAGGAGATGTTAAATGCCTACAAGAAGTACAAGAAGTTTCTGTCTGAAGAAAACAATTATGCTGAGGACGAGATGATTGAAGCAAATTATGCTCATCATGTGGATTCTCCAAAGGCGCAACCACAAACTCTTGATGTGCCAGATTTTGATTTGTATATGTATGTGGCTTTTCTAGCTTATCGAGTATTGTAATGGCACTCGCCATATTTTTATGACTCTTGTTAGTCTGTTTATTTTGGAATTAGAAGTTGATGTATTCAAGTTGACACTTAATAAAATTTCTCTGTTTTCCCATAATTGTGAGAAATCTTATGTTTTTATGCAATCAGGTTCGTGTATTCACAACTCACGTGGTTCTTGTGATGCCACCATTGGGTTACATTAGCTCTTTGTTTTGGACTTATAATACCACCTACGCTTAATAAAAAAAATAAAAAAAAGCAAACGGGCCACCATCGGTCCATTAAGGTGAAGTAGGCTCGGCACTCGTCACATTCTGGTGCCACAGCACGATGTGTCTTTGACATCCACAGCTTCGGCTAGTGTTGATCGAGTCGCCGAAGCGGCACTTTAATGATAAACCCTACAATCGTTAGTAGTATAGAATAGGTAGGGATCGTTCTAGCCGGGGATTAAGGGTACCTGAAACATGAGAATGTTAACACAAAACAACACATATATGCACACAATTGTCACTCTTATATACATATATATATATTCACACACAAAATCATGGGGGTAAAAAGGCTCGGCAGCAAAGCTGCCTCTAAATTCCTAGACTTGAATTTAAGACATGAAATTAAATCCTAGACTATTATGTACATGTTTTTGGTCGACACTCTTCCACAAAGTACTAGCATAAAAGCAATCAAAATACACAACAAAGTAGCAAACAAGACTCATGGCAATCATATTAAAATGATGTAGACTCGACTTAGTTCCAATTCTAATTAGAGCCGCAACGGTCATCTAATCGTTACTAGACTTCTCATGTACTTAGAATTAACTCAGCGTATAATCCTAATCTTGTTACTAACCGATTTACATGACATGCAGCGTAGACACGTTCACTAGCTAGCAAATAGGCATAAACAAAGTCTTTTTAATTGGAAACAGGTTAACATGCAAGGCGTCACACTTCATATTAGACAAGCAAATTCTTTTAAACTACTCCACCCCTTGTGAAAACAACACAAATAAAGCAACGCAGCGTGTACTCAATTCATATTAATTTTCGGCTAAATGAGATCAATGCCCCACACATTGCAATTGCATAGAACACCAACCTTTAAGGCACACGAATTTAAAGAACTAACCAAACACAATTCTAAACCTAAATTAACATGCATTTGCCGATTACCTAGTTACTAGTTTATTACAAATTTTCCTTATAATTAGCGTGCTATCCGAATCATAACCTTTAAATCCCACAATAAAAGTTGCAACACGAATTTAACATACAAATCATAAAACCAAAGTTCACATCGTTTCACACATAGACATGCAAATTGAATCCAAAAATTCATACAAGTTTCATAGACAAAACTAAGCATAGCTACACAAAACTATTACAAACCGAGAGTAGGGAATAAATCACACTTTGTAGACACCTTTGGAGCAGCAATTTGGTGTTAATCCGATGGGGATTGATTGTGGCACGGTTTTGGATTTTTTGATGAAGGTGGAGGTGTGTCTCGGGTTTGTGATTTGTATAGGATTTTTGGGAATTTTGGTAGAGCTTTGGCTAGAGTTTTTACTTTGGAATGTGACGACCTTTTTCTGTGAAAACCGTTGGCTTTATATATGGAACAGACCTAGGGTTGCCGACAGCTTCAAGGAATAACAATTCCTTGTCCAAGTTGATTAGGGTTTCCTTGTTGGCAAAGTAATGCTTCTCTTGGACTTCTTCTGATCTTGGACTTCAATCGGTTGCATTGGGTTGGCATGGACATGTGCAACAAGTCTTTAGAACCATTAAATCCGATCTATGCTCCCAAAAATCTAAATGAGAGTTATCCTGATGCAACCGGGAAAGTTGTGGTTTTCCCGACAGAATGACCTTGCTCCAATAAATCCGGTATAACTTCCTCCTCAGAGCTCCGATTGATGCGATTCTAAGTCTCAGAGAAACTAGACTTGTAGGGATTTCCATTGATATGAGACATGTCCTCTGGTTCCAAGCGATGCGTCCTCTGGTTTCTGATGATGATTGCTTGGTTATGTAACATTCAACCTTGCACTTTCTGACTTAAGTCAAAGTTATAATGTCCAAATGCCATGTGATACACTCGATGAGATTTATTCCCCTTTCTTTCTCTATCCTACGGCATAGTGATTAGACTGTTCTTCCGAGAAACTAACTCAAGTTTTCTTCTCTTTGTAGATGTCTCGTGGAGAAGTTGAGTATCTAGCTGATAGTGAAACTACCCACACTATTCTAAGGAATAGGCAGTTGTTTACGGATTTAATGCCGTATCGCTCTTTAATGACAACATTGATAGGTACCTCGCCGGTTGTCAAAAGGTGAGGAACCGCTGAATTTATGTTACCAAATGGTACTGTTATCAATGTCATTGATGCTCTCTATGAGCCGAGAACAAATCGAACCCTACTGAGTTTTAAGGATATTCGTGCCAACTGTTATCACTTGGATACCTATGCTGAGAATGGTGAAAAATACTTATGTATTACTTCTCAAGAAGACGGCCACCGCCGTATCTTAGAGAAGATGTCGTGCATTGAAGACAATGGCTTATACCTCACTACAGCATGTGTCTTCGAATCATATGCTGTCGCTGACAATTTTTGTGACACTCATGATTACAAGCTTTGGCATGTTGGACTAGGCCACCCTGGCCGTGATATGATGATCCGGATTCTAAAGAACTCCCATGGACATCCATTTTTCAAGTCGAAAAAGCGATTGGAAGAACCTCTTACCGCGACTCAACGTCGTGATGTGCACATGAGCCAAGTTCCTTACAAGACCGTGGCCTTAACGCCACACTCGCCACCGCCCCCCCCCCCCCCCTTCACAGGGTTTCGGGGCCGATGAGAAAGCGGCCTTTACGCCGCACGTCGTACCGTCCCACCCTTCACTGGGACATGGGGCAACACCACCTGTGTCCTCTTATACCACAACGACAATTTTCAATGCCCATCGCTCATTCTGTAAGGCTTGCTCACTTGCTAAATTGCATGCTCGCCCTTCATTCGCCAAAGCTTCCACTGATAATATACCATTCTTAGATCGAATCCAAGGTGATATTTGTGGACCAATTAAACCAGAATGCGGCCCATTTAAGTATTTTATGGTGCTGGTTGATGCGTCGACGCGTTGGTCACATGTCGAGTTGTTGTCGTCCACAAGAAATGCTGCATTCACCAAGCTTTTAGTTCAAATCATCAAGTTAAGGGCTAACCACCCTGACCATCATATCAAATCTATTATGATGGATAATGCTGGCGAGTTTACCTCCAAAGCATTCAATGAATATTGTATGTCCATTGAGATTGAAGTAGAACACCTTGTTCCTCATGTTCATTCTCAAAACGGCCTTGCAGAAGTCACCATTCAGCGACTCCAGCTAGTGGCTAGGGCATTGGTTATGGGAACCAATTTGCCAGTTTCTACTTGGGGATATGCAATACTGCATGCAGCAATGCTTATTCGTTTAGTGCCTACCAGATGGTAACTGGTTTTGAACTCAATCTATCGCACTTACGTACTTTCGGTTGTGCAGTTTATGTGCCAATTACGCCTCCATTGCGTATCAAAATGGGTCCATAACGACGTTTAGGCATCTATATTGGCTATGACTCGCCAATGATAATCCGCTACTTAGAACCAACCACCGATGATCTATTTACTGCGCGATTCGCAGATTGTCACTTTGACGAGACACACTTCCCGCCGTTAGGGGGAGATAAGAATGCACTTATTCCGAATGAACGTCAGGAACTGACATGGTGTGCCCCCAACGATTTGTCTCTTCTTGATCCTCGCACTGCTCAAAGTGATTTTGAAGTACAACGCATTATCGACCTTCAGAAAGTCGCGAAATCGATACCCGACGCTTTCACTTATATTGCTAAAGTGACAAGATCACACGTACCTGTTGCAAACGTACTGGCAAGGTTGGAGGTCTTGAATTATGGGACCAGTTTGGCTGCCCTAAGACGTAGTGTTATCGGCATATCCTCAAGTGAGGGTGATGCCGGCGACGGCGCTATCGTACGCCGTGGCGTCGCTGTTGTTGAATCGGATCGCAACTGTGCCCTGATGGAGTTTGAAGGGGCAGCAGCTTCGGCCTCGGCTCCCACCAGAAATAGGGGGAGACCAAAAAATTTTCGAGATAAAAACCGTCGAAAGAAGCGAGCGAAGGCACAAAATCCGCTCATCATCGACGATGCGAATCCATCGCATGAGATTGTCTCTGACTATAGTTATGTCCATGAGTCAACTGAATCATTTCTGTGGGATGACACAGAACCAATGTTGGCTCCAGAGAATAAAGAAATCTTGCTCAGTTTGAATAACGCGTGTCTCTTAGTGGATAGAGCCTCCACATACGTCGATGATATATATGCTTATTCTGTCGCACAAGAGATCATCCATGAAGACGAAGTTGAACCACGCTCTATGACTAAATGTCAACAACGAGCAGATTGGCCGAAGTGGAAAGAAGCAATACAGGCATAACTTGACTCATTAGATAAAAGGCCAGTCTTTGGATCTGTTGAATTGATCCCTAAAGGGGTTAAACCTGTTGGACATAAGTGGGTCTTTGTTCGTAAGCGTAATGAGAAGCATGAGATCTTGCGATATAAGGCAAGACTCGTGGCGCAAGGCTTCTCGCAGCGTCTTGGTATTGACTACGAGGAGACGTATTCTCCCGTAATGGACATCATTACTTTCCGCTAATTGATCAGTTTAATAGTGTGCGAAAAACTGAGTATGCAACTGATGGATGTAGTTATAGCGTATCTATATGGGGATCTAGATACCGATATCTACATGAGAGTTCCTGAAGGAATTCATGTCCCCGAATCAAAAGACTCTAAACCACGGAGTGCTTATGCTGTTAGGCTGCAACGTTCACTGTATGGACTTAAACAATCCGGAAGGATGTGGTACAATCGCCTACGTGAATACTTGATTCGGAGGGGTTACAAGAACGATGAATTATGCCCATGCGTGTTCATTAGAAAGACCGACTCTGGATTTGCTATTGTAGCTGTCTATGTTGATGACATGAATGTCATCGGTACTTCAAGTGAGATTGAAGAGACAGTTTCATTCTTGAAATCCGAGTTCAAGATGAAGGATCTTGGGAAAACTAAGTTCTGTTTAGGACTTGAGTTAGAGCATAAGACCAAGGGTATTCTGGTTTACCAGTCTGCTTATACGCAGAAGATGCTCAGGCGTTTCAACATGGATACATGTACGCCGTTGTTTACTCCCATGGTCGTTTGTAGTCTGGACATAAACAAGGATCCATTCCATCCCAAAGATGACGAAGAAGAGATTCTTGGTGCTGAGTACCCATACTTAAGTGCGATTGGGGCACTATTGTATTTGACACAATGCACTAGACCAGACATTTCTTTCGCAGTGAACTTCCTAGCAAGATTTAGCTCCGCACCTACACATCGTCATTGGAACGGTATCAAACATTTGTTTCGTTATCTGAAAGGTTCCATTGATTTGGGTCTG
The DNA here is from genome assembly GCA_963682095.1 of Potentilla sterilis. Classification (NCBI taxonomy): domain Eukaryota; kingdom Viridiplantae; phylum Streptophyta; class Magnoliopsida; order Rosales; family Rosaceae; genus Potentilla; species Potentilla sterilis. The sequence continues at coordinate 24,621,845 of OY821762.1, read as the reverse complement.
TTCTATCCCTCCGGCACAAAGAGAGAAGATTCCGCCGATCACCATCCTCACACCGACATTTTCGGCCGTCTCAACAGTGCCATCGTACGCCGTGGTACTGCAGCCGGCGCCGACAACGTGGAGGATGATGATGGCGACGCGTCTGGCCATTCAAATGTGCCATTCTCTGGACATCTCTTTTACTCAAAAACTCCCAACAACGTGTTAGTTGGTTTTGCAGATGCTGGATATCTCTCTGACCCCCATCGTGCTCGTTCCCAAACTGGTTATTTTTTTACCATGGGAAATACGGTGATATCCTGGAGATCAACCAAACTACTTCATCGAATCACGTAGAGATCATTGCCCTCCATGAGGCTGTTAGAGAATGTGTCTGGCTAAGGTCAGTTATTCACCACATTCGTGATTCGTGTCTACCACCGATAAACCTACGTGTATCTATGAAGATAATGCTGGTTGCATTGAGCAGATGAAGTTGGGTTTTATTAAAGGCGATAACACTAAGCATATATCGCCAAAGTTCTTTTACAATGTACAACAACATAAATTCCTAAACCTCCAAGTTAATCAAGTGAGTTCTGATGCAAATGTTGAAGATTTGTTTACCAAATCTTTGAGAAAATCTATGCATGTGAAACATGTGAAGAGCCTAGGCATGCGCCATATATCTGACCTCTAAGTTTGTTAGACATCAGGGGGGTTTACATCACATGTTATTCACAAGTGTAGTGTTGGTGTATTGTGCTCTTTTTCCTTCGTCCATGCATTTTATTTTTACCCAAGAGGTTTTGTTTTGCTTGCAAGGTTTTTAGTGAGGCAGCATGGTAAGCACCATGAAGACATTAGGCGCTCGACACAAGGGGGAGTATTGTAGGAAGGTTATTTCCGTAACTTCCTGGATGTGTCTTGACCTAATTAGACTAGTATAGTCGATTCTGTAATAGATAGGGAATCCCTGATTTGTCGAAATACTTGTTGTAATGCCTATATAAATGTCTCTCTATCAATCAATAAAGATATAGTTCTCCATAGTATCTTTTCTCCTTGAACACTCTCTATTTTCTTTTAAAAAAATCACCTTTTTTTGTACTATTTTCTTTTTTGCGACGAGCGTTTCATTGTCGATAAGAACAAACCATAGATTAGATTACTGAATGTCGTAGCTAATATGGTTCATCCACAATTCAAACGTGAGGCTGAGAACAAATCAAAGCCGGCATCTTCTAATGGTAAACCAGAAAATCATTGACTGAACCTACCACATGATGAGCAATGAGTATATATCATGCATATATATAAATATCTGACGAGAAGACGAGGTGGAAAAATACATGTTTCATATAAGCTATGATTTTTACGGAAGAGGATCCTCTCTCCTGAGCACTTGACCTGCCTAACCTTTTCTTGTAGCGGCTCCACTACAAATTTCAAATTTTGAGACTTAATCCAATGGCTGGAAAATGCTCTGGTAGGTAAGGTGGAAACTAAAGCTCAGGAGAGGATCTCTCCCGATTTTTACAGCTCTTGACTAATTCTTTCATGGTAAGAGTACTATATATATACATCAAATAGGTATACTAGCTCATATAATTAAGCAAGTACTTAATCCCGCTCACATGAGCAAAACCTAATTATATTGAAAAGAAATTAAACAGGAAAAAAAAGAAAGCTGGCAAAGTAGCAGATCTGAGAGATTAATCAACATCCTTCACAATAAATCGACTGATGAATTATACTTTGAACCACTGCCTGTGCCTAACGTACTCCTTGCAACGATGACAACTCCGGCCTGTACAATATCAACAACACATTTGTTAAATACTGTTTTCCTCTGAGAGAGAGAGAGAGGTGTGGTGATTGATCTGAAACTGGTGTGTTTGAAGGAACTTGGACGTTAACACCAAAGAAGTTGAACAAAGTCCTCGTTACTGATTCAAGAAAACTGCTGCCTGGATTTGGCTTGTAAGAAATGTAAATATATATTGGTATGATATTGCATATATATAATTGAGATAAATATTAACTTGAATTTAGAAATAAAAATTCTTGAAAATAAACAAGAAGGTATGAAGCGATACACAACCAATACCGACCGAGTTTTCAAGGTGGATTTGCACAAGTCAAGTCGTGTGTGTCACGCACTCTCCTTAAGACAACTAGGCCGCCTCTATGGGTGCACAAGGTCGGTTGGCGCTCGTCTCCCAGGATACAATGACTAACAAATTCTTGTAGCTGCACTGCTGCAAGAAAGTCAGAGTTTGAGAGGAGAAGAGTTGATGTTTTTTGTTGGTGTGTCTAACTAAGGAATAGGAGGCAGGGAACTCAATGGCCAACACAAAATTAATCACCATGAATGGCTGAATAATTATGTGTTTCCAGCAGCTGAAGAGTCCAAAAAGAATCCGGGCTGGGTGCAAAAGGAGCATGCGTTCTAGAGCCCAAATCGGTGCTGCATTCGTGTCAGCAGGTCGCGCGGGCACACTCAAGTTTTTGAGTGCTCCAAGCCGATATTTGCACCCCCCCTGCGCGTGAGAGTGTATAGTTTGTGTTTACATAACTATACCTCATAGGAGGATGATTCTATATAAACCCTCTTTACTTTTCCCTATATCCAATGTGGGACAAACTTTGTTTTCCCCATTTCAAATAGCCAACTTTGGATGACAATTTTTCATTCATCCCAAAACCAAATTAGGCATATGAACACATGATCTTGTAGTCCTCATTATGGAGAATACAAATCTAAATTCATTTCTCATTAATCATAAGTGTAACACACTTTAATTAATCCATTTAAATTTAATTTTATAAATAGGTTTTAACCCATTTTTTCCAACAAGAAACAGCACATATCTTGTCACTCATCATCTTCTGCTGCCCAGACTTGGCTGATGAACTGTGCTCTTCCATTATTTCATTTCATCTTCGTTCCCCCGCCCATTAAATACTCGTTTTAATTAACCTCGGGGGCACATGCAAGATCAATATTCAATTACCACGTGGATATTTTTCTTTCATTTCAATATGTTCGGTCAACTTTCACGACCTAGACTCCAATAGTTATGCTCGAGAGAGTTGGGACTTCGTTGAGTATACCCCAAGTGGAAAAATAACTCCAATTCTAGCTAACTCATTAATCTAAATAACTCCAATTCTAGCTAAATTAGGACTAACGCATTCCATAATTGTTGCAGCATGCAAAGCAAGCTTTACACACTTAACATGCATGTACATATATGTGGGTGTGACAATAAAAATAATCCTCAAGTCAAACATGTAACAATAATTCTGGAATATATATATGCGTCCCTTAAGTCATGTGGAGTCTGGCTGGTTTCTCACATGAAATACTATCAATTACCATTGAACTCCCATTAATTTGTTACAAGTTCTAGAAACGTACTCGCCAAATCAATGAATATATCCAAAATGTCATCAATGGTGTACGTATACATATATATATGTGTGTTATGTGTACCTCGTTTTGTTTATTGTTTGGTCTGTAAACTGTGTGTATACCATGGTGTGTAAATAAATTAAGGGCATTGATATAGGGTCTCAATGAGGCTGAAGATTTATGACCTCAATTCTATGTGACATGTCATGTCATTTAAACACATCACCGATTATAAAAAATCATGTCATGTCATCTTTAAATAAAAATACAATCATATCCTTCTCAATTCTATTTAAAACTCAATCATGATCAATTTTTCTAAAGATAATTTCTTACCTATTCAATGATCTTATCCTCTAAATTGAAATGTGTATATACCACATTCATTAGTAACAATGTAGCTAGCAATCAAGGTTTTTTTTTAATTTTTTTTAATTAAAAGAGCAATAAAATTCTCTCTAAACCCTAGCCGCCGTAGGCAAGGATTTCTATGGCGTTTTCTTTCGCAAATCCACCCTTCTACCGACACCATCTCTTCTTTATTGGAGGCAGGATTGTGCACCGCCTAGTCGACATCAATTTTCAACCTCTAAGGACAAGCTTTGCAATGTAGGGCCAGTTTTTATTTAAGTTTTTTTTAATTTAGCCTATTGCAATTCTTTATCATGCATTGGTAGCAGGCTCGCTTCAATAAGTGAGCATGGGTACCGTTTAATAATTAGGCCTAATCTATATATCGCTGTGGCTTGTCCATAAATTTTTATCTACCCCAAGTCGGTAGAGGGAGGGTATGTAATGGTCTTTTGTAGCATGAGAATTAATACAATCAACTCGATATCTTAAACAAAAATTGTAGTTAGCAATCATACCAAATATTTTTCAAAAATATTACTTAGTTACCTTACATGACTAAATTAAATTTATTTATGGGTTAGAAATACTACATATACCATATTTTTCATTAAAATTTGAAAAAAAAATAGAAAATCTCTATTGAAATTCTTTTGGACGAATTACATATATTTCTTTCTTGAATGAAAATTTCTTTTATCGAACAGAGGATGAAATCTTTAATCTGGACTACTTATATATATATCATAGATGTTCATATGAACTCACATTTTTTGAATTTTTAATAATTTCTTCTTCAAAAATACTGAATTTTCAAAATATATTTTGGAGCTTAAATCAAAGCATTGTCATGATAAAAAGAAAGAAAGAAAAACCACAAACATATGTTTTTTTTTATAGAAGTAATATAAAATAATCTAGAGCTGTTAGATTGAGAAAGACAAGATTGTTATTTTAGTTAAAAATGAGATGACATGATTTTTCTAGTTTGTGATGTGTATAGGTGACATATCAGGCCACTTAGAATTGAGGCCAAAAATATTAGGCCTCAATGAGGCCCCAAATCACTTTTCATAAATTTATTGGAGCAACGTTGATAAGAATAAGATTCCTCTTAATATTTTTTCCGGATAATGGTTTTTTTTTTTAATAGATGTATACCGGATAACTAATATAAGATTGTAAACTAAGAAGCACAGACACGGACATGAGTGTCTTCGTGTCCGTTTTAGACACAATACGATACGTGGACACGACAAATGAAATATATTTTCAGACACGGACACGTAATGGACACGTTAATTAAATATTATTTTAAGTATATATAGAAATATGTAATTTTTTTTAAAATAAAATTGAAACATAGGCACATAGTTACTGCAGATGAGTAGATAACTGAAGATGCAAGTTAATACAAAATAAAATCAAACATATATATGTATCTCAATTCCCTAAATCAAACCAACCATTGATACCATCGAGGTATTTTCCAATTGATAGGAGCACAAAGTGCTACGATATTAATGTGTTTATGCCCTCGTTTATGCTTCGTTTAACTCTTATTTATCTAAGATAGAGTAATAATTTAGTTTAGTGTCGTTATGGTGGAGTTTTAGAAATTTGTGCTTAATAAACCGAAAAATGACTAAGTTTAAGAAATCTGGAAAATAATGCAAAAGTTGTCTTTTTCGTGACTCTGAGACTCGTGGAATTGTGACTTATCCTTTTCCAAATTTGATGAAATTTGGTTTGCATTTTTTTGGTAAGCTGATGTGTGTTGTTTCAATATTTCAGATCAATCGGAGTTTGGGAAGTCACCCAAAAGATGGCTGCAACCTTGCAGCTCGAGCAAAGATCACCACGGACTACCAGGACTTTTCCTAGTACTGTGTCCTGACTTCAGGAATTTTTGTACGACGCATCATTTGGAACCAGAGGACATGCCTTATATCGATGAAAGCTCTACGAGTCTAGTTTCTCTGAGACTTGGAATCGCATCAATCGGAGCAATGATGAAACATTTATGTCAGTTGCAACGCAACACGGTCACTGCCAGCCGATTCCACCAAGTTTCTGCCTCTCTTCCTTCTTTTCTGTTTTTGATGGACATTTTGGCATTCAAATGCATACTTGAAGATTGTCCAAGCTTATTGAAGGTTAGAGGAAGGCATCAAGATCATGCAAAGTGGAAATTTATGAAGAAAAAGGCAATCCTAGTCCAACTAGGAAAATGCTGTCGGTAGGCAAGCATTGCTGCCGGTTCTACATTCTTGACGATTTGGGTATTTTCTATGGATCAAGTTCATTCAAATGGAGTTGTCAAGTCCAGATAAGAAGTCCATGAAGATATGCAGCCCAAGCCATGAAGAAAATTCAGAAAAGAAGTCCAAGAATGCAATGCTTTTCCCACAAGGAAACATAAGTCAACTAGGAAAAGGAATTCTCATTCCTTGTGTTGCCGGCAAAACCCTAGGGCTTTTCCTCTATATAAAGCCAACAAATTCTCAGAAAAAGCTGTCACATCCTAGCACAATTCACAAGCCTTAAAGCTCTACCAAAATTTCCCCAAAAATCCTACATAAAAACCCTAGCCGAAACACATCATCCACCACCATCTCACCAAGTTTCTGCCGAAACTTACCTACTGTCCGAGCAGCCTCCAGTCCTTCATCCACCGAATCACGAGTAGAAGTCATCAAAGGTGTCTGAAAAAGTGTGATCCACTCCCCTCTTTCGGTTTTGTAATTTTTTGTGTAGTTATATTTAGTTTTGTCTATGAAACTTACATGTATTTTTGGTTTCGAATTGTATGTGTATGTATGTTTCGAATTGAGTTTTGGTTTTATAATTCGCATGATAATTTCGTACTCAAGCTTAATATGAGGTTTTTCAAGGATAACATACGGATTGCATGTTAAAATTGTAAGGAAAATACTTAACAAGATAATAACTAGTAATCGGCAAACACATGTTAATTTGGGTGTAGATTTGTACTTGGTTAGTTCTTTAAAATTCGTGTGCCTTAAAGGTTGGTGTTCTATACAATTGCAATGTGTGGGGCATTGATCTCATTTAGCCAAAAATTAATATGAATTTAGTACACGATGCGTTGCTTTATTTGTGTTGTTTTCACAAGGGGTGGAGTAGTTTAAAAGAACTTGCTTGTCTAATATGAAGTGTGACGCCTTGCATGTTAACTTGTTTCCAATTAAAAAGACTTTGTGCCGATTTGCTAGCTAGTGAACGTGTCTACGCTGCGTGTCATATAAACCAGTTAGTAACAAGATTAGGATTATACGCTGAGTTAATTCTAAGTACATGAGAGGTCTAGTAACGATTAGATGACCGCTGCGGCTCTAATTAGAATTTGGAACTAAGTCGAGTCTAGATAACTTTTTCATTGTTTGCCGTGAGTCTTGTTACTTGAAAGTTATTTGTTTTGATTGCTTTTTTATGAATGCTTGTGTGAAAGATGTCGACCAAACTTATATATAATAGTTTAGAATTAAATTTCCTGCATTTTATTTTCGTACTTAGTTGTTAGGGGCAGCCCTATGGCTGCCGAATCTCATTCAAAATACCCCCATGTGTGACTTTTGAATATGTATATCTGTGGATAAATTGTCTAAACATTCTCATGTTTCAGGTACCCTTAATCCCTGGCTTAGAACAATCCCTACTTGCTCATAATACTAACGATATTTTGTAGGGTTATTATTGTGTACGTGCTTAGGCACTCATCAATTTTTGACACCGTTGCCGGGGATTATAAAAGCTTGATTTGTGTGAATGTTGCGTATATAAAGTTGTTGGAAATTTTTGTTGTAAAGTTGTAAAGTTTGTAATTTTTTGTTTTATTTGGGATTTTGTAAAGCAGAAATATACTTCGGCATGTAGAGTTTAAATTTCGAAAGTTGCATGATTGTATAAAGAATGTATGTGTGTAATAACTTAGTTTAATTTCTAGGAAGTTGATAGTGTTGTGTATGTTTGAGTTTATTGTAGTTTCTAAAGTGTAATATGTAGGGAGAAGCCGCTTTTGTTGGTCTTAGCCTTAACCCTTCATACGAATGATGTCATGTTAGGTCCGTTTTTGTGTAGACGGGGAAATGTGGGACAAGTCCCCCCCACGCATAAGAACGCTAACTTGACGTATCTATTTTTTATGAGGTTGAGGGCGGCTTTGATCAATACTTGTAGACCGCTAGTGAACCGAGTTTGTTTTACAAAGTATGGGACAAGTTAGTTTAATTGATATGGTTCTCAGGTTTGTTTAACTAGATCTCAAGGCTCACAGACTGATGCTCATTCTCGATGAGTGAGTCGATAGGGAGTTCGCTCCCTGTTGTGTCCAACAACGAGTCCTGTCTGGCTCCTGTAGGGGGTTCGCCCTCCGTGAATCTTAACGACACCGCCTTTGAAAAGTAGAATACGCTCAAACTAGTCGATAGCTTGGGCCGAAGCATCACCTCACTTTAGACGCTAGAAGATAACTTGACATATGTGATCTATTTTCTTCAAAATAAAACAAATTGTTTGGTTTGAACTCTTGAGGTATATCGGGTAAAGCATGATACTACCGGGGGCTGCATCAGTCCATTGCACCGTTATCTCCTCTGCTCCACGTACTTTGAAAGTTAGAACAAATTTTAAAAGAAATTAGACTTAGAGATTACATGAACACACAACGTTTCGATTTTTCTTCTTTATTGCCGATTGTATTGCTTCTTCTTTGCCGATTCCTTGTAAATGTGTGTCATTGATTGAAAGATGTTTTGTAATAGCCAATACCTTGGCTTGTAATGATGTATATTCTTGCTTTCTATTTCTTTACGATGGTTCTAACTTGTTTAAATGTTGCAAATTCCAGAAAAGTGCATGTCCGAATCTAATCTTTAGACACGAGATCATAGATGCCGATTGCAACGTTTGAACCAAGAGCTCGCCATCGCCTTGTTTGTACCGCTGCCCCCATCCGAGCCGAGCACACCATCGTCGTCACCACCCTCTACATCTAGTTCGGCTGCTTCATTTCCGAGTTGACCATCCATCATCTCATCCACTTGTGATCTTCAAGAGCCTGAGTTTGAGTTCTTTGCCGAGCCACTTTTTGAACAAGCAGTTATGACTTCGATTAGAGCACAAAATGGTCATGTCACCGGAGGAGGAGGAGCTGCACGTTCCAATATTACTTACCCTCCTTTGGAAGCTGACAAGACCAGATAAATTGAATTGAGGAGTGGATTCCTCCACAAGTTGAAGTCTTTCTATGGAATGCCAACTGAGGATCCCAACAAGCACTTACAATGGTTTAATTTCACCACCGACTCAATGTGTCCACGAGGTACGGATATGCAACATTTTAAGATGAAGGCTTTTTCGTTCTCATTGGAAGATCAAGCAAAGGAGTGGTTGTTTGATGTGCCTAGTGGTCGGATCAATTCATGGAACACTATGGTGGATGAGTTTTTACTCAAGTACTTTTCCGCTTCACGGATCACTGACTTAAGGAAGCAAATTACAAGTGTGAAGCAAGCCGGAGATGAAACTTTCTTTGACTACTATAAGAGGTTCAAGTCCCTCGTCTCTTTGTGTCCATCACATGACATAAGTGAGGGACTCTTGTTGCAATATTTCTATGAGGGATTGCGTGTTATGGAGAGGGAGTTTCTTGATTCGGCCGCGGGAGGTAGTTTCTTGGAGTTAGATGCTACACCGGCAAGGAATTTGTTGAAGATTCGTTCCTTGAATAACCAACAATTTGGCATGGCACTAAACAATGTGCCAAGGAATGAGAAAGTGTATGAGACGTCCTCAAGCTCAAAATTAGAGGAAAAGGTTGAAAAGCTTGCCGACTTGGTAAGTAATATGATGAAGAAACGTGCAATTGTGTGTGGTATATGCACTGAGAGCCATGAGACTGATCAATGCCCTCAGTTTGGATCAAGTGACGGAGTAGAGGGGTGCAATGCTATTGGTTTTCAAGGAGGCCAAAGGTTTGGGAATTTCAATTCGAGGTTCAATGATCATCCGAACTTTCGGTGGGCAAACAATGACAATGTGCTTAGGGCGCCGATGCAACCAAACCAAGGAGTGGCTGCCCCTTATGCACCGAGAGCACCCTTTGTGCCACAGCAGCAATTTCAACCAACACAAGGGCAGTTCCAGCCGTGCCAAGCCAATCTGAAGGTGGATCGAGCAACCCCAACTATGATGCTTTAATTCAATCTCTTTCGAGTGTTACTCAAGCATTACTTGCGGGCCAACAAAATCATTCGAAGGATATTGGGGAACTTAAAACCCAAATGGGGTAAGTCGTAGACTTTATGGGGAAGTTTACCGAGCAAGGAAAGCTACTGGGAGGAGTGATAAAGAATCCAAGGAATGAGCAAGCTCAAGCCATCGTAACTCGAAGTGGAAAGACTCTAGCCGAGCCTCAAGCCAAGAAGGGAGGAGGAGCACTCGGCAGTAATTTTGCTGCTGAGCAGCGTCTCAAAGCCACAACCGGTGGCATGTTTGATAATGCTGCCGAGCCATTGCTGCTGCCGGCGGACACACCAACATTGCAACAAGCAGCAGCTGATCAAAGGGCTGCTGCCGAGGAGCCTCACCGAGCCTTGAGCAAGAATGATTTGGAACGCGATCCCGCGACTTCAAAGGAAGAGAGTGTACCGAGCCAACCAACAAAGGGAGGTGCGCCTAACTCATGCATACCCTTCCCTTCACGCTTTGCAAAATCTAAGAAGGAGAAATCCGACGAAGAAGTGTTGGAGGTATTTCGGAAGGTTGAAGTGAACATTCCTTTATTGGAGTGCATTAGACAAGGGCCTAGATATGCAAAATTCCTTAAGGAGCTATGTACTACACGAAGACATACAAGAGAGACACAAGTGGTAAGAATGAGTGAAACGGTGTCGGCCGTTATTCAAAGAAAGTTACCACCAAAGATGAAGGATCCCGGAAGCTTCAATGTACCATGTGTGATCGGCAACACTAAATTTGAGGATGTTATGTTGGATTTGGGAGCGTCAATTAATGTCATGCCACTCAATGTTTATGAAACGTTGAACCTTGGACCTCTCAAGAAAGATAATATCATCATACAACTAGCGGCCCGTTCTAACAAGTATCCGGAGGGCTATGTGGAGGATGTGCTTGTGCAAGTCAACCAATTGATCTTTCCGGCCGATTTCTATGTCATTGAGATGGAGGACTCGCCGGATCATAGCACTCAACTATTGCTAGGCCGGCCATTTATGAGGACGGCAAGGACAAAGATCGATGTCGCCGCGGGCAACTTAACGATGTAATTTGATGGTGAGATAATCAAGTTCAATGTTTTCAAAGCCATGAAGTTCCCAATTGCTAAGGAGGAGGAATGCAGAGTTATGGAAGTCATTGAGGAGGCCGAGTAAGTCATGTCGGCCACCATTGATGCATAGTAATTAGCAATTGAGCAAGGGGCGGGATTTGACAAGAAGGGAGAGCGAGTGTCGAAGGAAGAAGAGGAAGCATTGGTGCCGAGCATTAAGGAAGTTTATGCCGAGCTTGAGACTCGGCCCTATGCTAGACAATTTAACTCGTTTTTGTCTATCCCTAGTGCCACAAACAAGTTTCGTCCAAGTATGGAAGAGGCCCCAAAGTTAGAACTCAAAGAGCTCCCTAGCGCTTTGAAATATGTTTATCTTGGAGAGGAGGACACTTTACCGGTTATTGTGTCTTCATCGCTTAATGAGAAGCAAGAAAAGGAGTTAGTTTATGTGCTTAAGAAGTATAAGACCGCTATAGGTTGGACCTTAGCGGATATCAAGCGAATAAACCCTACTACATGTGTTCATCCGATATTGCTTGAAGATAGAGCAAAGCCTACAAGAGAAGGCCAACGTCGGCTACATCCCCCAATGATGAAGGTAGTGAAAGATGAGATTATCAAACTACTCGATTGTGGAGTTATCTACCCTATTTCAGATAGTAAGTGGGTCTCACCGGTGCAAGTGGTTCCAAAGAAAAGTGGTGTAACAGTTGTGAAGAATGAGAAGAATGAACTTGTACCACAAAGGCTAGTGACCGGTCATCGCATGTGTATCGATTATAGGAAGCTCAATGAAACAACGAGGAAGGATCACATGCCCTCACTATTCATAGATCAAATGCTAGAGAGGCTAGCCAGCCACAAGTACTATTATTTTCTTGATGGGTATAGTGGATACAACCAAATCGCCATACACCCGGATGACCAAGAGAAGACTACTTTCACTTGTCCATTTGGCACTTTTGCTTATCGGAGGATGCCATTAGGCCTATGTAATGCACTCAGAACGTTTCAACGATGCATGTACAACATCTTCTCCGACTTTATTGAGAACAAGATCGAGGTCTTCATGGATGATTTTAGCTTGGAGAACTTAGAGGAGATACTTGAGAGGTGTGTAGAGACTAACCTTGTGCTAAATTAGAAGAAGTGTCACTTCATGGTGAATCAAGGCATAGTGCTTGGCCACATTATATCTAAGGAGGGGATTCAAGTCGACAAAGCTAAAGTTGAGTTGATTCAACACTTGCCAAGCCCTAAGAATGTTAGAGACATGAGAAGCTTCCTTGGCCATGCCGGATTTTATCGACGATTTATCAAGGACTTCTCATCAATAGCCAAGCTATTGAGCAACTTGTTACAAAAGGAGGTGACGTTTGAATGGAGTAATGCATGTGAAGAGGCGTTTGGCCGATTGAAGCTTGCATTGTGCTCGGCCCCTATACTTGCATCACCGGATTGGGAGTTGCCATTTGAGTTGATGTGTGATGCAAGTGATTATGCTTTAGGGGCAGTGCTCAGCCAAAGAAGAGACAAGAAACCTCACGCTATTTATTATGCCTCAAGAACCCTCAATGATGTTCAACTCAATTACACCACAACGGAGAAAGAACTCTTGGCGGTAATTTTTGCTTTGGAAAAATTTCAATCATATCTTTTGAATTCCAAAGTAATTGTTTATAGTGATCATGCCGCCTTGAGATATCTTATGACAAAGAAGGATGCAAAACCAAGGCTCATACGTTGGATTCTTTGCTACAAGAGTTCGACATTGAAATCAAAGACAAGAAGGGAAGTGATAGTGTTGTTGCCGATCACTTGAGTAGAATTCTTAAGGAGGAGGATCGGCTGCCCTTATTGGAGAACTTTCCGGATGAGCAACTCTTTCGGATCAATGCAACAAGTGAACCTTGGTACGCCGACATTGCAAACTATATTGCAACGCACCAATTTCCTAGAGATATGCCGAGCCACATCAAGAATAGAATCAAGAAGCAAGCTCGGCACTTCTTTTGGGATGAACCATATTTGTGGAAGTAATGTAGCGATCAAGTGGTAAGAAGATGTGTGCCGAAAGAAGAGCATCAATCCATCCTCTCTTTTTGTCACTCCGAAGCATGTGGTGGTCACTTCGGGCCAAAGAAGACGGCATTGAAGGTACTTGAGTGTGGTTTCTTTTGGCCAACGTTGTTTAAAGATGCATATATGGCGTGTGTGACATGTGATCGGTGCCAAAGAACTGGCAACATAGGAGCCCGAGATCAAATGCCTCTACAACCTATCATTGAGGTAAAAATCTTCGACTTATGGGGAATTGATTTCATGGGACCGTTTCCTTCTAGCAAATGCTTCCTTTACATCTTGCTAGCTGTTGATTATGTGTCAAAGTTGATAGAAGCAAATACCACATGCACCAATGACTCAAGGGTGGTTGCCGATTTCCTCAAGACTAACATCTTTTAACGTTTTGGAGTTCCAAGAGTCTTGATTAGTGATGGAGGTTCCCACTTTTGCAATCGCACTATTGAAGCCTTATTGAAGAAGTATGGCGTCACACATAAGGTTTCTACACCTTATCATCCTCAAACAAGTGGCATGGCCGAAGTGAGCAATCGAGAGATCAAGCAAATATTAGAAAAATTGGTTGGACCTTCAAGGAAGGATTGTAGTGATCGTCTTGATAATGCTTTGTGGGCATATATGACTGCATACAAGACACCGATAGGTATGTCACCTTTTCGGTTGGTTTATGGCAAAGCATGTCACTTACCGGTTGAGCTAAAGCACAAAGCATGGTGGGCCGTTAAAGCTTTTAACATGGACATTGATGATGCCGGCCTTCATAGGAAGCTTCAACTCAACGAACTTGAAGAAATACGCAATGAAGCCTATGATACCGCTTGGATATACAAGGAGAAGACTCGAGCTTATCATGACAAGATACTTCGACGGAAGAAGTTTGAAGTTGGCCAAAAAGTTCTCTTCTATCACTCACGACTCAAATTTTTTTCGGGTAAGTTACGCTCTCGATGGTTAGGACCTTTCATTGTGACTCAAGTCTTTAATGATGGGGCCATCGAGATTCATAACAAGGCTACGGGAAACACTTTCAAATTTAACGGACATCGACTTAAGCCACACTTTGAAGCATTTGAAGAACATACCATTGACGAAGTCTATGTCAAGGATGCCCCCATGCAAGCAGCCGCGGCTTCACATTCTGTCGGACCTGCCATTTCTGGTAGTCTGACCAAGGGTTACAGCCATGATGAAGCTGCTCCGGACACACCGAGGCAATCGAACACGCTCATTCCTACCGAGAGGCAGCCTCCATTCCATAATACTACCGAAGAACCACCTACTGCCGAGCTGCCGGTTGCTGCAGCAACCACCGATACGAGGATGAACCTTCCTGCCGATACAGACACATCACTGCATCCGGATACGCTTCAAGCTGCCGAGAGGCAGCCTCATCACTTTGCTGCCGCCAGTACCCACACAGCTGTCGAGAGTTGCAATTATAGCAAGCCAAGCCTGCTGCCCCTCTTCACTGCCGCAACAAGCACCAATACTGCCGAAACGGAGGCAGCATGCCGAGATCAACTTCTCAAGCTCCTCTATGCCGATTTGTGCTATTTTGGAACACGATGAGCACATGCAATTTTCAAAAGGTGAAAGTCTAAGTTTGAAATTTCTTCACCCTTCTCTTTTTCTTTGATTTGTGATGATATGTTGGAATTTGTTAGCTCATTACATGCTTAGGAAATTCGTTGATATAGATTTGTGCTTACATTGAGGGCAATGTAATTTTCTAAGTGTGGGGTGGGATAACGTATTCCATTTATGTTTTCGTGTGCTTAGTTTAGATAAGAAAATTCAGAAAATTGTTCCACAAAAATAGAGTGTTTAAATTATTATTTTAGGATGCCCCTAATATGTCAATGGTGTTTTTTCTCCTCTTTGCATACATAAATGATAGTTTTTGCATACAATTAAATTTTAAGTTTCATGGACTACGTGTATTGGTAGGAGCATGTAGGACTTGTTGATTAACCAAGCATGCATGTTTAAGCTAGTTTTGTTTCCATAACAACCTATGTGAGCTTTAGAGCCAAATTGCTTTCTTCATGAGTGATAAATTTCTGAAAATTTCGAACATGTTAATATGTGAACCTCATTATTCTTTGTATATTCAACGATTATGTGCCATAGCTTGTTAATAAACTCTAGAATGCTAGAACTTACTCTTGTTGATTTTCAAAACGTTTTTATCATAAAATACCTTGATTTTGAAAGTGATTGAAAAGATCTCTTAGGTTTACCACCATTGCCAAATAAAGCATGTGCCTATTTGTGCCCGTCGTGGGACACCTTAGTAAACCCCCTTTGAGCCTACGATTAGCCTTTTCTTTCATCACCCTTAAAACACTTTCCATGAGCTTAGTATAGTGATTCCTTTACCTTATCCCAAAGTTTTGGCAAAACTTGATTTTTGAAGGAGTTTTCGCGTGAAGTGATGAAGAAGAACAAGTGTGGGGTAGACTTAGCTAACAAAATTGTGTAAAATTGTATGATGCCGTGCCTTAAAGAAAAGAAAACAGAAAATATGAGATCGGACACAAAAGAAAAAGAAAAGAAAAAGAAAAATCAAGTCCGAGGAAAAATCAATGCAAAGGCACGGTTTCAAAAGAAAATTTGGCTAAGTCTAGTCTTGAAAAGTGTTGTGAATTTGGAGTATGTATTCATGTGAAGGTCTACTATTGTTATATTTTGACATTTGTTCATATTCATTATGTTTTGGGGAAGTAAAGAATGAAGTATGGGTCCAACAAAAAGAAATACGACCCTTGATGAGAAGACATAAGGAGATTTGAGCTTTGCCAAAGGCCACGGTGACGTTTTGAGCCTCCTTATCCAAATATCGAATACCTCTTAGCCTAGCCCAATTACACCCCTTTTATTGATCTTTTCATGATTCTTAAGATGGTTAAATTTAATTTGTGGAGATTATCTCAAGAGTAAGCATATGGTTTTGGTTCATTGGTGCACATAGTTGTTACATGAGGTTTTTCCATAAAAATTCACAAAGTGCTCTTATTTCATGACATATGCAAGTTACTCTTCGTGATTCATTATCTTTCCCTTGCATATACTTATGTGTGAATAGCCATGCTTCGAGTGAAAGGAAGAGAGTATGTCTAGTGAGGTGAAGTGGATTAGCTTTAACATGTTTACATGCTTACATTTTGCTCTTATATGTTCATATTGATGTTGCATGTTCATGAAGCTCGAATTTTCGTGCTTAGCATTCTCATGCATTAACTTGAAAGCTATGTGTACATATGAGCCTGAGACAAATTGTTAGGGGCAATAGTTTGTTTAGGGTCATAGTCTAATTTAGCTTTGCTAAGGGACTAGCAAAGGATAAGTGTGGGGTAGTTGATAGGAGCATAAAGTGCTACGATATTAATAAAGTGCTAAGATAGAATAATAATTTAGTTTAGTGTCGTTTTGGTGGAGTTTTGAAAATGACTAAGTTTAAGAAATCTGGAAAATAATGCAAAAGTTGTCTTTTTCGTGACTCTGAGACTTGTGGAATTGTGACTTATCCTTTTCCAAATTTGATGAAATTTGGTTTTCATTTTTTTTGGTAAGCGGATGTGTGTTGTTTCAAAATTTCAGATCAATCGGAGTTCGGTAAGTCACCCAAAAGATGGCTGCAACCTTGTAGCTCGAGCAAAGATCACCAGGGACTACCAGGACTTTTCCTGGTACTGTGTCCTGACTTCTAAAGTTTTTGTACGATGCATCTCTTAGAACCA
The DNA here is from genome assembly GCA_963682095.1 of Potentilla sterilis. Lineage (NCBI taxonomy): Eukaryota > Viridiplantae > Streptophyta > Magnoliopsida > Rosales > Rosaceae > Potentilla > Potentilla sterilis. Next base: position 24,604,963 of record OY821762.1, on the reverse strand, counting down.
GAGGACGTGCCTTATATCGATGGAAATCTCTACGAGTCTAGTTTCTCTGGAACTCAGAATCACAACAATCGGAGCAATAAGGGAAAAGTTATGCTAGTTGCAATGCAACAAGGTCACTGCCAGATGATTCAACCAAGTTTCTGCCTCTCCTCCTTCTTTTCTGTTTTTGATGGACATTTTGGCATTCAAATGCATACTTGAAGATTGTCCAAGCTTATTGAAGGTTAGAGGAAAGCATCAAGATCATGCAAAGTGGAAATTTATGAAGAAAAAGGCAATCCTAGTCCAACTAGGAAAATGCTGCCGGTAGGCAAGCATTGCTGCCGGTTCTGCATTCTTGACGATATGGGTATTTTCTATGGATCAAGTTCATTCAAATGGAGTTGTCAAGTCCAGATAAGAAGTCCATGAAGATATGCAGCCCAAGCCATGAAGAAAATTCAGAAAAGAAGTCCAAGAATGCAATGATTTTCCCACAAGGAAACATAAGTCAACTAGGAAAATGAATTCTCATTCCTTGTGTTTCCGGCAAAACCCTAGGGCTTTTCCTCTATATAAAGCCAACAAATTCTCAGAAAAAGCTGTCACATCCTAGCACAATTCACAAGTCTTAAAGCTCTACCAAAATTTCCCCGGTCAAGTGCAATCTTGAATGGGGACTTAAATCTGTCTTGCTCTTGTCCCGCAGACCCGCAGGGTTACCGACCTATCGGTGCCCAGTCCCCCAAGTCCGCGTTAAAGATTGGGCGTGACCGAGGTGAGAACCTGTTACTGATGGGAAGCAATAGTTTATAAGTACGTTTGTAATATAAGTAGTACTGTGCTCAGGTGTTGTGGTGCTATGAGCATGGAGTGGGGTGGAACCCGGAGAGTGTATGAGATGATGCCATGATGCCATGCAATAGATGTGTGCATGGAATGATAATGGGGCGTTGAAATCCGCCATGCAAGAGTTTTGTGCATGGGATGATAATGGGGCACTGAAATCCGCCATGCAAGAGATGTGCATGGAATTCCGGCCGGGCACTCTGCCCTATCGGTACGAAGCGAAGCTTCACTGGGTCACAACTGAGCGATCTGCCAAATCGAAATGGAGCGGAGTTCACTGAGCCTCTACCGGGCGATCTGCCAAAGCGGAACGGAGTGGAGTTCATGGGACCTCGACCGGGCGTTCTGCCATATCGAGACGAGTCCCAGGTGAACTTAAGTACTGGACCTCGACTGGGCATTCTGCCAGATCGAGACGAGTCCAGGAGTATGGGACCTCGACCGGGCGTTCTGCCATATCGAGACGAGTCCCATATTGCTAGGCTGCGGGGAGATTACCCCGGTGTTGCGGGCTGTTTAGAGCACCGGTGAACACTTGCTAGTTCTTCTCAGCTTGTGTTGAATAAGCGTTGAGGTAAGGGGGGTGGCGTTGAGGTGACAAGGCTCGCCGTGCAGCCCCACATTGATCGCGGTTCAATGCGATGCAGGGTTTTTATCCTACTGGACAAGAGTACATGGGCTAGATGTAAACTCACCCGGGTGTATAAAGCCCATGCCGGTCGAATGTTCTCATGACCGGGGTCAAGCCATGGTACCGGGCGGGACTCGACCGGGCGTCCTGCCATATCGAGACGAGTCCTCCAGTGAAATGCCATGGGGCCGGGTGGATCCTGTTCCCGGAATATGCTCTCGAGCCGGTTGGATGCGTCGTAACCGGTGGGCGGATCTCGACCGGGCGTTCTGCCATATCGAGACGAGTCCCCCAAGTGAGATGTAGCTGGGTGGACCTCGACCGGGCGTTCTGCCATATCGAGACGAGGTCTCCAGTAGGATGGCGTGCAGCCGGTTGAATGATACCTAACCGTGAACTGCTACGGACCGGGCGAATCTCGACCGGACGACATGCCATATCGAGACGAGTCCCCCAGTCATATGCAACGAAGATGGTGCTAGAAGGAGGGCTCATACTCGGATATATGCTCTCGAAGCGGTTGGAAAATCACAACCGGTGAGAGGTCTTCAAGATATACAATGAAGAAGCCATGCAGCCGGTTGAATGATCATAACCGTAAACTGCCATGGTGCCGGGCGGATGGCTCGTACCCGGATGGATGCTCTCGAAGCGGTTGGATGATCACCACCGGTGAGAGGTCTTCGAGATATACAGCGAAGAAGCCATGCAGCCGGTTGAATGATCATAACCGCGAATTGCCATGGTGCCGGGCGGATGGCTCGTACCCGGATGGATGCTCTCGAAGCGGTTGGATGATCACCACCGGTGAGAGGTCTTCGAGATATACCGCGAAGAAGCCATGCAGCCGGTTGAATGATCATAACCGCGAACTGCCATGGTGCCGGGCGGACCTTGACCGGGCGTCCTGCCATATCGAGACGGGTCCCATATTGCTCATACCCGGATAGATGCTCTCGAAGCAGTTGGATGATCACCACCGGTGAGAGGTCTTCGAGATATACAGCGAAGAAGCCATGCAGCCGGTTGAATGATACCTAACCGTGAACTGCCATGGTGCCGGGCGGACCTCGACCGGGCGTCCTGCCATATCGAGACGAGTCCCATATTGCTCATACCCGGATAGATGCTCTCGAAGCGGTTGGATGATCACCACCGGTGAGAAGTCTTCAAGCCGGTTGAGAAATCATGACCGGTTAACTTGCAGCAAAGATGGCGTGCAACCGTGGAACCTGGGGAAGTGTGGGAGGGCCTGACTCCTCGGTTCCCGCTCCTACCTTCCTGTCGCCAGCGTGTGGGACAAGTGGCTGACATGCATTTAAGGAGGAAGTCCATCAGTCCCGTCAGTTATGATGGCATGGGCAGTTTACCAGTGCTGGGACACGTGCCAGCGGGGGGCGGTCTTGAGATGAAGGGCCTGGATTCGCAGGCATTTGAGTTGCTCTGATTACTTGTTTTTGGAGGGATTTCAATTGCCTAGGGCACCGGTCCCCTCTATAAAAAGGCCTCTTCTGCTCTTCTTTCTGCTGTTGCTTCTTGCTTTGGAGAAACTAAGAGAAAGAGAGAAATCCGGCGAAAACTCTGAGCCCTTTTGCCCCACGAGATCCGTTTTCTCGAGTGCTCCCTCCTCTCTTCCTACCATTGCTCGCTGCTTTCGCAGGGCGGACTGTTCTCGGTTGAGCATACTAATCGGTAAGTTTGTTGATTTCTTTGCCCCGGTGTTGTTCTTGTTTTGGTTTTGTTGTTTTGTGGCGGGGGGAAGGGATCTCTGTCGCTGACTGAACTGCTCTGCGGAAAACTTGGGGAGAGGCCGTGAAAGGCGCTGTTGTAGCCTGTTGCTGACGAGCGCTAGAGTTTTGTTTTCTTCCCCTAGGTTAAGATGTCTTCTTCAAATTCTGACCGGGCTTCCGAATCGGCTGCCAGGGGTCCCATCGTGGATGATGCGAAGAGGCTGGAGAACTGGCTCGGTTCGGAATCCCCGGAGACCGAAGTCGCTGACTGCTCCGGGAGCAGGGCTTCGTCTCCGTCTTTGTCTTCGTCTTCCGGGGCTGAATCCTCGGAGACTGAAATACCGCACGGGGTGCGCCTTGCGGGTGCTCCGGCTGTGAGCTACACTATTGGCAGAGGGAAGGATGCTGTGGTGTGTGATGAACCGGAGGGTAGCATGACCCCTGGAGAGATTGCAGCGTTCCGGGAAACGTGGGGTATCCCGGATGAGGTTCTGCTGTGGCCCTTGAATCCTGGAGAGTCAGCCTGCAACCCGGAGGCAGGTTGGGTTGCCGTGCATCAGAACCAGTTCCGGCATGGACTCTCGCTCCCGCTACCAAATTTCGTGCAGTATATGTTCAGTGCGCTGCAAGTGTCGCCAGCGCAGCTTCCTGGGCTTCAGTGGAGGCGATTATTGAGCCTCGGCTGCCTATATGATCTGTCCGGAATGAGTATGCCAACGGTAAACGAATTCCGGTCCTTGTATATGTTGTCCTACTCCAGGAAATAAGGGTCTCGGGGTTGCCTGTCCTTCAACGCCCGGAACCATCAACCGATCGTCACCAATATGCCTACATGGGTAGACAACAGTTGGAGGAAGAAGGTGGTGATGGTGGGCGGGAGGTGGCAGGCGAGGAGTAAAATGTACCGGGTTCCTGGCGCCTTCCAACCCATTGGCGACCAGTCGTTCGAGCTATCCGATCTGGAGCATGAGAGGATCTCGACCATACTTGGATGTTGGGACGATCTGGAACGGAGTTCTTTCAACTTTATCCGGCGAGAAGTGCTGGAATACTGCCAACTCGGGCAGGGTCCCGGTGCGTAGGAAGCCCTTTAGCGGTGATACTTTGTGCTAGCTCTGGCAAAATGCTGACTGTTCGCTTTCCTTGCAGGTGCATCTTCCCGGGCGGTCATCAAGCCCGAAACCACTCTCTCAATGGACGGGGAAGACCTCCTTAACAAGCTGAAGGAGAAAAGCGAGACCGTCTCGCGGACGTCGGTGGACGAGGAGTCCGGCCGGCTCACGACTCATCCGGAGCCGAGGGCCATGGATGTTGATGACGGCGCCTACCTCCTGAGGCGGGTGAAGACCCATCATACTGCGGCCCTTGCGGTGCCTGGAAAGGGCAAGACTACCGGGGGGCCAGTGAGGATTCCTGGTGGAGTGAACAGGATCCCCAACCGGCCGGTGTCTGTGCCTCACGTGGCTCGTGTCGCCCGGGTAGGCGCACGATCTTCTTCTCCGGAAGGCCGGGGAGAGAAACAGAAAGGCGGGGACATTCATTCCTCCGCGCTGGTGACGCTTACCGGCGGGTCGGCACGGGAGAACCTGGCCAAACGGTTCAGGGCAACCAGCGGTGCTCAACCTAACTCCGCCGGGGAGAAGGCTGCTGCTGCTGCCCGGCAGAGTAGTCCTGCGCTTGCGGAGGCACCGAGGGGAAGCTCGGACAGTGCACTCGTCTGACAAGTGGCGGCGGACTTGGCCGGCCTTGGTCTGGACAGACCTGAGGTTGCAGGAGCCCTGGCGCAGACCTGAGGTTGCAGGAGCCCTGGCGGGCGGGAACCGCCCAAAATGCAAGGAATCCGTCCTCCGGGTAAGCACTAACTGGTGCCACTACACTGCTCGTAGGTGGTGTGTCTTACTGCCCGATTAACTGTTTCTGTTGTTGTGCAGCTGCTGTACAGTCTGTACCAACCGGACGCCAGCGAGGAACTGTCGGAGCTGAAGAGACAGATAGCTGCTTTATCGGAGGCCCGACAGCGCCTGGAGGTGGAGAAGTCCCGCTCGGATCGGGAGAAAGCCAGATCGGAGGAGAGGGCCAAGAAGCTGGAGGAGCAGAACCGGAGCCTGGAGAAGGAGAGGGCCGAGCTGGAAGCCAAGGTGGACGAGCTCCAAGTGGGAGCTGCCGCTCTGCGTGCCGCCACTACTGCTGCGACCGGGGAAGACGACCCGGAACTCTACGAGCGGGTTGTTCTCAAGTACCGCGAGAGCGATCAGTTCCTGGAGTTTCTGGAGAAGGCCAGGGAAGAGGGCATCTCGGATGCGTACACGGAATGGGCAGGGAAGGGATGGTTAGATACTTCCCTGATGCCGATTGCTGCTGAAGGAGATATCCATGAGCAGTCGGACATCCATCAGGAGGCGGTGGAGGGGCAGCCGGAAGAAGGGATTCGCTCGGACTTGGATTCTTTTACCAACGGTGCCGAGTCTCCCCGAGCCAGAGTCAACGCCGGAACTGAGGTCAACGATGAGGGTACCGCAGGAGAGGCTGGCGGATTGCCTGCTGAAGGCGGAGTCGTGGCTCCTTAGGATTTTCCTTGGTCTTCTCCTTGTAATCTTTTCGGAACGGTTACTGCTTGTATACTTGCTTGATTATGAATATACTTGAACTGGCGGAGCCGGTGAAATTTTCTCAAAAGTATTTTGCATATATTTGTTTTTACAACGGTTTAACCGGAGATATGTCAAACTAACCGCTCGGAGTTAGCGGGTTTACCAGGCCTGGTCACGTTCCCGGTCGGGGTCTGTTCTTCTTTCCCCCATGTACCGCTGGAGCTGGCCGTTATCGATCAAACCCTGCACCGCTGTCTTGAGAGCGCAGCTGATAGGAGCATAATGTGCTACGATATTATATGCTTATGCCCTCGTTTATGCTTTGTTTAACCCTTATTTGTCTTAGATTGAGTCATAATATAGTTTAGTGTTAATTTGGTAGAGTTTGGCGAAAAATGGTTAAGAATCCGAAAAATGACTAAGTTTGAGAAATCTGGAAAATAGTGTAAAATATGTCTTTTTCGCGATTTTGAGGAATGTTGAGGAATTCTATGAAATTCTATGAAATTTTATGTGCTTAATATTCATATGCTGAGGAATGTTGTGTTAAAATTTTAGATCAATCGGAGTTCGTGAAGTCACCCAAAAGATGGCTGCAAAACGTCAGTCCGAGCAAACCAATCCAGGGGCTTCCAGGATTTTCCTGGGACTTTGATCCAACTTCGAAAAATCATTCCCGACGATTCACAAGGAATTTGATCGAGATATTTTATGGGGAGATGGCTATATGTGTCTAGTTTATCTGAGACTTGGAATCCCATCAATTGGATCTCCCAGAAGGGAGATATGTCGGATTTACTGGAGCAAGGTTATTCCAGCCGAGTTGCTGCCGGTCTTGTGTTCTTGCGGGTTTGGGGCATTTTTCCATGGACCAAGCTCACCAAATGGAGTTTTCAAGCCTACACAAGAAGTTCATGAAAGTATGCAGCCCAATCCAAGGAAGAAAATCAGAAAAAAAAGTTTCCTAGAAGAACCAAGAAAGGAAGAAACCAAAACCTTGTTGCACAAGGATTGCCTTTGCCGATTTGAACTAGGTTTTCTACCTAGGGTTTCTGCCGAATTTGCCTCTATATATAGCCATGTTTTCCTACAGAAAAATCATCTCATCTCAAGCATAAACACAAGGCTTAAACTCTACCAAAATTCCCCAAAGATCCTATACAAAAACCTAAACCGAAAACCACCTCCACCTCACCTCAACCAAGTTTCTGCTTTGCCGAACCTTGGATTTTCTACCTCCATAACCTACTGCCGACGTGACCTATTGCCGTGCAGCCTCACCCCAGCCTCCATACTTCGCCGGATCCACACGACGTGAAGCTCTCAAGGTGTCTCAAAGTGTGATCCACTCCCCTCTTTCGGTTTAGTAATTTTTGTTTAGTTATGTTTAGTTTTGTCTATGAAACACTCATGTATGTTTGGTGTTGGTTTATATGTCTATGTATGAATCGATTTTGGTTTTATGAATTGTATGTTAAAGATTTGTTTGAATCGATGCTTAGAGTTAAGTTTAGGTTTCGACAAGAACAATGAATTTTGCATGCGAATCTACTTGTTAAAGAGTCTTTGGTGCTAAATGTTTTGTGAGAGATGATGATCACTTGTAAATATTAGACTTAGGACTTATTTTCAGCAATTTACTTTCGTGCCTAGATGTTAGAAGGCAGCTTTGCTGCCGATCACAATTCCCCCATGATTTCGTTTCTTGTTTGTATATATGTGAATAAAGTGACATTGTTTGTGTATATATATATATGTGTGTTTTGTTTAACATTCTCATATTTCAGGTGCCCTTAATCCCCGGCTAGAACGATCCCTACTTATTCTATACTACTAACAATTGTAGGGTTTATTATTGCATGTGAGCTTTGGCTCCCGTTCAGCAGCACTGATTTGTTCGATGAGTAGCCTCATCATGATCAGAGCAGTACTTGCCCGTCTGTGCCGTTGTAAGTTTCCCCTTCGGGTACTTTCTCTTGGGCGGTGGGGGAATGACGCTCCCGTTCTCAAGTAAAATATCCTCGTAGGAAGTGGTGAGAGCGGTGAAGACTTCTTGACCGGCTGGTGGTGCTGGCATGATTGCCAGGGGGCGCTCTTGGCGGTACGGCGCCGGCTTGTGCTCGTTCTGGGGTTTATCAGAATAGGGCCTCTGCTGCCGCTGTGGCCAGTTTCTGTTGTTGGCGTTCCGGCTTGGTCGAGCGGTGCGGTTCTCGGTCCGCTGACTGGGCTTGGCCTCCTGGCTGGGCGGAGGGTTCTCTTCCCGGGGATGGTCTTCCTGCTGCTCATCCCGCTTCCTCTTCAGTAGGTGGTGCCCATAGGTCTCATGATCGGCCTGAGCATGCCGGATGGCCATAGCCATCAACTCGTCATACCCCTGCGGGAGTTCTACCCGGACGGCGTAGGAAAACTTACCCGCTCGGAGCCCCTGTTTAAACGCCATCTCGGCGATGCCTTTGTCCAGGTTCCGAACCCCGGCCGTAGCCGTCTGCCAGCGGTTGACAAAGGTTCTCAGCTCCTCTCCGGGGGCTTGTATGCAGTTGAAGAGGATGGTCGACGTCCGGGCTCCCTCGACTCGGAGAATGAAGCGGCCTACGAACCGGTCGGCTAACTGCTCGAACGCCTCGATCGAGTTCGCAGGAAGCTCGTAAAACCAGCTGAGCGATTCTCCAGACAAAGTCTCCTGGAAGATGTTGCAGCAGACTGCATCAGAGTAGCCCTTGGCGCAGGTTTGGGACCGGAAACTGTCCAGGTGCTGATACGGGCAACCGGACCCTGAATAGGTGAGTTTGAGGGACTTCTGGTTGCCAGATCTCCCCGACTCTATGACCCGGTGTGAGAAAGGGCCCATACGCTCATTAAACCGGGCGCCCTCCATCGGTCGCGCGGCTCTTCTCTCGTTGGCCTCCATTTGGGCCTTTAAGTCCAACACGGTGTTGGCTAACATCTGCAGCGCCCGTGCGGTCGGAGTCTCAACCTCATCCATAGACGAAGCGCGGAGCTGGCGGGAGGCTGACGTGCTCTTCGGCGGGCCTGCGCCTGCGGGCGACTTTTCTCGCACGAGATCACCGGGCCGACCGCCCGAAGACTGCCCTGCCTCGGTGTGTTGAGGTTGGACCGGTGAGAGTGCCGCCTGCGCCTCGGCCATGGCGTCACTACGCTGCTGTCCCCTCTCCAGGGCGGCTACCAGGGCAGCATTCACCGCTTCCATCTCTTCGTACCGGGCGTTGGACTTAGCTCTGTCCCTGTCGCTCTCCTCTCTTAGACGATTGACCTCTGCGGCCATTGCCCGTATCTCTCCCGCCATACTGCTATGGCCGGGGCTGTACGTAGGGTCCCGGTCCGGGCTCTCAGATCGATCGCTCGGATCATCTGAGAACGTCAAGGAGAAGCCCCGGTGTTCTGGACTGTCTTCACCCCCTGCTAGGTCTTTCCCGCATAAGCTGTCGTGGTGGGGCCCCGGCATGCCGGACGGTCCCCCACAGCTCCCTCCTTCCTGACCGTTGCCCCGGTCGCCGCGCGGCTCCCGCGTGACGGCCGGGGTGGAGGTGAGCGTCTGCACTAATGCAACACGTCCCTCCTCGGTGGTACCTTTCTTTTGACTCATTTCCGAATTCTCTTCCAACGGTGTTGCTTACACGGCTTTTCGTTCAAGCTTCCCACAGACGGCGCCAATTGTTTCTGCCTAAACCCGGGGGCCTGGTAGATACAGATGAATCCAACTTGATCTCCTGGAATCCTGCTTACTAAGGGGAATACCGGGCGGGCCGGTCTTCTCCTCTCCGATGCCTAAGTTAGTATAGTTGGAATATATATAACTTGAGCACGTATGTAAGTGGGGAGAGAGATAAGTTACCTATTAACGATGGTAGTTGGGGCCCTTATATAGGTGGTTGGGGCTGAGGGCTGGCCTCACCCTTCGATGTGGGACTGGTTCCCTTCTGTTTGTACATTCTGGTGCCCTCTTTGGCAGGCTGGCGCCCCCGGTCCCAGGGTCCCTGGTGGCAGGATAAAGTACTGGACCCCGAGGCCGGGTGCTGGTGAGCCGGTCCCGTGCCTTGGGCCGGGCCCTGGTGCACTTGCTGTGGGTCTGTGGGCCTGCTGTAGCCTCTCTGCGGCTACTGTCAACATTGCCCATAAATCCCTAGTTCCGAAATTTTTTATTTTTTTTTCTAACCCTAAAACCTACCGTCGCCGGCTGTTTCCCCCCCACCGCCGCCGCCGACCTCTTCTCAGAAGCATCTGCGCTGCCGGCCTGCCCCCCTCCCTGCCGCGCCACACCTTCACTCGCTGCTCCACCGCTGCCTACCGGCAGCTCCTCCCTCTCGGCACCTCTTCTGCCGACAGCCCTCCCGGCAGCCCCTCTTCGTCTCGGTCAAGATTGCTCGCAAGCCAAGCGAGCGGCCTTCGAAGCCTCCTTCGTTGCTGAGAAGAAATCAAGAAAAATCGAAGAAAACAAGCTTCCCCAAAAGTCATATCTCCTTCGATCAACCTTCAATTGCCGAGGTAAAATTTTTATAAACATTCCCGCTTATGAAATTTTGTGTTTTTTTCCGGGACATTTTCGTGTCCCTGCTTCCTCATCCAGATTCTTACGCTACTCGGGACGGTATACGGGGATTTCATCACTCTGGTACCAACGTATATTGGGGTAAATGTGATGTTACCGGCCACCGTTATGCTTGTGACTGTGATGTCACTGTGAACCATAACGTATTCTTTTCAAAAGAAAATAAAGGGAAGATATCGATCGTGACTTGAAGTCAGGTTAAGCATCGATTTATGTGACCATAATATATCTTGGCACTGTTCTAATAAGAAAATCAAACTTGATTAGTATTCAATATACGAACGTCTCCCTGTTTGTGTTTTGTAGATGGCTGATACTCAGCGTCCAGAATTTGACATCTTAGATGTCCAAGGCAAGGAATACAAGAGGTGGATCTTAGATGTAGAGAACACCTTCATTGGTAAAAGATTTACCGCCACCATCAACCCTCCTGAGGATGAAAATTTACAAGCTTCTCCTGAACAGAAAGCACAAGCCCTGATGTTTCTCAGGCGCCATATCCATCCAACGCTCAAGAAGCAATACCTGAGGAAAACCGATCCCAAAGAGCTATGGGACATCCTCAAAGATCGCTTTGACAATGTGCATGATGCACAGCTTCCAGACCTAATGTCCGATTGGGAGCAAATTCGATTATTGGACTTTGATACAGTCCAAGAATATCATCAGACTATGCTAAACTTGCAATCTGATTTGAGCTTTTGTGGGGTCGAGAAGACCGATGATGATATGATGGAGAAGACTTTCACGACGTTCCCAGAATATGCGTCTATGTTGTCACATCAGTACCGTGACCTCCGTGAGAAAGGCACCATCAAGACCTTTAGTGATCTGATGAATGTGCTCCAAAGAAAGGAGAGGTACCATGAGTTGATTCTTACCACCAACAAGAGGCCCAGAGGACCGAAATTCATTGCAGAATCTCATCAAGCCCGTGGTAAAGCTCCTAAGCAAAAGCATCAACCTCGTGAACGTCAAGCATCACCACCACGTGCGCCAAGAGCTACACGTGGTGGAAGAGGAGGGAGAGGAGGTGCCGGCCAAGGCCGGCAGCTTTCTTGGAAGAGGGATGGTGGCGGCGCCGCCGCCCCTAGGGGAGGAAACCGATCCGGTCCTGGCCCTAGACGTGGTGGTCACGCCTCAAGCTCCACTTCGGCGCCTTGCTTCAAATGTGGCTCTAAGAATCATCTTCAACGCGATTGCAAAGCAAGTAGAGAGATTCAAGCCACTTACAAGAAACACAAACAATACATGGAACAAGAAGCTCACTATGTAGGAGACCTTGAGGAAGAAGAGTACGATGAAGAAGATACCAACTTCACCGTCGATGACTTCCAACCTACCAAGAAACGTAGGACTAAGGAGTATGATACTCCGGATTATGAATAAGTATTTGACTTAGGTCATGAGATACATGTTCAAGTTTGATTTTGATTGTTATTTTGGCATTTTGTAGTCAATAACTCACGACTTTGTTCGATAAGTCGTTTTATTTAGAACACCCTTGATGTACATTTTAAGTTGTCATCAATAAAAAATTTCTCCTATTCTATGAATGAATTGAGAATTAAACATCCCTATGAAAGCATAATTGGTTCAATATGTTCAAATTTCTTTGGCATAATCACTTTGAGTTCACTAAAAGAATTTAGTGATGTTAACTCAAATCCGAAAAATTATCACAAAACAAAGCAAAGATATCGCGACGCTTCGCGAGTGCACACCCGGCATCAACCTATGCACCGCCTCGGTAGCACCTTGGCAGCCTCACTGCCGCTCGGCAGTTCGGTTTCTCGGCTGCCTGCCCTGGCCTTGTACCTCGGCTGCTCGCCCCGGTGGCAGCCTCGGCTGCTCAGCAGCCTCGGTTACATCTCGGCAGCGCCCCGGCCATGTGCCTCGGCAGCCTGCCTCGGCAACTTGCCCCGGCAACAGGACCTCGACAGCTCGGCAGCTCGGCAGCTCGGCACCTTGGCATCCATGCAACTCGGCAGCCCCTCGGCTGCCCCGCGCTATGCCCGCTTGACACCAAACCAGGTTTTTCAATTTTTTCACCTCGGATACGTCTCGACTCTTGTCCTGACCCGTCCTCGGCCATAAACCCTGGTTTTGACACCAACAAAGTTAGCCTATCGTAACATGCAACTTTTTGTATAATTGGCTTGGCAACATCTTGTCCTCGGACTCGATATACTTCGGACTTAGCTCAACCGTCGCAACATTGCCTCAAAGATCGACCGACCTCCACCCATTGCCTTACTTCGGCTCGGCACCACCGTGGCACCGGCCTTGCCTTGGCTTTGGCCATGGCTCGGCAATGCCACCCCAATGGTCTCCGGTCTTAAATCTTTTTAATGTGTTGGTATTTGGTGCCTATATGCGATCTATCTCTCTCTATAGAGTTATATTGATGCCATTGCTGTATTCTTAGCTTCAATGCTCCTTGTTTTGTAATGACATAATTGCTTCAATACACTTTTCTTACAGTGTTCGCCAAAAGTCTGGTTTAGACTATTAATTCTATTTACATAATTTTTGTAGATGTTTCAAGGCGAGATTGAGTGTTTGTTGGACTTTGCAACGACTTACACGATTTTGAGGAATCGGCAATTGTTTCGGACTTTACGCCAAGAGAATCGTCATTATCTACGATGACAGGAACATGACCCGTCATTAAGGGTCGCGGAGTTGCTCAATTCTTACTGCCAAATGGTACTGAAATTCGAGTAGCTGACGCTCTATATGCGCCTAAGGCGCCCAGAACCTTACTAGCTTTCAAGGATGTGCGTGACAACAATTATCACCTCAGAACTTATGTTGAAGATAGAACTGAATATCTGTTGATCACCTCCACTGAGAATCTGCGTACTCGCACTGTGGAGAAGTGTAAGCGTGTTCGAAACGGAATGTATTTCACAACCATTCGAGCCCATGAATCTCATGTAGTCATCTTATGTGATTCCGCCGCTTACAAGCTTTGGCATGATAAACTCGGACATCCGGGTCGTGATCTGATGATTCGTATTCTGAAATGCTCCCACGGTCATCCGTTTTTCAGATCACACAAGCAAAGAGGAAACCATAACCCTGGACAAAACCGAGCCGACGCCGTGTCTAGGCGCCTCGGCCTCGTTTCGGCTGTCTTGCCGCCGCCGGCACCCTCTCGGCTCCAAGGAGAGGCCCGGCCTCCTCCTGCTGCTCATGCTTCTGTAGCGATGTCCAATGCTCATCGTTCGTTTTGCAAAGCTTGTTCATTAGCAAAACTCCAAGCAAGACTCCAAGCAAGACCATCTTTTGCTACTGATAAGAAATAGAATATTCCGTTCCTACAACGAATTCAAGGTGATATCTGTGGACCTATAACACCATAATGCGGACCATTTCGATATTTTATGGTTCTAGTCGATGCATCGACGCGTTGGTAACACGTCGCATTATTGTCCACGAGGAATGCTGCATTTGCTAAACTCCTAGCTCAGATTATTAAGCTTCGGGCTCACCATCCGGACAATCCAATTAAGTCAATCAGACTGGATAATGCTGGAGAGTTTTCATCAAAGTGTTTTGATGACTATTGCATGTCAATCGGGATTGAAGTTAAGTATCCCGTACCCCACGTTCGTTCTCAGAATGGTCTTGCAGAAGCTGCCATCAAGAGACTTCAGCTTGTAGCTCGCTCTCTCGTCATGGCCACTAACTTGCCAGTTTCGGCATGGGGATATACAATACTACATGCAGCCATGCTTATTCGTCTACGACCCACAGACAACCAACCATTTAGTGCGTACCAGTTGGTAACTGGTTACGAGCCTGACATTTCGCATCTGCATACTTTTGGTTGTGCCGTATATGTGCCTATAACGCCTCCACTGCGTACCAAGATGGGTCCACAATGACGATTATCAATTTATGTTGGCTATGAAGCACCAACTATTGTCCGCTACATAGAGCCTACAACAGGTGATCTGTTTAGTGCAAGATTTGCAGATTGTCACTTTGATGAGACATCCTTCCCGCCGTTAGGGGGAGATGGGGCCGCATCCGTCCCTAATGAACGTCAGGAATTGACATGGTTCTCTCCCACTATATCTCATTATGATCCCCGAACGTCTCAGTGTGAGACATAAATTCAACGCATATTGGAACTTCAAAAGGTTGCAGATTCGATGCCCGACTCCTTTACTGATATTGCGAAAGTGACAAGATCAACCATCCCCGCTGCAAATGTACCTGCACGGCTCAACATCCCTCGCCATACGCGAGCACGCGCCGCCGGTCACGGACCCGCCACCCTAGGTGCCGTTAGCAGCCTAGGCTCGGCAGCTCCAAGTGGAGGGCCGGCGTCGACTTCGGATCCTCCGAGAAAGAGGGGGAGACCAATTGGTTCCAAGGACACCGTACCTAGAAGAGGACATGTGTTCAGGCACAAAGCGATCCGCTCATCATCGATACTGTGACACCGTCACACGAGATTATCTCCGACTATACCTATGTCCGAGAATCAACTCTGAATCATCTGCGGGACGCCTCAGACTCACCATTGATGTTGGAAAACAAGGAAATCTCACTAAACTTCTTATGCATGCACAATCTTATGGAAAGAAATTCCATGTACATCGATGATGCATTCGCATATGCCGTTGTTCAAGAAATCATTGACGATGACGATATGGAACCCCGCTCTGTTGGTGAGTGCCAACGGAGAGCAGACTGGCCGAAGTGGGAAGAAGCAATCCAGGCTGAACTAGACTCTCTAAAGAAAAGGCAAGTATTCGGACCGGTTGTGCCTACACCGCCGAACGTGTGGCCTGTTAGACATAAATGGGTCTTTGTCAGAAAGCGCAATGAGAATGGTGAAGTCCAGCGATATAAAACTAGACTCGTGGCGCAAGGTTTTTCTCAACACCCTGGAATTGATTATGAGGAGACATATTCTCCGGTCATGGATATTATTACCTTCCGTTATCTGATTAGCTTGGTAGTCTCAGAGAGACTCAATATGCAGCTTATGGATGTCGTTACAGCGTATCTTTATGGGGATCTAGATACCGACATGTATATGAAGGTTCCTGATGGACTTTCGTTACCCAAATCAAGTAAGCAGAAACCACGAAGTGCTTTTGCTATCAAGCTTAGACGTTCTTTATATGGACTTAAGCAGTCCGAAAGAATGTGGTATAACCGCTTGAGCGATTACTTGGTTGGGAAAGGATACAAGAATGATGAGTTGAGCCCTTGTGTGTTCATAAAGAGAACAAGTTCATGATTTTCCATTCTAGCCGTCTATGTTGATGATATGAACATCATTGGAACTCTTGGTGAGGTTAGCACTACCAGACCAAATACCTGTCTCTTTGTCAGAGAATCTAGTTCTGCCTGGATTGCTACTTTCCATTGAGGCCAATCTGCTCTATGTTGACATTCTACAAGAGAGCGCGATTCGATATCATTGTGCTCTATAATTTCTTGAGCAACAGTGTACGCAAATATATCATCAATCTACATGGAAGATCTTTCCATCAACTCATGTGCATCCTCATAATCCATTGAGATTTCTTTGTTCTCTGGAATCAATTCAAACATCGGAGCGTCCTCCAGTATTGATTCATAAACATAACTATAGTCAGAGACAATCTCATGGGATAGATTTTCTATATTGATTAATGGATCTGGTTGTGCCTTACTCACCCTCTTTTTTCTTGGGTGAGTGTCAATCGAACCATGTGGCCTTCCCCTCTTCCTTTGGGGAGCCACAGCCTCAACCACACCTCCACTAGGTGTGGTAACAATGCCAGTATCTAGGCATTGTGCCCCTTTTTGGGGACTTCTAACCTTGCAGGCACATTTGCAGCTGGTATATGTGATCTTGTCACTTTAGCAATATCAGAAAACGCATCAGGCATCGAATCTGCTACGTTCTGAAGATTGATTATTCTTTTCACTTCACTTTCACATTGTGAAGTGCGAGGATCAAAATGAGACTGAGTAGGGACAGACCACGACACTTCCTGTCGTTCCCTTAGAAAATCATTTTTCTTATCTCCCCCTAACGACGGGAAGACTGTCTCATCAAAGTGACAATCCACAAATCTAGCGGTAAACAGATCGCCTGTCAAATGTTCCAAATAGGGGATAATACTTGGGGATTCATATCCAACATAAATACCTAATCGTCTCTGAGGACCCATTTTAGTGCGCTGTGGTGGCGCAATAGGCACATATACTGCGCAACTAAATATGCGTAAGTGTGAAATATCAGGCTCATGACCAACTGGTACGCAGAAAATGGTTGGCTAGCATTGGGTCTGAAACGAATAAGTAAAGCTGCGTGCAATATTGCATAACCCCAAGCAGATATAGGCATGTTGGTGCGCATAACCAGTGCCCTAGCCACCATTTGTAGCCTTTTGATGGTGGCTTCTGCGAGACCATTTTGTGTATGCACATGGGATACAAGATGCTCTACATCGATCCCAATTGACATGCAATAATCATCAAATGCTTTGGATGTGAACTCTCCAGCGTTGTCAAGCCTTATAGACTTGATAGGATGATCAGTGTGGTTAGCCCTTAATCAGATAATTTGTGCTAGGAGTTTTGCAAATGCAGCATTTCTTGTGGACAATAATGCGACATGTGACCAGCGTGTCGAAGCATCTATCAGAACCATAAAGTACTTGAATGGGCCGCATTCTGGATGGATAGGTCCACATATATCACCTTGTATCCTTTGTAAGAATGGAATATTTTGTTTCATATCTTTAGCATAGGAAGGTCTCGATCCTGTTTTTGCTAAAGAGCAGGCTTTGCAAAATGATTGATGTGCCTTTGAAATTGTCAGTGAGGTAGAGGGACATAACACATCTGGTGCTTCAGAAGGTACTGGATGTGTTGAAGCAACACTACGACCAGCACTTTGCATTGTGTCGGATTGTTGTCCCATTTTATTTCTTCCTCGGAAGAAAGGATGTCCGTGTGAGTTCTTTAAAACACGAACCATCATGTCCCGACCAGGGTGTCCTAGTCGGTAAGAAATTAATTCAACAAATAATTGTCGATTCCTTAAAATAGTGTGGGTAGTCCCACTATCAGCTAAGCACTCTATTTCTCCTGGATACATTCCTACAATTAAATTGGATGAGATCAATTAAATAAAGTCGAAAAATATATATCATATTCTTTAGAGTATATCGATTGAGGTAGAATGATGTGCTTGTCATTCTATTATTATTTTTCTTTTATTTGTTAGATGTATTACTTTACATCGTAATAGTGCTATTTTTTGAACCATGTATATATAGGGAACAAAAATCGAATAAAATTCAATACTTTAGAATAGAATCCGAAATTTATTAATAAGCCAACAATAATCAAACCAAAGTCTTGGACATCAAAATCTAATTCAACAAACAATTATTCAAATAAACTTTAAGACCAAAATAATAGTCTAATTAAAATACGGCATGTCACGCTCATAGCATTCTTGGAAAATAAATAGATAAATAAAACAGATCAATCAAAGTGTGGAACATCCATAGACGGAGCAAGGTTCATGTTGCCATTGAAGTCTCCAATTGTGAGGTTGACATCAGCGTCATCGCCTCCATCTTCCATATAGTGAGCCTCTTGTTCTCTAGACTCCCTATACCTCTTGTAATTGGCTGCTACTTTGTTACTTGCCTGGCAGTCCTTGTACCAATGCTCAGTAGCTCCACACCTATAGCAAGCTTCATTTCCAACTCTCGCCCTTTTTGACTGGAGGGTTCTTGGGTGCCTTTTGCACCTTGACCCTAGCACCACCATGGCCACTAGGACCAGCACCACCTTTTCTGCGCCATACATTAGGAGGGCCTCCACGGCCCATCCCACGGCCCATCCCTCGGCCATTACCACGGCCCATAAGTGTCTTTTCACGTGGTGCATTGTATCCACGTGGGTAGGGCTCAGCACGTCCAATCCCCTTTTCTTTGGGGTGTTTTCTGGATCATATCATCTTATGTGAGTTCTTTGACACAGAAATTGAGACGTGCTTTAAGGCGCAACATGTCCTTGTTGAATTCGTTAACCCGTTTATAGTCAAGCAAGCGGATTTCATTCCACTGAGCAGTCAGTTCTGGGAGTAAAGTATCATGAATATTCCCAAAACGTCCCTTCAGGGCATCCCACAGTTCTTTGGGTGTTTTTAACTGAAGGTACTCCCAGCGTAAGCTAGGGTCAATGTGTCGCCTCAAAAATATTAGGGCATTTGTTTTGACTTTCGGGGACAGTTCTTCGTCCTCAGGGTTGGTGGAGGGTTGGATAGTGAAAGTACAGTCCTTTCCAATAAAGGAAGTTTCCACATCTGAAACCCAACGGTGGTACTAAATTCCTTCTGAGTCCAGTTTTTCAAATTCGGGTCGAGTTGGATCAGCCATCTACATAAACAAGAGTGAAGAATATATTAATTGTTTAGTCGTAAGACATCTACAATAATTAATTTCTAAGAATGTGAATTAGATTTTGAGACCAGAATTCATAGTGGTCACACATTTTTGATGCTTTGTGAAAATACTTTATCACATGATAAATTTTGTAATTATTCTAAAACGCACATGAAATTTCTTAATCATGGCATTATATATAACATGTAATATGCGATATAAAATAATCATTTAATATTAACAAAATACAGGTAGCAGTAGTATGCTTTGATAATTACATATAAAAATATATATCACACAATATTCATATATAAAAATTATGTTATTATTAATCACAAAATAACATCTAAATGACAAATATTGCATACATAAAATTTAATACTTAAAAACAGAAATATATGCATTTACATAGGCAAAAAAAAAAATTACCAAGTAAAATTCACATTTACAATTAATTTCATTAAACAGTAGCAGTGAAACAGTAATATTTTTTTTTACTCTATGGTAAGTTTCAGAAAACTAACCTTAATTTACCAGAAATGGTAAATATCCGTTTTCCGGTTCCCGGGTCGGGTCGAGGGGAAAGACGGGTCGGGTCGAGTTGCAACCGGTTCGAACAAACTCTGCCAACAAAATTTTTGTCGGCAGAACTTCTGGGAGGCAGCCTTTTCGCGATGAGCTGTCGTCGGTAGTAATTGGGATTGGGTCGTTGACTCAGGCTGCTGTGCTTCGGTTGCGGCGTGGCTCGGGTGTCGTCGGAGCGGCGATCGGATCGAGGCTGTAGGACCGGCATCAATGGGTGTCCGATCTGGTGTAGAGGTTGATGGCCGAGCGGCGATCGAAGCAGTGGGTGGTCCGATCGTCGGACCTGGAGCGTCGTGGAGCGATCCGATCGTCGATCGAGATCTGGGCTAGCGTCAAGGAGGGGGGGGGGCTCCGGATTGAGGTAGTGGATGGATCCGGGACGAGGTCGAGCGGAGGGCCGGGACCAAAGGATCGAGCCGATCAGAGGCCGGTTCTGGGTCGAGACGTTGGCCTGGGCAGGAATATGCACCAGGCAGGCCTAGCGGCGGCGGCCGGGGGGGGGGGGGGGGTTTGCTTCTGCGGCTAGGGTTTTTTCTTTTTCTTGGCTAAAAATCTCAGCGTGTAAAGCTAAGTGCTGATAACGTGTAATAGGAAAACTCAAATTAGTCTGCTCCTTTCATTAGATAATCCCTTTATATAGGGTGACGATTACAACAGAAATATAGATTACATCAGATAAGTACTAATTCCCTAATTCACTATCGTCAGTTACTTTGACGTAGGCACATTTATGGTATTTTCCTTCAATATATATATATATTGAAAAGTGCAATAACTGATACCTTAATGCATGTTTGTTATACCTGCTACTTTGAATGAATAATGAAACTTATATGTCAACGGTCACTGCCTGGTATGAACACACTAGTCTTCTCCTATCTTTTGTCTGTTGCTAGCAAACTCTCTTTATATAATAGTTTCGTCAATTTTAATCCACATCTAAGATTTTGGGAAAAGAACTTCATATCTAAGATCTACGATTCGAAGGGTGCATGTAATCGAGGTCGGAGCACATCCAGTGTGTTCTAGAGCTTGTGTTTTTTAGCAACTATGTATATAATTGGGTAGATTGGGTTTCCAATGAGAAATCCGAATTTATGCTAGTTTTAGTCTCTACTAATTTTATGGTATATCATTCAATACTTGGCAATGGATGAATTTATCTCGATTCATGAGGTAAAAAGGTTAGGGTTCTTTCATCCTCGGTTGATGAGGATCGAAACCGTAAACCTCAATTCCTGCTAGACCCCCAATTTGTTGCCAGACTTCCATGCAAAATTAAGAAAAATAAAATTAAAAAGTAAAAATAAAAATAGTGTTCGTGCATGGAAATTAAAATTTGAGAAGTAACCTAGAAAGAGAGTGGCGGTCCTGTCTGGAGTAGTTGCCATATGATCTATAAAACTAAACTGTCCAAACTCATATTGTACGTATCGATTCAATTTTTTGTCACAGATCGAGACACTACCGTACGTACCCCAGCAACAATCAAAGTTTTTAGGTCAAAATAGATCGAATGCATGCCTTTGCAGCCTTGCAGGCAGCAGACAAAACCAAATCCGTGTTCAGTGATCTCAAAACTCGAGTCCTGTAACTGCCTTACTGCCGCGTCGTCGACGACGACTGCATATGCCATTTTTACTTAATGTGTTTGAAGCTGTTGGATACATGTATTTCATTCCAATTAAAAGCTCAAATGATATGACAGTAGACTGACTAGAGTATAGCTCTTGGTCATCCATAGCTACTGCTATTTCATAATACAGGTTTTGTTTAGTTTTTTTTTGCTTTCCCTGCATTATCGATCCTCTATTATTTCTGTTTCTGCGTATGATAACCCAGTGGGTTGAAGCGCTTACAACTCTTACTCTCGCTCACTACTGGGGGTCACAACCGAAACGACGATTTTTTGTCGTCGCCTCGGCACAAAAGTCTTCGCTTCGGAACCGAGGTAAAAAACTGTCGTCGCTTCGAGGTCGTCGCTTCAGTCTCGTCGTTTCGATTTCAAGCGACCAAAATTAATTCAAATGCCGTCACCTCGAAGTTCCAAGCGACCGAAACAAACTTCATCGCTCACAGCCAGCGACGACTCAAAAGTCGTCGCTTACCATTCGTGGCGACCAATTTTGACTCGTCGCTTACAATGTGTTGCGACCAATTTTGATTCGTCTCTCCGTATTCCATGCGACAAAGTTTGAGTCATCGCCTTAAGTTTTTAGCGACAAATTTTACTTCAAAAGTCGTCCCTTTATTTAAATCGAAGCAACGAACATTGATCAATGTTCGTCACTTCATAGTGTGTTATAGAGAAGGAAAACAGAATCCTGGTCTGCTTTCATTCACATCCAAAACTTGTATTTCATTCAAATCACATATCCAACATACATTTTATTCAAATCACATATCCAACAAAACACGAACACTAAAAATACATAGATTTCATTCAAAACTACAATATATTCTATAACAATAATGCACATATGTTCAAATTACAAACTAACTAAATGGTCCTAATCAATGTCATGGTCGGCACAAGATGATATATCGGAGAGTGTCGGAGGGTCTGCGGGGGCGGCATTGACACCCGGATTGGCTTGACTCGACATGAATACACTGAGGCCGGGCAGCCTCCATCCTTGCTATACGTTGCAGCATCGCTTCTTCCTTGATTCTGCTACGTTCATTGGCGGCTGCTAGTTCGCTCCTCAAATTATCAACCTCCGTCTCACCGTCTCGTTGAGGGACACGCATGCACCGCCTCTTGGTTTTGCCGGGATTCTTAATGCACTTCCTAGCCTTGTAAAAATGGTAAAACACAAAAAAATATTCAAATTAAAAACTATTTCGTATCTAAAATAAAAACTGTTATTTTATGATTTCTACATACCTCGGACCCTCGTCCCCGGCTTCCCACCCAGCTCCGCATCCACTACAGCTATCTGCTCTTCGACGGTAACGGGGCCCATCACTTGACTGCCGCCTGCTTCATCATTGGCTCGGCTAGCACAGAGCTGATCCATCTTCCTCTTCACCACTCTCTGTAAAAAATATTATCCAATAGGTTTGTGTTAGTATAGTTTTTAATTGTAAAGAATTAAAATCAGAAGCTAAAACCTAGGAACTCTTGCATCTAACTCGTCGTCACTCACCACTTTCTCCTGCGCATTCTGCAATGATGCATAAACATCGCAGACTGTCTGCAATATAGGCGCTAGATGGCCTTTTTCCTCATTCGCAGTGACCCGGTAGCTGTAGGGAGTGGTGCCAGAATGATGGTTGACTACACACCCCTTCTCCTTTGCTTTGTTCCGGTTAGTGGCGTTCCAAACACACATCCTCTGCAAAAATATACACAAATATGAGAATAAGAAGCTATTCTATGAAATTCAAAAACCTTTAATTCATTTCCATTACCTTATAATCGTCGTCCTCAAAATAAACTTTGAGATACTCGCACTGCTCGGGTCGGTGGATGAACTCTGCAGGCATCGCCTTTGATACTTTGACGTAGTGAGTGTGGCAGTCGTACTTCCAGTCCTTGTAGATCTTTACAACGGTCTCGTCGATGTATGCCCACATGCCTATCTCGGTCGGAGGGAGGTCGTACAACATCTAGTAAAAAACAATTCAAATAAATCATTAGAAATAACATATTTCAATATATATGACTGAAATATAGTTTTTTCGAAATTATTATGAAATAATGTTTTACCTCCATATAAGTGCTCAGTGCATCTCGGTGCTCCTCAGCCAGCTCAGCAAATGAAGGCGCAAGGATCGACACTTTGCTCCGGACGGCGCTCCCGATGTCTCGGGATATCAAAGTCCTCCACTTCAATTCTTTGGGACCCTTGTGTTGCTCGGCGTACTCAATCTTCAGAGGCTGGTTGTTGTTCATCATCTTCAAATACTACGTCTTTGTGTCCGTTACGATGCCAAGCTTCTCAGGGTTCTGCCCCTTCACCTTCTTTCCCGTTGCCATATCAACCACCTCTGCCATATCAACCAAACCAAATTAAGACTATGCATAGCTAACAAATTCTCATAAAAAGCGCACAAGCACACAAGCCAAGTTTGGAATTGAACTTGTAGCTAATGTTATCAAATGAGAAAGAAAAAAAGCAGCTACCCCCCACCCATATCAACAAAACTATAAAAAGCACCTCCCCCAAGCCATATCAACCAAGCCATATCAATCAAATTCTCATAATAAGCAGCTGCCCCCAAAGGTATCAAGACATCAAAACAAATATTAGTGACCAAATTACTAATCAATGACTACCATCCACAAGTAGCATATTGCAAAGCAAGCAACTCAAAAGGCACGAAGGACCATCGATCCAAAAATCAAAGGTATCAAGACTTCAAAATAAAAATATTCATCTTAGAACCCTACTCATATATGCAAAGTAAATGAAGTATTCAATTTGAAATGCAGAGATGACCAGTGGCAAGTTATTGAATGTATGTTTTCTAGCTAGATTTATTTTAATAGGATAATTAAGTACACCCTTATTTGCTGTGATAGAAAATACAATTAGAAGTCAATTAAGCATTGTTTATGATGCCCTTTTTCTTTTGTCACTAATGAAACTCGCCCACAGACAATATCAACTAAATTGTTAAACCAGCTATGATTAAGCAGCTATGATTAAGACCACATTTGACAAAGCAAATGCACAGTCTATGTTAAACCTGCTGGCTGTGACACAAATCATCGGACACCAATTTTACTATTCTAATTTTACTAAACCAGCTGCCTGTGACACAGTCCGTATAGCAAGCAGCAAGCAGCAAGTGAAAAAAGTATTAGGACCAAGAATTGGAATCTGTAACAAACAGTATTCTTAGTACATTTTGATTAACTAATTTGATCCAAGGTTAATAAATATAATAAATGGAAAGCATGTGAAAATCATGCATATACATTTCAACAGGAATCGAAAAAACTAAAATTTTCAAGAAATTACCCGGCTCCTTAAGACCCCTCTTAGTCCTAATACTGATTGGAGGACCGTTATCGCCTTCCACAGCGACAGCTCCACCGCCCCCGCCAATGCGGCTCCCGATATCATCGCCACCTCCAGCAGCCCCCGAGCCCGAAGGGTTGGTTTCTTCAGGAGACGGGATTGGTGCCAGCATGCCCGCCTCCGACGCCGTCCTCTCCTCCACTGCCCCAACCAATCTTGCTGCAAGTTCGGCCGCCTTCCTTTCCCTTCTCGCCTCAAAGTCCTTCTTCCTCTTCTAGGCACTAGAACCTGGTGCCATTGATGAATCGAAGGGGTTAGGGTTTGAAATTTCGAGTTTGGGGAAAAACAAATTTAGGGGTGAATTTATTGAAGGGGTTTGAGAGAGATTAGGGATTTTTGATTAGGGAGTTTGTGGTGAGAAGGAGTTTGGGTTTCGGGTTGGAAGAAAAGGGGATTTGGGTTTCGGGTTGGAAGAGAAGTGGGTTTGGGGGTTTCGGGAAATTCTGGGAAGAAGAAGCAAATGAGGAAAGAAGAAGAAGGTCGACCAGAAGCAAAAGGGTTGGAAGAAATATTGTTGATTGGAGGTTTGGGTCGGCTGGGTTGGAAGACAGAACAAAGATTGGGTTCAAGGTCGACTGGGTTGGAAGAAAGAACAAAGAACAAAGTTGGAAGAAAAACTGAGATTGCAAATGAGGAAGAAGAATGTTGAATCTGCTAATATCAGAATAAAGTGAAGCGACGAACTTAGCCAAAAGTCGTCGCTTCATATACATTAAGTTAGCGACGAATATTGTACAAAACTTGTCGCTTCATTTAAACTGAAGCGACGAATTTTAAACTCACTAGGTAACCAAGTGGGCTCCAAAACTCGTCGCTTCATTTAAATTGAAGTAACGAAGTTTAAACTCACTAGGTAACAAAGTAAGCTCCAAAACTAAAGCGACGAAGTTGAAACATACAGGATAACCAAGGAAGGTTAAACTTTGTCGCTTCATTACGTTCAAGCAACGAATATTGTACAATATTCGTCGCTTCAATTAAATTTAACATATTAGTTATTTTTAGAAATTTTTTTTTATTTAATTAGAATATTATAAATATTGTTCAAAATTACATCAATAAATATATATTATCATCATCATATTATAACATGTACTATAATTAACTAGTAGTCTTCCTCTTCGTCATCTCCACCATCATCATCTTCATCTTCCTCTTCCTCATCGAATTCATCGTCTTCATCTTCCTCTTCCTCACCATTTGATTCTCCATTCTCTTCTTGTACTTGTAAATCGAGTTGAAGATTAGATGCATCAATATGGTAAAATTGGATCGAACTTAGTCTGTCATCTTGGTAAGACTCTGTGATTTGATTCCCTAAAGGACGCCTGTTATCTTCTGTTGCTAGTACTTCGGCACTGTATACATTTTGGTGGGACATTTCTTGCACCAGCTTCCAAGTACCACCCGCCGTAGGTTCGTCCAAGTAGAACACTTGTTTTGCCTTGATAGCAAGACAAAATGGTGAATTCTCATAGTAACTAGTGTTTGTATCCACTGATATCAGACAATGATCTACCCTGACGGTGTCAATTTCTTCGGCATCTACATCGTCAGTGGTGTTGTGCCATATAACTTTCAACAACACCACCGACAAATTTTCTGGATAACATACGTCGACTACATAGTCAAGATAGCCATAGAAGTGTTGGCACAGGTTTCCCACGTTCGTGCTTAACATTACCCCGCTATTTTGAGTCACGAGCCTTTGATCTCTATCGAATGAGACATACTTGATACCATTGACATAGCATGCCTTATAAATCCTGGTGAATTGCAGACCTCGAGCCAATGACCATATTGCCCTGTTAAAATTAGGGTCTTCAACATCATATCTTCTCTTGGCCTGAAAAATAGATGGTGTTAGTTTTATACTATTTAGGGTTTAGGATCTCTGTACAAGAAAAAAAAATTGAAGGGAGTACAAATTTTAAGAACCATCGATGGAA
Organism: Potentilla sterilis; assembly: GCA_963682095.1. Taxonomy (NCBI): domain Eukaryota; kingdom Viridiplantae; phylum Streptophyta; class Magnoliopsida; order Rosales; family Rosaceae; genus Potentilla; species Potentilla sterilis. The sequence goes on along the minus strand of OY821762.1, from coordinate 24,578,635 downwards.
ACTCCTCTTCATGGGGCGCTCGTCGTAATCGTCACCTTGTTTCGCTATATACATCTGCAAATGAGCGTCCATGTAATATTGAGTTTCTTCTGTATCCGTCAAAATTTGCCAGTGAGCCTCAGCCGTTTCCTCCTCTGTTAACTTTTTATTTCCGGTTGTATCCATAATACACGGTTGAACTAACTGAGAAACACAACTAATATTCCATATTGGGGAATTGGGCTCTTCATGTTCTTCCAATTGCAGATACGACTTACAGTACGTCACCGACTCGCATGATATGTACCTTTCTACAATACTCCCCTCCGGGTAACGTGTATTACTCATTGACTGTTTATAATCACCTAATTGCCTATAAAATGATGAATATAATTAGTGCATATATAAAGTTAGTGTAAATTCAGTTTTAACAAAAGAAATATATTTGGTTAGTGTATATACCTTTCTGTCGGATACATATGTAAAATGAACTGCTCTTGTAAGCATAACTTGTTCGAGAAGGTGAACCATGAGATGAACCATAGAGGTGAAGAAATGTGGAGGAAAAATCAACTCTAAATTGCAGAGAATGATCACTATCTCATCTTTCAACTGTTGGACAACTGCCTTGTTCAACTCCCTAGCACATAATTTCCGAAACCAATTTGACAATGCTATCAATGGTTTCACGACGTTATTTGGCAAAATCCTCGGATAACCACTGGAAGAAGACGTTGAAGCAGGACATGCAATCGTGCGTCTTCAATCCATAGAACTTTTTCTTGATCAGTTTCACCTTATTTCTCAAACTTCCCGCATAGCCAAGTGGATACCTAACACCTCAAAACCATTCGAATACTTCTTCACGATGATCCTCTTGAACTAAAAAGGGTGCATGAGGAACCTTTCCCATCCTCTTTTTAGCTTCCGAACACCACAGACTTTTGCGTATTCCCCTCTTCTCCAAAGCTTCACGAGCCCTTGGACCATCTTTGGTCTTGCCTTCAATTGCAAGAATGGTGGCAAAGATATTGTCACCCCCGTTCTTTTTAATGTGCATGACATCTAAACAGTACTTGTGTAACAACGATGACCAATAGGGAAGCATCCAGAACACGTTCTCATGGGTCCAACATTGTCTGTTGTGTGCTGAATAAGGGACATGAAAATCCGGATGTTCGGTAAGAGTGGCGTAACTGTGTGACCTAATTTCCTCTAAAATTTCATCTCCGTTCTTGTGAGCTGGTCTTTTTCTCCACTCTGTCTTCCCGTTAACTGCCTAACTGGATCACATTGGTGAATTCTCGTTGAGCCATTTCCGATGCCCTTCATAAACTATTCTCCCACAAATATGCTCTGCCGTCAGCTCATCTAGACAAATTGGACATGTCTTGTACCCTTTCACCGTTGAGCCCGCAAGCATCCCTAAACCAGGAAAGTCACTTATAATACACATCACCGCTGCCTTCATCATGAATACATCATTGTCTACTCTGTCAAAAGTATAGACTCCATTATCCCACAAATCTTTGAGTTCGTCGATCAATGGACGAATGAGTATACTGAGGCACTTTCCTGAAGATTTAGGGCCAGGAATCAACACGGCCAGCATGTTATATTCTTTTCTCATACACATATTAGGGGGTAGATTATAAGGCATCACAACCACGGGCCATGTACTATGCTGGGTTGTCATTGTTCCAAATGAACTGAAACCATCAGTTGCCACTCCCAGCCGCACATTTCTTCGCTTAATGTCGTCGAAACCTGAAAATATCCTGTAAAAATGCTGCCATGGTTCTCCATCAGATGGGTGTCGCAGGGTACTTTCATCTGGTCGCCTTTCTTTATGCTATCGCATATGCTTTGCTGTGTGTGGGGACATAAACAAGCATTTCAACCTTGGAGTGATAGGGAAATACCATATTACCTTTTTTGGAATGTCATCCGTATCTGGATTATATCTTTCAGCACCACATACTGGACAAGTGCGACGAATTTTATTTTGAGCCCCCCTGAACAGGTAACAGTTGAACTCACAAACTTCAATTTTTTCATATCCAAGGGAAAGATCCTTAAGGATTTTTGTAATTCTCGAATAGCTGACAGGGAAATTATGCCCTTTAAAAAACTTATGTACCCATTTACATAATTTATCAATACTCGTATCTGACCATCCATTTTTAACTTTAATTTTCATTGCATGTAATATGGCACTTAATACAGTTTCTTCACTCCATTCGTTCAATGGGGTTTGTGACTCCCTTAGAAGTCTTTCATACTTAGCATAATCATCATCTACCATGTCATTGAAGTGAAATTCAGTATTTTCTTCAACAACATTATGTGGTGCATCTCCATCATATCCAGGATAGTATGGAAAAATATCTTGTATAATCTCCACAGGCGGGATCACTGAAGGACCAGCAACACTAGAAGCCTCAACTCTGCCTTGAAGCCACTGTCTCCGTCGACTGATCATTGTGGGTTGACCAGAAACTTCTCCGTGTAGGTGTCAAACTATGTAAGTCGGATCCAAACCATGGTGCATGCAGTGATGATAAATCTCGACGAGTTTCTTATAATAAGGACCATTTTTGCAAACTGCGCACGGACAAGAGAGAAATTCGATTCCAGCAGTGCAAGCTATCACAAAATTAATGAAGTTAACTAAGCTTGTTTTGTAGTCAGAGTGTGTAAAATGAAGATTCATCCAAGATTTATCGGAGACATCATCTATGTTTCCTGTCAAAACATAAACAGACAATATGTATAAGTTTATCACACAACATTTATGATACAATCAAAACCTGTCCCAACACTTCTTCTGCTTATGCCTCTAGGTTGGGTCCTATCCCCTTTAGGAGAACACGATTTTGTTGATTCTTTTACAATTCATGTGGTTTCTGCTACAGTTTTAGAAAATTTCAGCAGCATCTCCCTACAGTTCCTCAAGTGGACAAAAATCTAAACAACCTAATTTGCACTCGAGGAACATTATAGAGAGACATTGTCAAAACTATATCCCAAAACTATAGCAGAAACCACATGAATAGCAAAAGGATCAACAAAGTTGTGTTCCCCTAAAGTGTCCAAAAATGGGACAATTCGAGAATCAACAACTGACGAGTCGCGTAATCGGGGTCAAACAACTTCAATTTAATTACCCTGCAATCATTAGTAATATAGACAAGTAGGGATCGTTCTAGCCAGGGAAATCAAAGGGTGATCGATAGAAGAGAAAACAAATACACAAATACACACATACATATAGACATATATACAAATCAACAATCATGAGGGTTTGAGATGAATTCTAAATCCTATAAACTGAAAATAAAACCTAAATTAACATATATATATATACAAGTGATCATCAATCAAATACATAATCAAGTACAAAAACACACCAATAACACATAGCAATTTCGATACAATCAAGGTAGCAAGTAAGTTCGACATCTATATGCAAATCCTAATTCCAATTCTAATTAAAGACCACCAGCGGTTCATTAATCGTTAAGACTTCTTAAGAATACTTAGAATCAACTCTAGTGTATAACCTAAGTTATGCTAATCAGTTTAAAAACACACCAGTGTAGAATTTAAACACAAAGAGCACATAAGACCATAAGCTGAATTGGAAACATGAAACATGTAATAGCGTCACCTATCATATTTACATGCATGTTCTTGAATCTTAACTCTATGGAAAACTTAGATTAGAACTACTCCAGTGTATGAAATAACCTAAGTAAATCCCTAGCACATAAAACTAAAATCCAAGAAACAACCATTGACAAGGGCTGCCCTCGAACAACAATTTATCTAAACCATTCAAGAAACAAATCAAGAAAAATACATACAAGCATAGAAACCTACTGCCCTAATCATGTTGTTAAAATCGTAACATGTTACAAGTTGAAAACAAAACACGAAAATCAATCCAAGAACCAAAATTCATGTAATGTATTCAAAACCAAAAACTCTACATAGCCTTTGATAAAATCGTAAATTAGACAATCAAATAAAGAATACAAAGCCATAAGTAAAAGGCACACTTTAAAAACCTTAAGAAGAATCTTCAAGAGTATGGTGAATGATTGGAAGTACAAAGGTGAATTGAATGGAATTATGGCTAAGTAAACTATCTAAAATTTTGGCAAGTGTTTGGTTCGACTGTATAGTGGTGAGATGATAATCTTTTGTTCCGAAACCGTGCCTATTTATATAGAATATACTAGGAGAGGCCGGCAAGAAGGATGAAACCATAATGAATTAGGTTTCCTTCTTTTTCTCAACATCATTGCTTGGCCAACACTTGATCTTCTAGACTCTTCCTTTGACTGAACTTTGCCCTTGAATCTTCTCATTAAGTAAGTATGGACATGTCCAACAAGTTTTTAAGTCCATCACAGCTGATCCGTGCATCAAAAGTCCAAAGGAAAGCTTTCCTTACACAACCGGGAAACCACTGTTTCTCGGCAGAATTGACCTTTCTTCAATAAATCCAGCATAACTCTCTCCTCAGTGCTCCGATTAATGTGATTCTAATTCTAGCTTGGAGAAACAAGACTCATAGGGCTTTCTATTCATATAAATCACATCCTCTAGTTCTAAGTGAAGCGTCGTACAGAAGTCTTGGAAGTCAGGACACAGTCCCAGGAAAATCCTGATAGTCCCTGCATCGTTTTGCTCAAGCTGCCACGTTGCAACCATCATTTGGGTAACTTTTCGAATTCCAATTGATCTGAATTTTTGCCACAATACACTTCAGCTTGCCAAATATATGCCTGCCAAATTTCATCAAATTTGGAAAAGATTAAATCAGTTTAACACAAGCCTCAAAATCACAAAAACAACATAATTTGCACTTTTTCCTCAGATTTCTATACTTAGTCGTTTTTCTGACAATTAAGCACATTTTTCCGAAACTCTACCAAAACGACACTAAACATTATTATAACTCTATCTTACTCCAAATAGACTTAACAAAGCACAAATAAGGGATAATAACACATTAATATCGTCGCACATTGTGCTCCTATCAACTACCCAACGCTTATCCTTTGCTAGTCCCTAGCAAACTAAATACAAGGCTCTACTATAAAACACTAATGATACCCCTAAAACAATTGTCTCAGGATCTTTACAATGCATAGCTTTTAAGTTTAAGCATTCGAATGTAAGCACATAAATCCCAAGCGTCATGAAACATGTATCAAAGCATGAACAAGTCAGAAACGAAAATCACAAGCAATGACATGTATGGTCAACTGATCCTCCTCTCATAGGCATACTCTCTTCTTTTCACTCAATGATCATGGTATTGACTCATAAGTATATACAAGAGAATAGATTGTAAGGCAACAAATAGCTTGCATATTTCAAGAAACAAAAGCACTTTGTGAATTTTCTTTTGAGAAAAACCTCATTTAACAACTAAGTGCAAGAATGGACCAAAACCATATGCTTAACTCATGAGAAAATCTCCACAAATCAAAGTTAGTCATCTTAAGAATCATGAATCGATCTCAAACAAGGTTAAGTGGGGCTCGGCAATGGTGAGAGAATCCTAAAGATTTTTTTAAGGCAAAACGTCACCAAAATTGGCAAAGCACCATACTCCTTATGACTTCAAAGATAAATGGGCCAAATATCATCTTGTTGGACCAGTCCGTCATTCTTAACTTCTCCAAATATCATGAACATGAACAAATGTCAGATATAACAATTTTAGACCTTCAAATACACACAAACTCCAAGTTCACAACACCAAAATCTTTTCTTTCATGCCTATGCCGAACCAATATTTTCTGTTCTTTTCTTTCTTTCCTTTTCTCTGTCGAAAACTTTTCTCTTAGCTTTGTTTCTTTTGTATTTCGAAACATACTTTTCTTTCTCTCTAAGGTTCGGCATGCATGTATATTTTTTTTTCTACCCCACACTTACTATATAGCATCACACAACAACAAAACTCCATCGAAAGTACTTTGCCAAGTCTCAATAACAAGGTAAAGGTTTAGCTATTCAAAGCAAGAAAATTTTATGAGAGTGATGAAATAAAAAGGTTTGATGTAGGCTCAAAGGGATTATTCTAAGAAGTTCCACGACGGGCACAATTAAGGCACATGCATTGTTTGGTAATGGTGGTAATCCTAAAGAGATCTTTTCAATCCTTTTCAAAATCAAGATATGTTATGATTATAAAGCTTCGAAAATCACATGAGCAAGTTCTAGAGTCCATTAAAAAGATGTAGCACATAGTCATCGAATATGCAAAGAATGATGAAGTTTTAGATCATGAATTTCGAAAAATTTGGCATCTAATCGCTGAAGAAGAAAGCATATTTAGGCACAAAAGCTCACATAGGTTATTATGGACACAAATTAACCAAAACATGTATGCCTTACACTCGATCAAATCTAAACATGTTCATACCAATCCACAATATCCATGAAACTCACAATTTCTTTAAGTGAATGCAAAACCATCATCTATGCATCAAAGACATAATCCTTCTAGACTTTTTAGGGGCATCTTAAGACTCAAACAAAAACAAAAACATACTTATTTTTGTGGAACATATTTCTGAATTTCTGATTTTTTCTTTGGTTTTCTTTATAAGACTCAAAAATTTAAAATTTGCTGAAAATAAACATGTTAGCATGTAAACCTTACCCACACTTACAAATTTACATTGTCCTCAATGTGAATCGAAAATAAGATTGTAATTCCTAATCATGCGTCTAAGTTCATACATATAACACATATAAAATTCAACCATAGGGAGTAAAGGGATAAGAAATTTGCAAACTCTCGTTGATGGCTCCTTCACAGCTACGGTTGAAATGGGTTGCCTCCCATGCAGCGCTTAATGTTTATAGTCTATCAGCCAAGACTCTTTGGCTCTCTTACTTGGAAGGTGGTGCGGCATCTATGCTAGCTTCCTCAACCATGTGCTCTTCAAATCCTGTGTAATAAGGCTTAAGTCGATGACCAATCACCTTAAACGTTTTACCTGAAACAAGACTATGTATTTCTATGGCACCATAAGCAAACACGTTAGTAACAACAAAGGGACCAACCCATCTAGAGCGAAGTTTTCCGGGAAATAATTGAAGTCTAGTGTTAAATAAAAGAACTTTCTGCCCAACTTCAAATTTCTTTCCACGAATCATTTTATCATGGTAGGCATGTGTCTTCTCCTTATAAATCCAAGCGACATCATAAGCATCATTCCTTATTTCATCAAGCTCATTGAGTTGTAATTTCCTATGAATGCCGGCCATATCTATGCTCATATTGAAAGTTTGAACTGCCCACCATGCTTTGTGTTCTAGCTCCACAGGTAAGTGACATGCTTTTGCATAGATTAGCCCAAAAGGAGACATTCCAATTGGTATCTTATACGCTATCCTATAGGCCCACAATGCATCATCAAGTCGATCACTCCAATCCTTCCTTGTAGGTCTTACAGTTTTCTCCAAAATTTACTTGATCTCCCTATTTGAAACTTCAGCCATGCCACTTGTTTGAGGATGACATGGCGTTGATACCTTGTGTGTGATGCCATATTTCTTCAGCAATGCTTCGATGGTTCTGTTGCAAAAGTGAGATCCTCCATCGCTAATCAAAACACGTGGAAATCCAAACCTAGAAAAGATGTTAGTTCTCAAGAAATCTGCAACAACTTTAGAATCATTAGTTTTGGTGGCCCTTGCTTCCACCCACTTAGAAACATAATCAACAGCTAGGAGAATGTAAAGAATACGTTTGGAAGAAGGAAAATGTCCCATGAAATTAGTACCCCAAACATCAAATATTTCAACAATAATAATAGGGGTTAGAGGCATTTGATCTCTCTTACCAATCTTACCCATTCTTTGACATCTATCACATGTCATGCACGTTGCGTATGCATCCTTGAAGATCGTAGGCCAATAGAATCCACAATTGAGAACCTTTAAAGCCGTTTTCTTTGGTCCAAAGTGCCCTCCACACGCCTCACTATGACAAAAGTCAAGAATCGAACGATGCTCTTCTTTTGGCACGCACCTCCTCATCACTTAATCACTACAATGCTTCCACAAGTATGAATCATCCCAAACATAATGTCGTGCATCCTTCTTCAATTTATTCTTCAAGTGGTTCGGCATAGAGCTAGGGAGTTGCCATGACACAAGGTAATTTACTATATCGGCAAACCATGGTTCGTGTGCTTCAATCCGAAAGAGTTGCTCATCTGGAAAGGTCTCGTGAAGGGGTAACTCATCCTCCTTGTGTATGATGCGGCTAAGGTGGTCAGCCACAACATTCTCACTCTCTTTCTTGTCCTTGATTTCGATATCAAATTCTTGAAGCAAAAGAATCCATCGAATGAGCCTCAGTTTAGCATCATTCTTTGTCATAAGGTACTTTAAAGCTGCATGATCACTAAACACAACAACCTTAGAACTCAAAAGATAAGATCGAAATTTCTCTAAGGCAAAAATTACAGCTAAAAAGCCTTTCTCGGTGGTGGGGTAGTTGAGTTGAGCATCATTAAGAGTTAGAGAAGCATAATATATGGCGCAAGGCTTCTTGTCCTTCCTTTGGCCGAGCACAGCCCCCACGGCATAATCCGAAGTGTCACACATTAATTCAAATGGCAAACTCCAATCCGGTGTTGACATAATTGGGGCTGACGTCAATAGCTCCTTCAAACGTTGAAACGATACTTCACATTCCTCACTCCACACAAACGGCACATTCTTTTGTAGCAAGTTGCTCAATGCTTTAGCCTCTTTTGAAAAGTCTTTGATAAATCTCCTGTAGAAACCTGCATGGTCAAGAAACGAACGCACCTCTCTCACGGTTGTGGGAGAGGGTAAATGCTGCATAATATCAATCTTAGCCCTATCTACCTCTATGCCCTTTGTCGAAATTATATGCCTTAAAACTATACCCTGATTTACCATGAAATGATATTTTTCCCAATTAAGTACAAGGTTAGTTTCAACACACCTCTCTAAGATTAACTCTAAATTCGTTAAACATGCATCAAAGTCTTCACCAAAAACACTAAAATCATCCATAAAAACTTCAATTTTATGCTCAATAAATTCTGAGAAAATAGAGTACATACAATGTTGAAACGTACTGATAGGAGCACAATGTGCGACAATATTATATGCTTATGCCTTCGTTTATGCTTTGTTTAACCCTTGTTTATCTAAGATAGAGTCATAATATAAGTTTAGTGTCATTTAGGTAGAGTTTTGGAAAAATGTGCTTAATTGTCAGAAAAACATAGAAATCTGAGGAAAAAGTGTAAAATATGTTGTTTTCGAGATTTTGTGGGCTGTGTTTGGCTGACTTATTCTTTTCCAAATTTGCTGAAATTTGGTATGCATGTTATTGGCTTGCTAATGGGTCTTGTGTCAAAAGTTCAGATTAATCGGAGTTCGGGAAGTCACCCAAAAGATGGCTGCAACTTGGCAGTCCGAGCAAAGATCACCAGGGACTTCCAGGAATTTTCCTGGGACTGTGTCCCAACTTCAAAAATTCATTCCCGACGTTTCACAAGGAATTTGATCAGACCCTTTTAGATAGTGGAAGCTGTATGTGTCTAGTTTATCTGAGACTTGGAATTGCATCAATCGGAGCTCCGAGGAGGGAGATAAGCCGGATTTACTACAACAACGTCTGTTCTGCCGATTCCAGGAACCTACTGCCTCCTTTTTGCGATTTCTGTTTTTGATGGACCAAATGGTGTACAAATGCATATGTGATGATGGTCCAAGCTTAAGGAAGGTTAGAGGATGACACCTAGCTGAAGCAATGAAGAAAAATTGAAGGAATTTGCATCTCCTAGTCAAGCCAGGAGAAGGTTGCCGAACGGACTGCTAAGCTGCCGGCAATGCATGCCGGCAGGTTTGGGATAATTTTTGCTGGATCAAAGCCTATCAAATGAAGTCTAAAGATTATTCAAGAAGTTCATGAAGTCGTGAAGCCCAAGCCTTGAAGAAAAAATTCAGAAAAAGAAAACCTAATTGAACTATGAAAGGAAGGTTTCAAATCCTTAATCCACTTGGTTTTCTGATTTCCTTATGCTATAGGGCTGCCGGCAATACCTAGCTTTTCCTCTATAAATAGCCAACTTTTACACAGAAAAACTTGTCACATTCCAAAGCAAAAATCTAGCCAAAGCTCTACCTAAATTTCCCCAAGAATCCTACACAAAAACCCTAGCCAAAACCACCTTCCACACACCCAAAGTTTCTGCCGAAACTTTGGTTTTCTGTCGAGCCTTTGCTTTCTTGCCGAGCAGTAGCAGCCGCCTCCTCCACAAGCCGCCGGATCCATACACGACGAAGTCTTCAAGGTTTCTAATGTGTGATCCACTCCCTTCTCTTGGTTTTGTAATTTTTGTTGTAGCTATGTTAAACTTTGTCTATGAAGTTAACATGAATTCTTGGTTTCAATTTGTATGTCTATGTATGAATTGGATTGAAGTTTGGTTTTATAATTTGCATGATCAATTTGTTTTCTTTCTTTTTATTTGGTTTTTCGATGTAAGAATACAAATTGCATGTTAAAAAGTAAGGAAAATATGATGTAAATTGATAGGGTAGGATTTGGCAAGCATGTTCACTTTGATTCTAGTAATTCGTTCTTAGTTTAGTCTTTAAATCCGTGTGCCTCAAAAATTGGTACTTAGCATAGTCGCGATATGTTTTGAGTATTGATCTTATATCCGTCAACATGATAGGACTAGAGTGGTTTAAACAACTATGCATGTTAACAAGAAGTGGTGACGCCTTGCTTGATTGATATGTTTCCGACTAAAAAGACCTTGTGCCTAATTACTTTGCATGTTTGATTTCGACGATAAGTGTTCTCAAATGTGTTTAGTATAACTTTAGGGTTAGACGATAAGTTAATCTTGAAGTAGTTGAGAGTCTTAATCGATTAGTAAACCGATAAGGAGCTAATTAGGTTAGAACTAAGTCGGATCTAGGATATTGTGTACCCTTGCCGTATGTCTTGTTTTGTCAATTTGCTAAGTATTTTGATTGCTTTCGTGTTAGTGTTTTGTGGAAGAATGTCGACCAAACTTGTATATTGTAATTTAGGACTTTAAATTTCTGTTTTTATGCATGATTTGATTTAGAGGCAGCCTATTGCTGCCGAGCCTAGGGTAAATTTTATTTCTTGTTTCGGTTGTTTTGTTTCGTGCCGTACCTAGTTTAGGGCAGCCTTAGGGCTGCCGACGCCTACATCTCCCCCTTTTGTGATGTTTTGACATGTAAATATGTATATTTGTGTGAATATCTTGACTAACAATTTCATATTTCAGGTACCCTTAATCTCCGGCTTAGAATGATCCCTACTTATGTCTATTCTACTAACGATTGTAGGGTTATTATTGCATGCGAGCTTCGGCTCACGTCACGTACCTGGTGGGTTGCACAATCCAGAAGGTATGCTTCTATAGGTAAATATTCCAAAAGGACATGTGAAAGTCGTTTTCTCTTGATCATCTGGATGAATCATGATCTGATTATAGCCACTATATCCATTTAGGAAACAATAGAACTTGTGGCCAGCCAACCTTTCTAGCATTTGATCCATGAATGGCAAACGCATGTGATCTTTTCTAGTTGTCGCATTCAGCTTCCTATAATCGATACACATTCTGTAACCTGTGACTAACCTTTGTGGAACTAACTCGTCCCTATCGTTCTTAACAACTGTAACGCCACTCTTCTTTGGAACGACTTGAACGGGTGAAATCTACTTACTATCTGAGATCAGATAGATCACTCCACAATCTCTCAACTTGATAATCTCATCCTTGACAACCTTCATCATGGGATGATGTAAACGGCGCTGCCCCTCTCTTGTTGGTTTCACATCCTTCTCCAATAAAGTTCGATGAACACAAAGTGTAGGGCTTATTCCCTTGATATCCGCTAAAGTCCAACCAATAGCGGTTTTGTTTCTTTTAAGCACATCAAGTAGTCTTTCTTCTTGTTGCTTACTCAACTGTGAGGACATGATCACCAGTAATGTATCCTCTTCTCCAAGAAAAGCAGATTTCAAGTGATGGGGAAGAGCTTTGAGCTCTAACTTTGGGGCATGTTCTACAGATGGAAGAACTTTGTTAGTAGTTAAGGGAATTGACAAAGAACTGTCAAATGGCTTACGATATGGCCGAGCTTCTAGCTCGGCTACAATGTCATGTATGAATGGCTCAAGTTCAAGCCGAGCTGCCTCGTTGATTATCTCTCCCTCTTTGTCAAATCCAGCCCCTTGCTCCATAGCTAGTTGATATGCATCCATAGTTTCTGATAAAACCCGTGCAACAGAATTAACAACATCAATAGCATAGCATGGTTTTAAATCAGAAATAGGATACCTCATAGCTTCAAAAACATTAAAGCATATTTTGTCCCCATCAAACTCCATAGTCAAATTGCCCTCGGCCACATCTATCTTTGTGCGTGCCGTCCTCATGAATGGCCGGCCAAGGAACAATTGTGTTGAATTGCTCAGTGAATTCTCCATCTCCAATAAATAGAAATCTGCATAAAATATTAGATGGTTCACCTGCACCAAAACATCTTCAAGGTATCCCTCAGGATACTTGTTAGATCGATCTGCAAGTTGACTAATAACATTATCTTTCTTAAGAGCTCCTAAACTCAAAGATTCATAAACATTATAAGACATAACATTTATAGAAGCACCTAAGTCTAGCATAACGTTTTCAAATCGTGTGTTACCAATCATACATGGCATATTAAAACTGCACAGATCTTTCATCTTTGGAGGTAGTTTTTATTGGATCCAAAAATTGATGTGAACCTAAGCTCACACACAATAATAACCCTACAAAATATCGTTAGTAGTATAGAATAAGTAGGGATCGTTCTAGCCGGGGATTAAGGGTACCTGAAATATGAGAATGTTAATACAAATATTTACACAAATATATATACACAAAACGTCACAATGGGGGGAATTATATGGATCGGCAGCAAAGCTGCCACTAACACTAAGAACACGAAAATAAACCTAAACTACTATATACAAGTGATCATCATCTCTCACAAAACATTTAGCACCAAGACTCTTTAACATATAAACTCACATGCAAGAAAGTAAGGAACAAGTATCAACATGTTTAAATTCAAAATTAGTTCCGACTACAACTTAGTTGTAAGACTTCTCAAGTTTTAAGACCGAACTTTTGGTTATGGGCCCTAAAGTTATGTTAATCCTTTTGAGACTTAACAATTAATCACAATAGTCTAAATTGGAGACATGCAAAACAAGCAAGGTTGTCAATCATCTTATTTTAACATGTAAGAAATCCAAAGTACTATACCCTAAGTGAGCAAAAACAAATCAAAGCAACCTTTTGAGTATCTAGCCATATTTGTTATTACTCGGGTTTGATGAAACCTAACACCTAGATTTACATGCAAACAACAAATGCTTAAGCACAACTAATGTTTCGGTTTATAAGGTCCACTCTTTTAGATTTCTAACCAATTTCAAACCTAAGCATGCATCTATACCACTGTCCTAATTATCTAACACATGAATTTACAAGTTACATATTACAAATTAGCATGCAAAATTCATTGTTCTTGTCGAAACCTAAAAATAAATCTAAGCATCGATTCAAACAAGTCTCTAACATACAATTTATAAAACCAAAACCGGTTCACACATAGACATATAAACCAACACCAAACATACATGAGTATTTCATAGACAAAACTAAACATAACTAAACAAAAATTACAAAAACCGACGAAGGGAGTGGATCACACTTTGAGACACCTTGAGAGCTTCACGTCGTGCGGATCCGGCGAAGTATGGAGGCTGGGGTGAGGCTGCACGGCAGTGAGTTGTGTCGGCAGTAGGTTATGGAGGAGAAGTTCCAAGATTCGGCAGAGCAGAAAACTTGGTTGAGGTGAGGTGAAGGTGATTTTTCGGTTTAGGTTTTTGTCTAGGATCTTTGGTGAATTTTGGTAGAGTTTAGGCCTTGTGTTTAAGCTTGAGATGAGATGATTTTCAGAATGAAAAAGTGAGGGTTTTTATATAGGAGAGGGAGTGCCGACAGCCCTATAGTAAAAGGAATAGAGAAAACCAAGTGGGATAAGGATTTGCAACCTTCCTTTCATGGTTCAATTAGGTTTTCTTTTTCTGAAATTTTCTTTATTTTCCAGATTTCTCAAACTTAGTCATTTTTCGGATTCTTAACTATTTTTCGCCAAACTCTACCAAATTAACACTAAATTACATTATGACTCTATCTTAGACAAATAAAGGTTAAACAAAGCATAAACGAGCGCAAAAGCATATAATATCGTCGCACATTGTGCTCCTATCAACGGCCGACACCGTCTCGCTCATTTTAACTACCTGAGCCTCCCTTGTGTGCCTCCTTGTCGTGCAAAGCTGTTTCAAGAACTTAGCATACTTTGGAACTTGTTTAATGCACTCTAACAAAGGAATGTTAACTTGGACCTTTCAAACGATGTCCAACACTTCCTCATTGGATTTGTCGTTCTTAGACTTTGAAAATCTAGAAGGAAAAGGTAGACACGAAAATTGATTAGTAGAAACTAATTCATTCGGTTTAGAACTCATACCTTTGTGTGTCACAGGATTCGACACAATTTCCTTCTTTAAGCCTCAAGCTCGGCTTCCTTCTTCCTTGTCTCGGCCTCACCTTGACGTTCTATAGGCTCAGCGACAAAGAGTGGCTCGGCCTCTCCTTTCCCCTTGGAAGGTTTCGATTGCTCAATTAATATTTTGCCACTTCTTGTGACAATAGCTTGTGCTTACTCTCGCTTAGGATCTGGAATCACTCCTCCAAGTAGCCTACCTTACTCTTGGAACTATCCCATGAAGTCCACAACCTTACCCATTTGATTCTTAAGCTCGACAATGTCTTTGGTGTTGGAAGCTGTAGTTTGCAACAAAGTATGAGTTGCCTCATTCAAAGACTTCAACATTGCATCATAGTTGGGGTTTGAGGATGCTTGAGTGTTGTTATTGTTGTAGAAGGGCTGTTGAGGTCGTGCATATCCTTGAGATTGCCCTTGAGGTCTTGGTTGAAAAACAATACCGCCTTGCTGCCCTTGTGGTGGCGCCAACGGTTAAGGGTTTTGCACATTAATGTTGTTGGACCAACGAAAATTAGGGTGATCGTTGAACTTTGGATTGAAATTCTCAAACCGCTGCCCTCCTTGTTGTTGAGGAAAACCTAAAGCATTAGCTTCCTCAAAATGCTCATCCGCTCCCACTTGAGGACACAAATCGGTTGCATGCCCTTCCATGCTACACACGCCACATACTTGAGCTTGTTTTTGCTTCATCATTTGAGACATCATTTGAGTTATCTTCCCCATGTCTTATCGAAGCTCCTTAATTGCCCTCGACTCCTCACTTACACGTTTAGAAGAAGTAGACCCGAATTGTTATTGATTCGTGAAATGCATCTCCAACAAATTCTTAACTTCCTCTTTACTTTTCTCCATCAATGATCCACCAGCGGCCGAATCAAGAAATCGACGTTCCATAGGGCGCAAACCCTCATAGAAATATTGTAGTAAAAGTCTCTCGCGTATCACATGATTAGGGCACGTAGCAACCAAAGCCTTGTATCAATCATAGTAAACGTCGAAAGCTTCATCCGGTTCTTGCTTGATCGATGTGATCTCCTTTCGAATCTGCGTCACCCTCGATGAGGGAAAGTACTTAGTGAGAAACTCCTTCACCATTGTGTCCCATGACGTTATCCGATTAGGTGGAATAGCAAAGAACCACTCAGCTGTCCTATCTTCAAGTGAGAATGGACTCACATGTTTCAAATCCGCTCCCGTTGGACACATGCTTTCACATCGAAATTCAAACTTCTGGATATGACGATTTGGATCCTCTCCACTAAGTCCATAGAACTTCGGAAGTTGATGAATAAATCCACCCTTCAACTCAAACTCGGCCGACTTGCCAGTTGCAACGGCCGGATATGTAACATTGCTTGGTCTTGCCGCTTCTCCTTGTAGTGCATCAACTTGACCATTTTCTTCTCTTAATGAAGGCATTCTGAATACTGGATCAGGTAAGTCAACGTTGAAGTGATCAAATACAATAGGACCAGTCAAAAACTCAAACTTGGAACTCTCGTGAAATAGCGGATTAAATTCACAAGAAGATGTAGGTGGAAATGGTGAACTAGCATTGGCAAATGATGTATGTGGTGATTTAATAACAACCTCAGGTGCTGATGGTGAACGTGCTTGATGTAAGGTTGCTGGCAACTCTAGATCGTATGTCTCTCCAATTTGATGCAAACGGCCTCTAATGCCTCGTGACCAACTGAACATTCATAGAAACCTGCGATTACCAATCCTGGCACAATTGAACAAGATCAAGTTAGTATCATCGTAAAAGAAAATACAGAAGATTTACAAAGTGATACATGATTTTCTCAAGGTAAGTCACACAAACAAAATTCTCAAAGCTTCACACAAATCGTCATTCACACAAAGCATCGAAAATTTCACAAGTATGAAAACAATTCTCAAGCATCGAATTTGGCATAAGTTCAAGTACATGGCGTCACAACCTAATTATTTTTTAGTTGATTTTATTCAAAAACCCTAATTCTTAAGGTACATGGAGCAGAGGAGATAACAGTGCAATGGACTGATACAGCCCAAGGTAGTATCATGCTTATTCTGATATACCTAAAAAATTAAAGACAAATTGGGTTGAAGCAAATAGATCATATATGTCAAGTTATTTTCTAACGTCTAAAGTGAGGTGATGCTTCGGCCCAAGCTATCGACTAGTTCGAGCGTGTCCCACTTTTCAAAGACTGTGTCGTTAAGATTCACGGAGAGCGAACTCCCTACAGGAACCAGGCAGGACTCGTTATGTGGTCACAGAGGGCGAACCCCCTATCGATCCCTTCACCGAGAAGAATAATCAGTCTATGACCTTGAGATCCAGTTAAATAAACCTGAGAACCATATCTATGAAAATAACTTGCCCCTTACTTCGTAAAACAAAATCGGGTCACTAGCGGTCTACAAGTGTTGATCAATACCGCCCTCAACCTCATAAAAATGGATCTGCCAAGGCATCACTCGTATGAAGGGTTAAGGCTAAGACCAACAAAAGCGGCTTCTCCCTACATGTTACACTTTAGAAACTACAATAAACTCAAGCATACATAACACTATCAACTTCCTAAAAATTAAACTAAGTTATTACAACATGCATTCAAGCATACATCAAAAACGAATTTTAAAAATTATTACAACCCGAGAATCAAATCCTAAAACTATTAATTACAAACCGAATCGAAAAACTAAAAAGATACAATCGGCAAAAATTATACAAGCCGAAAACCAAAAATAAAATAAAATTTTACAAAACATCTTCTTCGATTCTTCTTGGCGTCCCCGGCAACGGCGCCAAAAATTGACGAGTCGCGTAACCGGGGTCAAACAACTTTTAATTACCCTGCAATCATTAGTAGTATAGACAAGTAGGGATCGTTCTAGCCGGGGAAACCAAAGGGTGATCGATAGAAGAGAAAACAAATACACACATACATATAGACATATATACAAATCAGCAATCATGGGGGTTTGAGATGAATTTTAAATCCTATAAACTGAAAATAAAACCTAAATTAACATATATACAAGTGATCATCAACCAAACACATAATCAAGTACAAAACCACACCAATAACACATAGCAATTTCGACACAATCAAGGCAGCAAGTAAGTTCGACATCTATATGCAAATCCTAATTTCAATTCTAATTAAAGACCACCAGCGGTTCATTAATCGTTAAGACTTCTTAAGAATACTTATAATCAACTCTAGTGTATAACCTAAGTTATGCTAATCAGGTTAAAAACATACCAGCGTAGAATTTAAACACAAAGAGCACATAAGACACTAAGCCAAAAATCTCAATAGTCAATGGTTTTTTAGCATTGTCTGATGAGGTACCGTTACCATTGTCTACCCAGCAATTGTCTGATACACACTTCAGACAATGGCAAATTATAATTGTTTGATAACCACTATGGACAATGGTAGGACAAAAAGAGCCATTGTCTGACACCCAGTAACGACAATGCTACTTTATTATAAATCATTGTCTCATGTTATTTTGTACAATAGCATTTTTTCGGGAAATATTATCTTTTCCATTATAAGAAGACACTTATTTATAAAAAGTATTGTCTTTATTAGTTTTGCACAACTTAATTTTCTCTTTATGTATTGTCTGTATTTGATTTAAACTACAGTGGTTTCTGGATTTTCGAATTTGTGTTTGATATTTGTTATCTGCATCTGCTATAGACAATGGTTTTAGTTTCGTTTCTATTGTGATTATGAGTTACATACAATGGTATCGTTTTCCCTTCTATTGTGATTCTTAAATACAGGCAATTGTTTCGTTATGGCTTCCATTGTGATTCTGAGTTTCAAACAATGGTCTTGTTTTAGTTTGTAATGTGATACTCCGATACACACAATGGTTTCGTTTTGATTTGTAAAGTGATTTTGAAATCAGATAATACTTTTCTGCTTCCGATTTACAAACCATTGTTTGGTTGGTTGCAATGTCATAGTGATATACAATACATTACTTAAAACCAACAAATTAAAACATATCCATCCAATAGTGACATTAACTAATTCAAAATCCATTCATTCATAATATAGAGGCAACCAAATATTCATCATCTCTACTAGGTGAGCCAATATAAACAAAATGGCTAGTATAGTCTACTCGGCTACATAAGGTTATCGAAATTAGCCTAAAACCTGCATATGTCTAAAATGTACAGTACACTAGCCAACATATGCAACAAAAATAGTTAAGGCTAACCAAACTACCAAAAATAAAAAACCCAGGTTCCTATCTTGAATTGTACAGTACACTAGCCAACATATGCAACAAAAATAGCTATGTTATATTTACCTTTGAAACAAATTCTAGATTCCTATCTTGAATTATATCTTTCATGTAGCGCATGATGAAGAACCCACAATCTTCATTCCCGTATTGCTCAGGAATACCCTAAGCTCCATGGCAACCCAACCACTAGTTCTAGACTTATCAGCAGGAAACCCTTTGTAGTCCAAAGCATCAGCTGCAGTCCAACTCATTTTCTCCTCCTGAAGATCAAAACGGACATCAATATGATTGTGTTTAGTGATGAGAGCCGCGAGGCTCACACAAATAATAACCCTACAATCGTTAGTAGTATAGAATAAGTAGGGATCGTTCTAGCCGGGGATTAAGGGTACCTGAAATATGAGTATGTTAACACAAATATTCACAAACATATATACACACAATTGTCACACTTATATACATATATACATATATACGGATTTAAGGGGGGTTTTGAAAAGATTTTACTTCCTACGAAATTTAAGACAAAACAAGAAAAATAAATTCTAATCTAATATTTACAAGTGATCAACATCTTTTACAAAAAAGCACTCACACAAAAGTTCACACAACATGCACTACACAAAATAAAGGAAACAAAGTAGAAAGTTTGAAAACATTCTAGACTCGACTTAATTCCAACCTAACTAGGGCCTTAGCGGTCACCTAATCGATATAGACTTCACGAAAGTACTTAGAACTATCTTAGTGCTTAATCCTAATCTTTAGCTAACTAGTTTAAATAACACTTAGCAACGATGAATTTAAACAAGTAGCATATATGCACGAAATCTTTAGTTGGAGACATGTTAACAAGTATGGCGTCACTCATCTCGCATCGACATGTAAATTCTTTAAACTACTCTAGTCCTAGGAAATTGACACAAATCAAGATAATGTCACGTTTGACTCGACCTATGTTTAATTTCGACATATAAGATTGACACCCCATACATTGTACTTGTATAGACCATCAATCTTGGTTGCTTACGAATTTAAAGAATAAACCAAGTATGAGACACGAATGAAAACAAAACATGCTTCTCTATAACCTAACCTAAGACTTACTACTTATTATGTTTACATGCTACTGAGAGTTATTGAATCCGAAACTTGAGATCATGAATACAAGAATAAGACTCAACACAAAACTAACATGCAAAAACCAAACATTCAAATCATACATACATAGACATACATATAAATACCATAAAAACATGCAACCTTCATAGAGATGGAGGAGTTTGGATCACACATTCTAGCCACTCGCAATGGTGTCTCTAATGCGCGAAAAAGGTGCTTGCTCATTCCGAGTCTTTAGAACATGGATCAGGTGGAAGATATTAGAAGTGGTGGTGAAGTGAATTTCGGCTAGCTATAGAATATAGTCCTACGGTAAAATATTTGGTAGAGCTTAAGGCTTGTGTTTGTGTACAAGATGTGATAAGTTCATTCTGAAATTTCGTTGGCTTTATATAGGGAAGAGTCTAGGGTTTTCCCGGCAACATTCCTTGTCCAAGTCGGTTTAGGTTTCCTTGTTGGCAAAGTAATACTTCTCTTGGACTTCTTCTTCTGATCTTGGACTTCAATCGGCTGCATAGGGTTAGCATGGACATGTCCAACAAGTCTTTAGGTCCATTATATCCGATCCATGCTCCCAAAAATCCAAAGAAGAGCTTTCCTAATGCAACAGGGAAACTTGTGGTTTTCTCGGCAGAATTGACCTTCCTCCAGAAAATCCGGCATAAATCCCTCCTCATAGCTCCAATTGATGCGATTTCAAGTCCTAGAGAAACTAGACTCGTAGAGCTTTCCAACGGTGCATGGCACAGTTTCTAGTTCTAAGCGATGTGTCACACAGAAATTCCGGAAGTCAGAACACAGTCCAAGAAAAATCCTGGTAGTCCCTGGATCATTTTGCTCAAACTGCCAAGTTGGAGCCATCTTTTGGGTGACTTCCCGAACTCCGATTCATCTGACATTTTGATACAATATACTTCAGCTTGCCACCTATATGTATACTAAATTTCATTTGGAAAAACGTAAGTCACATTAACACGAGTCTCAAAATCACGAAACAGACAAATTTTGTATTATTTCCTCAGATTTCTATACTTAGTCATTTTTCAGACAATTAAGCACATTTTCGCCAAACTCTACCAAAACGACACTAAACTATATTATGACTCTATCTTACTCTAAATAGACTTAACAAAACACAAATAAGGGATAATAACACATTAATATCGTCGCACATTGTGCTCCTATCAACTACCCCACACTTATGCTTTGCTAGTCCCTTAGCAAAACTAAATAAAACTATGACTCTAAACAAACTATTGCCCCTAACAATTTGTCTCAGGCTCGTATGTACACATAGCTTTCAATTTGATGCATGAGAATGCTAAGCACGAAAAATTCAAGCTTCATGAACATGTAACATCAATATGAACATATAAGAACAACATATAAGCATGTAAACATGTATAGCTAATCCACTCCTCCTCACTAGGCATACTCTCTTCCTTTCACTTGAAACATGGTATTTCACACATAAGTATATGCAAGTGAAAGATAATGAATTACGAAGAGTAACTTGCATATGTCATGAAATGAAACCTCTTTGTGAAATTTTATAGAAAAACCTCATATAACAACTATGTGCACCATTGAACCAAAACCATATGCTTACTCTTGAGATAATCTCCACAAATCAATTTTAACCATCTTAATAATCATGAAAAAATCAATGAAAAGGGATGTAATGGGGCTTGGCTAAAAGGTATTCAAATTTTATGGGATAAGGGGGCTCAAAACGTCACTAAGGCCTTTAGCAAAACTCAAATCTCCTTATGTCTTCTGACCAAGGGTCAGATTTCTTCTTGTTGGACCCATACTTCATTCTTAACTTCCCAAAGACATTGTGGAAACGAACAAAGGTCAAAATTTAACAATAATAGACCTTCACATACATGCATACTCCAAATTCACAATACTTATCAAGACTAGACTTAGCCAAATTTTCTTTTGAAACCGTGCCTTTGCTTTGATTTTTCCTCGGACTTGATTTTTCTTTTTCTTTTCTTTTTCTTGTCCGATCTCATATTTTCTTTTCTTTTTCACTTAAGCACGGCAACATACAATTTTATACAATTTTCTACCTAAGTCTACCCCACATTTGTTCTTCTTCATCACTTCACGCGAAAACTCCTTCAAAAAATCAAGCATTGCCAAAAATTTGATCAAAGTAAAGGCATCACTATACTAAGCTCATGGAAAGTGTTTAAGGGTGATGAAAGAAAAGGCTAATCGTAGGCTCAAATGAGTTTAACTAAGGTGTCCCACGACGGGCACAAATATGGCTCATACTTTATTTGTCTATGGTGGTGAACCTAAAAGATCTTTTCAATCACTTTCAAAATCAAGGTATTTTATGATAAAAACGTTTTGAAAATCAACAAGAGTAAGTTCTAGCATTCTAGAGTTCATTAAAAAGCTATAACACATAACTATTGAATATGCAAAGAATAATGAGGTTTCATGCTTCCTATATGTCTATCGATTTTGATCTTTTTATCACTCAAGAAGAAAGCAATTTGGCTCTAAAACTCACATAGGTTATTATGGAAACAAACTAGCTAAAACATGCATGCTTTATTCATTAACAAGTCCTACATGCTCCTACCAATGCACACAATCCATGAAAATCACAATTTTAATTGTATGCACAACCATCATCTATGTATGCAAAGAGGAGAAATAACATCATTGACAATTTAGGGGCATCCTAAGACTTAAATTTAATCACTCTATTTTTGTATTTTGTTTTCAATATATGACTCAAAATATAAACAAAACATGTAAACCCACCCCACACTTAGAAAATTACATTGTCCTCAATGTAAGCATAAAACAATAGCAAAGAATTTCCTAAGCATGCAATAGACTAACAGATTCCAACATATCATCACAAACCAAAGAAAAAGAGAAGGGTTAAGAAATTTCAAACTCTCGGTAATAGCTCCTTCGTTTTTCTTTGATCGAATTGGGTTGCCTCCCAATTAGCGCTTTAACTTTATAGTCCGTAGCCTGGAATTTTCACCGCGTGTTTTGTGTATTTGTTCATCCATTGTTGATGCTCGACAGCTTGGGGACAGCAGTCCTTTCTCTCGGTAGTTAGGCTGCTTGGCAGCTTTGTCCTCTTGGTAGTGTGCTGCATGGGCAGGGGTAGCAGCGGCGTGCAGGGGCAGCAGCAGGTTCTTTCCGGTAGCAGCACAAGTTGGGGCAGTGGCAGGTTCATCCCGGCAGATCCACACTGCAGGCTGCCTGTTGGCAGCAGTGTAGGCAGGCTGCTCTAGGCAGACCACCACGGCGGGACCTCGGTAGAAAAGTTGCTCTTGGCAAGCCATTAGCAGGGTCGTTCAGCAGGTTTCTCGACAAGGACGTTCGGCAGGTGCTTGGCAATGCGCAGGGCAGCAGCAGGGTAGGCTGCAGGCAGCTCGGCAGAAGCTTTGGCAGATGGTACACTTCCCCTTTAGGCTCGAATTTGGGTGTGTTCCACTATCCTAATGCAAAAGTGTTATAAAGCAATGTTGTAGTGGACATACAGAGCTTTCCAACGATATAAAGTTTCCCTCAATCCGACCATCAAAAGTACTCTTTGTTTAGCCTTTTATCAGACCTATTGTTCTGCCCAGTTTTCTGTTTCGCCATATTGACCTTACTGCACTCCAATTGAAACTGCAAACGACCCGGGACTCCAAATTCACTTCTATAAAATCCTATGGAAAGTAGACTCAGAGACCTTTCTAACGATATATGGTACAGTTTCTCAGGTTTTGTGAGCTGAAAACGGCAGCCTTCCAAAGTTGAAGGACTGCACTACTCGATTTCTGCTTGGACAGACCTTTCCTATTTTCTGCACTTTTTCTTTCCAGTCCGTCCAGCACACACACAAAACACATAAAAACGAACAAAAACAAAAACTAAAATGCAAGAATATACAAAGCTATTGGATACAAGGCTGGATACAAGGGAGCTCGAAATTTTCAGAAATCTTACAAGGCTATACACACGGCAGCAAAACCGATTTTTACAAGACACGAAACTTTTAACACTATGATTCACTAGAGAAGACACTAGACTTTACAAACAATGCTTCATGACACATGAAAATTTTCAGAAGATGATGTAGCAACGGCGCCAAAAATTGATTGAGTCGCCTAAGCGAGCATCAAGCAATAACCCTATAATCGTTAGTAGTATAGAATAAGTAAGGCTCATTCTAGCCGGGGATTAAGGGTACCTGAAATATGAGAATGTTAACACAAATATTTACAAATATATATGCACACAATTGTCACACTTATATAGATATATACATATATATGGATTTAAGGGGGGTTTTGAAAAGATTTTACTTCCTACAAAATTTAAGACAAGACAAGAAAAATAAATTATAATCTAATATTTACAAGTGATCAACATCTTTCACACAAAGCACTCACACAAAAGTTCACACAACATGCACTAAACAAAAGAAAGGAAACAAAGTAGCAAGTTTAAAAACATTCTAGACTCGACTTAGTTCCAACCTAACTAGGGCCTTAGCGGTCACCTAATCGATATAGACTTCACGAAAGTACTTAGGACTATCTTAGCGCTTAATCATAATCTTTAGCTAACCGGTTTAAATAACACTTAGCAACGATGAATTTAAACAAGTAGCATATATGCACGAAATCTTTAGTTGGAGACATGTTAACAAGTATGGCGTCACTCATCTCGCATCGATATGTAAATTCTTTAAACTACTCTAGTTCTAGGAAATTGACACAAATCAAGACAATGTCACGTTTGACTCGACCTATGTTTAATTTCGACATGTAAGATTGACACCCAATACATTGCACTTGTATAGACCATCAATCTTGGTTGCTTACGAATTTAAAGAATAAACCAAGTATGAGACACGAATGAAAACAAAACATGCTTCTCTATAACCTAACCTAAGACTTACTACTTATTATGTTTACATGCAACTGAGAGTTATTGAATCCGAAACTTGAGATCATGAATACAAGAATAAGACTCAACACAAAACTAACATGCAAAAACCAAACATTCAAATCATACATACATAGACATACATATAAATACCATAAAAACATGCAACCTTCATAGAGATGGAGGAGTTTGGATCACACATTCTAGCCACTCGCAATGGTGTCTCTAATGCGCGAAAAAGGTGCTTGCTCATTCCGAGTCTTTAGAACATGGATCAGGTGGAAGATATTAGAAGTGGTGGTGAAGTGAATTTCGGCTAGCTATAGAATATAGTCCTACGGTAAAATATTTGGTAGAGCTTAAGGCTTGTGTTTGTGTACAAGATGTGATAAGTTCATTCTGAAATTTCGTTGGCTTTATATAGGGAAGAGTCTAGGGTTTACCCGGCAACATTCCTTGTCCAAGTCGGTTTAGGTTTCCTTGTTGGCAAAGTAATACTTCTCTTGGACTTCTTCTTCTGATCTTGGACTTCAATCGGCTGCATAGGGTTAGCATGGACATGTCCAACAAGTCTTTAGGTCCATTATATCCGATCCATGCTCCCAAAAATCCAAAGAAGAGCTTTCCTAATGCAACAGGGAAACTTGTGGTTTTCTCGGCAGAATTGACCTTCCTCCAGAAAATCCGGCATAAATCCCTCCTCATAGCTCCAATTGATGCGATTTCAAGTCCTAGAGAAACTAGACTCGTAGAGCTTTCCAACGGTGCATGGCACAGTTTCTAGTTCTAAGCGATGTGTCACACAGAAATTCCGGAAGTCAGAACACAGTCCAAGAAAAATCCTGGTAGTCCCTGGATCATTTTGCTCAAACTGCCAAGTTGGAGCCATCTTTTGGGTGACTTCCCGAACTCCGATTCATCTGACATTTTGATACAATATACTTCAGCTTGCCACCTATATGTATACTAAATTTCATTTGGAAAAACGTAAGTCACATTAACACGAGTCTCAAAATCACGAAACAGACAAATTTTGTATTATTTCCTCAGATTTCTATACTTAGTCATTTTTCAGACAATTAAGCACATTTTCGCCAAACTCTACCAAAACGACACTAAACTATATTATGACTCTATCTTACTCTAAATAGACTTAACAAAACACAAATAAGGGATAATAACACATTAATATCGTCGCACATTGTGCTCCTATCAACTACCCCACACTTATGCTTTGCTAGTCCCTTAGCAAAACTAAATAAAACTATGACTCTAAACAAACTATTGCCCCTAACAATTTGTCTCAGGCTCGTATGTACACATAGCTTTCAATTTGATGCATGAGAATGCTAAGCACGAAAAATTCAAGCTTCATGAACATGTAACATCAATATGAACATATAAGAACAACATATAAGCATGTAAACATGTATAGCTAATCCACTCCTCCTCACTAGGCATACTCTCTTCCTTTCACTTGAAACATGGTATTTCACACATAAGTATATGCAAGTGAAAGATAATGAATTACGAAGAGTAACTTGCATATGTCATGAAATGAAACCTCTTTGTGAAATTTTATAGAAAAACCTCATATAACAACTATGTGCACCATTGAACCAAAACCATATGCTTACTCTTGAGATAATCTCCACAAATCAATTTTAACCATCTTAATAATCATGAAAAAATCAATGAAAAGGGATGTAATGGGGCTTGGCTAAAAGGTATTCAAATTTTATGGGATAAGGGGGCTCAAAACGTCACTAAGGCCTTTAGCAAAACTCAAATCTCCTTATGTCTTCTGACCAAGGGTCAGATTTCTTCTTGTTGGACCCATACTTCATTCTTAACTTCCCAAAGACATTGTGGAAACGAACAAAGGTCAAAATTTAACAATAATAGACCTTCACATACATGCATACTCCAAATTCACAATACTTATCAAGACTAGACTTAGCCAAATTTTCTTTTGAAACCGTGCCTTTGCTTTGATTTTTCCTCGGACTTGATTTTTCTTTTTCTTTTCTTTTTCTTGTCCGATCTCATATTTTCTTTTCTTTTTCACTTAAGCACGGCAACATACAATTTTATACAATTTTCTACCTAAGTCTACCCCACATTTGTTCTTCTTCATCACTTCACGCGAAAACTCCTTCAAAAAATCAAGCATTGCCAAAAATTTGATCAAAGTAAAGGCATCACTATACTAAGCTCATGGAAAGTGTTTAAGGGTGATGAAAGAAAAGGCTAATCGTAGGCTCAAATGAGTTTAACTAAGGTGTCCCACGACGGGCACAAATATGGCTCATACTTTATTTGTCTATGGTGGTGAACCTAAAAGATCTTTTCAATCACTTTCAAAATCAAGGTATTTTATGATAAAAACGTTTTGAAAATCAACAAGAGTAAGTTCTAGCATTCTAGAGTTCATTAAAAAGCTATAACACATAACTATTGAATATGCAAAGAATAATGAGGTTTCATGCTTCCTATATGTCTATCGATTTTGATCTTTTTATCACTCAAGAAGAAAGCAATTTGGCTCTAAAACTCACATAGGTTATTATGGAAACAAACTAGCTAAAACATGCATGCTTTATTCATTAACAAGTCCTACATGCTCCTACCAATGCACACAATCCATGAAAATCACAATTTTAATTGTATGCACAACCATCATCTATGTATGCAAAGAGGAGAAATAACATCATTGACAATTTAGGGGCATCCTAAGACTTAAATTTAATCACTCTATTTTTGTATTTTGTTTTCAATATATGACTCAAAATATAAACAAAACATGTAAACCCACCCCACACTTAGAAAATTACATTGTCCTCAATGTAAGCATAAAACAATAGCAAAGAATTTCCTAAGCATGCAATAGACTAACAGATTCCAACATATCATCACAAACCAAAGAAAAAGAGAAGGGTTAAGAAATTTCAAACTCTCGGTAATAGCTCCTTCGTTTTTCTTTGATCGAATTGGGTTGCCTCCCAATTAGCGCTTTAACTTTATAGTCCGTAGCCTGGAATTTTCACCGCGTGTTTTGTGTATTTGTTCATCCATTGTTGATGCTCGACAGCTTGGGGACAGCAGTCCTTTCTCTCGGTAGTTAGGCTGCTTGGCAGCTTTGTCCTCTTGGTAGTGTGCTGCATGGGCAGGGGTAGCAGCGGCGTGCAGGGGCAGCAGCAGGTTCTTTCCGGTAGCAGCACAAGTTGGGGCAGTGGCAGGTTCATCCCGGCAGATCCACACTGCAGGCTGCCTGTTGGCAGCAGTGTAGGCAGGCTGCTCTAGGCAGACCACCACGGCGGGACCTCGGTAGAAAAGTTGCTCTTGGCAAGCCATTAGCAGGGTCGTTCAGCAGGTTTCTCGACAAGGACGTTCGGCAGGTGCTTGGCAATGCGCAGGGCAGCAGCAGGGTAGGCTGCAGGCAGCTCGGCAGAAGCTTTGGCAGATGGTACACTTCCCCTTTAGGCTCGAATTTGGGTGTGTTCCACTATCCTAATGCAAAAGTGTTATAAAGCAATGTTGTAGTGGACATACAGAGCTTTCCAACGATATAAAGTTTCCCTCAATCCGACCATCAAAAGTACTCTTTGTTTAGCCTTTTATCAGACCTATTGTTCTGCCCAGTTTTCTGTTTCGCCATATTGACCTTACTGCACTCCAATTGAAACTGCAAACGACCCGGGACTCCAAATTCACTTCTATAAAATCCTATGGAAAGTAGACTCAGAGACCTTTCTAACGATATATGGTACAGTTTCTCAGGTTTTGTGAGCTGAAAACGGCAGCCTTCCAAAGTTGAAGGACTGCACTACTCGATTTCTGCTTGGACAGACCTTTCCTATTTTCTGCACTTTTTCTTTCCAGTCCGTCCAGCACACACACAAAACACATAAAAACGAACAAAAACAAAAACTAAAATGCAAGAATATACAAAGCTATTGGATACAAGGCTGGATACAAGGGAGCTCGAAATTTTCAGAAATCTTACAAGGCTATACACACGGCAGCAAAACCGATTTTTACAAGACACGAAACTTTTAACACTATGATTCACTAGAGAAGACACTAGACTTTACAAACAATGCTTCATGACACATGAAAATTTTCAGAAGATGATGTAGCAACGGCGCCAAAAATTGATTGAGTCGCCTAAGCGAGCATCAAGCAATAACCCTATAATCGTTAGTAGTATAGAATAAGTAAGGCTCATTCTAGCCGGGGATTAAGGGTACCTGAAATATGAGAATGTTAACACAAATATTTACAAATATATATGCACACAATTGTCACACTTATATAGATATATACATATATATGGATTTAAGGGGGGTTTTGAAAAGATTTTACTTCCTACAAAATTTAAGACAAGACAAGAAAAATAAATTATAATCTAATATTTACAAGTGATCAACATCTTTCACACAAAGCACTCACACAAAAGTTCACACAACATGCACTAAACAAAAGAAAGGAAACAAAGTAGCAAGTTTAAAAACATTCTAGACTCGACTTAGTTCCAACCTAACTAGGGCCTTAGCGGTCACCTAATCGATATAGACTTCACGAAAGTACTTAGGACTATCTTAGCGCTTAATCATAATCTTTAGCTAACCGGTTTAAATAACACTTAGCAACGATGAATTTAAACAAGTAGCATATATGCACGAAATCTTTAGTTGGAGACATGTTAACAAGTATGGCGTCACTCATCTCGCATCGATATGTAAATTCTTTAAACTACTCTAGTTCTAGGAAATTGACACAAATCAAGACAATGTCACGTTTGACTCGACCTATGTTTAATTTCGACATGTAAGATTGACACCCAATACATTGCACTTGTATAGACCATCAATCTTGGTTGCTTACGAATTTAAAGAATAAACCAAGTATGAGACACGAATGAAA
Organism: Potentilla sterilis; assembly: GCA_963682095.1. NCBI lineage: Eukaryota > Viridiplantae > Streptophyta > Magnoliopsida > Rosales > Rosaceae > Potentilla > Potentilla sterilis. Next base: position 24,548,728 of record OY821762.1, on the reverse strand, counting down.
ACAAAACATGCTTCTCTATAACCTAACCTAAGACTTACTACTTATTATGTTTACATGCTACTGAGAGTTATTGAATCCGAAACTTGAGATGATGAATACAAGAATAAGACTCAACACAAAACTAACATGCAAAAACCAAACATTCAAATCATACATACATAGACATACATATAAATACCATAAAAACATGCAACCTTCATAGAGAAAGAATTACAAAACTATAAAATACCAAGCCTTAGAGATGGAGGAGTTTGGATCACACATTCTAGCCACTCGCAATGGTGTCTCTAATGCACGAAAAAGGTGCTTGCTCATTCCGAGTCTTTAGAACATGGATCAGGTGGAAGATATTAGAAGTGGTGGTGAAGTGAATTTCGGCTAGCTATAGAATATAGTCCTACGGTAAAATATTTGGTAGAGCTTAAGGCTTGTGTTTGTGTACAAGATGTGATAATTTCATTCTGAAATTTCGTTGGCTTTATATAGGGAAGAGTCTGGGGTTTTGCTGGCAACATAAGGAATGATAATTCCTTGTCCAAGTCGGTTTAGGGTTCCTTGTTTTCAAAGTAATACTTCTCTTGGACTTCTTCTTCTGATCTTGGACTTCAATCGGCTGCATAGGGTTAGCATGGACATGTCCAATAAGTCTTTAGGTCCGTTATATCCGATCCATGCTCCCAAAAATCCAAAGGAGAGCTTTCCTGATGCAACCGGGAAACTTGTGGTTTTATCGGCAGAATTGACCTTCCTCCAATAAATCCTGCATAACTCCCTCCGCAGAACTCCGATTTATGTAATTCCAAGTCCGAGAGAAACTAGACTCTTAGGGCTTTGCAACGGTGTATGGTACAGTTTCTGGTTCCAAGCGATGCGTCACACAAAAATTCTGGAAATCAGGACACAGTCCCAGGAAAATTCTGGTAGTCCCTGGATCGTTTTGCTCAAACTGCCAAGTTGCAGCCATCTTTTGGGTGACTTCCCAAACTCCGATTGATCTGAAATTATAATATAATTTTATTAAATTTTGACTTTAGCTTGCCACCTATATGCATACCAAATTTCATTAAATTTGGAAAAAGATAAGTCACATTAACACGAGTCTCAGAATCACGAAAAAGACAAATTTTGCATTATTTCCTCAGATTTCTATACTTAGTCATTTTTCGGACAATTAAGCACATTTTCGCCAAACTCTACCAAAACGACAGTAAACTATATTATGACTCTATCTTACTCTATATAGACTTAACAAAGCACAAACAAGGGATAATAACACATTAATATCGTCGCACATTGATGAGTGCCTAAGCACGCACACAGTAATAAACCCTACAATCGTTAGTAGTATAGACATAAGTAGGGATCGTTCTAAGCCGGGGATTAAGGGTACCTGAAACATGAGAATGTTAGACAAATATATACATATATACATAATAAAAACGTCACAATGGGGGAAGAGAATGATTCGGCAGCCATAGGGCTGCCCTAAAAGCTATGGCACGAAAATAAATTGCAAGAAATTAAACTCTAAACTACTATGTACAAGTTTGGTCAACATTCTTCCACAAATTACTAGCACAAAAAACACTCAAAACACATAGCAAATTAATAAGACAAGACACGGCAACAGTGCACAATATTCTAGACTCGACTTATTTCCAACCTAATTAGCTCCTTATCGGTTTACTAATCGATTAAGACTCGCAAGTACTTCAAGATTAACTTATCGTCTAACCCTAAAATTATAACAAACACATTTGAGAACACTTATCGTCGAAATCAAACATGTAAAGTAATTAGGCACAAGGTCTTTTTAGTTGGAAACATATCAATCAAGCAAGGCGTCACCACTTCTTATTAACATGCATAGTCGTTTAAACCACTCTAGTCCTATTTATGTTGACGGATATAAGACCAATACTCAAAACACATCGCGAATATGCTAAGTACCAATCTTTGAGGCTCACGGATTTAAGGACTAAACCAAGATCGAATTTATAGAATCAAAGTGAACATGCTTGCCAAAACTAATCTTATCTCTTTACTTCATATTTTCATTATAGGTTAGCATGCAATTCGAAACTTATCTTTGAAAATTTTTATTAAACTCATAAGAATAAAATTAACATGCATCATTATAAAACCAAATTCACAATCGTTTTTCACATAGACATGAAAACACAATAACCAAACATACACATGAGTTTCATAGACAAAACTACACATAACTACATAAAAACTATTACAAACCAAGAGTAGGGAGTAGATCACACTTTTGCAGACACCTTTGATGGCTTCAAGTCGTGTGGATCCGATGGAGTGAGGTTCGGTTGGTGGTTGGATGAAGGGTAAGGATCGGCAGATTTTTATGGTGAAGGGGTGGTATTTTCGGTTTGAGTTTTTATGTAGGGTATTTGGCTGAAAATTGGTAGAGCTTTTTCTAGAGTTTTTGCTTTAGAATGTGACAAGTTTTTCTGTGTTAAAGATGGCTATATATAGAGGAAGTAGCTAGGGCTGCCGGCCACAACAAGGAGAGGAGGTTTTCCTTTTCCTAGTTGGCTTATGTTTCCTTGTTGGATAATTATTGCATTCTTGGACTTCTTTTTCTGAATTTTCTTCACATCATGGGCTGCATATCTTCATGGACTTCATATGTGGATTTGACAACTCCATTTGGTGAACTTGATCCATGAAAAATACACAAAACGTCAAGAACACAGAACCGGCAGCAATGCTTGGTTTTCTCGGGTGGGATGACCTTGCTCCAGTAAATCCATCATAACTCCCGCCTCAGAGCTCCGATTGATGCGATTCCAAGTCTCAGAGAAACTAGACTCGTAGAGCTTTCCAATGGTGTGTGGCACAGTTTCTGGTTCCAAGCAATGTATCCCACAAAAATTCCGGAATTCAGAACACAGTCCCAGGAAAATCCTGGTAGTCCCTGGTGATCATTGCTCAAACTGCCAAGTTGCAGCCATCGTTTGGGTGACTTCCTGAACTCCGATTGATTTGAAATTTTGACATAATATACTTTAACTTGCCAACTATACGCGTACCAAATTTCATCAAATTTGGAAAAGGATGGGTTAGTTTAGCACGAGCCTCAAATCACGAAAAAAACATATTTTGCATTATTTCCTCAGAGTTCTAAACTTAGTCATTTTTCTGACAATTAAGCACATTTTTCCAAAACTTTTCCAAAATAACACTAAACTATATTATGACTCTATCTTAGATAAATAAAGGTTAAACAAAGCATAAACGAGGGCATAAATATATTAATATCGTCGCACATTGTGCTCCTATCATTTAGTTTCTAAAGCAATGGCAGACACCATAGCCCAGCCAATGTACACAGGTGATGCATAGGGAGAGGTAAAGCTTTTCTGTTCACCCGTCCATCCTTAGTATCCCAATCATCCAAGAGCTTTGCAGACACTATTGCACCAAGAGCTAATACAGATCCAGTAAATAATGTTGTGCAGAAGACAAGAACAACACCCTGGCAAAGAACAAGATGAATTAGAAATTAAGAATTTCCCAAAATTCAAGTCAACTACAAATTTAAAGAGTGAAAACTAGAAGAAAAGCCAATATTCAAGCAAATCAGGACCCCGAAGTACTCAAAATGTTTGAAACTGAACTACATCAATGCCATTTTAGCTATTACCAATTAAAATTAAAGCCTTCAAACGCACATTCAGCATATAAGACATTTATAGAGCTAAATTATTGTCTTCAGAATACCACCCTTCATACACCATAGTTTATATATGATTGCTCCGGAAATGATAATTCTAGCTTTTGGATATGGTATTTTTTTTTATAATAAATGGACAGCACATTCAAGTAGTGTGATACAAGAGCAACCAATCCCACATTGGACCATGTCATGCAGTTTTTATAGAACACCAAAACCCAGACCATGTCATGCAGTTGTCATAGAATAGCGAAACCCAGGACGAGCCTATACAAAACCTAATAAATTTACAGTGCTCAAGGGTTCACATAAAACTTGGTGTAAAATGCATGAAGTGAAACCTCTTTCATTCCCCGAATTTGATGGTTCCTTGCAGGACCAGAACAATGTGATTGAGGAACCCAAAATTGGTAGCCATTACGGTTCCATGTAGGAATGGCAACAAAAAGGCATGCCACCATGATGGAAACTACATCAACCAAAATTAAAATCTAGGGCACCAAATTCAGGACCCAATCGGCTCAACCGAAAATTGAAATTGAAATCGAAACTCTAGAAGAGCGAAAAGGACATAAAATAAAACTAATCGGAAAAATTCTAGTGCGCTAGAGAAAAGGGACTAGGGTTTGGGAGGGTGCGAATCTGACCTGCGCGGACTTGGGAGTCGTGCTCCTTGTGCTGGAGTAGTCTCTTGTGGTAGTCGATGATGGCGGTGGGAGGCGGAGATGCGACGGATCTTGGCGGCGCTTGAGGAATCGAGGGTCGGAACCATGGGGTTTGCCTTGAGCACCTCGGTGGTGGTGGTGAGTCGAAATGATTGTAGGAGGTGGTGGCGGGGAGACGGTGGCCGAATCGGTTTAGGGTGGAGGAAGATGAGGAGGAATGGAATTAGGGATCGATTGCTGTCCTGGAGGCACTGGAGAGTGGAGAGGAGGTTGGGGAGGAGAGGGTTCTGGCCCAGTGAGGGGAGTCGGAGAAGGAGGGGATTGGAGCGGAGGGGCAGCCAGCGGGAGGAGAAGGAGCGGACGGTGAGGGAGGTGCGGAGAAAGACGACTCTGAGGGGAAGCAGCGTGGGAGAGAAAAGGAAAGAAAGAAAAAGGGTTGTGCTATAATGAAACCCGAGAAGAAAAATTCTATTTGTACTTCAATTTTTTGAGGCAAAAAACTTTAATCTGTCATAATTTCTTCGTACGACCTCCAAATTACATGTGTCGTATGTTCACGAATTCGACTCGCCAAGCATTACAATTTTGATTAAGAAAGTTTCTCGAGAAACCAAAAGAATAAAATGTCAACTATTCGACCCTCTTAAAAACGCTTTTAAGTAATAAAAGTATACAACTTTTCAAAACAACTATACAAAAGAAGTCAAATTTTGAAAAAATCTGTGAAATATCATTTAATTATTATGATGAAATACGGTGATGGTCAAAAAATCACTTAAATCCGACAAAATTAGATCCCCCATCGATGCGGTTAACCTTATTTAAACGTATCTCTCTCTATGGGGAGTCATAGTATCGGGAGATAAACTTTCCCAAATTTTTACATAGCTGATTACGTCTTATATATTTGAGAGTTTAATGTTTGGAAGAGTCGACGAAACAAGGTCATCTAAAGGTACGTAATAGCGTTTTCGTGTGATAAGTTTTATGAAAATATGGTTGACCATTTCGATCGAGCATCGAATATTCACAAAACGAGTTGATTTTTCTACTCTACTCATATTTAACTATAACGATCAAATCAGACGGTCAAAATTTTCATTTTGTGAATTTAGACATTATAATGACAACATGCTTACCAATGCGGTATAATTTGATTTGTAGATTATACTCAAGTGTACGACTTTTCGAAACAACTATATAAAAGAAGTCAAATATTGAAAAACTTAATGAAATAGCATTTGATCTTTATGATGAAATAAGGTGATGGTAAAAACATCACTTAAATCCGACAAAGTTAAAGCCCCGATCGATGCGGTCAACCTTATTTAAACTTATCTCTCTCTATGGGGAGCCATAGTATCGGGAGGTAAACGTTCACAAATTTTTACATGAATGATTACGTCTCATCTATTTGAGAGTTTAATGTTTGGAAGAGTCGACAAAACAAGGTCATCTAAAGGTACGTAATAGCGTTTTCGCGTGATAAGTTTTAAGAAAATATGGTTGACCGTTTCGATCGAGCATCGAACGTTCAAGAAACAAATTGATTTTTATACTTTTCTCATATTTGACTATAACGATCATATCAGACGGTCAAAATTTTCATTTTGTGAATTTAGACATTATAAATTTATAATGACAATATGCTTACTAATGCGGTATAACTTGATTAGTAGATTATACTCAAATGTACAACTTTTCAAAACAACTATATAAAAGAAGTCAAATATTAAAAAACTTTATGAAAGAGCATTTGATCTTTATGATGAAATACGGCGATGGTAAAAACATCACTTAAATCCGACAAAATTAAAGCCTCGATCGATGCGGTCAACCTTATTTAAACTTATCTCACTCTATGGGGAACCATAGTATTGGGAGGTAAACGTTCACAAATTTTTACATGGATGATTACGTCTCATCTATTTGAGAGTTTAATGTTTGAAAGAGTCGATAAAACAAGGTCATCTAAAGGTACGTAATAGCGTTTTCGTGTGATAAGTTTTATGAAAATATTGTTGACCGTTTCAATCGAGCATCGAACGTTCACGAAACGAATTGATTTTTATACTTTTCTCATATTTGACTATAACGATCATATCAGACGGTCAAAATTTTCATTTTGTGAATTTAGACATTATAATGATTAGTAGATTATACTCAAGTGTACAACTTTTCGAAACAACTATATATAAGAAGTCAAATTTTGAAAAACGCTATGAGATAGCATTTGATCTTTATGATGAAATACGGTGATAGTAAAAAAATCACTTAAATCCGACAAAGTTAGAGGCCCGATCGATGCGGTCAACATTATTTAAACTTATCTCTCTCTATGGGGAGCCATAGTATCGGGAGGTCTACATTCACAAATTTTTACATGGATAATTACGTCTCATTTATTTGAGAGTTTAATGTTTGGAAGAGTCGACGAAACAAGGTCATTTAAAAGTACGTAATAGCATTTTCGTGTGATAAGTTATGATGAAAATATTGCATAATAATGAACATTGTCTAAAGCAATTGTCTGAAAAAAAATATAGACAATGCACAATAAAAGCGTTGTGTGACGGGTACCAATCAGACAACATATAAATTTAAAGGTATTGTCTGCAACTGGTTTTCACACAATGGTTAAATAAAAACCATTGTCTGAAGTCCCAGACAGCGCAATGTTAAAACACCACAGTAAACTGAAATTATCTGTAATAGACTCATACAATGGTAACATAAAATCTATTGTCTGAATAGCAGCTTCAGACAATATTTATTTTCTTACCATTATCTAATTTTTTCAAACAATGGTTTTTATCAATAGCATTGTCTGATTAATATTGTCTATTGAGGTTTTTGGCTTAGTGAGACCATAAGTTGAATTGGAAACATCAAACATGTAATAGCGTCACCTATCATATTTACATGCATGTTCTTGAATCTTAACTCTATAGACAACTTAGAATATTAGAACTACTCCAGCGTATGAAATAACCTAAGGAAATCTCTAGCACATAAAACTGAAATCCAATAAACAACTATTGACAAGGGCTGCCCTTGAACAACAATTTATCTAAAGAGTTCGAGAGAAAAATCAAGAAAAATACATACAAGCATAGAAACCTACTGCCCTAATCATGTTGTTAAAATCGTTACATGTTACAAGTTGAAAACAAAACACGAAAATCAATCCAAGAACCAAAATTCATGTAATGTATTCAAAACCAAAAACTCTACATAGCCTTTAATGAAATCGTAAATTACACAATCAAATAAAGAATACAAAGCCATAAGTAAAAGTCACGCTTTAAAAACCTTAAGAAGAATCTTCAAGAGTATGGTGAATGATCGGAAGTACAAAGGTGAATTGAATGGAATTATGGCTAAGTAAACTATCTAAAAATTTTGCAAGTGTTTGGTTCAACTGTATAGTGGTGAGATGATGATCTTCTGTTCTGAAACCGTGCCTATTTATAGAAAATATACTAGGAGAGGCCGACAAGAAGGATGAAACCATAATGAATTAGGTTTCCTTCTTTTTCTCAACATCATTGCTTGGCCAGCACTTGATCTTCTAGACTCTTCCTTTGACTGAACTTTGCCCTTGAATCTTCTCATTAAGTAAGTATGGACATGTCCAACAAGTCTTTAAGTCCATCACAGCTGATTCGTGCATTAAAAGTCCAAAGGAAAGTTTTCCTTACACAACCGGGAAACCACTGTTTCTCGGCAGAATTGACATTTCTTCAATATATCCGACATAACTCCCTCCTCAATGCTCCGATTAATGTGATTCCAAGTCCTGGAGTAACTAGACTCATAGGGCTTTCTATCATATAAAGCACATCCTCTGGTTCTAAGTGAAGCGTCGTACAGAAGTCCTGAAAGTCAGGACACATTCCCAGGAAAATCCTGGTAGTCTCTGGATCGTTTTGCTCAAACTGCCAAGTTGCAGCCATCTTTTGGGTGACTTCCCGAACTCCAATTTATCTGAATGTTTGCCACAATACATTTCAGCTTGCTAAATATATGTCTGCCAAATTTCATCAAATTTGGAAAAGAAGAAGTCAGTTTAACACAAGCCTCAAAATCACAAAAACAACATAATTTGCACTTTTTCCTCAGATTTCTATACTTAGTCGTTTTTCTGACAATTAAGCACATTTTTCCGAAACTCTACCAAAACGACACTAAACTATATTATGACTCTATCTTACTTCAAATAGACTTAACAAAGCACAAATAAGGGATAATAACACATTAATATCGTCGCACATTGTGCTCCTATCAACAACTCATCTCGATCAATTAGATAAGTTGTTGATTCTCAAACGAGAGTTCTAAGCTGATAAACACCACAATTATATATAATATTAATCCATAAATTTACACACAGCACCACACTCCCTCACTAGGCCGCTTGCATGTTTCAGAAACCATAACTACCACAATCCACAAACAACACAAACCAATTACATCATTAATTAATAATTTCAACCTAATCTACCATGAAATTCTAATTTCACTAAATTTCACTATTTCACAAAATTTCATTTTCACTAAATTTTCTAATTTCACAAAATTTCATAAAATTTCACTTTCACTAAATTTTGAATTAACTAAATTACACTAAAATTCAATTTCACTAAATTTCACAATTTCACAAACTAACATAATCTCAATTTCACTAAATTTCACCAAAATTCTAACATTTTGAATGAACCCATTCCATGGTTTATCACAATTTCCATATTCTAACACTAAAACAACAACAAAACACTAAATTCAACACCCTAAATCCAACTTCCATTAACCAATTAAAACAACCATTTCTCATGAATTAATAGATAATGTGCTCACAAAGAGGGATAAATAGAAGGAAATTGCACTACCCTTACTCAAGAATCAAAGAATGGGCAACAAAAGCCTTCCAAACTCACTTTCTTCCAATTTCTCCCTCTTCTCCCTCTCTTCTCCTCCAAGAACAGATCCACAAACCCGATTTGAAATGGTTGCCATTTTTTTTACCTATTTATAGAGTGTCTGATCGAATGCCACAGGCACACAAGCAATGATAACCCTACAAAAGATCGTTAGTAGTATAGAATAAGTAGGGATCGTTCTAGCCGGGGATTAAAAGTACCTGATGCGCGGAACTTCTCGGCAGCTTCTGGATGTGTGCGCAGGCATGTGCGCATGTGCGTGATGGAGCCGGTTGGCGCGTTGGCGAGGCTAATGTGCGAGACAGACAACAACGGTAAGGCACAACATCGCAACGATAGGCTGCAGCGAGGGCTGCATGTGCGCGGGATAGGTGCCCGTATACGCCTTCGGGGTATCGTAGGTCAAACATTTGGCGGACACACCTCGGATATGCCTTCGGATGCGTCTGGCTCCTTCTTGGATACGAGTCGGACACATGATGCCCGTTTCTAATACGTCTCGGCGGGTAAGTGTCCACGCTACGCAAGGCTTGCGAGTGTCCGATACTTGCTTCTCTTTTCGGCAGATTTGACCTTTGTGTCTTCAATCGAGCATAACTTCCTCCAGAAAATAGCTATTGATGCGATTCTAAATTCTATGGAAACTAGACTCAGAGATCTTTTCATAAATATAGGGCACGCCATCTAATTCCAAATAATCTATTCTGGGAAAAGTCTGGAAGTTGAGTAATGTGCCCAGGAAATTCCTGGAACCTATTGTATCCGAATTTGCAAAGCAATTTCCTGCTTTTTCTTTAGCTCCAATCACTCAAACTCTTTCCATTACTCGATCATATATTTGTGTACTGCTCATAAGAGAAGAAAATCCCATTAAAAACAACATGGAAGATTTGCAGATTCAACGAAACATAAAATGACTTCGATTTTCAGCACTTTGTTAATTTTCTGTAAATTTACAACTTTTAATCATATTATAGTAAAACTTTACCAAATATTCTCTAATCTATATTACGACTCGATCTTAAATAAATAAGGACTAAACAAAGCATAAACAAGGGTATACACATATTAATATCGTAGCACTTTGTGCTCCTATCAACTACCCCACACTTATCTTTTGCTAGTCCCTTAGCAAAACTAATTTAAACTAAGACTCAAACTACTATTGTTCCTAACAATTTGTCTCAGGTTCGTATAAACACATAGCTTTCAAGTTGATGCATGAGAATGCTAAGCACGAAAATCCCAAGTTTCATGAATATGTAACATCGATATAAACATGTAAGAACACATATAAGCATGAAAACATGTTAAGCTGATTCGGTCCTCCTCACTAGGCATACTCTCTTCTTTTCACTCGAAACATGGCTATTCACACAAAAGTATATGCAAGTAAAACATAATGAATTACGAAGAGTAACTTGCATATGTCATGAAACGAAAGTTTTTTGTGAAATTATATGGAAAAACCTCAATTAACAACTATGTGCACCAATGAACCAAAACCATATGCTTACTCTTGAGATAATCTCCACAAGTCAATTTTAACCATCTTAAGAATCATGAAAAGATCAATAAAGGGAATGTAACGGGACTTAGCTAAAGGATTTCGAAATTTAGGATAAGGAGGCTCAAAAACGTCTCCACAAATAGCAAAGCTTGACTCTCCTTATGTCTTCTCACCAAGGGTCGAATTTTATCATGTTGGACCCTTCCATCATTCTTAACTCCCAAAAACGTTGTGAAATCGAACAAAGATAAAAATTTAAACAATGCTAGACCTTCAAATAAATACAAAATTCCAAATTCACAAGACTAGACTTCGCAATTTCTCTTTTGAAACCGTGCCTATACTTTCTTTTATTTCGGACTTAAATTTTGTTTTTCTTTTCTTTTTCTTTTCTCGTCCGATCACAATATTTTTTTGTTTTTATTTTCACTAGGCACGGCAACATTACAAATTTCATACAATTTTTCTAACTAAGTCTACCCCACACTTGTTCTTCTTCATCACTTCAGGCGAAAACTCCTTTAGAAATGAAGCTTTGCCAAAACTTTGAGTCAAAGTAAATGCATAACTATACTAAGCTCATGAAAAGTTTTTAAGGGTGATAAAAGAAAAGGCTAAACGTAGGCTCAAAGGGGTTAACTAAGGTCTCCTACGACGGGCACAAATAGGGCACATGCTTTATTTGGCTATGGTGGTAAACCTAAAAGATCTTTTCAATCACTTTCAAAATCAAGGTATTTTATGATAATAAACGTTTTGAAAATCAACAAGAGTAAGTTCTAGCATTCTAGAGTTCATTAAAAAGCTATGACACATAATCGTTGAATCCTCAAAGAATAATGAGGTTTCATGCTTACTAAATGTCTATCGAATTTTCTCTTTTTAGCACTCAAGAAGAAAGCAAATTGGCTCTAAAGCTCACATAGGTTATTATGGAAAGAAACTAGCTAAAACATGCATGCTTGGTTAATCAACAAGTCCTACATGCTCCTACCAATGCACATAATCCATGAAACTCACAATTTTAATTGTGTGCACAACTATCATCTATGTATGCAAAGAGGGAAAAAAACATCATTGACATATTAGGGGCATCCTAAGCCTCGAAACAACAATTTAAACACTCTATTTTTGTATTACAATTTTCTGAAATTTTCTGACTCAAAGAAAAATAAAGTATGCTAAAATGTGGGTTGCACGTTTATCTATCTAGAAAACATAAATGAAATACGTTATCCCACCCCACACTTAGAAAATTATATTGTCCTCAATGTAAGCATAAAACGATAGCAAAGAATTCCCTAAGCATGCAATAGTCTAACATATTCTAACATATCATCATAAACTAAAGAAAAAGAGAAGGGTTAAGAAATTTCAAACTCTCGGTGATTGCTCTTGGCATTGTGCTTCCATATCGGCAAGTTCTCATGCTCGGCCACACATCGTCTAATCACTTGATCGCTGCATTGTTTCCACAAGTATGGCCCATCCCATAGGTAGTGCCGAGCATCCTTCTTCAACTTTTGCTTAAGGTGGTTCGCCATGGTGCTAGGAAATTGTCCAGTGGCTAAAAGGTTAGCCAAATCGGCATACCAAGCTGCTTGTGCGTCCATGTGAAAGAGTTGCTCATCCGGAAAGTTCTCAATAAGGGGTAGCCGATCCTCCTCTTTGATAATACGACTCAAGTGATCGGCTACAACTGATACGCCCCAAACCGTGTTTAACTTCTCAGTAATTTTATTTTATTTTTACGTTCCCGGGAGTTGTTTTACAGTTACGAAATTCCTAAAAGTTGACTTTTTATAATTTGAGTCTACCGAGAATTTTCTTGCTACGTTGGGATAGCACACGTTAAAACGAATTCGTGGACACGTAGCACACTAAATTCGGAGTTCGGATGAAAAAGTTACGATGTAAAAACCATAACTTTTCAAATTTGGTCGAGTATAAATAGTCGGAAAAAGGAATTTCCGAAAACGGGAAATTTTTTCTTTTCTCTCCTTTTTCTTTCCTTTCTTTCTTTTCTCTCTATTCTTCCTCTCTTCCTCCCGACGCGCGACCCACCGACATCACCACCGCCTCTACGCATCTTCGCCGTCCGGTGACTTTTGGGGAGGGGACCCATCGCATCGGGCTCGTCTCTTCCTCCTCTACCTCTCTATACCAGCCGTAGCACGCGTTGCGACCCGAGGAGAGTGCTACGCGCTACTGAAGTTCGGTCTTGGACCGATCGGAACGCCTCAATCCGGCCTCGAGCTAGTGCGATCCTTACCTTTTCTTGAAGCCTGAGAGACGTGTGTCAAACCCTCCAAGGGATTGAACCCAATTTGGAACAGGTAAGGAGAAATTCGAATTGAAATTTCTAGGGTTTTGGGGTTTTCGGATTTGGGTGATTTTGATGTTGGAATTTGTGTAATTGAAGGTTGGAATTAGGTCTAGGATGTTGTTTGGAGCCGAATTTGTGAAAATTGTTGTTCGAATTGGTGGAAATTGATGAATTTCAGTTTGGGGATTTTTGGGCCGCCGTGTCGGTCGCCGTTCTTGGCCGCTGCATGGGTTTCGTGCGGCCGAGGTGTTGGGAGTGACCTTCTGAGGTTATGACGGTGGTGTTAGACGAAATAGGGGTGAATTTGGCCCTGTGGCGGAGCTGCTGCTGTGGCGGCGGCGGCGCTGTTGCTGTGGCGGCGGCGGAGGGTAAAATGGTAAACCTGAAAGGTAAAAAGGTTTAATGGTAAATGGTAATTAGTAAATGGTAACTCAGTAAATAGTAAATGGTAAAAGTAAGACAGTAACAGTAAAAAGGTAAATTATAAATTCGAAAGTTACTATCCTGGTTATGAGTTACTGTTTAACTAAATTACTTACTATTTAACTCACGTTAAATGAAGAATAATTACGAGTAAATGGGCATTACGACGATATGATCAGTAAGTGATTAAACAGTTGTAAACTGGTTTAAGCGGACGCGTAAAGTTTAACCGAAAGTTTCGTACAAGTGAGGCCCTGTAAATTAAGTTTTTATAATTCGATTTCCGAGTTCGGAATATTTTAAATATATATTTTTTTACAGATCGAGAGGAGAGGAGACGTGAGGAGAGCTCGGATCAGCGACAGACCTAATCGTACAGTGAGTGGACTTTTATTTTAAATTGATGCATGCATGAATCTTTTAATATCGGGGGAATTTATATATTCATTGGTTTATTTTGAAATTGATATAGATTGTCGAATGTCGATAATCTATTTTAAATTACCGATTTCCTTTTTATCGAATTTGAATCGATTTACATATTAAGTCAATTAATTTGATATTATCAAAATCTATATACATATAGATATTTAGCCGGAATTGAGATTTCAAATGATTATATGATTTCACTTTGTTTTGAATATCATGACATATGCGATATGTTGATTTCATTTATTTTCTACGAGGCTATGATTATATTTAAGTATATTTATAAGCCTCAAAAGTGCGGTCGGGGACCGTACTGATTTATGATTTATTAGGGGAATTGTACTTTGATTTTGTTTTCGGATTTTCACCATACCAAGGTCCAGATATGTTTATTGATGCTAGCTAGCTAAGTCACCTGAGCCCACGCGAGGTGACGACTTGACCACATAGGTCAGATTCACGCTCGGTGGTCGACGTGTACAGGTTTAGCGTTGGACGCTATAGAAAGTCTTAGAGACTGACCCTTAGCCTTGGAGGCTCAGTATAATATGGTGGTTGACATTCCCCTATATTTTATGTGATTTCTTTAAACAGCCAATGAGATTGGCTCACTGATATATATGTCTCTTAACCAGCGGGGCTGAGGTTTTTATATTATCGATATATGATATAAATGGTTTTCGTTGAAGCATGCATCATGGTTTTTATTCATGAAAATAAGGAAAGTAATATATAGTTATATTTATTAATTTTTGTCCACTCACGCTAATGTTTTAAATTACTTTCCCTAGGCTCTTTGTTTTCAATTGCCCAGTTTGCAGAGTCGTTCGGTACTAGAAGGACGCAAAACATATAGTTTCTCTTCCACTGTCAGAAATCGTAGGTTACTTGATTAACCTACTTGTAGTATATTTCTTTTGTATATTCACTCTGATACGTTTGCGAGTTGTAGTAAAATAAAGTTTGTTTACTTATGGGTTATGACCCAAATATGGTAATCGTGTGTTGTTATAAATTTTAATGTTTATTATTAGAAGTTGAATTTCTTATTCTTATGTTGGGAGTTGTTGTGAGTTGGGGAGCAGATGGCTCTAGGCGTTGAGGTTGGAAATTGTTTTAGAAGTGTTTTTGTTTGTTACAGGTTTTAGGGTTGTCCATTTTAAGATTTGCTTTACCAATTTATCGATAGAGTTAGTCTTGAAGTGGTCCCCGCAGGACCTTATCCGGATTTCAGGGTGAAATCTGGTTCGGGTCCTGTCAACAACATTCTCACTTCCCTTCTTATTTTTAATCTTAATGTCAAACTCTTGAAGCAAAAGAATCTACCGAATAAGCCTTGATTTTGCATCCTTCTTTGTCATAAGATATCTCAAAGAAGCATGATCACTATAAAAAATTACTTTGGAATTCAAAAGATATGATCGAAACTTTTCCAAAGCAAAAATTACCGCTAAGAGTTCTTTTTCGGTTGTGGAGTAATTGAGTTGAGCATCGTTGAGCGTTCTTGAAGCATAGTAAATTGCATTCGGCTTCTTCTCTATCTTTTGGCCGAGCACGGCTCCAAGCGCCTAGTCACTTGCATCACACATAAACTCAATTGGCTCCTCACAATTAGGCACGGCAAGAATAGGAGCCGAGCACAATGCCTCCTTCAATCGGCCGAATGCCTCTTCACACGCACTTGTCCACTCAAATGACACTTCCTTTTGCAACAAGTTGCTCAATGGCTTTGTTATGGATGAGAAGTCCTCGATAAATCGTCGATAGAAATCGGCATGGCCAAGACAAATCGTCCCTCACATTCTTTGGTGAAGGCAACAATTGAATGAGTTTCACCTTAGCCTTGTCGACTTCAAGTTCTCTTGCCGAAATAATGTGGCCAAGCATGATGCCTTGAGTCACCATGAAGTGACACTTTTCCCAATTAAGCACAAGGTTTGTCTATACACAACGCTCCAAAATCTTCTCCAAGTACTTCAAACATGTCTCGAAGTTGCTTCCATAAATACTAAAATCACCCATAAAAACTTCGATTATCTCTTCCATAAAATCCGAGAAGATAGCATGCATACATCGTTGAAACGTTCCGGGTGCATTGCATAGGCCGAATGACATTCTTCTATACGCAAAGGTGCCAAATGGACAAGTAAATGTGGTCTTCTCTTGATCGTCCGGGTGTATCATGATTTGGTTGTAGCCACTATATCCGTCAAGAAAACAATAAAACTCATGGCCGGCTAACCTTTCGAGTATTTGATCCATAAACGGCAAAGACATGTGATCCTTCCTTGTCGTAGCATTGAGCTTTCTATAATCGATGCACATGCGATGGCCGATTACAAGTTTTTGTGGTACAAGCTCATTCTTCTCATTCTTCACAACCGTTACACCACTTTTCTTGGGAATTACTTACACGGGAGATATCCACTTACTCTCCGAAATTGGGTAGATCACCCTACAATCAAGCAACTTGATGATCTCCTCCTTGACAACCTTCATCATTGGAGGGTGAAGCCGGCGTTGGCCTTCCCTCGTTGGCTTCGCTCCTTCTTCGAGTAGTATCCGATGAACACATGTAGTAGGGCTTATTCCTTTGATATCCGCCAAGGTCCAACCTATAGCGGTTTTATACTTCTAAAGCACACGAATCAAATCAATCTCTTGTTTCTCACTAAGCTTTGAAGACACAATAACCGGTAGAGTGTCTTCTTCTTCGAGATAAACATACTTTAAGTGACTAGGGAGTTCTTTTAGTTCTAACTTTGGGGCCTCTTCCACACTTGGAAGAAATTTGTTTGTAGCACTTCGAATTAACAAGAACGAATCAAATTGTCTAGCATATGGCCGAGCCTCCATCTCGGCAGCAACCTTTCTTAGGCTGGGCTCTATATCCTCTTCTTGCTCTTGCGTGATTCGCTCTCCCTTCTTGTCAAATCCGACCCCTTGCTCGATCGCTACTTGCTATGCCTCAAGCGAGGTCGACATAACTTGCTCGACCTCCTCTAAAACGTCACTAACTTGACACTCCTTCAAATCGGCAATAGGATATTTCATGGCGTCAAAAACATTGAACTTTATTACCTCACCATCAAACTTTATTGTCAAATTGCCCTCGGCCACATCGATCTTGGTGCGTGCCGTCTTCATGAATGGCCGGCCAAGTAACAATTGCGTGCTATTAACCGGCGAGTCTTCCATCTCAACCTCATAGAAATCGGTGGGAAAGATTAGTTGGTTCACTTGCACAAGCACGTCTTCAACATAGCCCTCCGGATACTTGCTTGAACCATTCGCTAGTTGTATGATGACATTGTCTTTCTTGAGTGGCCCTATACTCAACGTTTGGTACACATTGAGAGGCATGACATTGATTAACGCTCTCAAATCTAACATCACATCGTCGAACCTAGTGTTGCCTATCACACAAGGCACTTTGAAGCTTCCCGGATCCTTCATCTTTGATGGCAACTTTCTTTGAAGAACGGTGGCTCATTGTCACCACGCGAGTCTCCCTTGTATGCCTCCTTGCCGAACACAACTCTTTAAGAAATTTGGCATCCTTAGGTACTTGTTTAATGCATTCCAACAAAGGGATGTTGACTTGCACTTTCCGGAAAATCTCCAACACTTCCTCGTCGGACTTATCCTTCTTTGATCTTGCAAAGCACGAAGAGAATGGAAGGCTTGAGTTCGACACCCCTCCCTTGCTTGCTTGGCTCGGCACACGCTCTATCTTTGAAGTTGCGGGATCCTTCTCAAGCTCATTCTTTCTCAAGGTGTCGGCAGTAGCCTTTCTCTCGGCCTCACTGCCCTTGGCAGCCCTCTCGGCTGCTCCTCTCTTGGCCGGCTGCAGCAAGGGCTGCTCAGCAGTAGCTCTCAGCAAGGCAGGCTGCATGGCAGTAGGTAGGCTGCCGGCAGGTTGCTCCTCTTCCTCGATTACATCGAGTGGCATGTTCGTCTTCTTGGGGCTCTTCGGGGGCAACAACTCCCTTCCGCTTCGAGTTTTTATCACTTTAACTTGCTCATTCCTCGGATTAGGGATTGTATTGCTTGGCAACTTGCCTTGCTCGGTAAATCTTCCGATGAAGTCCAGGACTTGCCCCATTTGAGTCTTTAGCTCACCTATGTCTTTTGAGTGATTTTGTTGCTCCGCAAGCAACGCTTGAGTAGCACTCGAAAGAGATTGAATCAAAGCATCATAGTTAGGATTGCTCGATCCTCCTTGCATTTGGCTCGGCTGAAATTGGCTTTGGTGTGGCTGCATGGATGCTTGGCTCGGCTGCCCTCCTTGGTTCGGCTGATAGGGAGCTCGTGGGGCATAAGGTGCTCTCGGTTGATAAGGGGCAGCAGCCCCTTGGCTTGGCTGCATAGGTTCCCTCAAATCATTGTCATTATTTGCCCATTGAAAGTTCGGATGATCATAGAACCTCGGATTGAAATTTTCGTACCTTTGTCCTCTTTGAAAACCAATGGCATTGCACTCTTCTACCCCCTCACTCGATACAAGTTGAGGGAATAGCTCGGTTTCATGGATCTCGGTGCACACGCCACAAACTAAGGCACGTTTCCCCTTCATCATACTACTCACCAAGTCGGCAAGCTTGTCAAGCTTTTCCTCCAACTTTGAACTCGAGGACGTCTCATGTACCTTCTCACTCCTCACGACAATGTAGCGTGCCATGCCAAATTGTTGGTTATTCAAGGCTCGAATCTCCAACAAATTTTTAGCCGGTGTAGCATCCAACTCCAAGAAACTACCTCCCGCGGCCAAACCAAGAAATTCCCTCTCCATTAAGCGCAATCCCTCATAGAAATATTGCAACAAAAGTCCATCGCTAATGCCATGCGATGGACACAAAGAGACGAGGGACTTGAACCTCTTGTATTAGTTGAAGAAAGTCTCATTTCCGGCTTGCTTCACACTTGTAATTTGCTTTCTCAAATCTGTGATATGTGAAGCGGGAAAGTACTTGAGCAAGAACTCATCCATCATTGTGTTCCACGAAACGATGTGGCCACTAGGTACCTCAAACAACCTGAAACAACCACTCCTTTGCTTGATCTTCCAATGAGAACGGAAAAGCGTTCATCTTGAAGTGTTACAAATCGGTCCCTCTTGGACACATGCTCTCGATGGTGAAGTTAAACCATTGCAAGTGCTTGTTTGGATCCTCACTTGGTAATCAATAAAACGACTTCAACTTGTGTAGGAATCCACTCCTCAATTCTATCTCTCCGGTCTTGTCGGCTTCCAAAGGAGGGTAAGTTATGTTGGAAAGTGGGGCTCCTCCTCCTCCGGTGACATGACGATTTTGAGCTCTAATCGAAGGCATTCTTGTTTGCTCAACAATAGGCTCGGCAAAGGTTTCAAATTCGGGTCCTTGAAGATCACACGAAGAAGAGATGATAGATGGAGAGTTCGGCAAGCTTGCTGCCAAACTAGGTGAAGATGGTGCCGAATTATATGATGATGCCGAACTGTTTGAATTGGATAGGGGTAGTGGTGATATGATAGCGATAACGGGCTCTTGGTTCAAATGTTGCAATAGACCTTGATGATCTCGTGTCCAAAGATTAGATTCGGACATGCACTATTCTGAAATTTGCAACATTTAAACAAGTTAGAACCATCGTAAAGAAATAAAAAGCAAGAATATACATAATTACAAGCCACGGCATTGGCGATTACAAAAACGTTTCAAACAATGTCACACATATGTACAAGAATCGGCAAAGAGGCATGCAATCGGCAAGAAGAAAAGACAAACTTCGAAAATTATGTGGTCATGTAACTTCTAAGTCTAATTGCTTTTAAAATTTGTTCTAACTCTTAAAGTACGTGGAGCAGAGGAGATAACGGTGCAATAGACTGATACAGCCCCCGGTAGTATCATGGTTTATCCGATATACCTCAAGAGTTTGAACCACACAAAACGTTTTTCTTTTGAAGTATAAAAGACTACTCATGTCAAATCTATCTCAAGTTTTGAAGCTCAATGGATGTGCGGCCTTGGTGCTATCGACTAGACACAATCGTTTCGTGGTTTCAGAAGGCTAGTATGTATCATCCGAAAGTAGCTCAAGGCAAGACTCATTTTTTGATTCCACGAAGGACAAGTCCCCTATCGATCCCTTCACCGAGAAGAATGATCAGTCTCTGGGCCTCTGAGATCTAGTTTTACAAACCTCGATACTAAGTCGGGACAACACACACTAATAGGCGAACTTTTATGCCCCTTACTCAATTGAGAACAATCGTGTTGTCAATACCATAAGTATCGATAAAAGCCGCCCTCAACCTCATAAGACCTTGAAAGATAACATAAAGGGTTAAGGCTAATATCAATTACAAATGACCTTGCCTATACGTCTTCCCCTCAAAACTCAAAACAAACCAAACACAAATAATTCTCTACACTTTCTAGCAATTTAAACTAGGTTATTACAAACATACATTCTTTATACATCATGCAACTTTCGAAGTTTAAACTCTACATGCCGAAGCATATTTATACATTACAAAAATCCCAAACAAATCGAAAATTATACAACTTTGGCACTATATACGAAAATTTCCAGCAACTTTAAATACAACACATTCACATAAATCAAGATTTTATAATCCCTGGCAACAACGCCAAAAATTGATCGAATGCCAGAGGTACGCAAGCAATGATAACCCTACAAAAGATCGTTAGTAGTATAGAATAAGTAGAGATCGTTTTAGTTGGGGATTAAGGGTACCTGAAACATGAGAATGTTAACACAAAACACATATATACACAAATAATGTCACATTATTTACATATATACAAAACACGAAATCATGGGGATATGATGATGACAGGACCCGAACCAGATTTCACCATGAAACCCGGATAAGGCCCTGCGGGGACTATCTTAAGATTTACTCTATCGATAAATCGATAAGCCAACCTTAAGATAGACAACCCTAAAACCTGCAAAATTTAAAAACACTTCTAATTCCAGTTCCAACCACAACACCTGGAGCCATCTGCTCTCCAAACACAACCACCGCCATACACAAACACAAAATCTAATTCAACTGGCTCATAGATAATCAGAGCAATCTAACAAAATGAACTGGAATCACAATTGGAAATATAACAAGAACTGTAATATGAAAATAAAAGAATAAGGGATCACAGATCCCACCTAGCGGAAGCGACAATGATGACTATGCCTCGTCTCCGAGTACTCTTGACCTCTGATCACTACTCTGCACACTGGGCGATTTTAAAACGAAGGGCCCAGAGGAAAGTAAATTAAAACGTCAGAGTGAGTGGATAAAAATAAAACAATTTAATATAATACTTTAATTGAAAGTATCATATTACTTTCCCAAAATTTTAGAAATAAAATCACATTGCATGCCTTTAATAAAACGTCCCACGTTTTAAGAAAATCGTATTTAAAAATCAGCCCCGCTGATATATCAAATAAACAAATAATACTTTTGTTTATATTTGTATTTCAAAACAAAATATTTTTGAAAATTAATTAATAATATTTCACGACCAATCCCATTGGTCATATAAAAACCCAACCCCGCTGGTTCGGGAATTTATTAAATTACAGAAAATCTCATAGAGAAAATATTCCCGAAAACTAAATAATATAAAATCATGACCAATCCCATTGGTCATATAATAGAATAGGGGAACGTCATTACCACCATTTGATAGTAGCCTCCAAGACTAAGAGTCGAGCCTCCAAGACTCTCTCTATAGCGTCCCACGCTATGCCCGTACACGTTGACCACCGAGCGTGAATCTGACCTATGTGGTCAAGTCGTCACCTCGCATGGGCTCAGGCGACACTATGCCCGTACACGTCGACCACCGAGCGTGCATCTGACCTATGTGGTCAAGTCGTCACCTCGCATGGGCTCAGGCGACCAAGCTAGCTAGCATCAATATATATCTGACCCTCATATGGTGAAAATCCGAAAACAAAACCGAAAGTACGCTTCCCCTTATATATCATAAATCCGTACGGTCCCCGACCGCACATCTGAGGCTTATAATAATCATCAGTATAATAGCCTCGAAATATACTCATATATATCCGACATATCCAACATGCCGTAAAATAATATCGAAAATTATATTTATAACGTCGACATGTCTCACATGTCGAAAATCATAAATAACGAAAATATAAAATCCCCGGAAATCTCATTTCCGGTCACTACCTTTAATTAAAACTTATTCAACATAATCAATTATAAATAATTAAAACATACCATTTCCGGAAACCTTGTTTCCGGATATAATCACATACTACCAAAATAGTAGTAAAAGCAAAACCCTAAAACCATATTTCTTTAAATATTAAATCAACAATTATAACAGAAGTATATGAATTATCGACTTTCGATAATTCATATCATGCTTACGAACTCATTTAATTAAATAAATTGCATTTCAATAAAACGTAATTGCATGCATTTATTTTTAAATAAAATCCACTCACAGTACGGCCGAGCGCGCCGCTAATCCGATCTCTCGTCCCGTCGAATTACCTCTCGACCTGTAACAGGGACGAAATTCTAAATATTACGAAACTCGGAATTTAATTATAAACGTTAAATCTACGGATGTCCTTACTCGCACGAAACCTCCTAATTTTCTCTTTTTCAATTATCGGTATAGGAATTTTGCCTCAATACCGAAAATCTATGTCCGAAATTACTCAGGACACCCACACCGTGTCCGATCAATTCTTTTCCTAGTTATTTCGTCGTGAAACCCCTTTAAAACAGGTTTTACCTTTTTACGGTAAGTCAACAGTAACTTTTAATGGTCAAACAGTAATTATTCTAGGTAAAACAGTAATTCTGAAAGTCAAGCAGTAAATTGTTAAAATCCAATTACTATTTACCATTTACTTTTACTGTTTACTATTTACTTTTCACCTTTTACCGTTATACTTTTACCTTTTACTGTTTCACTGTTCATCATCTCCTACCTCACGCCGCCGGAACAGTGGTGGCGCCGCCGGAACTGCAGCGCCGCCGCCGGCAGCGCCGCCACAGGAGGCAAAACCACCTCCAATCGATCCCAAATTTCCACAGCAGCATCACCACCACCTCGGGGACTCATCCCCGTCGCCTCCGCCGCCAAGAACCAGCGCAGCCGTCGCATACGGCGGCCGGCACGGCCCCCCAAAATCCCAAATTCGAAAATCAACAAAAATCAACCAATCGAACCCCAAATTACACTCAAACGACTCCAATCATCGTCCTAAACCCGAATTCAACCTCCAAATTCACCAAAAATATCAAATACACAACCTCCATCAAAAATCACCAAAACCCAAAAAAATTTCAAATTCTAATTTCTCCTTACCTGGTACAATTCAGTTCAATTCCTTCAATGGAATGATTGCACATGTCGAGACCTTCAATTCCCCTCAAGAATCGGGCCGAATCGTGGCCGGAGGAGGGAGTTCTTGGTTCGACTGTGTCGACCCCTCCCAAGCTCCCACCGATCGAACCACGACGAACCCGGCCGTGTGGCTACCATGGAGGAGGAGAGGAGGAGAAGGCGAACCGATCGGCACCGGTGGCGCGTCGATCGGTGGTCGGACGGCGAGAAGCCGAGAGCGGCGACTCGGTCGGTGCAGCTCAGGCCGAGTCGGGGAGAGGAGGATAAAAAGAGGAAAAAGAAAAAAAAAAAAAAAAAAAAAAAAAAGTTTCCCGTTCGGGAAATTTTTCATTTCCCGCTATTTATACTTGTCCAAAAATCGGACAATTTCCGATTTTACATCGTAACTTTTTCGTACGAACTCCAAATTGAACATGCTACGTGTCCACGAACTCGTTTCAACGTCTTCTACTTCGTCATGAAATAAAATCCTCGGTCGAGTCAACTTATTTAAAAGTCAACCTTTAGAACTTTAAAATCGTAAAAACAATTCCCGAGGAGAAATAATAAAAGTAAAACAGTTGAACGGTAATTCTAGGTTCGGGTCGTATCAGATGAGGCTGGGCGCGCGGCCATAGGGCTTCCTCTAAACTAGGCACAAAATGAAAAGACTTGAAATAAAATCCTAAAGCTATTACGTACATATTGGTCGACATTCTTTCACAAAGCAATAGCACATAAGCACTCAAAACACATTGCAAACTAACAAGACAAGACACGGCAGCAAGCAAACAATATCCTATACTCAATTTAGTTCCAACTTAACTAGGGCCTTAGCGGTTATCTTAGTTAGTTTTAGACTTCACGAAAATACTTAGAATTAACTTAGCGTTTAATCCTAATCTTTAGCTAATCGATTAAAAACACTTAGCGTAGAAGTTAACTAATTAACCAATTAAGCACGAAATCATTTTAGTTGGAAACATATCAATAAGCAAGGCGTCACCACTTCTTATTAACATGCATAGTCGTTTAATCCACTCTAGTCCTAAAAATAACATCAATCAAGACAACTTAGCGTTCGACTCAACCTATTTATTTTAACAGATACAAGATCGATACTCAAAACACATCGCAATTTGTGCTAACCAGCGATCTCTGAGGCACACGGATTTAAAGACTAAACCAAGACCGAATTTAGAATCAAAGTGAACGTGCTTGCCGAAACTAATCCTATCTTTTTGCTACATATTTTCATTACAATTTAACATGCAATCCGTATTTTATCTTTGATTTAAATACAAAATTAACATGCATATTATAAAACCAAACTCAAATCCGTTTTTCACATAGACATGAAAACACAAAAACCAAACATACACATGAGTTTCATAGACAAAACTACACATAACTACATAAAATATATTACAAACTGAAAGAGAGATGAAGTAGAGTGGATCACACATTATAGACACCTTGAGAAGATCTTCAATGCGTGGTGGAAAGGCTCGGAATGGTGGCTGGACAGTAGGTGAAGGAATCGGCAGAAAGTTTATGGTGGTGGTGGTTTTCGGTTTGTGATTTTATGTAGGATTTTTGGCTTAATATTGGTAGAGCTTTTGCTAGAGTTTTTACTTTGGAATGTGACAATTTTCTGTGTAGGATTCGACCTCTATATATATATATAGGGAGGGGTCAAAACCGGCAACAAGAAGGAAAAGAAAACCTAAACCGAGTAGGTTTAGGTAACTTGCCGGCCAAGCTTTAAATCTTCAAGAATCTTCCGTGCATTTTCTTCTTGGACCTGCTGCGTTGCTTCCTGGACTCCACTAATGGATCGGCAGCCATATATTTGATAGATTAGAAAGCCCAAGATCGGATGCAGCCATTCCTTAACTCACCCGGAAGCATGTTTCCTTCTCTCGGCAGGACTCCTTGTCTCCTTCGGTTTGCTTGTGGCTGCGTTGCTCTTTCTTGGTCTTCACATGGCTGCAGCACTTCCTAGCATCCTTAGGATATCTTACAGCCGCTTGCAGCTACAAGGAAAGGCAAGAAGTGGCATCGGAAGCTCTAGAAGGCAGTATCGGCATAAAGAAGCTGCTCTCGGGTGCATGGTGTAGGCGCGCAGGCAAGCATGCGTGCGCACAAGGTGGCGCGTGGAACTTCTCGGCAGCTTCCGGATGTTTGCGCAGGCATGTGTGCATGTGCGTGATGGAGTTGGTTGGCGCGCTGGCGAGGCTAATGTGTGAGACAGACAGCAACGATAAGGCACAGCATCGCAACGGTTGGCTGCATTTGTGCGGGATAGTTGCCTGTATCAGATACCACTACAAGAACAAAGGGTTTTACCGACGAAAAAAAAAAAAACGGCCGACGAAACTTTTTTTCGGTCGGCTATATCGAAGAAAAGCCGACGAATATTTTTTTCGTCGGGAAAAAAAAAATTTCGTCGGCTATTCCAATAGAATGGCCGACGATTTTTTTTTTCGTCGCTAAAAAATTAAAAATCGTCGGCTATTCTACGAGAATGGATTTGTGCGGGATAGTTGCCTGTATCAGATACCACTACAAGAACAAAGGGTTTTACCGACGAAAAAAAAAAAACGGCCGACGCAACTTTTTTTCGGTCGGCTATATCGAAGAAAAGCCGACGAATATTTTTTTCGTCGGGAAAAAAAAAATTTCGTCGGCTATTCCAATAGAATGGCCGACGATTTTTTTTTTCGTCGATAAAAAATTAAAAATCGTCGGCTATTCTACGAGAATGGCCGACGATTTAAAGTTGTCGTCGGCTATACTCTGAATAGAATAGCCGACGAAAATTTTGTGAAAAATCTTCGGCTATTCTACGAGAATGGCCGACGATTTAAAGTTTTCGTCGGCTATTCTCTGAAAATGAGTATGGCCGACGAAGTTGGTAATTTCGTCGGCTATAAGTCTTTATATTTTCAGATCTGGGCAGAAGCTGCTCATTTAAAAAAAAACGGGAGAAAGAGTGAGAAATCTGTGGGTATTGTTGAAATCTGTCCTCTCTTACATTGTGGAGCTATATATAGGTACGTATATATGTGTATATATGTTGATTTTGAGTTTTAGTTGAGTTGATTTTGAGTTTAAGTGATTTTGATATAGTAAGTGATTTTTTGTTTTGTTGTTGTTTTAGTGTTAGAATGTATGTATATATGTTGATTTTGAGTTGTAGTTGAGTTGATTTTCAGTTAGAGTATAATTATGTGTTTTAATTTAATAATGTTATTTTAATTAGTGTTAAAATATATATAAATTAATATGTTAATTAATGGTTGTTGATAGTGTAATGAACTTAAATAATGGTTGTTAATTAATGGTATATATATATGAGTTGCTGTTGATAATAATATATATTGTAATATATATGTGTTAATTAATTTATTATTAATTAAAGTTATACATATATATTATTATCAGGCTATATATGGATCGAGATAAGAGTTGGATTTCGCTTCCAAGGCATGACCGACGATACACTACATGAGTTGTGGATTTTATGCAGTTCGTCGAGGAAAATGCAAAAGGACCGTACCATTATTGCCCGTGCAAGAAATGTAAGTGTCGCAGTAATATGTGTCGATTTCCGATTAGGACAGTATGGGAGCACCTAAAGAGCAATGGGTTTTGGCCGAAGTATACACGTTGGATATATCACGGTGAGCCATCATTAGATGGATCGCATGATCATGGGCAGTATTTTGAGGCGGGCAGTAGTAGTACATCCAATGATCCAACAATGACATTCGTCAACGACGTGTTTCCTTTTGAAAGCGGTGTACATGGGGAACAATATATGCAGGACCCGGTGCAGCCGTTCCCACAAGTTGTCAACACTGCTGCCTTTGACAAGTACAACAAACTGATTGCATTGCAACAGACCCCTGTGTGTTCAAGTTCTGAGAAGACAGTTCTTGAAAGTGTGATGGAGGTAATGAGGATTAAAGTCGAGACAAAATCGACTATCAGGCAAGTAGATGAATATCTACAGTACACTTCTTCGTTGTTGGAGGAGGGTCATCGTAATCCTACCAATCACCGTCAGGTCCGAAGTATCCTCAAAGATCTAGGGCTTTCCTACATTAAGATCCATGCATGCGCATTTGACTGCGTTCTCTTCTGGGGTAAAGATGCAGAAGGGAATGACCTTGCTAGCCTTGACGCATGTCCGATATGTCAGTCTGACCGATATAAGTTGACGGGAGCAGGCAATAGGAAACCTGTGAAAGTGCTTCGGTATTTTCCGTTGAGAGATAGGCTTGAGCGGTTGTACATGTCAGCAACCACCGCAAAAGCTATGAGGTGGCACGGTGAGCGGGACGCGGGAGACGCAGATATCATGACACACATCTCTGACGGAGCGGCTTGGAAGCATATAAACAATGAGTTTCCTTATTTTGCGTCAGATGTCAGAAACGTCAGGCTCGGGCTCTCAACTGACGGGTTCAACCCTTTCGGCACCATGAGTCTTTCATACAGTATATGGCCGGTGGTTTTGGTACCTTACAACCTTCCTCCGTGGATGTGCATGAAGAAGGAATATAATATGTTGACGTTGTTGATTCCGGGGCCTGGTTACCCAGGGAAATGTCTCGATGTGTATATGAGACCATTGATTGAAGAGCTTAAGGTATTGTGGGACGTTGGTCATCCCACTTTTGACAAGTACAAGCAGGAGACGTTCCAGATACATGCCATGGTTATTGGTACCATCAGTGATTTTCCTGCTTATGGGATGTTGTCGGGCAGCGTTGTCAGGGGATACAAGGCTTGTCCAGAGTGCCTCACCGATTATGGGAGCACCCCTCATTGCAACAAGATATGCCGAATGGGTCATCGTGTGTTCCTTCCGGCGGATCACCACTGGCGTTATGAGTCCGCCGCATTTGATGGAACCGAAGAACACGGCCGTGCTCCCAGAAGATGGACAGGAAGAGAAATTTTAGCAAGACTTAATGAGTACGATTTTGGGCCCCTCAGCAATCATCCCGATATTGTAGCGGAAATACCTGAAAGGCCTGAGGAGTACAAATTCTGGACACATAGGAGCATATTGTGGGAACTCCCGTACTGGTGTGAGTTGCTGATCCGTCACTTCCTAGACGTTATGCACATAGAAAAAAAATATTTCTGAAAGTGTGGTGGGCACAACGCTGAACTTGGAGGGGAAGACAAAAGACGGTCCTAAGGCTCGCACTGATATGCAAAACATGAATATCAGAAAACCACTATGGTTGAAACAAGGGAAGAGAAAAATGCCTCAAGCTCCTTACACCGTCAAGCCTGAGCATAAATCAGAAATTTTGCATTGGATAAGTCGGGCCAAGTATCCTTCAGGCTTTGCTGGAAATATAGCCAAGTGTGTCAACAGACAATGCAACAATCTGTACGGGTTGAAAAGTCATGACAATCATATCCTGCTACAACGTCTCTTCCCTGTTTTCATTCGACCGTTCCTTCCCCGTCACGTTGTGGAGCCGTTAGTAGCGTTGGCAAGATTTTTCTAGAAGGTATGCACACGGGAAGTGAGAAAATCTGACCTCCGGGAAATGCAACAAGACATCGTTCATATCATGTGTAAATTTGAGATGATATTTCCTCCAAATTTTTTCGACATCATGCCTCACCTCATGATCCATCTTCCTCGGCAGTTGTTGCTTACCGGTCCTGTGCACTTCACTTGGATGTATCCGATGGAAAGGTACGTATTTTACACCTTATGTTAATTTCCTCATCAATATATGTGATATAGTGTTAATGTATTATCATAACACTTTAAAAACTTGATTTATAGGCAACTTGGACAATACGGTGGTTTTGTCCAAAATAGATCCGCACCTGAAGGATGTATAGCTGAAGCATATATTGCGCACGAGTGCGTCACCTACATGAAGCTGTATTTCGGAGCGTTACAGGAAAGCATACAGGAAGATGTACCGTCACAGTTCAATCTTTCCATACTCTCTGACGATGTTGTACTCGGTGGAAACATGCCAGACTACAAGTTGAAAGATTATGAGGTAGCCATTGCACATTGGTGGGTACTAATCAACTGTCCAGAAGTTCAGTTTTGGAAGGACATACATCTACGCTGTGAAGGAGTAGCAGGTGATCGCGATTACCACAACCAGACATTCGCAGAGTATTTCGACCGCTGGGTACGTACCTTTAACACTATTCTATACATGTTCATATATTATTGTGTACATTTATTCATATTTATAGTTCATTCTGATGGTTGCAGATGGACCTTATTGAAAATGATAATCACCCAAATTGGTCGCACGAACTCAGACTTTTAGCGAGGAGGCCGGTCTATTCAAAAGTTTATGCGACGTGCAAGGTGAATGGTGTGTTATTTCGATGTGAAGACAGAGACCTCAGACTGAAAACACAAAATTCAGGGGTTATGGCACATGGTGGGGATGGTGGAGTTGACTATTACGGTGTTCTCCATTCAGTTGTGGAACTGCATTACGGGGAAGGCCTGAAAGTGCACCTTTTCAAGTGTAGATGGTTTGACACACGGCCGCAGAGCATGAAAACCGATCAATACGGCATAAGTTCTGTGAACACTAGTACATCATGGTATGAGGACGACCCGTTCGTTTTAGCCACATGGGTGAAACAAGTGTTTTATCTTAATGATCTCGCCAAGGGCGACCCGTGGAAAGTAGTCAACACTATCCACCATCGCAACATTTACCGGGCGTCTACACTTGGAGTGGCTGAAGAGAACGAGGAAGGGGGCACCGCGTATCAAGAGCTCAACTCAAACGGTATTCTTGACTCCTCTTTTATTCGCCTACACACGCCGGTGCGAATTCGCCGAGAAGAGCCACTGCTTGTTGATGTTGATCCAAATGAAGAAACTAACGAGGACTCTAGTTGTGAGGAAAGACATAGATTACCCCTATCGAGCAATTCAGAAACCGAAGAAGACTCATCCGATGATTCCGATTACAATCCGACGGATTAAGTAATTTAAATGATGTAATCCTTTCATTTGTAATCCACTCATTTCTAATGAACGGGCGTGGGGATGAGCCTCCCAGCTAGGCTGGGTTCCAAACCCCTTAAAAAAAAAAATTTGAAATATGTTGACTGTTGGGTTTCTGGTTTTTTATGTTCAATTTTGGTTATATGTGAACTGGACATCGGAATAGGGGAGGTGTAAAACCACTGATTTTTTTGGTTTTTTTTTAGAATAGCCGACGAAAAATGCATTATTTCGTCGGCTATTCTAATTTTGGCCGACGAAAATTCATTATTTCGTCGGCCATAAGTTTTAAAAATATAAATATTTTATTTTTGACCGAAAACGACAAAAGAATAGCCGACGAAATAACTCATTGTTCGTCGGCTATTCTTATAATGGCCGACGAAAATTCATTATTTCGTCGGCCATAAGTTTTTTAAAATATAAATATTTCATTTTTGACCGAAAACGACAGAAGAATAGCCGACGAGTACTAGGTTTGATTTCGTCGGCTATGATTAAAAAAAAAAAAGATCAGCTTCCATTTTCTATGACTAACGACAAACCATTGCTTCATCCTTCAAATGCAAATGTGTCGTGAAATAAGATATGACCGAAATATTGAAAAACGTCTACGGTTGAAAAATGAGACGATTCTGACAAAATCTGTGTGCCGAATGTTGCGGTTAGCTGGTTTTTACTTCCGTTTTCCTATGGGTAGCCTGACGGTCGGTAAATATTTTGAGGGGAATTTTTGTACGATTAGTTGCGTCGCATCGATTTGAAACTATTCTCTGTTGAAGGTCAGGCCAAAAAACGTCATTTAGACGGCCCAATTTCCGTTTTACAGCGTTTAAAGGTTTGACTTTGCAGTTTGACCGTCCCGATCGAGCCTTTAACGTTGTCCGATAACCTTGGATTTTTTTTCATACATGTATTTCATCTTAACGGTGATATCTGACGGTTGAAATAGATTTTCCAAACTTTTAGATTCAAAATCGTAACATATGCACTAATGTTCCTGAACTTGTTTACTAAGTGTTTAAGTGAATGTATAGTTTCAAATAGTTACTATACGTAGACCCTTCAAATGCAAATGTGTCGTGAAATAAGATATGACCGAAATATTGAAAAACGTTTACGGTTGAAAAATGAGACGATTCCGACAAAATCTGTGTGCCGAATGTTGCGGTTAGCTGGTTTTTACTTTCGTTTTCCTATGGGTAGCCTGACGGTCGGTAAATATTTTGGGGGGAATTTTTATACGATTAGTTGCGTCGCATCGATTTGAAACTATTCTCTGTTGAAGGTCAGGCCAAAAAACGTCATTTAGACGGCCCAATTTCCGTTTTAAAGCGTTTAGAGGTTTGACCGAAAGTTTGACCAAAAGTTTAGCCGACGAAAACTCCATTTCGTCGGCTAAACTCTGGTGATCCGCGCCTTCTCATTATCCGCCGTTGGATGGGGGAGATCGGACGGCTGCTGAGCGCCTAAAGTATGGCCGACGAATTGAAGCATGTCGTCGGCTATACTTAAGTATAGCACGAAATTTTTTTAATTCGTCGGCTATACTATCGGGTATAAGTTGGTTGCAGCCGAACCCTAGCCTCCATTTGCTGCATTTTTCCAATCTTCCTCTTCGCCGTGTAATCCGACCCTCCTCCCTCTATCTCCTCCACGTCGGCAGCCCCGGCCCAGCCTCCTCCCTCTTCCTCCTCCAATCCGGCAGCCCCGGCCGGCACCTCCTCCCTCCTCCTCCAATCCGGCACCTCCTCCCTCCTCCTCCACGTCGGCAGCCCCTTACCGGCCTCCTTCTCCTCTGCCCGATTTTTCCAGTAAGTTTTTTTTTTTTCATTTATGTTAATTAATTGTTAATTTAGTTATAATTGTTAATTTAAGTATAATTTATGTTAATTTATGTTAATTTATGTATTTATGGTAATTTAGGTATAATTTAGGTATTTAGGTTAATTTAGGTACACTACCAGAAAAAAGGCTTTTCCCGACGAAATAAAAAAAAAACGGCCGACGAAATAAAATTTTCGTCGGCTATTCCCAGGAATGGCCGACGAATTTTTTTTTCGTCGCTAAAAAAAAAAATCGTCGGCTATTCCCCTAGAATGGCCGACGAATTTTTTTTTTCGTCGTTAAAAAAAAAAATCGTCGGCTATTCCCCTAAATGGCCGACGATTTGAATTTTCGTCGGCCTTTCTCTGAAACTTTGTCCGACGAAAATTTTTGGAAGTATGGCCGACGAGTACTAGGTTTGATTTCGTCGGCTATGATTAAAAGAAAAAAACAAAAACAGACCACCTTCCATTTTCTATCACGTACTATCGACAAACCATTGCTTCATCCTTCAAATGCAAATAGGTCATCAAATAAGATATGACCGAAATAATGAAATACGTCTACGGTTGAAAAATGACAAGATTCCGACAAAATCTGTGTGCCGAATGTTGCGGTTAACTGTTTTTTACTTCCGTTTTCCTATGGGTAGCCTGACGGTCGGTAAATATTTTGAGGAAAATTTTTATACGATTAGTTGCGTCTCATCGATTTGAAACTATTATCTGTTGAAGGTCAGGCCAAAAAACGTCATTTAGACAGGCCAATTACCATTTCTAAGCGTTTAAAGGGTTGACTCACCCGGTTGACCGTCCCGATCGAGCCTTTAACGTTGTCAGATGTAGTTGGATTTTTTTTCATACATGTATTTAATCTTAACGGTGATATCTGACGGTTGGAATAGATTTTCCAAACTTTTAGATTCAAAATCGGAACATATGCACTAATGTTCCTTAACTTGTTTACTAAGTGTTTAAGTGAATGTA
This sequence comes from Potentilla sterilis, assembly GCA_963682095.1. NCBI lineage: Eukaryota > Viridiplantae > Streptophyta > Magnoliopsida > Rosales > Rosaceae > Potentilla > Potentilla sterilis. The sequence goes on along the minus strand of OY821762.1, from coordinate 24,515,506 downwards.
TAGTTTCAAATAGTTACTATACGTACACTCTTCAAATGCAAATATGTCGTCAAATAAGATATGACCGAAATAATGAAATACGTCTACGGTTGAAAAATGACAAGATTCCGATAAAATCCGCGTGCCGAAAGAATGAAATCAGTCAAAACCCGGTTTACTGTAGATTTGGCGTCCGGCGTCCGAATGATGATTGTGATACCATTCCGGAAAGGGAACGACGCCAGGAACAAAACTCGTTGCTTTGCCACGACGTGTGGGCTTTTTCGGGCTTTCGAGTTTGTTTAGGGCCTCAAAACGGCAGTTTAGTATGTTTTCATAGAATAGCCGACGAAACATTGTATTTCGTCGGCTAAACTCCTTCGATCCGCTTATTGTCCACCGTTGGATGGCTCAGATCCAACGGCTGCTGATTTTCCAAAGCATAGCCGACGAAATATTTGAATTCGTCGGCTAAACTCTTGCGATCCGCGCCTTTTTATTGTCCGCCGTTGGATCTCCGTTGGATGGGTCAGATCCAACGGCTGTTGATTTTCCAAAGTATAGCCGACGAAATATATTAATTTCGTCGGCTATTCTCTAAGTATAGCCGACGAAATATATTAATTTCGTCGGCTATTCTCCTTCTAAATCTTTTAAATCTTCCTCCCGCCTTTTTTCTCTCCTCCTTCCCCCACCCCTCCTCCGGCCTCCTCCTCCTCCTCCTCCTCCTCCTCCTCCTTCTCCTCCTCCTCCTCCTCCTCCTCCTCCTCCTCCGGCCTCCGGCCTCCTCCTTTCCCCTCCTCCCCCTCCTCCTCCTCCTCCTCCTCCGGCCTCCTCCTTCTCCTCCTTCCCCTCCTCCTCCTCCTCCTTCCCCTCCTCCTCCTCCTCCTCCTTCCCCTCCTCCTCCGGCCTCCTCCTCCTCCTCCTCCTCCTCCTCCCCCTCCTCCTCCTCCTCCTCCTCCTCCTCCTCCGGCCTCCTCCGTCCCCTCCTCCTCCGGCCTCCTCCTCCTTCCCCTCCTCCTCCATCCAAAGCATAATTTATTTATTTTTTCCCTAAAATTTAAGAATAGCCGACGAATTTTACCAATTTTCGTCGGCTATAAGTTGTAAGCCGACAAAATTGCATTATTTCGTCGGCTATAACTAATTAATGCCTATTAAAATATTAATATATTTCTAGGAAATAGCCGACGAAAATTTATAAATTCGTCGGCTATTGTGTTTTAACAATAGCCGACGAATTTCGTCGGCTATACTTAATGAATTTCGTCGGCCATACTCGAAAATAAGCGACGAAATTCGTCGGCAATTTCGCCCAGGTTTGGCCGACGAAATTATAAAGTCGTCGGCCATACTCTACCATAGCCGACGAATTTGTTTTTTTCGTCGGCATTGGTATAGCCGACGGGGTTGTTCCGACGAAGTATAGCCGACGAAAATTTCGTCGGCAGAAGGTATAGCCGACAAAATTTTTTTCGTCGGCTATGTCCTCTGATCTGGTAGTGGTATTATGTTAATTTACGTAAATTTTAGGTATTTATGGTAATTTATGTATAATTTAGGTATTTATGTTAATTTAGGTATAATTTAGGTATTTATGTTAATTTAGGTAAATTTTAGGTATTTATGTTAATTTATGTATAATTTAGGTATTTATGTTAATTTAAGTAAATTTTAGGTATTTATGTTAATTTAGGTAAATTTATGTATTTATGTTAATTTATGTATAATTTAGGTATTTATGTTCATTAGGTAAATTTTAGGTATTTATGTTAATTTAGATAAATTTTAGGTATTTATGTTAATTTAGGTAATTGTTTCCAAATTTATTTTAATTGTATAATTTATACGTATAAATTGGTTTTTTAATTATATAAATTGATAACTTAATTGTATAATTTAGCTTAATTATATATATATAGCTTAATTATATTTAATTAGAATTTGTTATTTTAATAACATATAATTTAATATGTTAGTATATAAATTGTTATATTAAAATATGTTAGTATTATTGGTTATTTTATTAATTAGAATTTTTTATTAATATAATATAATTTAATATTAATTAATGTATTAATGCCTCGGGCTTTAGATGGCCGATGCATTAAGAAACCTATTCGGAGGCCGTCGTGGCAGCAGATCTAGAGGTTCTAGAAATTCCGGCGGTTCCGCAGACTCTGAGAGGACCGCTAGCCAGCCTGAGAGGACTACTAGCCAGCCGCGGAGGAGTGTAGATTCATCCAGCCGCAGAGGACTGTGGATGCAGACCAGCCGCCACGGAGTGTGAGTGCTCGGCACCAGACCCTTCTCCAGGCGGGGCGGCCGTCGAGCACTTCACTTCCGCATGTCGGTCCCTCTGTGGCTCCGAGGTTTAGTCGGCAGCTGTTTCACGAGGAGATAGCTGCCGACGTTCCTCAGGTTCGTATGCCTGAGGTTCATCGGCAGCCGATGCCGAGTCCGACTCAGTCTGGTGCTGACTCGACTGAGGTTCCTACTCTCCCAAACCAGCTATTCCTCCCGTACAACATTCGCGATACCGGAGGGTCGACTATCAGGGTGTGCCCTTATGGCCGGATATGCCTCAGTACGTTAGTGCTGCGGAGGCATACCGGCAGCAGCCATTTGAGGACCCTGACCACCTTATTTCGGCGAGGAGAAAAGGGAAGTCGACAGACGAGTCATCCACTTCAGGTAACATTTGATTTTATTAATTAAATGTTTTATTAAAATTAACGTACTAATATTTAATTTTATTAACCAATCGTCGTTTTTGTGATAGGGACAGCCGCTAGCAGTTCACGGAGGAATACGAGAGGTGTCATCTGTTTTGACACGCTCAGGAGGACTGTTGAGCGCAGCGGCAGGATCCAGATCAACGAACCTCCTAATCAGGAGGTTCAGGGGAAAAAAAAACGCGACTACTCGGGTTGCGTGGGGTCACTGATTAGGGACAGAGTCCCTATGTTGTGGACCCGGTGGGCTGATGTGCCCCAAGAGATCAAGAGGGAGGTGAACATTGCCGCGGCGGTGAGTAATTTAAAAAATTTAATTTATTTATCGTAATATTTAATAATTTTCGGTATTATTAAAATTGTAAAACTAATAAAATATTATTTTTCAGACATTCTTCGAGATTGCCGAACACAGGCAGGATTGGGCGGACAACCAGCAGAACTTGAGGTACGTTTGTTTTTATGATATTATCTTATAATTATTAATATTTTATGATATTAATAATATTTCTAATGCACTTTTGTTTTTTTCGTAGGTTCAAAGAGTGGAAGAACGAGCTGCGTTCCCACTATAACGAGTACGACCACCTTGGTCGTATGGCACTCCCAGGGAGTTCGTGTTCCGGGAGTACGAGTGGTGTTGGTTGAAGACAGTAGACTTCAACAACCCAGTTATGCAGGTAAATAATAAATTTCAGTAAAAATGTTTATTTTGTTAATATTTTAATTATTAGTTTAATTATTTTATAATTATTACACTAATATTTTCTGATGCATTTTTCTAATATTTTATTATTTGTTTGAAGGAACGGTCTAGGATAAACTCTGCGAACCGCCGCCGGAACACAACCCCCCATCATGCTGGTTCACGGCCGTTTGCACAGTATCAGGAGGAGGCGCTCAGAGATCATCCTGATAGCAACACCTTACGTGGAGACGTTCAAGATCGCTTATCCACAAGCGACCGAACAGCTCGTAAGTCGTTTATTACAATTTTAAAATTTTAATTATTAATTTTACTTAATTATATATTTGTTATAATATTAATTTTTTTTTCCCGTCCACTTAGGAGAGGGTCAACCGGGCCGAAGAAGAGGTGCTCCAGCAAGTAGTTCGGGAGACACAACCGAACATTTCAGAGGCAGATCTGGAAGAAGCCATGCGCCATGTCGACCGGTCCAGTGTCCAAACGGCAGCGAGGATCTTCGACGCCGCCTTCCCAAACCGGTCAAACAACTACTACTGCCGGGGTTTGGGAAGTGCTGGACTAGGGCTTCTGAAGACCACTAAGGGAGGTCAGAAGAAGAGAGGCGGGGAGAGCCAGCATATGAGGGGGGAAGTGCAGCGATTGGCCGCAGAATTGGCGACCTCGTCTCAGACAGTACAGGAGCTGCGCCGCAGCACACAACAGTATCAGGAGGAGGCGCGCCGCAGATCACAGCAGTATCAGTTGGATGTGGCCGTTGGCATGCCGAATGCGAAAGAATTCGGCAACACAACTACGCACGGCCAACAAAACTGGTGCTATGAGATGTTCGCGGCACAACAACAAGGCCTTCCACCCCCGCCCCCGTTTCAGCGGTTAGCAGAACCTCCAATGCCTCAACCTCCCGTGTTCGGTCAGCAGATTGACGAGCCTGATGGAGAGCAGAATGCTGGGGATGACCTGCTGGACTTTAGTAGTTTAGGTGATGATTAGGGTTTAGGGTTTATGTATATTAGAACGAATTTAATAAAAATCGTATTTAGACGTGTTTCTTGTTGGTGCAAATGCATTGAATGTTTTTGTGATTTGCAGGTTGCTTGGAATGGTAATTTAGAAAATAATTTAATTTTTTTTTCCCAAATGTAAGAAAAGCCGACGATTTTAGCATTATTTCGTCGGCTATAACAACTATAGCCGACAAATTTTACCAATTTTCGTCGGCTATAAGATACATAGCCGACGAAAATTACATTATTTCGTCGGCTAATGCCTATTAAATAGTAATATATTTTGAGGAAATAGCCGACGAAAATTTAGTATTTCGTCGGCTATTATTAACAACCAATAGCCGACGAAAATTTATTAATTCGTCGGGCTATAGGTTGTTAACAATAGCCGACGAATTAATAAATGTTCGTCGGCTATACTTAAAAAATTTCATCGGCCATACTCGAAAATACCCGACGAAACTCGTCGGCTATTTGTCCCAGGTTTGGCCGACGAAAAAAATTTTCGTCGGTAAGGTCGTCGGCCATACTATACTATAGCCGACGAATTCGTTTTTTTCGTCGGCTATTAGTATAGCCGACGGGGTTGTTCCGACGACGTATAGCCGACGAAAATTTCGTCGGCAGATGGTATAGCCGACGAAATTTTGCCATAGTCGACGAAATATTTTTCGTCGGCTATTTATCCGAATCTGGTAGTGTACGCAATGCCGGTATCCGATACGGGGTATCGTAGGTCAAAACTTTGGCGGACACGCCTCGGATACACCTTCAGATACGTCTGGCTCCTTCTTGAATACGAATCGGACACGTGATACCCCAGTCCGATACGTCTCGGCGGCTTGGTGTCCACGCTGTGTGCACAAGGTTTGCGAGTGTCCGATACTTGCTTCTCTTTTTGGCAGATTTGACCTTTGTGTCTTCAATTGAATATAACTTCCACCAGAAAATACCTGTTGACAGTAGCCACAGAGAGGCTACAACAGGCCCACAGACCCGCAGCAAGCGCACCAGGGCCCGGCCCAAGGGTCGGGACCGGATCACCAGCACCCGGCCTCGGGGCCTGGCACTCTATCCTGCCTCCAAGGACCCAGGGGCCAGGGGCGCCAGCCTGCCTAAGGGGGGCACCAGAAAGTATAAACAGAAGGGAACCAGTCCCACATCGAAGAATAAGGCCAGCCCTTGCCCCCAACCACCTATATATGGGCCCCAACTACCTTCTTTATGGGGTAACTTGTCTCTCTCCCTGCTTACATACGTGTCTTAGTTATATACATTCCAACTATACTAACTTAGGCATCGGAGAGGTGAAGGCCGGCCCGCCCGGTATTCCCCTTAGTAAGCAGGATTGCAGGAGATCGAGTTGGATTCATCAAGTATCTACTAGACCCCCGGGTTTAGGCAGAAACAATTGGCGCCGTCTGTGGGAACCGGTTCGAAAAGTTGTGTTGCTCTGCCAGCGAGCAGAGATCGGTCAGTTGTGTTTATTCCATCGAGAAAGAGAAAAAAGAGAGATCGGAGATGAGTCAAGAGAAAGGTACCACCGAGGAGGGACGCCCTGTAATGGTGCAGACGCTCACCTTCACCCCAGCCATCACACGGGAACCGCGCGGCGACCGGAGCAACGGTCAGGATGGAGAGAGTTATGGGGGACCATCCGGCGTGCCGGATCCCCATCGTGACAGCTTGCGAGGTAAAGGCCCGGCAGAAGAGGAAGACAGTCCAGAGTGGCGAGGCTTCGCCCTGACGTTCTCAGATGATTCCAGCGATCGATCTGAGAGCCCGGACAGGGACCCCACGTACAGCCCCGGCCATAGTAGTATGGCGGGAGAACTTCGGGCAATGGCCGCAGAGGTCAGTCGTCTGAAAGAGGAGAGCGACAGGGACAGAGCTAAGTGCAACGCTCGGTACGAAGAAATGGAGGCGGTGAATACTGCCCTGGTAGCCGCACTAGAGAGGGGACAGCAGCGCAATGACGCCATGGCCGGGGCACAGGCGGCAATCCCGCCGGTCCCACCTCAACAAGCCGAGGCAGGGCCATCTTTGGGAGGCTGGACCGGTGACCCCGTACAGCAGAAGTCGCCAGCAGGCGCAGGCCCGCCAAAGAGCGCGACAACCTCCCGCCAGCCCAGCGCTTCATCAGTGGATGAAGCTGAGACTCCGACCGCACGAGCGCTGAGGATGCTGGCCAGCACCGTGTCGGACTTAAAGGCCCAAATGGAGGCCACCGAGAGAAGAGCCGCGCGGCCGATGGAGGGCGCCCGGTTTAATGAGCGCATGGGTCCCTTTTCGCACCGGGTCATGGAGTCGGGAAGATCTGGCAACCAGAAGTCCCTCAAGCTCACCTACTCAGGATCCGGTTGCCCGTACCAGCATCTGGACAGCTTCCGGTCCCAAACCTGCGCCAAGGGATACTCCGATGCAGTTTGCTGCAACATCTTCCAGGAGACTTTGTCCGGAGAGGCACTCGGCTGGTTCTACGAGCTTCCGGCAAACTCGATCTTGGCGTTCGAGCAGTTAGCCGACCGGTTCGTGGGCCGCTTCATCCTCCGAGTCGAGGGAGCCCGGACGTCGACCATCCTCTTCAATTGCAGGCAAGCCCCCGGAGAGGAGCTGAGAACCTTTGTCAACCGCTGGCAGACAGCTACGGCCGGGGTTCGAAACCTGGACAAGGGCATCGCCGAGATGGCGTTTAAACAAGGGCTCCGAGCGGGCAAGTTTTCCTACGCCGTCCGGGTAGAACTCCCGCAGGGGTACGACGAGTTGATGGCTATGGCCATCAGGCATGCTCAGGCCGATCATGAGACCTATGGGCACCACCTGCAGAAGAGGAAGCGGGATGAGGAGCAGGAGGACCATCCCCGGGAAGAGAACCCCCCACCCGCCCAGGAAGCCAAGCCCAATCAGCGGACCGATAACCGCACCGCTCGGCCCAGCCGGAACGCCAACAACAGAAACTGGCCGCAGTGGCAGTAGAGGTCCTATTCTGATAAGCCTCAGAATGAGCACAAGCCAGCGCCGTTCCGCCAAGAGCGCCCCCTAGCAATCATGCCAGCACCACCACTGGCCAACCAAGAAGTCTTCACCGCTCTCACCACATCCTACGAGGATATCCTACTTGAGAACGGGAGTGTCATTCCCCCACCGCCCCCGAGAAGGTTCCCGAAGGGGAAACTTACAACGGCGCAGACGGGCAAGTACTGCTCGTACCATGATGAGGCTACTCATCGAACGAGCAAGTGCCACGCTCTCAGGCAAGCGGTGCAGGTTTTGATTGATAACGGCCAGCTCCAGCGGTACGTGGGGAAAAGAGGGACAGACCCCGACCGGGAGCATGACCAGTCCTGGTGAAACCCGCTAGTCTGAGCGGTTAGTTTGGCATAGTTCGCGGTTCAACCGCTGTAAAAACAAATATATATGCAAACTACTTTTGAGAAAATTTCACCGGCTCTGCCAGTTCCAGTATATTCATATTCAAGCAAGTATACAAGCAGTAACCGATCCGGAAGCATTACAAGGAAAAAAAGGCAAGAAAATCCTAAGGAGCTACAACTCCGCCTTCGGTAGGCAATCCGCCAGCCTCTCCTGCGGTACCCTCGTCGTCGACGTCAGTTCCGGCATGGACTTCGGCCCGGGCAGACTCGGCACCATTGGTAAAAGAATTCAAGTCCGAGCGAATCGCTTCACCCGGATGCTCCTCCACCGCCTCCTGATGGATGTCCGACTGCTCATGGATATCTCCTTCAGCAGCAGTCGACATCAGGGAAGTGTCTAGCCATCCCTTCCCCGCCCATTCCGTGTACGCATCCGAGATGCCCTCTTCCCTGGCCTTCTCCAGAAACTCCAGGAATTGATCGCTCTCGCGGTATTTGAGAGCGACCCGCTCGTAGAGTTCCGGGTCATCTTCCCCGGCCGGAGCGGCAGAAGCGGCGCGCAGAGCAGCAGCTCCCACTTAGAACTCGTCCACCTTGGACTCCAGTTCCGCCCTCTCCTTCTCCAGGAGCCGGTTCTGCTCCGCCAGTTCGGCCCTCTCCTTCTCCAGGGTCCGGTTCTGCTCCTCCAGCTTCTTGGCCCTCTCCTCCGATCTGGCCTTCTCCCGGTCCGAGCGAGACTTCTCCACCTCCAGGCGCTGCCGGGTCTCGGATAAAGCAGTTATCTGTCTCTGCAGCTCCGACAGCCCCTCGCTCGCGTCCGGTTCGTACAGACTGTACAGCAACTGCGCAACACCAAAGAGTTAGTCAAGCAGCGGAAGAAACAAGTTACAAGCAGTACAGTGGTACCATGCGGTATTTACCCGGAGGACGGATTCCTTGCATGTTGGACGATTCCCGCCCGCCAAAGCTCCAGCAACCCCGGGTCTGTCCAGCCCAAGGCCAGCCAGGTCCGCCGCCACTTGCCGGGCGATTGCACCATCCGGGCTTCCCCTTGATGCATCCGCAGGCGCTGGACTACCCTGCCGAGCAGTAGCAGCAGCATTCTCCCCGGCAGTGTTGGTCTGCGCACCGCTGGTAATCCTGAACCGTTTGGCCAGGTTCTCCCGTGCCGACCCACCGGTCAGCGTCACCAGCGCGGAGGAAGGAACGTCCCCGACCTTCCGTTTCTCTCCCCGGCCCTCAGGAGAAGAAGATCGTGCGCTTACGGGGGCAACGCGAGCCACGCGCGGCACAGACACCGGGCGGTTGGGGATCCTATTCACTCCACTGGGAATCTTTAAGGCCCCCCCGGTACTCTTGCCCTTTCCAGGCGCCAGCAGGCCTGTGGAGTGATGGGTCTTCACCCGCCTCAAGACATAGGCATCCTCATCGACGTCCATGGCCCTCGGCTCCGCAAGAGTCGTAAGTCGGCCGGACTCGTCGTTCACCGACGTCCGCGAGACGATCTCGGCTTTCTCCTTCAGCTGGTTGAGGAGGTCTTCCCCGTCCATGGAGAGAGTGGTTTCGGGCTTGATAGTCGCCCGAGAAGATGCACCTGCAAGGAAAGCAAACGGTTAGTATTTTGCAAAGCTAGCACAAAGTATCACCGCTCAAGCGCTTCCTACGCACCGGGACCCCGCCCAAGCTGGCAGTATTCCAACACTTCTCTTCGGATAAAGTTGTAAGAACTCCGTTCCAGATCGTCCCAGCATCCGGTTATGGTCGAGATCCTCTCACGCTCCAGATCGGACAGCTCGTACGACTGGTCGCCAATGGGTTGGAAGGCGCCAGGAACACAGTACATTCTATTCCTCGCCTGCCACTTCCCGCCTACCATCACCACTTTCTTCCTCCAGCTGTTGTCTACCCATGAAGGCATATTGGTAACAATCGGTGGAGGCTTCCGGGTGTTGAAGGACAGGCAACCACGGGACCCCTGCTTCCGGGAGTACGACAGCCTATACAAGGCCCGGAACTCGTTCACTGTGGGGATGTTCATCCCAGAGAACTCGTACAAGCAGCTGAGGCTCAGTAGTCGTCTCCACTGGAGCCCAGGAAGCTGCACGGGTGACACTTGCAGCGCACTGAGCATGTACTGCACATAGTGTGGCAGCGGGAACGAGAGTCCATGCCGGAACTGATCCTGATGCGTGGCAACCCAACCCTTTTCCGGGTTACAGGCTGACTCTCCAGGATTCAAGGGCCGTAGCAGAACGTTATCCGGGATACCCCACGCTTCCCGCAGCGCCTCAATCTCTTCCGGGGTCATGCTCTCCTCCGGTTCGTCACACACCACAGCATGCTTCCCTCTCCCTATGGTGTAGCTCGCAACCGGAGCATCTGCAAGCTGCACCCCGTGCGGTATTTCAGTCTCCGAGGATTCAGCCCCGGAAGACGAAGAGGAGGACGGAGTTGAAACCCTGCTCCCGGAGCAGTCAGCGACTTCGGTCTCCGGAGATTCCGAACTGAGCCAGTCGTCCAGCCTCTGCGCATCGTCTACGAGGGGACCTCTGGCAGCCAATTCGGAAGCCCGGTCAGAACCTGAGGACGACATCTTAACCTAGGGGAAGAACACAAAACCCTAGCGCTCGTCAGCAACAGGCTACAACAACGCTTTCTACGCCCTCTCCCCAAGTTCGCCGCAAAGCAGTTCCGTCAGCGGCAGAGATCTTTTCATGCATATATGGCACGCCATTTAATTCCAAAAAAACTGTTCTGGGGAAAGTCTGGACGTTGAGTGATGTGCCCAGGAAATTCCTAGAACCTACTGTATCCGAATTTGTAAAGCAATTTCTGACTTTTTCTTTAGCTCCAATCACTCAAACTCTTTCCATTGCTCGATCATATATGTGTGTACTGCTCCTAAGAGAAGAAAATCCCATCAAAAATAAAATGGAAGCTTTACAGATTCAACGAAACATAAAATGACTTCGATTTTCAGCACTTTGTTAATTTTCTGTAAATTTCTAGCGTTTAAGCATATTTTAGCAAAACTCTACCAAATATTCTTGATAGGAGCACAATGTGCGACGATATTAATGTGTTTATGCCCTCGTTTATGCTTTGTTTAACCCTTATTTATCTAAGATCGAGTCATAATATAGTTTAGTGTACATTTGGTAGAGTTTTGGCAAAAGTTGGTTAATAATCCGAAAAATGACTAAGTTTGAGAAATATGGAAAATAATGCAAAATATGTCTTTTTCGTGGTCCTGAGACGAGTAGAAAATTGACCTATCCTTTTCCAAATTTATTGAAATTTGGTATGCAAATAACTGGCTTGCTAAAGTATTTTATTTCAAAATTTCAGATCAATCGGAATTCGAGAAATCAACCAAAAGACAGCTACAACTTGGCAGTCTGAGCTGTACAATCCAGGGACATCCAGGATTTTTCCTGGGACTGTGTCCTGAATTCAAAAATTTATTCCGGACGTTTCACTTAGAATCAGAGGAAGCCCTTTTATATGGTGAAAGCTCTACGAGTCTAGTTTTTCGGAGACCTGGAATCGGATCAATCGGAGCATAGAGGAGAAAGTTATGCTAGTTGCAATGTAACAAGGTCACTGCCAGCAGATTCCACAAAGCTTCTGCCTCTTTTCCTTTGTTTCTGTTTTTGATGGACATTTTGGCATACAATTGCATACTTGAAGATTTTCCAAGTTTATTAAAGGTTAGAGGAAGATATCAAGCTAAGGCAATATGGAAAAGCATGAAGAATGAAGCACTCCTAGTCAAGCTAGGAGAATGCTGCCGGTAGGCAAGCATTGCTGCCGGTTTTGCATTAGTGACGGTTTGGGGCATTTTTCCATGGATCAAGTTCATCAAATGGAGTTGTCAAGTCCACATAAGAAGTCCATGAAGATATGCAGCCCATGCCATGAAGAAAATTCAGAAAAAGAAGTCCAAGAATACAATGTTTTTCCCACAAGGAAACATAAGCCAACTAGGAAAAGGAATTCCCTTTCCTTGTGTTGTCGGCAACCCTAGGTCTTTTCCCCTATATAAAGCCAAATTTTCTCAGAAAAAGTGGTCACATTCTAAAGCAAAAACCCTAGCCAAAGTTGTACCAATTTTCTGCCAAATATCCTACACAAAAACTCAAACCGAAAACCACACCACCACCATAAAAATTCTGCTGATCCTTCACCCTTCATCCAACCATCCACCGAACCTCACCCCATCGGATCCACACGACTTGAAGCCTTCAAAGGTGTCTGCAAAAGTGTGATCCACTCCCTACTTTCGGTTTGTAATAGTTTTTATGTAGTTATGTGTAGTTTTGTCTATGATACTCATGTGTATGTTTGGTTATTGTGTTTTCATGTCTATGTAAAAAACGATTGTGAGATTGGTTTTATAATGATGCATGCCAATTTAATTCTTATGGTATTAATAAAGAATTTCAAAGATAAGTTTCGAATTGCATGATAATTTGTAAGGAAAAGATGTAACAAGATAGTAAATAGGATAACCGGCAAGCATGTTAACGTAGTTGTAGTTTCGTACTTGGTTTATTCTTTAAATCCGTGTGCAATAAAGGTTGCTGCCCTATACAATTGCAATGTACTGGGGGTATCGATCTCATAAGCCAAAATATTCATAGGATAAGATGAACGATTAGTTGCTTACCTTGTGGTGTTTTTAGGGATAGAATAGTTTAAAGAATTTACATGTCGATGTGAGAAGAGTGATGCCTTACTTGCTAATATGTTTCCAACTAAAAAGGCTTTGTGCTTAATTACTTGTCATGTTTGTTTACGTCGTTTAGAATAATCAAAGATGACTAGTATAATTTTAAGGTTAGGCGTTTAGTCACTTAAAATACATAAGGCCGGAGTCTTAATCGATTAGTGAAACCGTTTAGGAGCTAATTAGGTTGGAACTAAGTCGAGTCTAGTACATGTTGATATGATGCCGTCCCTCCTCCAAAGCTTCTAAGTGGGAGGAGCCGTTTGGGCTAATGTGTGATGCAAGTGATTATGCGCTTGGAGCGGTGCTTGGCCAAAGAATAGAGAAAAAGCCATGTGTCATATACTACGCCTCAAGGACTCTCAATGATACTCAACCCAACTACACCACAACGGAGAAAGAACTCTTAGCGGTAATTTTTACTTTGGAAAAGTTTCGTTCCTATCTTTTGAATTCCAAAGTAATTGTTTATAGTGATCATGCCACCTTGAGATACCTTATGACGAAGAAGGATGCTAAGCCAAGACTCATTCGATGGATTCTTTTGCTTCAAGAGTTCGATATTGAGATCAAAGACAAGAAATGAGTGGAGAATGTGGTGGCCGACCACCTAAGTCGAAATGTCAAAGAAGAAGATCGGCTGCCCCTTATTGAGAATTTTCCGGATGAGCAACTTTTTCGACTTGAAGCACAAGAGCCTTGGTATGCCGACTTGGCCAATTACTTAGCCACTCGGCAACTTCCTAGCACAATGCCTAAACAAGAGAGACTTCGGATCATCAAGCAAGCTTGTCACTATCTTTGGGATGAGCCATACTTATGGAAGCAATGTAGTGATCAAGTGTTTCGAAGATGTGTTACCGAGCATGAGCATAAACCAATTCTAAAATTTTGTCATAGTGAGGCGTGTGGAGGACACTTTGGAGCAAAGAAGACGGCATTGAAAGTACTTGAGTGTGGTTTCTTTTGGCGTACAATTTTTAAGGATGCTTACATGTTTTGTAAGTCATGTGATCGATGCCAAAGAATGGGGAATATCGGTCCACAAGATCAAATGCCACTCACTTCCATCAATGCAATTGAGATTCATGATCTTTGGGGTATTGACTTCATGGGGCCGTTTCCTTCAAGCAAGGGCTTTCTCTACATCTTGGTAGCGGTTGATTATGTGTCAAAATGGATTGAAGCCAAGGCTACACGCACCAACGATGCCAAAGTGGTTGCCTAATTCCTCAAGACCAACATCTTTTCATGTTTTGGAGTTCCAAGAGTCTTGATTAGTGATGGAGGATCCCATTTTTGCAACCGCACCATTGAGGCCTTGTTGAAAAAGTATGGAGTCACACATAAGGTTTCTACACCTTATCATCCTCAAACCAGTGGCATGGCGGAAGTGAGCAACCGAGAGGTCGAGCAAATATTGGAGAAGACCGTTGGCCCTTCAAGGAAGGATTGGAGTGATCGTCTCAATGATGCTTTATGGGCTTATAGAACTGCATACAAGACTCCGATAGGTATGTCACTTTTCGGTTAACATATGGAAAAGTATGTCACTTACCGGTAGAGCTTGAGCACAAGTCATGGTGGGCCGTTAAAGCTTTCAATATGAACATCGATGAGGTCGGCCTTCATAGGAAGCTTCAACTCAATGAACTTAAAGATATACGCAATGAAGCCTATGATGCCGCTTGGATTTACAAGGAGAATACCATGGTCTCTCATAACAGGATGCTTCGAGGGAAGAGATTTGAGGTTGGACAAAAAGTTCTCTTGTATCACTCACGACTCAAATTTTTTCCGGGTAAGTTACGCTTGGCTTGGTCCATTTATTGTTATTCAAGTTTTCACTCATGGAGCCATTGAGATTCGTAACGAGGCTACAAGCAACACATTCAAAGTCAATGGTCATCGCCTCAAGCCTTATTATGAGCCATATGAAGCATTAGATGAGGAAGTTAGCGTGGGAGCTACTTCAAGTTTACAACCGAGCAATTCAGCCAAAGTCCACACTGCCGAGCCACAACCTGCTGCCGAGAAGCCTTGCTTACCTACCCAGTCTTCCGATACGTCCAGCAATGTCGAGAGACCCCATATGCAGGCTGCACGCGCAACTGCAGCCAGTTTTGCCGATACACAGGCCCTAGCTTCTGTTGCCGATACGACTGAAGATCATGGCGAAGATCATGGCGTATCCCATACCACTGCCGCACCCCTCCTCCTCACCGATACAACCATTGCTGCCAGTGGAGAGCTAAATGCATCCGACTCGGACACATGGTGCAACGAGCACCTTGTTGCTCTACTCTTTGCCGATATGAGCTACTTTAGATCACGATGAGCACATGCAATATACAACGGTAAAAATTCTAAGCAATGGACTATAAAAACAAAGCGCTACTTGGGAGGCAACCCAATTCGATCAAAGAAAGTGGAAGGAGCCATCACCGAGAGTTTGCAATTTCTTAACCCTTCTCTTTTTCTTTGGTTTGTAATGATTTGTTGGAATGTGTTAGACTATTGCATGCTTAGGAAATTCGTTGATATAAATTTGTGCTTACATTGAGGGCAATGTAATTTTCTAAGTGTGGGGTGGGATAACGTATTCCGTTTATGTTTTCGTGTGTTTAGTTAGAAAAGAAAATTTCAGAAAATTGTAACACAAAAATAGAGTGTTTAATTTGTTTATTTCGAGTCTTTGGATGCCCCTAATATTTCAATGATGTTTTTGCTCCTCTTTGCATACATAGATGATAGTTGTGCACACAATTAAAATTGTGAGTTTCATGGATTATGTGCATTGGTAGGAGCATGTAGGACTTGTTGATTAACCAAGCATGCATGTTTTAGCTAGTTTGTTTCCATAATAACCTATGTGAGCTTTAGAGCCAATTTGCTTTCTTCTTGAGTAACAAAAATATAAAATTCGATAGATTCATAGGAAGCATGAAACCTCATAATTCTTTGATTATTCGATGACTATATGCAATAGCTTTTCATGGACTCTAGTATTGCTAGAACTCGCTCTTGTGATTTTTGAAACTTGATAGTCATGAAAATTGCCTTGATTTTGAAAAGGATTGAAAACGTTATATTAGGATTACCACCATTGCCAAATAAAACATATGCCCTATTTGTGTCCGTCGTGGGACTCCTTAGAAAACCTCTTTGAGCCTACATCGAGCCTTTTTCTTTCATCACCCTTATTAAAATTCCTATGCTTAGAATAGTTATATCTAAACCCTTGTCCTCACGAGACTTGGCAAATGTGTGGAATCGATTTGGAGTTTTGATGTAGAGTGATGTATGAAACAAGTGTGGGGTAGACTTAGCCGAAGAAATTGCATAAAAAATTGTATTGATGCCGTGTCTTAGAGAAAAGAGATAATGAAATAAGACAGAAAAAGAAAAGAAAAGAGAAAAATGTTAGTCCGAAAGAAAAGAAAAAGAAAGTATAAGGCACGGTTTTGATTAAAAATTTGCTAAGTCTTATTCCTTGAATAAATGTTGTGAGCTTGGAGTTTAGTTTGTATTTGAATGTCTATCATTGTTAAAATTTCGACGTTTGTCCATGTTTATGATGTTTTGGGAAGAAAAGAATGAAGGAAGGGTCCAACAAGATAATATTCGACCCTTGGAGTGAAGCCATAAGGAGGATCAATAATTGACAAGTCTTGGTGACGTTTTTAAGCACCACTTATCCTAAATTTCCTTCCCTATAGCCGAGCCCCATATTTATTCCCCCTATAACGTTTTCATGATTCTTAAGATGGCATACTTTAATTTGTGGAGATTTTCTCAAGAGTTGAGCATATGATTTTGGTCCATTCGTGCATATAGTTATCATATGAGGTTTTTCCTTAAAAATTTATTCACAAAGTGCTTTCGTTTCTTTGACATATGCAAGTTACTCATCGTAATTTGACGAGAGCCGAAGCTCGCATGCAATAATAAACCCTACAAAATATCGTTAGTAGTATAAGCAAGTAGGGATCGTTCTAAGCCGGGGATTAAGGGTACCTGAGATATGAAATTGTTAGACAAATATATACAAACATATATACAAAATCGTCACATATGGGGGTGAAAAGATTCGGCAGCTAGGCTGCCCCTAAGCTAGGTTCGGCAATAAAAACAGAAAATAAATCCTAGACTACTATATACAAGTGATCATCATCTCTCACACAAAACAGTTCACACAAAAGACTCTTTAACATATAGATTTGCATGCAAGAAGGTAAGAATCAAGTATTTAGCATGTTCAAGACCTAAATTAGTTTCGACACAACTAGAGCCTCCAACGGTTTTCCAATTGTTAGACTTCTTAATTTCTTAGAAACTACTCCAACGTATGACTTCTAAGGTGATGCTAATCCGGTTTTACGCGTTTTAACATTTAAGCATGTGAGTCTAAATCGAAGACATGTAAACAAGCAAGGTTGTCAATCATCTTATTTAACATGCAAGTAATCTAAGGTTTTTACCCTATGTGAGCAACACAAAACAAACTACTCCAACGTATGACTTATCCGTGTTACTCGGTTAAATGAAACCTAACATCTAGATTTACATGCTTCCAGCCAATACTAATGCTTCGGTTTATAAGGCGCACTCTTAGATTACTAACCAAATTAAATCCTAAACATGCTTCTAATACCACTGTCCTAATTATCCAAACATACAAAATCCATAAGTTAAAATTCAGAAAAACAATGCATAACATACAATATTCGGTTCATACAAAGTTTCAAGAAAAACCAAGAATCGAAACAAATTCGTACAAAACAACCAAACATAAATAAATACAAAAGCCATAGGGGAATGGATCACACTTTAAAAACCTTGAAGATTCCTCAAAGGTGACAAGGTGGCTCGGCTGCTGCTCCTTGGTGTTCGGCAAGAACAGAAATCGGCAGAAACAAAGGTGGAAGGGTTCGGCTATATGGTGGTGGTGGTGATGGTTCGGCTAGGTATTTATGTGTTGGTGTTTGAAAGAACTTGGTAGAGCTTTAGGCTAGTGTATTATGCTTGAGATGAGATGATTTTCAGAATGAACAAGTGAGGGTATAAATAGAGGATAGGGAGAGAGGCTGCCGGCAGTCCCTTAAGCCAAAAGGGATTCAGAAAACCTAGTTCAATAAGGTTTTGCAACCTTCCTTTCTTAGTCCAATTAGGTTTTCTTTTCTGAATTTCTTCAAGGCTTGGGCTTCACATCTTCATGGACTTCTTATGTGGTCTTGGACTTCATTTGACATGTCTTGGTCCATCGAAAAATACCCCAATTGCCGGCAGCTTGAAGTTGCATCCGATCTGCCTCAAATCGGCAGCTTCTCCTAGTGTGACTAGGAGACTTGATTTCTTCATGTTTTTCTTCAATGCCATGGCCTAGTGTCTTCCTCTTCCCTTCATAAAGCTTGGACCATCTTCACATATGCATTTGTACACCATTTGGTCCATCAAAAACAGAAAACACAAAAAGGGGGCAGTAGGTTCCTGGAATCGGCAGATTTGACCTTGTTGCAGTAATTCCGGCATATCTCCCTCCGTGGAGCTCCGATTGATGCGATTCCAAGTCTCAGATAAACTAGACACATATGTCCATCTCCCCATAAAACAGTTCGATCAAATTCCTTGTGAGTCGACGGGAA
The DNA here is from genome assembly GCA_963682095.1 of Potentilla sterilis. Lineage (NCBI taxonomy): Eukaryota > Viridiplantae > Streptophyta > Magnoliopsida > Rosales > Rosaceae > Potentilla > Potentilla sterilis. The sequence goes on along the minus strand of OY821762.1, from coordinate 24,497,331 downwards.
TGATTTTTCGAAGTTGGGACACAGTCCCAGGAAAATCCTGGAAGTCCCTGGATTGGAATGTTCGGACTGCCGTTTTGCAGCCAACTTTTGGGTGACTTCCCGAACTCCGATTGATCTGAAATTTTAATACAACATTCCTCAGCATATGAATATTAAGCACACCAAATTTTATAGAATTCGGACAAGGATAGATCACATTTTTATTCATCTCAAAATCACGAAAAAGACATATTTTGCAATATTTTCCAGATTTCTCAAACTTGGTCATTTTTCGGATTCTTAACCATTTTTCACCAAAACTCTACCAAATTAACACTAAACTATATTATGACTCAATTTTAAACAAATAAGGGTTAAACAAAGCATAAACGAGGGTATAAACATGTAATATCGTCGCACATTGTGCTCCTATCATAATTCATTATCTTTCACTTGCATATACTATCGAGTGAATAAGCCATGCTTTCGAGAGAAAAGAAGAGAGTATGCCTAGTGAGGTGAATTGGATTAGCTTCTACATGTTTACATGCTTACTTTTTGCTCTTACATGTTCTTATTGATGTTACATGTTCATGAAGCTTGGAATTTTCGTGCTGAGCATTCTCATGCATTGACTTGAAAGCTATGTGTAAATACGAGCCTGAGACAAATTGTTAGGGGCAATACTAGTTTGAGTCGTAGTTTAATTTAGTTTGCTAAGGGACTAGCAAAGGATCAGTGTGGGGTAGTTGATAGGAGCACAATGTGCGACGATATTAATGTGTTTATGCCCTCGTTTATGCTTTATTTAACCCTTATTTATCTAAGAACGAGTCATAATATAGTTTAGTGTATATTTGGTAGAGTTTTGGTAAAAGTTGGTTAATAATCCGAAAAATGACTAAGTTTGAGAAATCTGGAAAATAATGCAAAATATGTCTTTTTCGTGGTTCTGAGACGAGTGGAAAATTGACCTATCCTTTTCCAAATTTGTTGAAATTTGGTATGCATATAATTGGCTTGCTAAAGTATTTTATTTAAAAATTTTAGATCAATCGGAGTACGGGAAGTCAACCAAAAGACGGCTGCAACTTGGCAATCTGAGCAGTACAATTCAGGGACATCCAGGATTTTTCCTGAGACTGTGTCCTGACTTCAAAAATTTATTTCGGACGTTTCACTTGATATCGGAGGAAGCTCTTTTATATGGTGAAAGCTCTACGAGTCTAATTTCTCTGAGACTTAGAATCGTATCAATCGGAGAACTGAGGAGAAAGTTATGCCAGTTGCAATGTAACAAGGTCACTGCCTTTCGATTCCACAAAGCTTCTGCCTCTTTTCCTTTGTTTCTGTTTTCGATGGACATTTTGGTATACAATTGCATACTTGAAGATTGTCCAAGCTTATTGAAGGTTAGAGGAAGACATCAAGCTAAGGCAATATGGAAAAGCATGAAGAATGAAGCACTCCTAGTCAAGCTAGGAGAATGCTGCCGGTAGGCAAGCATTGCTGCCGGTTTTGCATTAGTGACGGTTTGGGGCATTTTTTCATAGATCAAGTTCATCAAATGGAGTTGTCAGGTCCACATAAGAAGTCCATGAAGATATGCAGCCCATGCCATGAAGAAAATTCAGAAAAAGAAGTCCAAGAATGCAATGTTTTTCCCACAAGGAAACATAAGCCAACTAGGAAAATGAATTCCCTTTCTTTGTGTTGCCGGCAGCCCTAGGTCTTTTCTCCTATATAAAGCCAACTTTTCTCAGAAAAAGTGGTCACATTCTGAAGCAAAAACTCTAGCCAAAGCTGTACCAATTTTCTGCCAAATATCCTACACAAAAACTCAAACCGAAAACCACACCACCACCATAAAAATTCTGCCGATCCTTCACCCTTCATCCAACCATCCACCGAACCTCACTCCATCGGATCCACACGACTTGAAGCCATCAAAAGTGTCTGCAAAAGTGTGATCCACTCCCTACTTTCGGTTTGTAATAGTTTTTATGTAGTTATGTGTAGTTACAATGAGATTATGTGTAGTTATGTGTAATTATGTGTAAAGACATCCATGAGATTCAACAACTGACAAAGTAATAAATTTCTCAGTTTTGGACGACTAAGATTCTTGACCACGTCTCTCGGTAATTACAATATTTAAAGGAGAGACTTGGATTTGTACGTGTTGTGATACATATTTTTACTGAGGAACGTACTACTAACCATCTTTACTAATAATGTACTAATTGTACGATAATAGAATGACTTGATGGTTAATGAGAATTTAGTATATATATAATTTGAGTTCATGAGCAAGATGATCGAAAGGCCAGCGGAAAATAGACTTTTGTAAGAGTCTGAGTAGATTTCAAGCTGCTATATATAAATCATGACTCAAAATAGAAGAGGGTGAATTTTAGATTTTATGTAGAGAAGGGAAATTCTCATTGTAATTGATTATGCATAATTTGTGGAATTATTTGAAAATTTGATTGGAATTGATCATACAGTATAATAAGGCAGATTGATAATATCATAGCGACATTTTGTCAAACATTGAATGACATCCCGTTAAAGTTGTCGCCTAATTGATTTTCAGCGAGAAATTTAAAATTGTCACATAACAATTATCCGACAACTCACAGAATTTGTCGTTGAAACTGTATTTAGTGATAAAAAACTAATTGTTGCATAAATAATAATTAATAATTCCTTAAATTTGTTGCCTAATGAATCTTTTGCGAGAAAGTTGGAATTGCACAAAAACAGTAACTGGCAATTGCTAAAAGTTGTCGCTTAATTAATATTTTGTGAGGAATTCAGTTGTCGCAAAATGTTGTATAAGTGACAACTCAAAATTTGTCACAAATGCCTACTTTCTGCGACAAATGGGTTGTCACAAAAAAAATTTCCAAGCTTTTGCCGTTCTCTGATGTAGTGGTACGTGACTACTCTTGTTTAATTCAAGATCGATGGCTCTTGTTTGACTTCCTTGAGGGATTTGGGAGACAATCTCCCAGAGGATGAAGACCTGATATATATATATATATATATATATATATATATATATATATATATATATATGTAAGGTTATATCGGAGGCCTTGGATCTAACATCTGAACTATACCCTAGCCTTATTCCTTAAATTTGTATGGGTTATATAGAATGTCTTTATGCAGATGAAATGCCAAAAAAAAGTAATGAAAAACATGAATGCGGATAAAAGTATAACGGGACTACAGTTTTAGGAAACCCCTAAATATCAAAAACATGAAGTACTAACGCTTGAAAGGATCCATGATTTGATGATATATCGATCATCCCTGTATATTCAGCAATGATCGAATTAAAGACACAAAACAAAAGGATCATGCATGCATGGGAAAAACTTTACATGTTTCTGGGTAACCCGTCAATGTCCCTTACATATACAGATCCGAGTGCAGTGCACATACAAATACAATACAGATCGAACAAGAAAATACATAGACAAAAATTTTAAAAACTAAACTATTTCTACATACATGTAGATTCTACATTAGCTAGTAGACTCGTTCTATTCAGTTTACCAAGCTTAGTTAATACACGTGTACACACACCACATATGACATATACCAATCCTAGAAATCTTGATCCACCCAATAGCTAGCTACGTATTTGCCGATCAATTGTGCCCAGGTTTAGGTGGTGGGGTTACGGGAGGCCTTGCCACACGTTCCTGTTACATGAAGAATACACATAATTAATATCAGTTACTTCACTTATTTGTGAATATAAACTCTAGTTGGAGAGAGAGAGAGAGAGAGAGACGGGGTTTATTACCAACTGTTGGGCTTCTTGTGCTGGATCGTCTTCTGTTTCTGAAGCTGTGGCTGGTGGTTCGTCCACTACTTGCTCTGTTGCTGTGTCTGTGTTTGAAGGAGCCTCAGCACCCAATCATTTGATAAGAGCTTTTTCAGCTTCTTCAAAGAAATTGCAGGAAGGTTTGGGCTTGTAACCAATATAATCATAACTGAAATCAACAGCTCCGATTTTCCCACTCATTTCGATCCTAGTGCTTCTACTGCTTCTGTGAACTACTGATTTAAAATGTATCTCCTCGATCTCTTGCTTCCTCTGGATTCTTCAATTTCTTCTCACTCCCTCCCCAGATCCCTTGCATTAAATACTAGTTTTCCCGCCGCCTATTCATCCTTAGTGTTTTGCTTAGGTCAACTTCGCCACACACGCGCGTAAACGACCGAGTCGAGTATTGACCACTGACCAGTAGTTGAATCTTCTACTAGCTATATACGTATGTCATATTATTAATTATTATTTTGTGGTATTTGTTGCAGGGATTCTTACATCGTTGAATCATGTATGAAGTATCGCACAATCGCTAGGTTTGAAATTTTTAAAGAACACGTATGAAAATGAAATATATTGATTAAACCCTAAGAGTTCATACTTGATACAACTTGTCAAATAATGTTGGCTAGCTAGAAAACAGTACCATATTTGTGGGATGATAAACCCTCAGTCAGTTACGTCCATGTAGCTCTGTATAAAATAGGGTATTAAAGGAATAAGAGGAATCTATGTACATGTGTATATATATATATATATATATATATATATATATATATATATATATATATATATATTTCCTATCAAGAGCGGAGATCGCTATGAAATTAAAGAGTGAAACTCCTTATTTCACTCACTTTCCGATTACATTTCTACATCTCTACCGTTCAGTATTTAGGTATATACGTGTGGATCATCTCTACAATTTTTAGCTCATTTGGTGATCGTTAAGGTATCAAAACAATAAAAAATCAATGAAGAAATTGAATTTGTTTAGTATGAATCATTCGTGTTAATCACAACTATGAATGTTTAAACGATTATCAAATTTGATGAAACTTTACAGAAGTGATCTACACAGATATACCCAAATACTGAACGATGGAGATGTAGAAATTTGACCAGAAAGTGGGTCAAATAAGAAGCTCCGCTCTTAATAGGGATTGTATATATCTATATATATACTATATAGTACACAGTCAAGACTACAAGAACGTATACCTTAATGCATGTGGATTATACCTACAACTTTGACAGAATAATAAAATTATACGTCAACGGTCGTATGAACACAGTAGTTAATCTTTTCTACCTTCAATAGTAAACTTTCCATATATGATAATTTTGCCAATTTTATTCCACACCTTTATATAATAACTTTGCCAATTTTACCTTCAATAGTATGAACATATTCGGTTTGTTCATTGATTTAATATAATTTCGATACCTTAACGGTAATCAAATTAGATGAAATTTTACAGGAATGACCTATATATTAGGTTGAAATATTTGAACGGTGGAGATTTGAAAATATGACTGAAAAATGTGTCAAAAAATAAACTTGGCACGTTAATTTCAGAACGGATGTTCGCTATTTGTAGAGATGATCTACACGCATATACTTAAATACTGAATGGTGGAGATGTATAAATTTGACCGGAAAGTGGATCAAATAAGGATCCCCATTCGCAATAAGGACTATATATATATATATATATATATATATATATATATATATATATATATATATATATGATTTGGTGGATTGCGATATATTAAACTAGCTTTTATCAAAGATCACAGTGAGACTATCGAAAACCTGCCAGTTAATCCTAGATTCCTAGCCTTAATCCTTGCTGATTTTGATTAAATGTGTAATTACTAATTAGACATATATATATATATATATAAGACACAGTAGCTTAATTAAGATATTTTCGAAAGATATATGTGCAATGCATGAATTTATCTCGGTTCATGAGGTCTAAAGTTCGATCCTCGGTTCATGAGACCCAATTTGTTGCCAGACTTCCATGCAAAATTAAGAAAAATAAAATTAAAAAATAAAAATAAAAATAGAGTGTCCGTACGTGCATTGAAATTAAAATTTGAGAAGTAACTTACAAAGGGAGTGGCGGTCCTGTCTGGAGTTGCCATATGATCTAAAACTAAGCTGTCCAAACTCATATTGTACGTATCGATTCAATTTTTTGTTACAGATCGAGACACTACCGTACGTACTCCAGCAACAATCAAAGTTTTTAGGTCAAAATAGATCGAATGCATGCCTTTGCAGCCTTGCAGGCAGCAGCCAAAACCAAATCCGTGTTCAGTACGTGATCTCAAAACTCAAGTCCTGTAACTGCGGGCCTTACTGCCGTGGCGATATTGAACATGACCAACCCCATGTTTTATAAATGAAAGTGGAGATATTCAACAGCTGGCCATCCATATATAGCTTTTGGTAATTTCTTATTTTCAGAATTTATCATGTCCAGATCGACTAGAATTATTTTGGTCATCCATGGCTACTGGTATTTCATAATACTTGCAGGCCTTGTTTAGTTTTTTTTCCCCTGCGTTATCGATCAGAATTATTTCTGTTTCTGGTTTACATACTCTCGCCACTTCAAGGTAAACCTTTTTTAAATACCAGTATTGAAGCTCTAACGCTTAATCTAAAGCTGACATTAATTAAAAAAAGTTAATTTATTGCATTGTAGATTACTTGCATTTGTAACCAAAAAAAAAAGTTGATTATTTCTCTCATTCCACATTGATCGATCGATTCGCTTGGTAGAGAAAATTTTCAGAACAATGCATAAACTTTGACCCACTGATACTTAAGGGTAAATTCCTCCTATAATACCTCATATATGCCTAACACTACCAGAAAAATGAGTTTTGCCGACGAAAAAAAAAAACAACGGCCGACGAAATGATTTTTCGTCGGCTATTCCCAGGAATGGCTGACGAAAATTTTTTTTCGTCGCTAAAAAAAAAAAATCGTCGGCCATTCCTATAGAATGGCCGACGATTTTTATTTCGTCGGTAAAAAGTAAAAATCGTCGGCTATTCTACAAGAATGGCCGACGATTTTTATTTTCGTCGGCTATACTCCAATAATGGCCGACGAATTAATATTTTCGTCGGCTATACAACTTTTGGAGTATGGCCGACGAATTTTACAATTTCGTCGGCTATAAGTCTTTATATTTTCAGATCTGGACAGCAGCTGCTCATTTGCAAAAAACGGGAGAAAGAGTGAAAAATCAGTGGATATTGTTGAAATCCGTCCTCTCTTACATTGTGAAGCTATATATAGGTACGTACATGTGTATATATGTTGATTTTGGGTTTTAGTTGCATGAGTTGATTTTGAGTTTTAATATATGTTTTGATGTTATTTTAATCCTAAAGAGTAATCGGTTTTGATGTTATTTTAATTAGTGTTAAAAAAATAATGATGATGTTAGTGACACTTCGGGTAGCATAAGTCCTCTTTCTCGTGCTTCGATAAAAGGAAAACAGAATATCTGACGGTTTCTGGAGCTTTTATCAAAACAGAATGATGATCAGAAGGTCATCCAGGCTACTAAATTGGTCATACCGAAAGATTCTTTTTTCTCAGTTATCTTGCAACCATTCAACTTCATTAACTGCTATCTGGTGAGGATTAAGTAGTTAATGAAGTCGAATGGTTACAAGATAACTGCGAAAAAAGGATCTTTCGGTTTGAACATTTTAGTAGCCTGGATCACCTTCTGATCATCATTCTGTTTTGATAAAAACTCCAGAGAGCTTGGCATTCTGTTTTCCTTTCATCGAAGCACGAGAAAGAGGACTTATGCTACCCGAAGTGTCACTAACATCATCATTATTTTTTTATTTTTTTCATAGAATAGCCGACGAACAATGCATCATTTCGTCGGCTATAATAATAATGGCCGACGAAAATTAATTATTTCGTCGGCCATAAGTTTTTTTAAAATAAATATTACATTTATGGCCGACGAAAATTAATTATTTCGTCGGTAAAAATTAAAAATCGTCGGCAAAAAAAAAAATTCGTCGGCCATACACATAGAATGGCCGACGATTCATTATTTCGTCGGCCATACACATAGAATGGCCGACGATTTAAAGTTTTTCGTCGGCTATAATCCTATAATGGCCGACGATTTAAAGTTTTCGTCGGCTATATAACTTTGGGAAGAATGGCCGACGAAGTTGGCAATTTCGTCGGCTATAAGTCTTTATATTTTCAGATCTGGCCAGAAGCTGCTCATTTAAAAAAAAAACGGGAGAAAGAGTGAAAAATCTGTGGGTATTATTGAAATCCGTCCTCTCTTACATTGTGGAGCTATATATAGGTATGTATATATATGTGTGTATATATATATATGTTGATTTTGAGTTTTAGTGATTTTGATATAGTAAGTGATTTTTTGTTTTGTTGTTGTTTTAGTGTTAGAATGTATGTATATATGTTGATTTTGAGTTGTAGTTGAGTTGATTTTCAGTTAGAGTATAATTATGTGTTTTAATTTAATAATGTTATTTTAATTAGTGTTAAAATATATATAAATATGTTAATTAATGGTTGTTGATAGTGTAATGAACTTAAATAATGGTTGTTAATTAATGGTATATATATATATGAGTTGATGTTGATAATAATATATATTGTAATATATATGTGTTAATTAATTTATTATTAATTAAAGTTATACATATATATTATTATCAGGCTATATATGGATCGAGATAAGAGTTGGATTTCGCTTCCAAGGCATGACCGACGATACACTACAGGAGTTGTGGATTTTATGCAGTTCGTCGAGGAAAATGCAAAAGGACCGTACCATTATTGCCCGTGCAAGAAATGTAAGTGTCACAGTGATATGTGTCGATTTCCGATTAGGACAGTATGGGAGCACCTAAAGAGCAATGGGTTTTGGCCGAAGTACACACGTTGGATATATCACGGTGAGCCATCATTAGATGGATCGCATGATCATGGGCAGTATTTTGAGGCGGGCAGTAGTAGTACATCCAACGATCCAACAATGACATTCGTCAACGACGTGTTTCCTTTTGAAAGCGGTGTACATGGGGAACAATATATGCAGGACCCGGTGCAGCCGTTCCCACAAGTTGTCAACACTGCTGCCTTTGACAAGTACAACAAACTGATTGCATTGCAACAGACCCCTGTGTGTTCAAGTTCTGAGAAGACAGTTCTTGAAAGTGTGATGGAGGTAATGAGGATTAAAGTCGAGACAAAATCGACTATCAGGCAAGTAGATGAATATCTACAGTACACTTCTTCGTTGTTGGAGGAGGGTCATCGTAATCCTACCAATCACCGTCAGGTCCGAAGTATCCTCAAAGATCTAGGGCTTTCCTACATTAAGATCCATGCATGCGCATTTGACTGCGTTCTCTTCTGGGGTAAAGATGCAGAAGGGAATGACCTTGCTAGCCTTGACGCATGTCCGATATGTCAGTCTGACCGATATAAGTTGACGGGAGTAGGCAACAGGAAACCTGTGAAAGTGCTTCGGTATTTTCCGTTGAGAGATAGGCTTGAGCGGTTGTACATGTCAGAAACCACCGCAAAAGCTATGAGGTGGCACGGTGAGCGGGACGCGTGAGACACAGATATCATGACACACATCTCTGACGGAGCGGCTTGGAAGCATATAAACAATGAGTTTCCTTATTTTGCGTCAGATGTCAGAAACGTCAGGCTCGGGCTCTCAACTGACGGGTTCAACCCTTTCGGCACCATGAGTCTTTCATACAGTATATGGCCGGTGGTTTTGGTACCTTACAACCTTCCTCCGTGGATGTGCATGAAGAAGGAATATAATATGTTGACGTTGTTGATTCCGGGGCCTGGTTACCCAGGGAAATGTCTCGATGTGTATATGAGACCATTGATTGAAGAGCTTAAGGTATTGTGGGACGTTGGTCATCCCACTTTTGACAAGTACAAGCAGGAGACGTTCCAGATGCATGCCATGGTTATTGGTACCATCAGTGATTTTCCTGCTTATGGGATGTTGTCGGGCAGCGTTGTCAGGGGATACAAGGCTTGTCCAGAGTGCCTCACCGATTATGGGAGCACCCCTCATTGCAACAAGATATGCCGAATGGGTCATCGTGTGTTCCTTCCGGCGGATCACCACTGGCGTTACGAGTCCGCCGCATTTGATGGAACCGAAGAACACGGCCGTGCTCCCAGAAGATGGACAGGAAGAGAAATTTTAGCAAGACTTAATGAGTACGATTTTGGGCCCCTCAGCAATCATCCCGATATTGTAGCGGAAATACCTGAAAGGCCTGAGGAGTACAAATTCTGGACACATAGGAGCATATTGTGGGAACTCCCGTACTGGTGTGAGTTGCTGATCCGACACTTCCTAGACGTTATGCACATAGAAAAAAATGTTTCTGAAAGTGTGGTGGGCACAACGCTGAACTTGGAGGGGAAGACGAAAGACGGTCCTAAGGCTCGCACTGATATGCAAAACATGAATATCAGAAAACCACTATGGTTGAAACAAGGGAAGAGAAAAATGCCTCAAGCTCCTTACACCGTCAAGCCTGAGCATAAATCAGAAATTTTGCATTGGATAAGTCAGGCCAAGTATCCTTCAGGCTTTGCTGGAAATATAGCCAAGTGTGTCAACAGACAATGCAACAATCTGTACGGGTTGAAAAGTCATGACAATCATATCCTGCTACAACGTCTCTTCCCTGTTTTCATTCGACCGTTCCTTCCCCGTCACGTTGTGGAGCCGTTAGTAGCGTTGGCAAGATTTTTCCAGAAGGTATGCACACGGGAAGTGAGAAAATCTGACCTCCGGGAAATGCAACAAGACATCGTTCATATCATGTGTAAATTTGAGATGATATTTCCTCCAAATTTTTTCGACATCATGCCTCACCTCATGATCCATCTTCCTCGGCAGTTGTTGCTTACCGGTCCTGTGCACTTCACTTGGATGTATCCGATGGAAAGGTACGTATTTTACACCTTATGTTAATTTCCTCATCAATATATGTGATATAGTGTTAATGTATTATCATAACACTTTAAAAACTTGATTTATAGGCAACTTGGACAATACGGTGGTTTTGTCCAAAACAGATCCGCACCTGAAGGATGTATAGCTGAAGCATATATTGCGCACGAGTGCGTTACCTACATGAAGCTGTATTTCGGAGCGTTACAGGAAAGCATACCGGAAGATGTACCTTCACAGTTCAATCTTTCCATACTCTCCGACGATGTTGTACTCGGTGGAAACATGCCAGTTTCCTATAAGTTGAAAGATTATGAGGTAGCCATTGCACATTGGTGGGTACTAATCAACTGTCCAGAAGTTCAGTTTTGGAAGGACATACATCTACGCTGTGAAGGAGTAGCAAGTGATCGCGATTACCACAACCAGACATTCGCAGAGTATTTCGGCCGCTGGGTACGTACCTTTAACACTATTTTATACGTGTTCATATATTATTGTGTATATTTATTCATATTTATAGTTGATTCTGATGGTTGCAGATGGACCTTATTGCAAATGATAATCACCCAAATTGGTCGCACGAACTCAGACTTTTAGCGAGGAGGCCAGTCTATTCAAAAGTTTATGCGACGTGCAAGGTGAATGGTGTGTTATTTCGATGTGAAGACAGAGACCTCAGACTGAAAACACAAAATTCAGGGGTTATGGCACATGGTGGGGATGGTGGAGTTGACTATTACGGTGTTCTCCATTCAGTTGTGGAACTGCATTACGGGGAAGGCATGAAAGTGCACCTTTTCAAGTGTAGATGGTTTGACACACGGCCGCAGAGCATGAAAACCGATCAATACGGCGTAAGTTCTGTGAACACTAGTACATCATGGTATGAGGACGACCCGTTCGTTTTAGCGACATGGGTGAAACAAGTGTTTTATCTTGATAATCTCGCCAAGGGTGACCCGTGGAAAGTAGTCAACACTATCCACCATCGCAACATTTACCGGGCGTCTACACTTGGAGTGGCTGAAGAGAACGAGGAAGGGGGCACCGCGTATCAAGAGCCCAACTCAAACGGTATTCCTGACTCCTCTTTTATTCGTCTAGACACGCCGGTGCGAATTCGACTTGAAGAACCACTGCTTGTTGATGTTGATCCAATTGAAGAAACTAACGAGGACTCTAGTGGTGAGGAAAGACATAGATTACCCCTATCGAGCAATTCAGAAACCGAAGAAGACTCATCCGATGATTCCGATTACAATCCGACGGATTAAGTAATTTAAATGATGTAATCCTTTCATTTGTAATCAACTCATTTCTAATGAACGGGCGTGGGGATGAGCCTCCCAGCTAGGCTGGGTTCCAAACCCCTTAAACAAAAATTTGAAATATGTTGACTGTTGGGTTTCTGATTTTTTATGTTCAATTTTGGTTATATGTGAACAGGACATCGGAATAGGAGAGGTGTAAAACCACTGATTTTTTTGGTTTTTTTCAGAGAATGGCCGACGAAAAATGCATTATTTCGTCGGCTAAACGGAGAATGGCCGACGAACATTAATTATTTCGTCGGCCATAAGTTATTTAAAAAAAATATTTTCTGAACAATGGCCGACGAAAACTAATTATTTCGTCGGCCATAAGTTATTTAAAAATAATTATTTACGAACAATGGCCGACGAAAAATAACTATTTCGTCGGCCATAAGTTTTTAAAAAAATAATAATATTACGAACAATGGCCGACGAACATTAAATATTTCGTCGGCCATAAGTTTTTAACAGAAAACGACAAAACAATAGCCGACGAATACTAGGTTTGATTTCGTCGGCTATGATTAAAAAAAAAAACAAAAAAAGAGCAGTTTCCATTTTCTATCACTATCGACAAACCATTGCTTCATCCTTCAAATGCAAATGTGTCGTGAAATAAGACATGACCGAAATATTGAAATACGGCTACGGTTGAAAAATGGGAAGATTCCGACAAAATCTGTGTGCCGAATGTTGCGGTTTGCTGTTTTTTACTCCCGTTTTCCTATGGGTAGCCTGACGGTCGGTAAATATTTTGGGGGAAATTTTTATACGATTAGATGCGTCGCATCGATCTGAAACGTTTCTCTGTTGAAGGTCAGGCCAAAAAACGTCATTTAGACGGCCCAATTTCCGTTTTACAGCGTTTAGAGGTTTGACTTTGCAGTTTGACCGTCCCGATCGAGCCTTTAACGTTGTCCGACAACCTTGGATTTTTTTTCATACATGTGTTTCATCTTAACGGTGATATCTGACGGTTGAAATAGATTTTCCAAACTTTTAGATTCAAAATCGTAATATATGCACTAATGTTCCTTAACTTGTTTACTAAGTGTTTAAGTGAATGTATAGTTTCAAATACCTACTATACGTAGACCCTTCAAATGCAAATGTGTCGTGAAATAAGACATGACCGAAATATTGAAATACGGCTACGGTTGAAAAATGGGAAGATTCCGACAAAATCTGTGTGCCGAATGTTGCGGTTTGCTGTTTTTTACTCCCGTTTTCCTATGGGTAGCCTGACGGTCGGTAAATATTTTGGGGGAAATTTTTATACGATTAGATGCGTCGCATCGATCTGAAACGTTTCTCTGTTGAAGGTCAGGCCAAAAAACGTCATTTAGACGGCCCAATTTCCGTTTTACAGCGTTTAGAGGTTTGACTTTACAGTTTGACCAAAAGTATAGCCGACGAAGTTATATTTCGTCGGCTAAAGTCTGGTGATCCGCGCCTTCCCATTATCCACCGTTGGATGGGGGAGATCGGACGGATGCTGAGGGACGAAGACTATAGCTGACGAATTATGTAATTTCGTCGGCTATGCCATAGTATGGCCGACGAAAAATGAATTATGTCATTTCGTCGGCTATGCCATATAATGGCCGACGAAATCGCTTTATTTCGTCGGCTATAATATATCATGGCCGACGAAATCGCTTTATTTCGTCGGCTATACTATCGGGTATAAGTAAAATGCAGCCGAACCCTAGCCTCCATTTGCCCGATTTTCCCTAAACAATCTTCCTCCTCGAATCCGGCCCTCCTTCATCCGTCGATCCTCCTCCCTATTCCGGCAGGCCGGCGCCTCCTCCTCCTCCTCCTTGGTTCGGCAGGCCGGCGACTCCTCCTCCTCCTCCTTGGTTCGATCCGCCGCCCCTCCTCCTCCTCCTTGGTTCGATCCGCCGCCCCTCCTCCTCCCTGTTCCGGCCGCCTCTCCCTCCTCCTCCTCCTCCCCGATTCGGTACCCGGCCTCCCTTTTTTTTTTTTTTTTTTTTATTTAATTGTTAATAAATTAAATTATGGTTAATAAATTATATATAATTGTTAATTTAGATATAATTGTTAATTTAGGTATAATTTATGTATTTATATGTTAATTTGTGTATAATTTATGTATTTATGTTAATTTATGTATTTATGTTAATTTATGTATTTATGTTAATTTAGGTATAATTTATGTATTTATATTAATTTAGATATAATTTATGTATTTATGTTAATTTAGTTATAATTTATGTATTTATGTTAATTTAGGTATAATTTATGTATTTATGTTAATTTAGTTATATTTTATGTATTTATGTTAATTTAGGTAGAATTTATGTATTTATGTTAATTTAGGTATAATTTATGTATTTATGTTAATTTAGTTATAATTTAGGTTTTTATGTTAATGTATGTAATTTTTAGGTTTTTATGTTAATTTAGGTAATTTTTGTAAAATTTATTTTAATTGTATAATTTAGGTGTAATTGTATAATTTATATGTATAAATTGGTTATTATATAAATCGGTAAATATTAAAATATGTTAGTATTATTGGGTATTATATTAATTAGAATTTGTTATTTAATATAATATAATTTAATATTAATTAATGTATTAATGCGTCTGGCTTTAGATGGCCGATGCATTTAGGCAGTTGTTCGGAGGTCGTCGTTCTAGATCTAGAGGTTCTGGAAATGCCGCCGGTTCTGGAAATGCCGCCGGTTCTCCAGACTCCGAGAGGACGGCTAGCCAGCCTGAGAGGACCACCAGCCAGCCGCGGAGGAGTGTGGATGCATCCCAGCCGCGGCGGAGTGTGAGTGCTCGGCACCAGACCCTTCTCCAGGCGGGGCGGCCGTCGAGCACTTCACTTCCGAATGTCGGTCCCTCTGTGGCGCCGAGGTTTAGTCGGCAGCTGTTTCACGAGGAGATAGCTGCCGACGTTCCTCAGGTTCGTATGCCTGAGGTTCATCGGGAGCCGATGCCGATGCCGA
This sequence comes from Potentilla sterilis, assembly GCA_963682095.1. Taxonomy (NCBI): domain Eukaryota; kingdom Viridiplantae; phylum Streptophyta; class Magnoliopsida; order Rosales; family Rosaceae; genus Potentilla; species Potentilla sterilis. Next base: position 24,482,174 of record OY821762.1, on the reverse strand, counting down.
GTCCGACTCAGTCTGCTGGTGACTCGACTGAGGGGCCTACTCTCCCAAACCAGCTCTTCCTCCCCTACAACATTCCTGCGATACCCGATGTCGACTATCAGGGTCGGCCCCAGTGGCCTGATATGCCTCAGTTCGTGAGTGCTGCGGAGGCATACCAGCAGCAGCCATGGGAGAGCCCTGACCTCCTGATTTCGGCGAGGAGAAAAGGAAAGTCGACGGCAACCGAATCATCGGGTTCAGGTAACATTCGATTTTATTAATTAAATATTTTATTCAAATTAACGCACTAATATTTAATTTTATTAACCAATCGTCGTTTATGTGATAGGGACAGGCGCTAGCAGTTCAACCCAGAGGAATACCAGAGGTGTCATCAGTTTTGAGACGCTCAGGAGAACGGTTGAACGGAGCGGGAGGATCCAGATTGACGAAGCTCCTAATCAGGAGGTTGGGGCGAAAAAGAAACGCGACTACTCGGGTTGCGTGGGTGCACTCATTAGGGACAGAGTCCCTATGCTGTGGGCTCGGTGGGCTGATGTGCCCGAAGAAATCAAGATGGAGTTGAACAACGCCGCGTCGGTGAGTAAATAAAAAAATTTAATTTAGTTATCGTAATATTTAAAAATTTTCGGTATTTTTATAATTATAAAACTAATAAAATATTATCTTTCAGACATACTTTGTGGTTGCGGAACACAAGCGGGGTTGGGCGGACTCCCAACAGAGCTCGAGGTACGTTGGGAATGTCTTATTTGATAATTAGAAATATTTTATGATATTAATCATATTTCTAATGCACTTTTGTTTTTTTCGTAGGTTCAAAGAGTGGAAGAACGAGCTCCGTTCCCACTATAACGAGTACGGCAACCGTGGTCGTATGGGTACTCCCAGAGAGTTCATGTTCAGGGAGTACGAGTGGCGTTGGTTGAGGACCGTAGTCTTCGACAACCCGGCTATGATGGTAAATACTAAACTTCACTATAAATGTTTATTTTATTAAAATTTTAATTATTAGTTTAAATATTTTATAATTATTTCAGTTATATTTTTTGATGCATTTTTCTAATATTTTATTATTTGTTTGAAGGAACGGTCTCGGATAAACTCGGAGAACCGCCGCCGTAACACAATCCTCCATCACGGCGGTTCAAGGCCGTTTGCACAATATCAGGAGGAGGCGCTCAGAGATCATCCTGATTGCAACCCCTACGTGGAGACGTTCAAGATCGCTTATCCACAAGCGACAGAAGATCTCGTAAGTCGTTCATTATGATTTTAAAATTTAAATTATTAATTTTACTTAACTATCCATTTGTTAGAATATTAATTTTTTTTCCCCGTCCAATTAGGAGCGGGTGACCCAGGCCGAACAAGAGGTGCTCCAGCAAATAGTTCGGGAGACACAACCGGACATCTCAGAGGCAGATTTGGAAGAAGCCGTGCGCCAGGTCGACCGAACCAATATCCAAACGGCGGCGAGGATGTTCAACGCAGCCTTCCCACACCAGTCCAACGAGTACTACTGCCGGGGTTTAGGAGGTTATGGACAAGGGCTCCTGAAGACCACTAAGGGAGGTCAAAAGAAGGGAGGCGGCCAGACCCAACATATGAGGGGGGGAAGTGCAGCGATTGGCCGCAGAATTGGCGACCTCGTCCCAGACAGTAGAGGAGCTGCGTCGCAGACAACAGCACTACCAGCAGTATCAGTTGGATATGGTCCGTTGGAATGCTAAGTGCGCCAGAATTCGGCAATACAACTACGACGGCCAGCAACAGTGGGTTTATGAGATGTTCGCGGCACAACAAGAAGGCCGTCCACCCCGCTCCCGTTTCAGCAGTTAGTGGAGCCTCCAATGCCTCAACCTCTCGAGTTCGGTCAGCAGGATGATGCGCCTGATGCTGTAGATGACATCCTAGACTTTAGTAGTTTAGGGGATAATTAGGGTTATATTTTATGTATATTGGAACGAATTTAATAAAAATGGTATTTAGACGTGTTTCTTGTTGGTGCAAATGCATGAATTGTTTTTGTGATTTGCAGCTTGCTTGGAATGGTAATTTAGAAAATAATTTAATTTTTTTTTTTCCAAATGCAAGAATAGCCGACGATTTTTGCATTATTTCGTCGGCTATAACAAGTATAGCCGACGAATTTTACCAATTTTCGTCGGCTATAACTTGTATAGCCGACGAAAAGTGCCTTATTTCGTCGGCTATAACTAATTAATACCTATAAAAATAGTAATATATTTTGAGGAAATAGCCGACGAAATTTTATTAAATCGTCGGCTATAGTTAAAACAACATAGCCGACGAAATTTTATTAAATCGTCGGCTATAGTTAAAACACCATAGCCGACGAAATTTTAGTAAATCGTCGGCTATAGTTAAAACACCATAGCCGACGAAATTTTTGTAAATCGTCGGCTATAGTTAAAACACCATAGCCGACGAAATTTTATTAAATCGTCGGCCATACTTAATGGATTTCGTCGGCCATACTCAAAAATACCCGACGAAAGTCGTCGGCTATTTTACCCACGTTTGCCCGACGAATTTTTTGACTCGTCGGCCATACTTAACTATAGCCGACGAAATTTTTTTTTTCATCGGCCATTGGTATTACCGACGGCGTATTACCGACGACTTATGGCCGACGAAATTTTCGTCGGCAGAGGGTATAGCCGACGAAAAAATGGAATGGCCGACGAAAAAATTTTCGTCGGCTATTCTTCCGTATCTGGTAGTGTAATTGGACATTTTGGTACCTACAGTTTCAAAGAAGACAGTTTGATATTCTGAAGTTAGGTTTTGTGAGACATTTTGGTACTTATGTTGACTTTTCTAATAAACTGAGGGTAAAATTGGCATTTGGGTTTAATTTCATAAAAAAAAATTAAAAGAAATAGTTTTATAGGTATTTATAAAATTAAAAATTTAAAATAAATTTTTATTTATAAAGTAAAATTAAAATTAAAATAACACTAGTGGATATCATGTTAGTATCTATAATTTTTTTTTTCTAAGAGAAAATAAATATGAATGTATATTTTTAGTTTTGTTGATGATGAAAATAATTATATTTATGTGTAGAAAATGTAGTATTCGTAATTTGAACATCTACCTTAATGTTTTTCGTTCATTATATATAGATTCGCGGATTAGTCTATTGAGTGTTTACATCACCATGATTAATAACACTACTGGCTATCACCTTAGTATCTATAATTTTTTTTATTTCTTCTAAGAGAAAATAAATATGAATGTATTTTTTCGGTTCTGTTGATGATGAAAATAATTAGATTTATGTTTAGGAAATTTAGTATTCGTAATATGAACATTTACCAGAATATTTTTCGTTGATTATATATAGCTTCGCGGATTAGTTTAGTGAGTGTTCTTATCACCATGATTGAATTTCTTAAACATAATATTCACTTATATTTTTATTATGACCTAAAAATACTAATTTAAACCTAAAAACACTAATTTGAACGCATAAAACTCTTTATTTTGTTTTATTTTTGTCAATATATACTTAAATGTCAATTTTACCTTCAGTTTTATTAGAAAAGTCAACATAAGTACTAAAATGTCTCACAAAACCTAATTTCATGCACTAAATTATCCTCTTCGAAACGCTAAGTACCAAAGTGTCTAATTGGGCATACATGAGACACTATAAGAGGAATTTACCCTAATTTAAACTATCACATATCCATGTACTTATTGTAAGAACCCGTCCCAGAAATTCCCTTAGAAAATCCGAAAATAAGTCCGAAATTAGAACCAGATAACAAACTAAAAGTCTATTTGCTACCAAACCGCAACTACCCACCCACTGGGAACAAAGACCGATTAATTATTTTATTGCTTAATTTGACGTAAAACCTTCTTTGAACCAGCTTTTATCTTTTTTCAGAAAATCAACAGTAAAATTAATAAAGTTAACAGTAAAAGTCAAAGTCAGAAATTACTATTTACTATTTACTTTACTGTTTACCCTTCACTGTTACTATTTACTAATTAATAAAATTGCGACAGATCCGCCGTAATGCCCACAACGCCGCCACAGACTCAAAATCAACGAAACTACTTTCCCTCAGCCTCAGGACATCACCACCACCACTTCTGCCGTCAAAGGATCGCGACACCACCACCCGCGACTACCAATACGGCTGCCGAATCGCCCCACCTTCAATCTCCCCCAAAATTCCACAATCCGAACCTCAAACTACACCTAATCTACCCTAAACAACCTCCTGAACTTGATGTGTCGCCGAAGCGACACACACAATAATAACCCTACAAGAAACGTTAGTAGTATATGATAAATAGGGATTAAGGGTACCTGAAACATGAGAATGTTAACACAAATATTCACAAACATATATGCACACAATTGTCACACTCATATACATATATACGAAATCATGGGGATATGATGAGGTTCGGCAGCCATAGGGCTGCCCCTAAACTAATGCACGAATATAAAAGACATGAATTTAAACTCTAAACTACTATGTACAAGTTTGGTCGACATCTTTCACACAAAGCACTCATCAAAACTATCATAACACATAGAAAATCACAAGTAACACTCACAGCAAGCATGCAACAAAATATTCTAGACTCAACTTAGTTCCAACCTAATTAGCTCCTACAAGGTTTCACTAATCGATTTTAGACTTCTCAAGCACTTTAAGGTTTTCTATTAAAGCCTAACCCTAAATATTTATACTAGACAAATTCGAGAACACTTACAAAGTCGAAAACAAACATACCAAGTAATTAAGTTCAAAGTCTTTTTAGTTGGAAACGTATTAACATGTATGGCGTCACTCATCATGTATAGACACGCAAGTTTCAATGAAATACTATGCTCCTAATGCAACAACAAAAACCAAGACAATGACACATTCGACTTGACTCAAGTTATTACGAGAGATGAAACTTAGACCTAGACAAACATCATGGCGGTTGACTATGTCTAATCCTAAATCTCATGTGCACACGAAATCATGAAACTAACCAAGTACGAGAAAAGAATAAGATTGTGAACATGCTTCCCTAAGACTAACCTACGATTTCTACAAGTTATGTTTACAAATTATCTTTTTAAGAACAACAAATTTCGACACTTAGAATTAACAAATAAAACCAAGATACGAAATTTTACTTTCATATTAAACATGCAAAACCAAACAAACAAATTGTTCTTACATAGACATAAAAACAAATACCAAAAGAACATACAAACTACATAGACATAGTTTAGTAAAACAATAAAATTACAAGCCAAAGGGAGTAGATCACACATTTAGACATCTTTGGGCAGCAGCTCGTGTTGATCTTGATGGAGGATGATGGTGGTTCAGATTGAAATTTTAGGGTGGTGGTGGTATGGGTTTCGGCAAGAATTTTATCTAAGACTTAAGGTAGAAAATTTGGTAGAGCTTTAGACTTGTGTTTTGGCTTAGGATGTGACGACCTTTTTTTATGATGGGTGCCGGCCTCTATATATAGGAAAAAGGACTGTGCAGTTTGAGACTTTTTCTTGAGCACGTCTCTCAGTAATTACAATATTTAAAGGAGAGACTTGGATTTGTACGTGTTGTGAAACATATTTTTACTGAGGAACGTACTACTAATCATCTTTACTAATGATGTACTAATTGTACGATAATAGAATGACTTGATGGTTAATGAGAATTTAGTATATATATAATTTGAGTTCATGAGCAAGATGATCGAAAGGCCAGCGGAAAATAGACTTTTGTAAGAGTCTGAGTAGATTTCAAGCTGCTATATATAAATCATGACTCAAAATAGAAGAGGGTGAATTTTAGATTTTATGTAGAGGAGGGAAATTCTCATTGTAATTGATTATGCATAATTTATGGAACTATTTGAAAATTTGATTGGAATTGATCATACAGTATAATAAGGCAGATTGATAATATCATAGCGACATCTTGTCAAACATTGAATCCCGTTAAAGTTTTCGCCTAATTGATTTTCAGCGAGAAATTTAAAATTGTCACATAACAATTATCCGATAACTCACAGAATTTGTCGTTGAAACTGTATTTAGTGATAAAAAACTAATTGTTGCATAAACAATAATTAATAATTCCTTAAATTTGTTGCCTAATGAATCTTTTGCGAGGAAGTTGGAATTGCACAAAAACAGTAACCGACAATTGCTAAAAGTTGTCGCTTAATTAATATTTTGTGAGGAATTCAGTTGTCGCAAAATGTTGTATAAGTGACAACTCAAAATTTGTCACAAATGCCTACTTTCTGCGACAAATGGGTTGTCACCAATGGGATTTTGTGTGGCAAATGAATAAGCTTTTGCGACAAAACTCCGGTTGTCACCGATGGGATTTTGTGTGGCAAATGAATAAGCTTTTGCGACAAAACTCGGGTTGTCACCGATGGGATTTTGTGTGGCAAATGAATAAGCTGTTGTCAAAAAAAAATTTCCAAGCTTTTGCCGTTCTCTGATGTAGTGGTACGTGACTCTTGTTTAATTCAAGATCGATGGCTCTTGTTTGACTTCCTTGAGGGATTTGGGAGACAATCTCCCAGAGGATGAAGACCTGATATATATATATGTAAGGTTATATCGGAGGCCTTGGATCTAACATCTGAACTATACCCTAGCCTTATTCCTTAAATTTGTATGGGTTATATAGAATGTCTTTATGCAGATGAAATGCCAAAAAAAAGTAATGAAAAACATGAATGCGGATAAAAGTATAACGGGACTACAGTTTTAGGAAACCCCTAAATATCAAAAACATGAAGTACTAACGCTTGAAAGGATCCATGATTTGATGATATATCGATCATCCCTGTATATTCAGCAATGATCGAATTATAGACACAAAACAAAAGGATCATGCATGCATGGGAAAAACTTTACATGTTTCTGGGTAACCCGTCAATGTCCCTTACATATACAGATCCGAGTGCAGTGCACATACAAATACAATACAGATCGAACAAGAAAATACATAGACAAAAATTTTAAAAACTAAACTATTTCTACATACATGTAGATTCTACATTAGCTAGTAGACTCGTTCTATTCAGTTTACCAAGCTTAGTTAATACACGTGTACACACACCACATATGACATATACCAATCCTAGAAATCTTGATCCACCCAATAGCTAGCTACGTATTTGCCGATCAATTGTGCCCAGGTTTAGGTGGTGGGGTTACGGGAGGCCTTGCCACACGTTCCTGTTACATGAAGAATACACATAATTAATATCAGTTACTTCACTTATTTGTGAATATAAACTCTAGTTGGAGAGAGAGAGAGACGGGGTTTATTACCAACTGTTGGACTTCTTGTGCTGGATCGTCTTCTGTTTCTGAAGCTGTGGCTGGTGGTTCGTCCACTACTTGCTCTGTTGCTGTGTCTGTGTTTGAAGGAGCCTCAGCACCCAAACATTTGATAAGAGCTTTTTCAGCTTCTTCAAAGAAATTGCAGGAAGGTTTGGGTTTGTAACCAATATAATCATAACTGAAATCAACAGCTCCGATTTTCCCACTCATTTCGATCCTAGTGCTTCTACTGCTTCTGTGAACTACTGATTTAAAATGTATCTCCTCGATCTCTTGCTTCCTCTGGATTCTTCAATTTCTTCTCACTCCCTCCCCAGATCCCTTGCATTAAATACTAGTTTTCCTGCCGCCTATTCATCCTTAGTGTTTTGCTTAGGTCAACTTCGCCACACACGCGCGTAAACGACCGAGTCGAGTATTGACCACTGACCAGTAGTTGAATCTTCTACTAGCTATATACGTATGTCATATTATTAATTAGTATTTTGTGGTATTTGTTGCAGGGATTCTTACATCGTTGAATCATGTATGAAGTATCGCACAATCGCTAGGTTTGAAATTTTTAAAGAACACGTATGAAAATGAAATATATTGATTAGAGTTCATACTTGATACAACTTGTCAAATAATGTTGGCTAGCTAGAAAACAGTACCATATTTGTGGGATGATAAACCCTCAGTCAGTTACGTCCATGTAGCTCTGTATAAAATAGGGTATTAAAGGAATAAGAGGAATCTATGTACATGTGTATATATATATATATGTATATATATATATATATATATATATATATATATATATAGTTCCTATCAAGAGCGGAGATCGCTATGAAATTAAAGAGTGAAACTCCTTATTTGACTCACTTTCCGGTTACATTTCTACATCTCTACCGTTCAGTATTTAGGTATATACGTGTAGATCATCTCTACAATTTTTAGCTCATTTGGTGATCGTTAAGGTATCAAAACAATAAAAAATCAATGAAGAAATTGAGTTTGTTTAGTATGAACCATTCGTGTTAATCACAACTAGGAATGTTTAAACGATTATCAAATTTGATGAAACTTTACAGAAGTGATCTACACACATATACCCAAATACTGAACGATGGAGATGTAGAAATTTGACCAGAAAGTGGGTCAAATAAGAAGTTCCGCTCTTAATAGGGACTGTATATATCTATATATATACTATATAGTACACAGTCAAGACTACAAGAACGTATACCTTAATGCATGTGGATTATACCTACTACTTTGACGGAATAATAAAATTATACGTCAACGGTCGTATGAACACAGTAGTTAATCTTTTCTACCTTCAATAGTAAACTTTCCATATATAATAATTTTGCCAATTTTATTCAACAACTTTATATAATAACTTTGCCAATTTTACCTTCAATAGTATGAACATATTCGGTTTGTTCATTGATTTAATATAATTTCGATACCTTAACGGTAACCAAATTAGATGAAATTTTACAGGAATGGCCTATATATTAGGTTGAAATATCTGAACGGTGGAGATATGAAAATATGACTGAAAAATGTGTCAAAAAATAAACTTGGCACGTTAATTTCAGAACGGAGGTTCGCTATTTGTAGAGATGATCTACACGCATATACTTAAATACTGACCGGAGGAGATGTATAAATTTGACCGGAAAGTGGATCAAATAAGGATCCCCACTCGCAATAAGGACTATATATATATATATATGATTTGGTGGATTGCGATATATTAAACTAGCTTTTATCAAAGATCACAGTGAGACTATAGAAAACCTGCCAGTTAATCCTAGATTCCTAGCCTTAATCCTTGCTGATTTTGATTAAATGTGTAATTACTAATTAGAGATGTTGACAGTAGCCACATAAGGGCTACAACAGGCCCACAGACCCGCAGCTAGTGTACCCGAGACCGGCCTAGGGCCCGGGACCGGATCACCAGCACCCGGACCCGGAGTCCAGCAGTCTACCTTGCGACCAGGGTCCCGAGGACCGGGGGCGCCAGCCTGCCAAAGAGGTCACCAGAGCTGCCCTTTGGTGTGCGAACAGAAGGAAACCAGTCCCACATCGAAGAGTGAGGCCAGACCTCACGCCCGGCCACCTATATAAGGGCCTCAACTACCCTCATTAATAGGTAACTGATCTCTCCAACCGCTTATCATACGTGCTTAAGTTATCTCACTACCAAATCAGAGGGAATAGCCGACGAAAAAAATTTCGTCGGCTATGCCAATTTTTCGTCGGCTATACCTTCTACCGACGAAATTTTCGTCGGCTATAAGTCGTCGGAAATACCCCGTCGGTAATACCAATGGCCGACGAAATTTTCAATTTCGTCGGCCATTCCAGGTATAGCCGACGAATTATGGCCGACGAAAATGATTTCGTCGGCTATGCTTGGTCAAAAATATTAATATTTTAAAGTTATAGCCGACGAAATTTGATTTCGTCGGCTATTTGTTCTGAAGTATAGCCGACGAATTTGAGCTATTTCGTCGGCTATTTCGTCGGAATATATTAAAAAATGCAGTTATAGCCGACGAAATAATGTCAATTTCGTCGGCTATAACTGCATTTTGGGCAAAAAAAAAATACCGGATCGGAGGAGGAGGAGGGGGAGGAGGAGGAGGAGGCCGGAGGAGGAGAAGGAGGAGGAGGAGGAGGGGAAGGAGGAGGAGGAGGGAGGAGGCTGGAGGAGGGGAAGGGGAAGGAGGAGGAGGAGAAGGAGGAGGAGGCCGGAGGAGGAGGGGAAGGAGGAGGAGGAGGCCGGAGGAGGGGAAGGGGAAGGAGGAGGAGGAGAAGGAGGAGGAGGCCGGAGGAGGAGGGGAAGGAGGAGGAGGAGGCCGGAGGAGGGGAAGGAGGAGGAGAAGGAGGAGGCCGGAGGAGGAGGGGAAGGAGGAGGAGGAGGCCGGAGGAGGAGGAGGAGGCCGGAGGAGGGGAAGGAGGAGGAGGAGAAGGAGGAGGGGAAGGAGGAGGAGGAGAAGGAGGGGAAGGAGGAGAAGGAGGAGGAGGAGGCCGGAGGAGGGGAAGGAGGAGGAGGAGAAGGAGGAGGGGAAGGAGGAGGAGGAGAAGGAGGGGAAGGAGGAGAAGGAGGAGGAGGAGGCCGGAGGAGGGGAAGGAGGAGGAGGAGAAGGAGGAGGAGGAGGAGGCCGGAGGAGGAGGAGAAGGAGGAGGGGAAGGAGGAGGAGGAGGAGGAGGGGAAGGAGAGGCCGGAGGAGGAGGAGAAGGAGGAGGCCGGAGGAGGAGGAGGAGGAGGCCGGAGGAGGGGAAGGAGGAGGAGGAGAAGGAGGAGGAGGAGGAGGAGGCCGGAGGAGGGGAAGGAGGAGGAGGAGGAGGAGAAGGAGGAGGAGGAGGAGGAGGAAGAGGAGGAAGAGGAGGCCGGAGGAGGGGGGGAAGGAGGAGAGAAAAAAGGCGGGAGGATTTAAAAGATTTAGAAGGAGTATAGCCGACGAAATATATTAATTTCGTCGGCTATACTTAGAGAATAGCCGACGAAATTAATATATGTCGTCGGCTATACTTTGGAAAAAGGCGGGAGGATTTAAAATTTTTTCCAAAGTATAGCCGACGAAATATATTAATTTCGTCGGCTATACTTTGGAAAATCAACAGCCGTCGGATCTGAGCCATCCAACGGCGGACAATAAAAAGGCGCGGATCAAGAGTTTAGCCGACGAAATATTTGAATTCGTCGGCTATACTTAGAGAATAGCCGACGAAATTTGAATGTTTCGTCGACTATTCTATGAAAACATACTAAAATGCCGTTTTGAGGCCCTAAACGAACTCGAAAGCCCGAAAAAGCCCACACGTCGTGGCAAAGCAACGAGTTTTGTTCCCGGCGTCGTTCCCTTTCCGGAATGGTATCACAATCATCATTCGGACGCCGGACGCCAAATCTACAGTAAACCGGGTTTTGACTGATTTCATTCTTTCGGCACGCGGATTTTATCGGAATCCTGTCATTTTTCAACCGTAGACGTATTTCATTATTTCGGTCATATCTTATTTGACGACATATTTGCATTTGAAGAGTGTACGTATAGTAACTGTTTGAAACTATACATTCACTTAAACACTTAGTAAACAAGTTAAGGAACATTAGTGCATATGTTCCGATTTTGAATCTAAAAGTTTGGAAAATCTATTCCAACCGTCAGATATCACCGGTAAGATGAAATACATGTATGAAAAAAAATTCAACCACATCTGACAACGTTAAAGGCTCGATCGGGACGGTCAAACCGCAAAGTCAAACCTCTAAACGCTTTAAAACGGAAATTGGCCCGTCTAAATGACGTTTTTGGGCCTGATCTTCAACAGATAATAGTTTCAGATCGATGAGACGCAACTAATCGTATAAAAATTTTCCTCAAAATATTTACCGACCGTCAGGCTACCCATAGGAAAACGGAAGTAAAAAACAGTTAACCGCAACATTCGACACACAGATTTTGTCGGAATCTTGTCATTTTTCAACCGTAGACGTATTTCATTATTTCGGTCATATCTTATTTCACGACACATTTGCATTTGAAGGACGAAGCAATGGTTTGTCGATAGAGATAGAAAATGGAAGCTGTTCTTTTTTTTTTATTTTTTTTTTATCATAGCCGACGAAATCAAACCTAGTACTCGTCGGCCATACTTCAAAAAATTTTCGTCGGCTAAAGTTTCAGAGAAAGGCCGACGAAAATTCAAATCGTCGGCTATTCCCCTAGAATGGCCGACGAAAAAAAAATTCGTCGGCCATTCTAGGGGAATAGCCGACGATTTTTTTTTTAGCGACGAAAAAAAAATTCGTCGGCCATTCTAGGGGAATAGCCGACGAATTTTTTTTTTTTAGCAACGAAAACAATTTTCGTCGGCCATTATTGAGAATAGCCGACGAAAATTGGTTTCGTCGGCGGTTTTTTTTTTTTTTCGTCGGCAAAAGCTGTTTTTCTGGTAGTGTCTATTCATCCCAACTGTACTAACTTAGGCATCGGAGAGGAGAAGACCGGCCCGCCCGGTATTCCCCTTAGTAAGCAGGTTTACAGGAGATCACACTTGGATTCATCTGTCTCTACCAGGCCTACGGGTTTGTACAGAAACAATTGGCGCCGTCTGTGGGATAAAAACCACGTAAGCATTACCAATGGCAGAAAGCTCAGAAGCAGGCCAGGAAAGAAATGCCACCGAGGAGCAGCGTGTTGTACCAGGGCAAGCGCTCATCTCCACCCCGGTCGTCGCGCGAGAGCAACGCAGCGACCAGGGCAACCAAGAAGAAGGGAGCTGTGGGAGGCCGACCGGTACGCCGGGGCCATACCATGATAGCTCGCCGGGAAAGGCCCGGCGAAGGGCGACCAACCAGTGCACCGGGGCTTTTCGCTGACGTTCTCGGATGATCCGAGCGACAGGGAGGAGAGCCCGCTCGGTGACAGTGACCGGGACACCACGTATAGCCCCGACCGACACGATATGGCGGGGGAGATACGGGCGATGGCAGCGGAAGTCGGTCGCCTGCGCGAGGAGGGCGACCGGGATAGAGCAAAATCCAATGCCCGGTATATATGAGGAAATGGAGGCGGTGAACGCTGCCCTGGTAGCCGCCCTGGAGAGAGGACAGCAGCGCAACGACGCTATGACCAGGGCACATGCACCCACGCCAGGCCGATCTCAGCGGTTTGAAGCGAGACAGTCATCGGGCGGAAGGCCCGGCGACCCCGAGCAAGCGGAGTCCCCGGCTGGCACGGCCCCGCCAAAGAGCACGCCGACGCCACGGCAACCACACGCTTCATTCGAGGATGAAGTCATGACCCCGACTGCATGGGCATTGCAGGTACTCACCAACACTGTGTCGGATCTGAAGGCCCAAATGGAAGCCAACGAGAGAAGGGCGGCGCGGCCGATGGAAGGCGCGCGATTCAACGAGTGCATGGGCTCTTTCTCGCACCGGGTGCTGGAATCAGGGAGGTCTGGTAACCAGAAATCCCTAAAGCTCACGTACTCAGGATCCGGCTGCCCGTACCAGCATCTGGACAGTTTCTGGTCCCAGACGTGCGCCAAGGGCTATTCCGATGCAGTATACTGCAACATTTTCTAGGAAACCCTGTCTGGAGAGGCGCTCAGCTGGTTCTATGAGCTTCCGGCAAACTCCATCGAGGCGTTCGAGCAGCTGGCCGACCGGTTCGTAGGCCGCTTCATCCTCCGGGTCGAGGGAGCCCGGACATCGATCATCCTCTTCAACTGCATGCAAGCACCCGGCGAGGAGCTGAGGACCTTTGTCAACCGCTGGCAGACGGCGACGGCCGGGGTTCGGAACCTCGACAAGGGTATCGCAGAGATGGCGTTCAAACAAGGGCTCCGGCCGGGAAAATTTTCCTACGCCGTACAGGTGGAACTCCCGCAGGGGTATGACGAGCTAATGGCGATGGCCATCAGGCATGCTCAGGCCGACCATGAAACGTACTGGCAGCACCTGCTGAAAAGAAAGCGGGACGAGCAGCAGGAGGACCACCCCCGGGAGGAGCACCCCCCTCCCGGCCAAGAAGACAAGGCCAGCCAGCGGAGCGAGAACCGAGGTGCCCGACCGAGCCGACCCAGCAGAAATTGGGGGCAACGGCAGTAGAGGCCCTATCATGACAAACCCCAGGGCGAGCACAAGCCGGCGCAGTACCGGCAAGAACGCCCCCTGACAATCATGCCAGCAGAACGTCAAGAGGTCTTCACCACCCTAACCTCTTCATACGAGGACATCTTGCACGAGAACGAGAACATCATTCCCCCACCGCCCAGGAGAAAGTACCCAAAGGGAAAGCTTAGCCCGGCGCAAACGGGCAAGTACTGCTCCTATCACGATGAAGCTACTCATCGGACGAACAAGTGCTTCGCTCTCAAGACAGCGGTGGAGGGTTTGATTAGCAACGGCCAGCTCCAGCGGTATATAGGGGAAAGGAGAGCATATCCCGACCGGGAGCAGGGCCAGGCCTGGTAGGCACGCCCAAACCTCCAAGCGGTTAGTTTGGCATATCATCGGTTCAACCGCTGTAACATCATGATATGTATGCCAACTATTTTGAGAAAAATTCCACCGGTTCCACCAGTGCAAGTGTATTTATATCCAAGGAGTAATACAAACAAAAACCGTTCCAGCGGGTTTACAAAAAAAAGAGCAAAGCAAAAATCTTAAGGAGCCGCGCTCCCCCCCCTCAGCGGGCATTCCACCAGCTTCTCCAGATGAAGCCGCCGCACCTTCTCCAGCAGTTTGAGGCCCGCCTTCCCCTTCCGGTTGCTCCTCGCCTACCGACTGCTCATGGATATTCTCATCAGCTCCGGCCTTCGGCATTCGAGAGGTATCCAGGTACCCCTTCTCTTCCCACTCCACGTAGGCGTCCGCGATACCCGATTCCCTGGCCTTCTCCAGGAACTTAAGGAACTGATCGCTCTCATGATACGTGAGGACAACCTGCTGGTAAAGCTCCGGGTCCTCTTCTCCAGCCGTAGCGGCAGCGGCGGCGCGCACAGCGGCAGCTCCCACATGGAGCTCATCCACTTTGGCCTCCAGCTCGGCCCTCTCCTCTTCAGCCAGCTCCTTCTCCTCCTCGAGGCTCCGGACCTGCTCTTCCAGCTTGGCCACCTACTTCTTGGCCCTCTCCTCCAGTCTGATCTTCTCCCGTTCCAGCCTGGACTTCTCTACTTCCAGACGCTCTCGGGCTTCTGTCAGAGCTGCCACCTGCCTCTTCAGCTCCGGCAGCTCCTCGCTCGGATCCGGCTGGTACAGACTGTACAACAACTACACAACAACAGGGAGCTAATTAGGCAAGCAGCAAAGGTAACGAGTTACGAGCGGTGCCATGACACCAAGAAATTCTTACCCGGAGGACTGACTCCTGGCACTTTTGGCGGTTCTCCCTCGCCAAGGCTCCGGTGACCCCAGGCCTGTCCAGACCAAGGCCAGCCACATCTGCCGCCAGCTTCCGGACGAAGGGACTCTCCAGACTCCCCCTCTGTTCCTCCGCAGGAGCGGGGCTACTCTGCTGACCGGTAGAGTTTGGAGCAGCAGCAGCCTTGTCCCCAGCGGAACTCGACGCACCGCTGACCACCTTGAGCCGCTTCGCCAAGTTCTCACCTGACGACCGGCCGGTCAGCGTCACCAGCGCGGAGGGAGGAACGTCCATGACCCTCCGCCTCTTCTCACCCTGGCCGTTCGGTGAAGAAGATTGTGCCCCTGACCGGGTGACCCTGGTGACGAGCGGGACTGATCCCGGCTGGTACGGAATCCGGTTCACCCCACCAGGAACCATTGGTGGCCCCCCGGTGGTCTTACTCTTTCCAGGTCCCGCCTTGGGCACAGCAGGGTGACTCTTTACACGCCTCAGAATATAGGCGTCGTCCTCAACGTCCATGGCCCTCGATTCGACATGAACGGTAAGCCGGCCGGACTCCTCATCCACTGAGGTCCGCGAAACGGCCTCCCCTTTCTCCTTTAGCCTTGAGAGAAGGTCTTCACCATCCATGGATAAGGTATTGTCGGGTTTGATGACCGCCCGGGAAGATGCACCTGTAGGACAAGCAAAAGGTTAGTGTTTAAAACTCGGTCAGCAGAAATGCCACCGCTAAATCTTGCTACGCACCAGGATCTCGCCCGAGACAGCAGTACTCCAACACCCCCCGCTGAATGAAGTTGTAGGAGCTTCGTTCAAGATCGTCCCAGCATCCAAGTATAGTCGTAATCCTTTCCCGCTCCAACTTGGATAGTTCGAACGACTGATCGCCGGGGGGCTGGAAGGCACCAGGAACCCGGTACATCTTCCTCCTCTTCTGCCACTTCCCACCCGCCATCACCACCTTTTTCCTCCAGCTATTATCCACCCAATAAGGCAGATGGGTGATGATAGGCTGGAAACACCGGGCGTTAAAGGTCAGACAACCTCGGGACCCTCGCTTCTTCGAGAAGGATATCCTGTACAGTGCCCAGAACTCGTTCACAGTTGGCATGCTCATCCCGGACAACTCGTACAGGCAACCGAGGCTCAGCAGCCGCCTCCACTGGTTCCTGGGAAGCTGCGCGGGAGACACTTGCAGATACTGAGCATGTACTGCACGAAATCTGGCAGCGGGAGGGAAAACCCGTGGCGAAATTGGTCTAAGTGCACGGCAACCCAACCCGCCTCCTGGTTACAGGCCGATTCTCTGGGATTCAGCGTCCGTAACGCCACCTCATCGGGGATACTCCACGTCTCCCGGCTCATCGCACACCACAGCCTCCAGTTAATCCTAGATTCCTAGCCTTAATCCTTGCTGATTTTGATTAAATGTGTAATTACTAATTAGACATATATATATATATATATATATAAGACACAGTAGCTTAATTAAGATATTTTCGAAAGATATATGTGCAATGCATGAATTTATCTCGGTTCATAAGGTCTAAAGTTCGATCCTCGGTTCATGAGACCCAAATTGTTGCCAGACTTCCATGCAAAATTAAGAAAAATAAAATTAAAAAATAAAAATAAAAATAGAGTGTCCGTACGTGCATTGAAATTAAAATTTGAGAAGTAACCTAGAAAGGGAGTGGCGGTCCTGTCTGGAGTTGCCATACGATCTAAAACTAAGCTGTCCAAACTCATATTGTACGTATCGATTCAATTTTTTGTTACAGATCGAGACACTACCGTACGTACCCCAGCAACAATCAAAGTTTTTAGGTCAAAATAGATCGAATGCATGCCTTTGCAGCCTTGCAGGCAGCAGCCAAAACCAAATCCGTGTTCAGTGATCTAAAAACTCAAGTCCTGTAACTGCGAGCCTTACTGCCGTGGCGATATTGAACATGACCAACCCCATGTTTTATAAATGAAAGTGGAGATATTCAACAGCTGGCCATCCATATATAGCTTTTGCTAATTTCTTATTTTCAGAATTTATCATGTCCAGATCGACTAGAATTATTTTGGTCATCCATGGCTACTGGTATTTCATAATACATGCAGGCCTTGTTTAGTTTTTTTTTCCCCTGCGTTATCGATCAGAATTATTGCTGTTTCTGGTTTACATACTCTCGCCACTTCAAGGTAAACCTTTTTTAAATACCAGTATTGAAGCTCTAACGCTTAATCTAAAGCTGACATTAATTAAAAAAAGTTAATTTATTACATTGTAGATTACTTGCATTTGTAACCAAAAAAAAAAAGTTGATTATTTCTCGCATTCCACATTGATCGATGGATTCGCTTGGTAGAGAAAATTTTCAGAACAATGCATAAACTTTGACCCACTGATACTTAAGGGTAAATTCCTCCTATGATACCTCATGTATGCCTAATTGGACACTTTGGTACCTACAGTTTCAAAGAGGACAGTTTGGTATTCTGAAGTTAGGTTTTGTGAGACACTTTGGTACCTACTTATGTTGACTTTTCTAATAAACTGAGGGTAAAACTGACATTTGGGTTTAATTTCATAAAAAAAAATTAAAAAAAATAGTTTTATAGGTATTTATAAAATTAAAAATTAAAAATAAATTTTTATTTATAAAGTAAAATTAAAATTAAAATAACACTACGGGATATCATGTTAGTATCTATAATTTTATTTTTCTAAGAGAAAATAAATATGAATGTATTTTTTTAGTTTTGTTGATGATGAAAATAATTATATTAATGTTTAGAAAATGTAGTATTCGTAATTTGAACATCTACCATAATGTTTTTCGTTCATTATATATAGCTTCGCGGATTAGTCCAGTGAGTGTTTACATCACCATGATTAATAACACTACTGGCTATCACCTTAGTATCTATAATATTTTTTATTTCTTCTAAGAGAAAATAAATATGAATGTATTTTTTCGGTTCTGTTGATGATGAAAATAATTAGATTTATGTTTAGGAAATCTAGTATTCGTAATATGAACATTTACCATAATATTTTTCGTTGATTATATATAGCTTCGCGGATTAGTCTAGTGAGTGTTCTTATCACCATGATTGAATTTCTTAAACATAATATTCACTTATATTTTTATTATGACCCAAAAATACTAATTTAAACCTAAAACCACTAATTTGAACGCATAAAACTCTTTATTTTGTTTTATTTTTGTCAATATATACTTAAATGTCAATTTTAACTTCAGTTTTATTAGAAAAGTCAACATAAGTACTAAAATATCTCACAAAACCTAATTTCATGCACTAAATTATCCTCTTCCAAACTCTAAGTACCAAAGTGTCTAATTGGGCATACATGAGACACCATATCCTAATTTAAACTATCACATATCCATGTACTTATTGTAAGAACCCGTCCCAAAAATTCCCTTAGAAAATCCGAAAATAGGTCCGAAATTAGAACATGATAACAAACTAAAAGTCTATTTGCTACCAAACCGCAACCACCCACCCACTGGGAACAAAGACCGATTAATTATTTTATTGCTTAATTTGACGTAAAACCTTCTTTGAGCTTTTATCTTTTTACGGAAAATCAACAGTAAAATTAATAAAGCCAACAGTAAAAGTCAAAGTCAGAAATTACTGTTTACTATTCACTTTACTGTTTACTCTTCACTGTTACTATTTACTAATTAATAAAGTTGCGACATTTCCGCCGTAACTCGCACAATGCCGCCACAGACTCAAAATCAACGAAACTACTTCCCCTCAGCCTTAGGACATCACCACCACCACTTCTGCCGTCAAAGGATCGCGCCACCACCACCCGTGACTACCGATACGGCTGCCGAATCGCCCCACCTTCAATCTCCCCTAAAATTCCACAATCTGAACCTCAAACTACACCTAATCTACTCTAAACAACCTCCTGAACTTGATGTGTCGCCGAAGCGACACACACAATAAGAACCGTACAAGAAATGTTAGTAGTATATGACAAATAGGGATTAAGGGTACCTGAAACATGAGAATGTAATATTCACAAACATATATGCACACAATTGTCACACTTATATACATATATACGAAATCATGGGGATATGATGAGGTTCGGCAGCCATAGGGCTGCCCCTAAACTAATGCACGAATATAAAAGACATGAATTTAAACTCTAAACTACTATGTACAAGTTTGGTCGACATCTTTCACACAAAGCACTCATCAAAACTATCATAACACATAGAAAATCACAAGTAACACTCACAGCAAGCATGCAACAAAATATTCTAGACTCAACTTAGTTCCAACCTAATTAGCTCCTACAAGGTTTCACTAATCGATTTTAGACTTCCCAAGCACTTTAAGGTTTTCTATTAAAGCCTAATCCTAAAGATTTATACTAGACAAATTCGAGAACACTTACAAAGTCGAAAACAAACATGCCAAGTAATTAAGTTCAAAGTCTTTTTAGTTGGAAACGTATTAACATGTATGGCATCACTCATCATGCATAGACACGCAAGTTTCAATGAAATACTATGCTCCTAATGCAACAACAAAAACCAAGACAATGACACATTCGACTTGACTCACGTTATTACGAGAGATGAAACTTAGACCTAGACAAACATCATGACGGTTGACTATGTCTAATCCTAAATCTCATGTGCACACGAAATCATGAAACTAACCAAGTACGAGAAAAGAATAAGACTGTGAACATGCTTCCCTAAGACTAACCTACGATTTCTACAAGTTATGTTTACAAATTATCTTTTTAAGAACAACAAATTTCGACACTTAGAATTAAGAAATAAAACCAAGATACGAAATTTTACTTTCATATTAAACATGCAAAACCAAACAAACAAATTGTTCTTACATAGACATAAAAATAAATACCAAAAGAACATACAAACTACATAGACATAGTTTAGTAAAACAATAAAATTACAAGCCAAAGGGAGTAGATCACACATTTAGACATCTTTGGGCAGCAGCTCGTGTTGATCTTGATGGAGGATGATGGTGGTTCGGATTGAAATTTTAGGGTGGCGGTGGTATGGGTTTCGGCAAGAATTTTATCTAGGACTTAAGGTAGAAAATTTGGTAGAGCTTTAGACTTGTGTTTTGGCTTAGGATGTGACGACCTTTTTTTATTACGGGTGCCGGCCTCTATATATAGGAAAAAGGGCTGTGCAGTTTGGGACTTTTTCTTGTTCAAAACGGGATATAAATCTTCATTAAATAAGGCCTCTCAGTCTGAGTTGGAATAGGCTTTTCTCTCCCATATTGAACAAGGAAACTCTTGGTTGGTCGGCTTATGATTTCTTCTTGGACGTTGCATAGCTCTTTGAAATGATTTGGCATGCTTGTAGCCGCTTGAAGACATTACCTAAAATTCCTCCCTGGTCGCGGGTACAGACTTTGCTAGTATTGGGTACTGGCGATGCTTCTTGGCGGGTCGCGCGAACATGCATGCTAGCATGTGCGGATGATTGGCGAGCGGATATGTGCAGACTGGCGAGCGAGGCTAAGATAGGTTGGCGTGCCAGTGCTGGTGGCTAATCATTTGGCGAATGAGGATGTTGGCGAACGAACAAGGGCTTGGCAAGCGAGCTGCTGGCGAGGCTAATCTGCTGGCGAATGAACATTTTTCTCAGAAGATTGACCGTTGTGTCATTAATCGGGCATATCGTTTTCCTCAGTACTCCGATTGATGCGATTCCAAGTCTTAGAGAAACTAGACTCACAGAGCTTTCCGATGATATGTGATTCGCCTCTTAGTTCCAAGTGATGCGTCGTACAGAAATTCTGGAAGTCAGGACACATAGTCAGGAAAATCCTGGTAGTCCCTGGATCGTTTTGCTCAAACTGCCAAGTTGCAGCCATCTTTTGGGTGACTTCCCGAACTCCGATTGATTTGACATTTTGACACAGCATACTTTAGCTTGCCAATTATACGTATACCAAATTTCATCAAATTTGGAAAAGGATAGGTCAGTTTAACACAAGCCTTAAAATCACGAAAAAGACATATTTTGCACTATTTCTTCAGATTTCTATACTTAGTCATTTTTCGGACAATTAAGCACATTTTTCCAAAACTCTACCAAAGCAACACTAAACTAAATTAAGACTCTATTTTAGATAAATAAGGGTTAAACAAAGCATAAATGAGGGCATAAGTATATTAATATCGTCGCACAAATACAACCTCCAAATTCATCAATTCCATCGATTTAATCCCCACAAACAACAAACTCAAATCCCTAGAAATTTCAACTCTAAAATTCTCCTTACCTGGATCGAATTGGTTCAATTTCTTTGATGGAGACCTTGCTTTTTTCCCCAAGGATCGGGCCACGAGGTGGTCGGAGGAGGGAGCATTCGGTTCGACACAATCAAACCTTCTCCAGGTATATCCGGCCGAACGGCGGCGATTGGTGTCACGCAGCCGCCACAGAAAAGAAGCAGAGGCCGAGCCAGTCCAAAGGTGACCTGTACGGCGGTCCCGTTTGGCCGGACAGTGGAGACAGGGCGGGGAACAGTAGGTCGGTGCCGAGGTCGGTAGACTCGGGCCAATTGAGGGGGGGGGGGGGGGGGGGGGGGGAAAGAAAGAAAAAGAAAAATAAATAGAAGGGAAAATAATATTCTCCCCAAAAAGAATATTCCCTCCTTGTTTAGAATATTCCGCGTTCTAGTAATTTCCACTCGTTTTCTAAAAAATTTCTAACTCCCGATTTTACGTCATAACTTTTTCATACGAATTTCAAATTAAACCTACTACGTGTCCACGAACTCATTTTAACGTCCTCTATCTCGTCGAGAAATAAAATTCTCAGTCGGATCAACTTATAAAAAGTCAACCTTTGAACCCTTTGAATGGTCAAACAAATTTCCGAAACGTCAAAAATAATTGAAAACTTTTAAGAGATATTTTAGGGTTCGGGTCGTTACAATCTCCCCTCCAAATTTCATCCTCGAAATTTACGTACTCGCCAATAATAAAGACGGGAGTACAAGCGTCTCACTGCCCCATGCTTACAAATTTCATAGAATACAACTTATAAAGATTTAGAATTAAAAAAAACATTAGCCTCAAACCATACCAAGGCAAACAATCAATATTCAATAAATCGTCCAATTAACATTTTTCTCGTCATCTAAGATTGATCGCATTTGATCAATTCATCATATAGTAATTTCATTTGGGAGTTACTATGGATACCCAAATCAATTTCTAGCAACAAGAGAATAAGAAACAAATCAAGTTCCTGATCATATATGGCCTCACTTAGGCACCATTCAACATTTAGATACTTGAAATAGAACCTATAGCTTAGTGAATCTTATCTCAAACTTACTTGATCAATTCACTTTCCGTATACTAGGAAGGCCAGATTAAGTTCCAGACAAAAATTATAACCAATTCCTTAACAAGATCTCAAGTCACCAATTTGAACACAGACTCCCGTAAACCCTGCGGGCTTCACCTTAAGGGAAAATTATACCCGAAATGTTTTGGCATAACCTCCCTTAAAAATGGACAACCCTACATGCAGAAAATTTCAACTGACACTCCTTACATTATTCCACCCACATGTGAAGCCACCTGCTCCCAAAAACTCAACCACCATCACAAATCATAAAAATCTAAAGCTGCAAGATTCATGCTACACGTCTGCTGGGATAATACAACAGGTCAAATCAACCCCTGCATTTTTCTATTCTTCAAAACCACAACTTCTCATATTAACCTCACGAATATAATAATTCATAAAATACTTTAGTCAAAATAATATGTTTCACAGGCTAATATAATCAACAACTTAAATCAAGCGATATATTCACCATCGGCCCACTTCTAAATATTTTTTATAATAAAATATCCAGCCCCGTTGGTTCGGGAATTTATTAAATAGTTGAAATTCTCACAAAAGAAAAATATTCCCGAAATCAAGTAACAAAATATCAAAATCCATCTCATTAGCTATATTCTCAAATCAGATAATTCAGAGGAAGATTAGCACCACCATGTAACAGTAAGCCTCCCAGGCTAAGGGTCGGAACTTCTTAGGGCTACTAAACTAGCGTGAACAAATATGACGAAACTAAAGGTCTGATGGAGCTATAATACGAGCACAATCTGTACCTGTAAAACAACTTCATACACATATTACCCTCTTGTGTCATCGTTAGTATAGGACAAGTAGGGATCGTTCAGTCCGGGGAAATCAGGGCGTTCAATCACATAAAGCATTACAAAATCATATGGGGGAGTTTGAGAATTTGATTCTATATTCTACACGAAATTAAATCCTAAATTATATATATACATATGATCAACATCTTTCACACAATACACATCACACAAAGACTCACATGCACATAACAAAAACCGATCAAACAACAATACGGCAGCAACTTTATTGAATCCGATTTCATGCAATTTAGTTCCAATTATAACTAGAGCCCTTCGTGGTTCATCTAATCATTCAAAACTCCTCAATTATTTAGAATTAGCTTTTTGCATAACCCTAAACATAGTGCTAATCAGTTTAAAGACACTTCGTGTAGAAATTAAACCAAGAAACACATAAGCACAATGAGTCGAATTGGAAACATGCAACAAGTATGGCGTCACCTCACCTTGCTTCAACATGCATATTTTCTGAATTACTCTATCCCTTAGAATCAATACAAGATAAATCAACTTCGTGTATAACTTACCTCATATTTGTGGTTCCGAAACATAAAGAATTAAACCCAAGATCAGCCTAGCTAAAACTTCACTTAACCCTAAAACTTGTTGTGCATACGAATTCATAAAATAAACCAAATAAAATCATCAAATCATCAAACAAAGTTACTGCCCTATTACCATACAATCAATTCATCATACACATGTTCATCAATTAGACAAAAAGAAAACCAAAACACATAACAGAATTTCAGAAATCCAATGTAAAATTAATAAAACCAAATAACAAACCACAAATCCTTACAAACTTCATAGACAAAGTTAAGTAATTATACAGAAAATTACAAGCCATGAGAGATAAGTGAATCACACTTTAAAAGAAACCTTGTAGAGGAATCGGCAAAGGAAGATTCGGTGGTGGTGATGAATGGTGGAATTCGGCTTGTAAAAGTGTATGGGATTTGTGGTGCTAGTTGAACAGAGTTTTGGCTAGTGAAAAGTGAGAGAGAAGAAGATGATTTTCTGAATAAAACCCTAGCTATATATAGAGGCACAGCAAGAAAGGGTTCGGCAGCAATGAGAGACCAAAGCCGAATTGGACTTGTACTCCTTCTCTTGCTCGGCAAGGCTATGCAATTTTAATCTTCAATTCTGAACTTGGACTTCAATCAGCCTCATTTGAATAGCATAGACATGTCCAATAAGTCTTTAGGTCCATAATATCTGATCCATGCTTCCAAAAATCCAATGGAGAGTTATCCTGATGCAACCAGGAAAGTTATTGTTTTCCCGGCAGAATGACCTTACTCTAGTAAATCTAGCATAACTTTCTCCTCAGAGCTCCGATTGATGCGATTACAAGTCCCAGAGAAACTAGACTCGTAGAGCTTTCCAACGGCGTATGGCACGTTCTCTGGTTCCAAGCGATGTGTCCCACAGAAATTCCGGAAGTCAGGATACAGTCCCAGGAAAATCCTGGTAGTCCCTGGATTGGTTTGCTCAAACTGCCAAGTTGCAGCCTTCATTTGGGTGACTTTCCGAACTCCGATTGATCTGAAATTTTGGCACAATATACTTTAGCTTGCCAATTATATGCATACCGAATTTCATCAAATTTGGAAAAGGATAGATCAGTTTAGCACGAGCCTCAAAATCACGAAAAAGACATATTTTTCTTTATTTCCAGATTTCTATACTTATCATTTGCTAGTCTCTAGCAAAACAAAACAAAAAGACTCAACACTACTGCCCCTAAATAATTGTCTCAGGATCTTTAAACACATAGCTTTCAAGTTAAGCATTCAATGTAAGCACAATAATCCCAAGCGTCATAGACATGTATCATAGCATGAACAAGTAAGAAACGAAAATCACAAGCAATGACATGTTATGTTGATTTCATCCTCCTCACTAGGCATACTCTCTTCTTTTCACTCATGATATGGCAATTCACTCATAGTATATGCAAGAGAACAGATTGTAAGGCAACAAATAGCTTGCATATTTCATCAGATAAAAGCACTTTGTGAATCAATTTTTCAGGAAAAACTTCATATAACAACTATGTGCACAAATGAACCAAAGCCATAAGCTCAACTCTTGACAAAAATCTCCACAAATCAAAGTTCACCCATTTTAAGAATCATGAAAAGATCAACATAAAGGTGATAATGGGGATTGGCATAAGGCATTCACATTTAGGATAGTGGTGATAAACTGTCACCAAGACTTAGTAAAATTCAATAAATCCTTATGACTTCACTCCAAAGGGCCAAATTTCATCATGTTGGGCCAAAACTTCATTCTCTTCTTCCCCAAAACAAAGGGAATATGAACAAAGGTCAAATATAACAACAATAGACCTTCAATTATCACACAAACTCCAATTTCACAATCACAAACTCATCCAAATTTTTTTTTCTTCTTTTCTTCATTGCCGAGACTTATTCTTTTTCTTCTTATTTCGGATCAGATTTTTCTCTCTTTTTATTTTATTTTATTTTCTGTCCGATTTTTCTTTTCTTCGGCAACAATAATTACATGCATTTGGACAAGCTCACCCCACACTTACTTCATAACATCACATCAATTCACAAATTCCAATTAAATTTTACTAAGTCTTGATAACAAGGGAAAGGATTAAACTATTCTAAGTTCAAGGAATGTGTCATGGTGATGAAATAAATGGCTTAATGTCGGCTCAATTGGGTTAAAACTAAGGAGTCCCACGACGGGCACAAATTAGGCATAAGCTTTATTTGGCAATGGTGGTAATCCTAACATGATCTTTTCAATCTTTTTCAAAATCAAGGCATTTCATGAATAATAGTTTCAAAAATTGTCAAGAATGAGTTCTAGCATTCTAGAGTTCATTAAAAGCTATGGCACATAGTCATTGAATAATCAAAGAATAATGAAGTTTTGAAAAATTCTGCCAATTTTTTTATATTTATCGCTCATGAAGAAAGTATATGGCATTAAAGCTCACACAGGTTATTATGGAACAAAATCAACACAAACATGCATGCTTATTACACAATTAAGTTCAAGTCTCAAATGTTCATACCAATCACAAAGTCCATGAAACTCACATTTATTTTCAAGATTATGCAAAACCATCATCTATGCATTCAAAGATATAATCGTCATAGACTATTTAAGGGCATCCTAAGACTCAAACAAAACAAACGAATTTTTTTTTTTTTTTTAATTTCTCTGATTTTTCCGATTTTTTTTTTTTTTTTTTTAACAGAAACAAATATGTAAAACATGTATTCTCTACCCCACACTTAGAAAATTACATTGTCCTCAATGTAAAACAGAAGTTATGTTGTAATTTCTAAGCATATGATAAAATTCACAAGTTCCACATTTATACAATTCAACCAAAAAGAGTTTAGGGATTTAGAAAATTCAAACTCTCGTTGATGGCTCCTTCACAATTTTGGTTGAAATGGGTTGCCTCCCATGCAGCGCTTAATGTTTATAGTCTACTCAGCCTAGACTCTTTTCTCTATTAATGCCGATCTTGGTGGATCCTCAATGTCAATTTCCTCAAGTTGCTTTTCAAAAGGTTCATAATAAGGCTTAAGTTGATGACCACTCACCTTAAAAATTTTACCTGAAATTTCACTTTTGATTTCTATAGCACCATGAGCAAACACATTAGTAACAATATAAGGGCCAATCCAACGTGACTTTAATTTTCCAGGAAATAATCTAAGACGAGAATGATATAACAAAACTTTTTGGCCAATTAGAAACGTCTTTCTTCTTAGCTTCTTGTCGTGGTATAACCTCGTCTTCTCCTTATAAATCCAAGACGCATCGTATGCATCATTCCTGATTTCTTCAAGCTCTCCAATCTGTAATTTTCGGTGAATACTTGCATCATCAACATTCATGTTAAATTCTTTTACCGCCCACCATGCCTTGTGTTCCAATTCCACCGGGAGATGGCATGCTTTGCCATATATTAGCATAAAGGGAGACATCCCTATAGGCGTCTTGTAGGCTGTCCTATATGCCCACAAAGCATCCTCAAGTCTATTGCTCCAATCCTTCCTTGTTGGACCAACAGTTTTCTCCAATATTCGCTTGATCTCCCTATTTGATACTTCTGCCATTCCACTAGTCTGAGGGTGATATGGGGTGGAAACCTTGTGAGTGACTCCATATTTCCTGAGTAAAGCCTCTATGGTTCTGTTGCAAAAGTGAGAACCTCCATCGCTTATAAGCACACGTGGTACTCCAAACCTAGAAAATATGTTAGTTCTCAAGAATCCTGCAATAACTTTAGAATCATTAGTCCTTCTGGCTTTCGCCTCCACCCACTTAGAAACATAATCAACTGCCAATAAGATATACAGAAAACCTTTGGATGATGGAAAATGTCCCATAAAATCAATACCCCAAACATCAAATATTTCAACAACAATTATAGGGGAAAGAGGCATCTGATCTTTAGAACCAATATTACCTGTTCTTTGGCATCTATCGCATGTCATACAAAATGTATAAGCATCTTTGAAAAGTGTAGGCCAAAAGAATCCACAATCCAATACCTTAAGGGCAGTACGCCTAGGCCCAAAATGGCCTCCACACGCCTCAGAATGACAAAGAGCAAGGATCGGCTTATGCTCTTCTTGTGGGACACAACGTCGAATGATTTGATCACTACAATGCTTCCATAGATATGGATCATCCCAAATGTAGTGCCTTGACATCTTTTTGATCCGTATCTTGGTATCCTGCGAAATATTACTAGGAAAAGTCTTAGTAACCAAATAATTCACAATATCAGCATACCAAGGTGCGTGTGTCTCCAAACGAAAAAGTTGTTCATCTGGAAAAGATTCTTGCAAAGGCAACGTCTCTTCCTCTTGCACAATTCTGCTCAAATGATCCGCTACAACATTTTCGCTTCCCTTCTTGTCCTTAATTTCGATATCAAACTCTTGGAGTAAGAGAATCCATCGAATCAAACGTGGCTTGGCGTCTTTCTTCTTCATCAAATATCTAAGGGCTGCATGATCAGAATAAACAATCACTTTAGAATTCAATAGATATGCACGAAATTTTTCTAAAGCAAAAATAACAGCCAATAGCTCTTTCTCTGTGGTGGAATAATTCAATTGTGCATCATTCAAAGTCCTAGAGGCATAGTATATGGCATTCGGCCTCTTGTCTTTTCGTTGACCAAGAACTGCTCCAACAGCATAGTCTGATGCATCGCACATTAGCTCAAACGGAAGACTCCAATCTGGTGGCACCATTATAGGGGCCGACGTCAACAATGTCTTGAGCTTGCCGAAAGCTGCTTCACACTCTTCACTCCACATGAACGGAACATCTTTCTGCAAAAGAGAACACAAGGGTTTTGCTACCAAGAAAAAATCCTTGATAAACCTTCGATAAAATCCTGCATGGCCAAGAAGCGAACGTACCTCCCTCACAGTTGTGGGAGAGGGTAAGTGAAGCATAATATCAATCTTAGCCTTATCAACCTCAATTCCCTTAGCAGAAATAATGTGACCTAAAACTATCTCTTGATTTACCATAAAGTGACATTTTTCCCAATTCAATACAAGGTTAGTTTCAACACATCTTTCCAAGATTAACTCTAAATTTTCTAAACATGCATCAAAGTCTTTTCCATATATACTAAAATCATCCATAAAGACTTCAATGATATTTTCAATATAATCAGAGAAAATAGAGTACATACAACGTTGGAACGTACCTGGTGCGTTGCATAAACCAAAAGGCATACGTCGATAAGCAAACGTACCGAAGGGACATGTGAACGTTGTCTTTTCTTGGTCATCCGGATGAATACAAATCTGATTGTACCCGCTATACCCATCCAAAAAGCAATAGAACTCGTGTCCAGCTAATCTTTCAAGCATCTGATCCATGAAAGGCAAAGGCATGTGATCTTTTCGTGTAGTCGCATTCAACTTTCTGTAGTCAATACACATCCTATGACCTGTGACCAATCTCTGAGGCACGAACTCATTATTCTCATTACCACAGTAAGTCCACTCTTCTTGGGTACAACTTGAATAGGTGAAATCCATTGGCTATCCGAGATAGGATATATGACGCCACAATCTAAAAGTTTGATCACCTCGTCCTTCACAATCTTCATCATTGGTGGGTGAAGACGTCTCTGGCCTTCTCTTGTCGGTTTGGCATCCTCCTCCAACAAAATCCTATGAACACAAGTTGTAGGGCTTATTCCCTTGATGTCCGCTAATGTCCAACCTATGGCGGTCCTGTTTCTTTTAAGCACATCAATCAGTCTCTGTTCTTGCTGCTCGCTCAGCTTTGATGACACAATCACTGGTAAAGTATCATCGTCTCCAAGATATGCATACTTCAAATTATCAGGTAGAGCCTTAAGCTCTAATGTTGGGGCCTGTTCCACAGATGGTAACAATTTATTAGTAGTAATTGGAATTGACGTGAAACGTTTATACCTTAGATGAGGGACTGCCTCTAGCTCGGCAACAACATTCATGATGCTCGGCTCAAGTTCAAGCCGAGACTTGCCATTCCAATCCGTCGTCTCCTCTCTCTTTTGTTCGTCAATTCCGGCCCCCATCTCAATAGCTACTTGCTATTGATCCATAGTTTCTAATAAAACCTGTGCAAACGAATCAACAACATCAATAGCATAGCAAGGTTTTAAATCAGAAACCGGATACCTCATAGCTTCAAACACGTTGAAGCTAATAACTTCACCATCAAACTCCATGGTGAGGTTGCCTTCTGCAACGTCTATCTTTGTTCTTGTGGTTCTCATAAATGGTCGCCCCAAAAGTAATTGAGTTGAATTGTGGGGTGAATCTTCCATATGAAGCACATAAAAATCTGCAGGAAATATCAGATTATTAACCTGCACAAGAACATCCTCAACATATCCCTCAGGATATTTGTTAGATCTGTCAGCCAATTGAATAATCACATTGTCTCTCTTCAATTCTCCTAGACCTAGAGACTTGTAAACGTTATAAGGCATCACATTAATTGACGCTCCTAAGTCTAGCAAAACATTAGAAAAACAACATTGACCAATTATACAAGGAATTGTAAAACTGCCAGGATCTTTCATTTTGGGTGGGAGCTTTCTTTGTATGACGGCTGAAACCGTCTCACTCATCTTCACAACTTGCTCCTCTCGTGTATGCCTCCTTGTTGTGCAAAGTTCTTTCAAAAATTTGGCATACTTTGGAATTTGCTTGATGCATTCAAGCAATAGTATATTCACCTCCACACGTCTGAAGATATCTAGTACCTCCTCATCTGATTTCTCCTTCTTTGATTTAGCAAATCTAGAAGGAAAAGGTAAACACGAAGATTGGTTAGTAATAACTAAACCACTTGAGTTAGATTTATTTACCTTATGTGTCTCTGAGGTGGCGGGATCTTTTTCCATGTCCCTCTTCTTCATAGCATCGAGCTCATCTTTGCTCGGTTCACCATTCTTGCCCTTTCTGCCGTGTGCTCCTCCTCCTCCATTGCTGCCGTGTGCAGCCTTATGCTCGGTCTCATCACCGTCATCATGCTCCACAATCACCGCCTCACTAGCCTTCCCCACACTCGGCCCTTCCAAGATTTTACCACTCCTCGTGGTGATTGACTTTGCTTGCTCATTCTTGGGGTTAGGGATCACTCCTCCAGGTAAGCTCCCTTGTTCTTGGATCTGCCCCATAAAATCCACAACCTTTCCCATATGATTCTTCAGCTCAGAAATATCCTTTGCGTTTGAGGTTGTAGATTGCAACAAAGTATGAGTTGCATTATTCAAAGATTTCAGCATTGCATCATAGTTAGGATTCGATGATGCTTGAGCATTGTTGTTATAGAATTGTTGCTGAGGTCTTGCAAATCCTTGAAACTGTCCTTGAGGTCTAGGTTGATACGCCATGCCTCCTTGATTTGCTTGTGGTGGCGCCAACGGTTGAGGGTTCTGAACATTGCTGTTGTTGGCCCAACGAAAATTAGGGTGATCGTTGTACCTTGGATTCAAATTCGGGTAATTGGAAAGTTGCTGCACTTGAAAACCAACCGAATTGGCTTCCTCAAAACTATCACCTCCTCCCAATTGAGGACACACATCAGCCGTATGGCCCTCCATGCTACACACCCCACAAACTTGGGCATGCTTCTGCTTCATCATTTGGGACATCATCTGAGTGAGCTTCCCCATGTCTTCCCTAAGCTCCTTGACAGCACTAGACTCCTCAAATCCGCTAGCTTCATTCACTCGCCTTGAGGAAGTAGACCCGAACTGTTGTTGGTTAGTGAAATGCATCTCCAACAAGTTCTTAACTTCCTCCTTGCTCTTTTCCATCAAAGATCCTCCAGCCGCTGAGTCAAGAAATCTACGCGCCAAAGGACGCAACCCTTCATAAAAATACTGCAGCAAAAGACCCTCACGTATCCCATGATTAGGACACGTTGCCACCAAAGACTTGTACCTATCATAGTACACATCAAAGCTCTCGTCTGGCTCCTGTCTGATGGAAGTGATCTCCTTTCTAATCTGTGTCACCCTTGATGAAGGAAAATATTTGGTGAGAAATTCCTTCACCATTGTGTTCCAAGACGTCATCTTCCCTGGTGGCATTGCATAGAACCACTCGGCTGCCCTATCCTCAAGTGAAAATGGAAATGCCTTCATCCTCACATGCTGCAAATCTGCCCCAGTTGGGCACATTGACTCACATCGAAACTCAAACTTGTGGATATGGCGATTAGGATCCTCTTCACTAAGTCCATAAAACTTCGGCAACTGGTGAATAAATCCACCTTTCAACTCAAACTCTGCTGATTTGCCAGGTGCAACAGCAGGATATGTCACATTACTCAGTCTTGCCGCTCCTCCTTGTGGCGCATCTACTTGCCCATTTTCTTCCCTCAATGAAGTCATATTGAATATGGGATCAGGTAAATCAAAGTTTAAATATTGAATTGGTATGGGACTCTAAAGTAGCTCAAACTCTGGTTCTTCATGAAACAAAGAGTTTAGTTCACACGAAGACTCTGAAGGAAATAGTGATGGTGGTGCAACGAAATTTCGATCAAAAAGTGATGAGGTGGGAGATACAAACTGATGTTCTGGTGATGGTGAACGTACTTGACCTAGAGTTGCTGGCAATTCTAGATCGTATATCTCTCCAATTCGATACAAACGACATCTAATGTCACGTGACCAATTGGACATTCATGTACCTGAAATTATTCGAAAATCAAGTGTTTAGGCAAGGAATTCAAAAAGCAAAACAAAAGTATTTGTGTAAATGTTATAATAACCAACGAAATATACATATAGATAGCACACAAGAGTTTCAAAATTTCACAAATTTCACAAATTTCACAAGTAATAAACAAGAATTCGGTCCTAGTTTTCCAAGAGTATCGAAAATTGTGTGAGATTGCCGAACCTAGAGTCTATTTCTTTTTATTCACACAACTTTAAAATTCGAAGTACGTGGAGCAGAGGAGATAACAGTGCAATGGACTGATGCAGCCCAAGGTAGTATCATGCTTATTTCGATATACCTCAAAAATTAAAGACGAATTTTGTTTTGAAGAAAAATAGATTCACATATGTTCAAGTTATTTCCTAGCGTCTAAAGTGAGGTGATGCTTCGGCACAAGTGGTTGTCTAGGTCGAACATATTTTACTTTTCAAAGGCGGTGTCGTTAAAATTCACGGAGAGTAAACTCTCTTTAGGAACCAGGCAGGTCTCAAAGTGGGTAACCATGGAGGACAAGTCCCCTATCGACTCACTCACCGAGAATGTTCATCAGTCTGTGGGTCTTGAGAACCAGTTGTACAAACCTCGAACCAATCAATGAAAATAACTTGCCCTATACTTTGTAAAATAAACTCGGGTCCTAGCGGTCTACAAGTGTTGATTAAAACCGCCCTCAACCTCATAGAAGTAATACTATTGCTGAAATGTCGTTTGTATGCGTGGGGGGGAAGTATCCCGCGTTTCCCAATCTACATAAAACGGATTCAATAAAGCACCATTTGTATGAAGGGTTTTGGTTATGATCAACAAAAGAGGCTTCACCTACATGTTACACTTTAGAAACTACAATAAACTCAAAACATACACAAAACTATCAACTTCCTAGAAATTATCTAAGTGTTACAAACAATCACACAAAAATTATAGCACATAATCGGCAACTCATGCAAAACCAGAAACCAAAAACCGAAAATTTCCTACTTACTATTACAAGTCCGAAAATCCTATTATACATATCCCAAAACTAAGGAAAAATTATACACATCCAAAAATTGATACAAAGTTACAAATGAACACTTCATGAATCAAAACAGTTTAATTTCCCCGGCAACGGCGCCAAAAATTGATGGAGCTATAATACGAGCACAATCTGTACCTGCAAAACAACTTCATACACATATTACCCTGTTGTGTCATCGTTAGTATAGGACAAGTAGGGATCGTTCAGTCCGGGGAAATCAGGGCGTTCAATCACATAAAGCATTACAAAATCATATGGGGGAGTTTGAGAATTTGATTCTATATTCTACACGAAATTAAATCCTAAATTATATATATACATATGATCAACATCTTTCACACAATACACATCACACAAAGACTCACATGCACATAACAAGCCGATCAAACAACAATACGGCAGCAACTTTATTGAATCCGATTTCATGCAATTTAGTTCCAATTATAACTAGAGCCATTCGTGGTTCATCTAATCATTCAAAACTTCTCAATTATTTAGAATTAGCTTCGTGCATAACCCTAAACATAGTGCTAATCAGTTTAAAGACACTTCGTGTAGAAATTAAACCAAGAAACACATAAGCACAATGAGTCGAATTGGAAACATGCAACAAGTATGGCGTCACCTCACCTTGCTTCAACATGCATATTTTCTGAATTACTCTATCCCTTAGAATCAATACAAGATAAATCAACTTCGTGTATAACTTACCTCATATTTGTGGTTCGGTAACATAAAGAATTAAACCCAAGATCAGCCTAGCTAAAGCTTCACTTAACCCTAAAACTTGTTGTGCATACGAATTCAGAAAATAAACCAAATAAAATCATCAAATCATCAAACAAAGTTACTACCCTATTACCATACAATCAATTCGTCATACACATGTTTATCAATTAGACAAAAAGAAAACCAAAACACATAACAGAATTTCGGAAATCCAATGTAAAATTAATAAAACCAAATAACAAACCACAAATCCTTCCAAACTTCATAGACAAAGTTAAGTAATTATACAGAAAATTACAAGCCATGAGAGATGAGTGTATCACACTTTAAAAGAAACCTTGTAGAGGAATCGGAAAAGGAAGATTCGGTGGTGGTGATGAATGGTGGAATTCGGCTTGTAAAAGTGTATGGGATTTGTGGTGCTAGTTGGACAGAGTTTTGGCTAGTGAAAAGTGAGAGAGAAGAAGATGATTTTCTGAATAAAACCGTAGCTATATATAGAGGCACAGCAAGAAAGGGTTCGGCAGCAATGAGAGACCAAAGCCGAATTGGACTTGTACTCCTTCTCTTGCTCGGCAAGGCTATGCAATTTTAATCTTCAATTCTGAACTTGGACTTCAATCAGCCTCATTTGAATAGCATGGACATGTCCAATAAGTCTTTAGGTCCATAATATCTGATCCATGCTTCCAAAAATCCAATGGAGAGTTATCCTGATGCAACCAGGAAAGTTATTGTTTTCCCGGCAGAATGACCTTACTCTAGTAAATCCGGCATAACTTTCTCCTCAGAGCTCCGATTGATACGATTCCAAGTCCCAGAGAAACTAGACTCGTAGAGCTTTCCAACGGCGTATGGCACGTTCTCTGGTTCCAAGCGATGTGTCCCACAGAAATTCCGGAAGTCAGGACACAGTCCCAGGAAAATCCTGGTAGTCCCTGGATTGGTTTGCTCAAACCGCCAAGTTGCAGCCTTCATTTGGGTGACTTCGCGAACTCCGATTAATCTAAAATTTTGGCACAATACACGTTAGCTTGCCAATTATATGTATACCAAATTTCATCAAATTTGGAAAATGATAGATCAGTTTAGCACGAGCCTCAAAATCATTAAAAATACATATTTTACTTTATTTCCAGATTTCTATACTTAGTCTTTTTTCTGATTATTAAGCACACATTCTCCAAAACTCTGCCAAAATGACACTAAACTAAATTATGACTCTATCTTACTCTAAATAGACATAGCAAAGTATAAGTAAGGGATAATACACATTAATAACGTCACACATTGTGCTCCTATCAAGGTCGGAACCTCCCAGGACTACTGAAACAACGTCCCATGTTACCGCTAGCTAGCAAACATGACGACCCAGCCTCTCAGTCTAAGGGTCGAAACCTCCCAAGGGTACTGAAACAGCATAGAAAAATATGACAACCTAAGCCTTACCCAGGCTAAAGTTCATAACCTCCCAGGACTACTGAAACAACGTCTCACGCTAATGCTAGCTAGCTCATGATGACCGCCTCTCATAATACCATCCCAGGATTACTAACGGTCGGAACCACCCAAGACTACTAAGTAGTGTGTCATGCTACTGCTAGCTAGCTCATGAAGACCCTGATATGGTGAATAAAAATCTGAGCTCACGCTTCCCCCAATATATATATATATATATATATATATATATATATATATATATATATATATATATATATATATCATAATACTATGAAACTGACTTGATTCAAACTGAAGTGAAACCTAAGTCACGTAACATGCCAAGATAAAGGGAATATCAATGATGCAAAGCAAAAAAAAATACATAAGTGACCTGAGTTTAACTCAAGAGTCGATGATTGTCCCTCTATGGTTCCCAGCGACCATAGTATGATTACCAATCTCATTTCACTATTGAAGAACCTCCTAGTCTGTCACTTGCATTCGTTCACCAATGATGTTACCAAAATTATAGGATTTTGTAATGCCAATAGATAGTTATATATATACAAAACACTAATCATAGGAGTGAAAACTAAGACTAGCTAAAACTAAATTTTACAAAAATAACAGGAATTAAAACAATTGTAAACATCACTGGACTTTCATTCCTACGAAATGTATGCTGCATCACTAAACAAGAGAGATAATTAGTCACCAAACAAAGTTAACCGGCTATGTATAAAAGAAGTATCTTGAATGATAAATATATAAGTGCGATGACGAACATATCCATGTATTCATTTACTACCAGTCACGAACTCTCTTTTATAATTTATACTTCTGAATATGGTCTTTGTACAATATGGACAATAAATTGAGTTCAAGTACAGTTCAAATGGATAAACAAAAACACGACCCAATAAGTAGGTGACAATGAGACATGGAGGCCTACAAATATCAAGTACCGAAAATAGTGATGCAGCAACTAATATATCAAAGCTGAAAGATCATATAATATCAAGCCAAATAATACCCTTACACATTAGTACTGAAGTATGGAATTAGTACTGATGTCAAACCAACTCAATCAAACACGTGTCTAAGACATTTCATTAGAATAATTTTAATTATATATATATATATATATATATATATACGTATGTATAAATATTGCTAGAAATATAAAATTTGCGAGCATATGTACAAGACTGAAACTCTTACCCGACGAATCATTTTCGTCGTCTAATAGGATTTTTCGTCGCCAACACACTTAGACGACGAAACATTCCTCGCCTAAGTTTCGTCGTCTAGAATTTGTCGTCTAAGTACTTAGAATACGAAAAAATATACATTTTCTCGTCTAAGTAGTCACTTAGACAACGAAACTATTTTGTCTTCTAAGTTTGCTGCTAACGAAGGAATCTTCTTAGAGGACGAAAATTGTCGTCGGCTTTAGCTTCACTTAGACGACGAACAAAATTTTTCCTCACCTAAGTAACGCCTTAGTCGACGACTAAGTCCACTGGTGACGACAAAATTTTTTTTGGATGACGACCATATTCGTCGGCTTGTCCTCACTTAGGCGACGAAAGCATAATGAAATCATCGCCTTAATGATTCAGTAATTAAATTTTTTTTCTTTTGATTAAACTACTTAGTCAACGAATATTATTTTTCGTCGCCTTAGTAATGAACCTAGGCAACGAAATGTAATATTCGTCGTCTAAGTAGTTTAATTTTTTTTTTTTAAAAATAAAATAGAATTGAGACAGAATATAATTAAAGTATTATTAAATTTATTTATACAAATTAAATACTTTAAATTAATAATTTGTTCATAAAAACTAAAACTCTAGGGATAATGAAATTAGACCAACAATATCGTATATATGGCCAGAAGCTAGCTTGCTACCTACTTTTGGTTTGACTGAAGACTTGCAAATGCTAAGAACTGCTGCTCCAACCAACTAAGACGGTCTTGACCTTCTTGTGCCTCCTCCTAAAGTAGGACGATTCGTTCATTGGCCTGTCGTGCCTCCTCCTCTGGATGTGCGATACGATCTCTAGCCTACCGGGCCTTCTTCTCTGCTCGTGCGTTACGGTCTCTAGCCTCTCGGGCCTCCTCCTCCGTCCGTCTGATACGCTCCGCATTTAAAGACCGACAGCGTCCAGTGGAACTTGAGCTTTGAGATGATTGGGAGCTAACACCGAAGGTTACTCCTCTTAACCCCTGAATCTCACCGTTCTTTTGCCATCCTAGTGCGTTTACAAGCAGTTGGGCTTGAGTCGGCTCGTCAAAATAGTGAATGATCAAATCTTCTAAAACGTCTAGGTGCTCCTGCCTCACTGTAATCATCACCTTATCGATCTGTTCTCTGATCTTTGTAGATGATGAATGTAAACATAATAAAAAACTTACTATATTTTCTATCGCTTCCGGATGCTTAAGAGGGTACACCATCTCATAATTCTTCACCAACGCCAATGGTTCACCCTTATCCTTCAATTCGAACGCCCCATAGATGAAAGGCTTTGAACCGGACCGATGGTGCAACGTCTTCTTCTCCCGATTGATTATGTTGGCGGCCGATCATCTCTGTACAAGTTTAATTAAATTTTGGACAAATAATTAGCATTCAAAAATTAAGAATGTTTACGGTTGAAAGCACAGACTAATATTACAAATTGTATACCTGGATTTAATCGCTCTCGAAGTGTTGAACCAGCCAAGACCACTCCTCCTTCCTATTTTTGAACTCTTTTGGGATTTGGTCAGGGTGCTGAATCCTAAGCTTGTTGAGCTTGCTCTTGATCTCTGTGAAGATCTTGGCAGCACGCTTGTCGATCCACTTGACCATGTTCTCATCACCCAAAGGGAGGTTATAAACAAGCTGTTACAAGAGCAAAAATTAAATTAATGTAGAAACTAACTTAAATATAGAAAAATAAAATATTAAAATTTAAGTTTTTTTCTCCTTACTTTGAGTTCATCGATAAGTTTATGTTATCCTCCTCCTCTAGTTCCGACCAAGTGGCAGTAGTCATGCGAATGGTGTCCCTGATGTGAGCCTAAACTCGCACACAATAATAACTCTACAATCGTTAGTAGAATAGACATAAGTAGGGATCGTTCTAAGCCGGAGATTAAAGGTACCTGAAACATGAGATTGTTAGACAAATATATACATATGTACATCAAAAAATCGTCACATAATGGGGGATGATGGCGTCGGCAGCAAGGCTGCCCCTAACAAATTGACAAGAAAATTTGCAAGAAAAGAAAGCTGAAAAATAATCTAAGCTACTATTTACAAGTTGGTCGACATTCTTCCACAAAGCACTAGCACGAAAGCAATCAAAACGTATAACAAACAAGCAAACAAGACTCATGGCAATGTATTAAAATGTTCTAGACTCAACTTACCTCCAACCCAATTAGCTCCTCATTTATTTTAAAACGGTATTATTAATCGATTAAGACTCCTCATGTATTTTAAGTGACTAAACGCCTAACCTTAAAATTATACTAGTCATCTTTGAATATTCTAAACGACGTAAACAAACATGACAAGTAATTAAGCACAAAGTCTTTTTCTTTAGATGGAAACAAGTTAAAATAAGCAAGGCTTCACTCTTCTTATTAACAAGTATATATGTTCTTTAAACCACTCTAACCCTCGTGAAAACAACACAAACCAAATAATCCTAAAGATTACTTAACTTATATTATTTTCGGCTAATGAGATCAATAATCCACGCATTGCATTTACATAGATTACCAATCTTTAAGCACATAAATTCAAAGAACAAGTTAAGAAAACCCTAAAACCAAATTAACACATGTTTTGCCGATTGCCCTATTTACTAATTAATTAAATATTTTCCTTACTCTTTAACATGCAATCCATATTCTTACATCCAAACACCAATTAAAGATAAAGAAAACGAATTGAACATACAAATCATAAAACCAAACTTCAATCCAAACAATACATAGACATAGAGTTTGAAACCAAGAATTCATGCTAACTTCATAGACAAAGTTTAACATAACTACATAAAAATTACAAAACCGAGAGTAGCGAGTGGATCACACTTTTGTAGACACCTTGATGACTTCGACTCGTGTGGATCCGGCCGAAGATGGAGGGGTGGCTGCTCGGCAAAAGGGTGTGTCGGCAGAAAAGTCCAAGTTTCGGCAGAAACTTGGGTGAAGGTGAGGGTGGTTTTCGGCTAGGGTTTATGTAGGATCTTTGGGGAGGATTTGGTAGAGCTTTGGCTTTGTGTTTTGGCTTGAGATGTGAGCACTTTTATGAGGAATTCGTTGGCTTTATATAGGGGAGAACCTAGGGTTTGCTGGCAGCTCCAAGGAATGACAATTCCTTGTCCAAGTTGGTTTTAGATTTCCTTGTGGGTAAAGTATTGCTTTCTTGGACTTTTAATTCTGAATTTTCTTCAAAGTTTGGGCTGCATATCTTCATGGACTTCTTATGTGGACTTGACAACTCCATTTGATGAACTTTGATCCATGAAAAATGGACAAACCGTCAAGAACACAGAACCGGCAGCAATGCTTGCCTACCGGCAGCATTCTCCTAGCTCGACTAGGATAGTTTCTTTCTTCATGTTTTTCCATATTGCCTTGGCTTGATGTCTTCCTCTAACCTTTAATAAGCTTGGACAATCTTCAAGTATGCAATTGAATGCCAAAATGTCCATTGAAAACAGAAACAAAGGAAAAGAGGCAGAAACATTGGTTTCTCGGCTGGCAGTGACCTTGTTGCGTTGCAACTGGTATAACTTTCTCCTCACTACTCCAACGGTGTATGGCACGTCCTCTGGTTCCAAGCGATGTGTCCCACAAAAATTCCGGAAGTCAGGACACAGTCCCAGGAAAATCCTGGTAGTCCCTGTTGATCTTTGTTCAAACTGCCAAGTTGCAGCCATCTTTTGGGTGACTTCCCAAACTCCGATTGATCTAAAATTTTGACATAATATACTTTAGATTGCCAACTATATGCATACCAAATTTCATCAAATTTGGAAAAGGATAGGTCAGTTTAGCATGATTCTCAGAATCACGAAAAAGACGTATTTTACTTTATTTCCTCAGAGTTCTAAACTTAGTCATTTTTCGGATTATTAAGCACATATTTCCAAAACTCTACCAAAACGACACTAAAATAAATTATGACTCTATCTTGGATAAATAAGGGTTAAACAAAGCATAAACGAGGGAAAAAACATATTAATATCGTCGCACATTGTGCTCCTATCAGTCCCGAATAATATGGCCGATATCATGAGTCAGCCAACTGTTATGTGTACTGGGGTGTGGTCCGTGCAAGAAGTCATCATCTATAATAATATTCATCTTGTGTCCGTGTTGCACCAAGTACTAATAGGCCTTTAAGCCTTTGACCAACCCCTGTTTGCGTTTGTGGGGAGGTGCTACCAAAATAATAACAGTTTTATTAGGGACTAATAACACATTTATAACTAAATAACTTAATTAAAAGTGTTGTGTTTTCTTTACCTCCATCAGGCCGAGAGCGAGGCGTGCGCCGACAACTGATCTCTTCACCATTGTTGTCTTCGGTTTGAGGTGCGGTTTGTGTTAATGGAGAGGCTGAACTATCTTCTACGGGCAATGGAGGAAGGATAGGCGGTGCTAATCCACTCACAGTCGCGGCCGTAATTGGCTGCAATGAACTCCCTTCTGATAGATTTAACCTCAGAAGGCGGTCCAATGCCTCCTGTTTCCGCTTCAGCTTCTCTTGAGTCGGCGACATATTTTTCCTATCAAAGAATACAAATTTATATCACAAATCAAAAGAGTCTCCAAGTATGGTCAATATTACAATACTAGCTAGCAAGGAATTAGATTAATCCATCAAAAAAAGAAAAAGAAACAAGAAATAGAAATGGAAAATGGAGGTGACATGTATATATTTGATAATTGATACGTGATAGCTACGTATATATGGGATTAAGAATTTAACATGTTCAACTTAAAATTACAAATACATTATGAATTTTCTTCGCATTTTAGAGTCTAATTATATGTGATATGATATAAGATCAAATCAGTTCCCAAATAATGGGTACTTGACCAAAAAGAAACGGATGGATAGTGTATTGACCAAAACAAGAATAATATTAATAATAATAATAATAATAATAATAATAATAATAATACAGTTTCCAAAGAAGCACTTGAACCATTATCTGATGTTTCTTTTTTCTCTGGTGCATGTATGGATTTATAAAGCATCAATGGACCAGCCCCAAAAAACATTTCGTGTGGGCGTGCCAAAATGTTCGCGTCGGTTTTGACACCTGTCGAACGGTCAATACGTGTGGTGGCGGACGTCGATGTCTATCCTGTTGTTGTTTGTGCGAGCGTGCCA
Organism: Potentilla sterilis; assembly: GCA_963682095.1. Lineage (NCBI taxonomy): Eukaryota > Viridiplantae > Streptophyta > Magnoliopsida > Rosales > Rosaceae > Potentilla > Potentilla sterilis. The sequence continues at coordinate 24,439,841 of OY821762.1, read as the reverse complement.
GTACCTTTGAGTTAGGTACAACTTCGATGCGGACGACCTCTGGCGAGCGTACTTCTCTGGCGAGTGTACCCTTCTGGCGAGCGTGTCTGTCTGCTCCCAATTCCTGACTTCTTGATCAAACGACTGTCACGCGGTCGTTGATAAGGCCGGCGTAAGAGGTTCGAACAAGACCTAACAAAAGTATATTAGGATTTCTTTCTCAACCTATTGCAGATCGAGTAATCTTACTTTGATCCTGAGACGCAAAGCAGAGCAGTAATTCAAGACCGCGGGAAACGATCCTTTTCCAACCTAAGGTAGATTGGTCTGTGTTTTTGTTACCTGAGTAACGACTCGATGTGCTACGGCGTAGCGACTGACACTTGGTGATTCAGCGAACACGAATACGAGGCGAACGAGCGGCTCTGTACGTATGGCGGTTGGAAACGGCTGCGATGTGCGGATGTGCTGGAAGCGATAGGTCTTAGCGACTCTCGACACAAGTGCAAGGCACCTGTCAAAAACCGTGCAGGGATACAGCGACCGGCGGCGGGCGTAAGGTTGCAGGGAAGTTGGACGGTGGTTGTTTGCAGTTTGTGGAGGCTGGGCGCGTAAGATGCTCTGGAGAGGCTTTGCAAGGATTGCGATGAGCAAAAGCTTGTGTGTTTGTTTGATTGATCGGGGATCGCTTTTACAGTTGTACAAGAGCTCTTTATATAGAGGATGCCAAACCCCAATACTTGTGTATCAAGTATCATAATGGATTCGGATTTAGAGATCGATCAGGACTCAATTATCATAAACCAACCCCAACTTGGATTCCTAAAGGAACCTCAAATCCTTCCGAGAAAAGGAAAAGATTAAATGCGTATTAGATTATCCTTTACTAAATAACCTCATGGGCCTAACCCTAGTCTCGAACAAATGTCAGTTTCGGCCCAAACATTGCCCCCCCAGCCTTTGAAATTGAAAGCCCGGTGAAATTGATAAAGGTTAAAAAGCCCAACCCAAATAACCTCTTTAAAAATTCTGAAGCACTGCGTCGTTCCCTCTTCTCAACACAACTTTACCAAATCGAACCGAAAGTACTATTCACAAAACCCTCGATCGCCGCAAACCCTACCGATTCGATTCAAAGAACCCCTTTCAGATTCTACAAAAACCAGATTGAGAATCCAAAATTCATACCTTCAGCCTCATTTCTTCAAACCCCCAGATAAAGACATCATGGCAAACGAAATCTGCTACCATGACGCTGTGGAGGGAAAAGAACTGATTACCTCGCGCATTATCGAGATCAAAAGCGCATACCAGACTTCGATCATGCCAACATATGATTATGGCCGCGCCGGGTTGGGTCCTCGGCAACGAGAATTAGGTCAGCATTCAATTGGCCCATTGATTCATAGGACTCGACCCCTTCCAGTGATTTTTCGGGAGAAGAGTGTCTCATGTGTAGATTGGCAGACTTCCGACCACTACGAAGTCCCCGTCTCATACTCCTCCTGGCCTCTACCCACCCCCAAATGGTTCAATGGTACTACCAAAGGCAACACTTCGATGAGAGCAGATGGCGCGCGGCCGGAATCGACGAAATTCTTCACATCAGCTTCGCCCTCAACCCCAAGGGAGGGAACAGGTGTGCTCTTATGCCCCTAGTAAGTTTTTGGAATTCATCCGCCAACGACTTTGATTTTAAATTCGGCCAAGCTAGTATCACCTTGTTAGATATGTATGCTGGTCTAGGTTTTCCCTTAGGTAGAAAACCCTTTGATGTTAATGACTACCCAGAGGCGGATGTCCCCTCAATCACTCTCCCTGAACCTCAAACTAAAAGCTTCTCAAACTGGATAAACGCCTTTGAGAACCGAAGTGATGACATAGGTGGGATAGCCTTCCTAAATTTATGGTTGAACAAATTCGTATTCTGTTCAACCGCCAACAAAATGACTAAGACGTATCATAGAATGGCAGAATTCTTATATGCTCGCCAAGAAATCGGTCTTGGCCAAATTGTACTTGCCCACCTATACAGGTGTCTGCATACACTATCCACCTCACCCTTAAAAAGCAAGGTTGCCGGACCCTTGTGGATTTTAGAAATCTGGTCCCAGATGTATTTTCCTGGATTAGCACCTCCTGACTCTCTCCGTATTGGGGATGAGAGGGTATTAGGTCTGACATTTACAGGGTGCAACCCTAATTATGGTCAAGGCTATGCCATCTGCTTTGACGTTATTTACAACACTGATGCCCAAGGCTTCTATTCAGAAGTTCAAGCACTCCTTCAAAAGGTGTTTCCAAAGGCGCTGAAGGATGGCTTTCTGCCTTCAGCTAATCAATGTGAGGGAGGAGGCTATTCTTCCACTGCATTTCCATGGCGGATCTACCCCTGTTTTCTTCGGATAAAGGCGAGCAAGGCGTTGAGGTATACGCCCCTCAGCTGTTCGCCAGACAGTTTGGCTTGAGCCAGGTTCTGCCATACCCTCCTGTTCAAAGTCTGAACATGTTCTCGGCCTGGCGGCCAAGCAAAAATACTCCTGCTGATGAAGGCGCCAACCTTGTCTCTGCCTTGAGACCCGCCAACTACCCAAGCCTGGATCGGTGTCCAGCCATAGAACTCTCCGAGGAAGTCAGTGAAGACTATCAGGCGTGGTGGCTGTAGCTTAGAGGAGGCTTCTTCAAGAAAGAATCCCTTCACTACTTTAGATCCCTCTTTGGCGAGCGACGAAACTCTTTGACCGTGGATGATGCCAAAATGCTTGACGGAGGCCCCCTTTACCCCGAACTGCCTCTGAGCAAGTAAGTCTCTATCTGCTATTCGTATGCTATTTTTGTATCTGAAAACCACTTAACTGATTCTCATTATTACAAACTCCTGACAAGGCGAGCAAGAGTAAGGGAAAAAGGAAAAGTTCACAAACCTCTGCAAGAAAGCCTGCCAAGAAGAAGGCAATGCCCCCCATCGTGGTTGAGGCAGCCGAAGAAGAAGAAGAATCTGACAACGAGCCAGTAAGTCATCCAACCCTGTTTAATGTAATACTTCACCATTGAATTAGACCATAAGCCAACCTAGCAAATCTGATGTAGTTAAGTAATTTTCTTCCACAGAGTTTGGTACAACGGGTATGTAGACCCCGTCAACCTCCTCCTACTGTTTCGGTGATTAGCATATCCTCAGGTGAGTCCTCCGAATCATCCTCCAGTTCAACCTCTTCCGGGGAATCTGAACTTGGAGATGAATACTCCTTTCTTTATGCTGACCCCCAACGATTTGAAGAGCTTCTTGAAATAGAGCTTGAAAAGGCACGGCTGAATATATATGTTGATGTATTGCCCCTAAGATGTCTTCCTGCTGGTACATGTACTTCTATCCATCCAAGCAATCCAGTAGTGATGATTACCACCCCAACTGAGATTGCCCCCCTAACCACTTCAACTCTCCCTGCAGAGCCAGTGGTGGAGGAGGCAGATGATCCCATCCCTGAAGTTGTGGTGGAGGTTGAGCCAGTTCCTGTCCTCACATGGACAGAACCAGAAAGCAAAATGATGCCCCAAACAGCAGCTGGCGAGGAGAACATCTCTTTGTCTCCTGAAGTGGAGGTCTTGGAAGATCTGACCACAGCTCCACGCTCGCCAGCTAGAAGCTACACGGATGCTGGAGCGGGCTCAAGCAGGCTGCCGTCTACTAAATCCTCGCAAGTGATGGAAGAGGCAACTCCCAAACTCACTTAATTCTTTATATATTATTCTTGATGATACTTTTTACTAAGCCATATCACCACTATGTTTGTGCAGGCAAGCGAGACCACCCCTGCCATTATGGGTGACGAAGTCTCTGGCGAGAAAACTCCGCTCGCGACTCTGCCCCGCCAAGACAAACAGATTGGAGTATCCCCTATCGAGGGTCCAACCCCCTCACCTCTGAAGATGAGCTTACCTTTCCCATTGATAGAAGAGGATCCGCTGCTGAAACTCCCAACTCCAAGGAGAGATCTCCCTGAAGTGAAAGAAGCGTGGGAGTTCATTGAACAACTAAGAGGCCTAAACCTAAAAGATGCGGTAGTGGCGACCAAGTTAGAATCCTCGGTCCAACTACTACAAGACCATGTCGACCGCTTGCCCGCCTCGGTTTGATCGGACCTTCAGAACTTCCTGGCGAGCCTGCCTGATCTGCTGAAGCAACTCCATGAGAAACTCGCCATAGTTCCATCTTAGCAGCTCAAAACGCAAGATGTGAATGTAGCCCTCTCCTCTACAATAAACGCCTACTCCGCTACGGTGGCCACCGTAAGCCAAGACGATGAGGAAGAACTCGCTCGCCTCGAGAGGGAAAGAGACCTTCTTGACCAAACGATCGCCCTTATTAAGGCAAGGCAAGAAGAGCATCTCCAGCATGCGAGCGAACAAAGGGCGCTCCTGACCACGCTTCATGGCGAAGCCCAGCAGAGTTTAGCAGAAGAGGAAGAGCTCATGGATCAGATTCATCACCTGCAAGCCAAGATTCATAGAATAGGGATGCATATGATCGAACTCAAAACAATGGGACCCAAATAGATTGTGCCTGAGATTGTACTAATTATTTTCATCAGATGTTTATCATTCAATGAATGCAATCCAGCCCAACTTTCCAAACCGCTTCACTCAACTACAATTCAATGTTCCAATTTAATGCTTAGTAACTGCAGATATCAACTCCCAGATTTTGAAAACCAAAACCTTTTACCGATTCCAATGCAAACGGTTGGAAATAATAGTTGTGCCATAAATTCTGGTACCTCTCTTGATCTACCCGAATCAATCTCAGCTGTAAGATCCCCTATCCAATTTACTATATAAAGGAACCCCTTGGCTAGGGTTGATCAAACGTTCATCTCCTTCCATTATCGCCATGGCTTTTCCTTTGTTTCTTTCCAAGCCCTTATGGCTTCCACAATCCTTTTCTCCAGATTATACTAAGATGTTCTTGAGAACACCTCTAAGTCGTATAACCTGGTATTAGCAAAATCCTAAGTTGCATAATCTGGTATTATGCCTCTAGATGGCGTGATTCTGAATGGTTGGTCAGAATTTGGCCAGATTCTGCACGTCGTTCGTTTGGTATAATACTGGACTATCGACTTAGGCATCCTCTGTCAGTCGTGTGGATGTATTCCTTCTACTGTTCCTTAGCTTGCTGGCTAGAACAGAGAAGGAACAGCGGATGACATTTCCGTCCATGCCAACATCTGAACTACTCCAACCTGGCGGACGGCAACCCCTTACCCTTCCATTCTTCCCCCGGCGCAGCAGTTCTGAGCATCAAGCAGATGGCCAACCCTTTTGTCCAGGATCAACGTGCACTTTGGCGGATGAGGATTGTTGTTCTGTTGATCTCAAAAGAACAAGGAGGCTGACATAAAGGACGATCAAGGAAGGGAATTCTACGTTCGGCAAGTCAAGGAGATGAACCTGACTCCAACTCGCCGTTTTGTCGGAGGAATTTCATTAAAGAGGTTGAAAATAGAAATTCAAACCTTCCTTGTGACCGATCAAAGTCCTTTAGCATAGATATGGTTTCAGAGCTAGTTAATAGCTCCTCACAATGTAACTTTTATACTTTGTAAAAGCTTTGACCGTAAAGTCTTCGAATGAAATTAAATTTAGAAAAACATATGTATTGTTTTCCTTCATGAAATTGAATGTTTTATTGTATTAAATAAAAACATAAAAATAAAAATAGGACCACAATTATTGGTCCTAAGGTTGAATTCGGGGTTAACAAACCGCCATGAAACTTTTTTAGTTTCACAAAAATTTAAAAATCCCTAGATGAATCACTTCCAGCTCCTGGCTTCTGGGCCCTGGCGGATGGCCTGCACTGATGTTGCCCTATGTTGCCCCCCAGTTTTCTTTGGCTGAGGCGAGTACGGGAATGCGAAGGGAAGGGAAGCCAAGAAAATTAAGTTTGGTTGCCCCCCCAAGCGAATAAGGTGTTAAGGGAAAGAATGCCCCCCAGCCTCAACCATGGCAAGCGGTTCTTCGTATTTCCAAACGCTAGGAAAATATTTCTTGAGATGGCGGCCATTAATAGGATTTGTGTGGACTTCGCCATCGATGTCTCTGAGTTGATAAGCGCCTTTGCCAATAATCCGGTGAATGACAAAGGGACCCTCCCATTTGGAAGACCACTTACCATGACCTGTATCGCGTTCGCCAAAGGGAAGTATGACTTTCCAGACTAGGGCACCCTCGCCATAAGACTTACCCTTGGTTCGTTTGTCATAAGCTCTCGCGACCTTCTTCTTTTCCATGATTATATTATCTAGAGCTTCCAAACGTCTATCATCAAGGTCCTCATGCTCCTGGAACATAGCTTGGACATAGTCATCACCAATTAACTGATGTTGCTCTTGAACTCGAAGAGATTGCACATTAATTTCTAAAGGCAAGACTGCGTCATGGCCGTACATTAACGCATATGGAGTAGTCCCTGTAGGAGTTCTTCTTGATGTACGATATGCCCACAGAGTATTGTCTAATTCAGCAAGCCATGTTCTCGGATTATCTTCCAACATACGCTTGATAATAGAGATAATCACCTTGTTGCTAGCCTCTGCCTGACCATTGGATTGAGCATAGTATGGGGAAGAATGAAGGAATTGAATCCCATAGCCTTGTAAAAACTCTTGAGTCTTCTCTGCCATAAAAGCTGCCCCCCTGTCCGCCACTAGACATTCAGGAATACCATAACGACAAATGATATTCTGAAAGATAAATCGGATTACTGTTGCGGCGTCACAATTCCGGACAGGTACTGCTTCAACCCATTTAGTAAAGAAATCCGTACCAATTAGCAGATACTTATGTTGGAGGGAAGAATTATGGTGTATTTCTCCAACGAAATCCAGTGCCCAACCTATGGCGGGCCAAGACTTGATAATAGGTTGCATAGGGATGTTGGGAATTCTTTGGACTGGCCCATGAACTTGACAATCGATGCAACCTTGTGCAAAACTGATACAGTCTTTAAGAATAGATGGCCAATAATATCCGTATCGACGAATAAGCCACCTCATCTTCGGTCCGCTTTGATGTGAACCATACACGCTAAGGTGTACCTCTCGCATAAGCCTCTTGGCTTCTGTCCCATAGACACACCGAAGGTCAATGCCGTCTTCACCTCTGCGAAGTAACTCGCCTCCCTTGAGTAAATAATTAGTGGCCAAGTACCTAACCCGTCTTTCGGACGGTGCAGAAGGATTTTGTAAATATTGGATGATTGGTTGTCGCCAATCTATATCAATTGGCTCTACTGTAGCAACCAACCACTCGCCGCGTTCCTCTCTGCGAATGGCAAAAGATGGTAAAGTCCTGCGTTCCACCTTCAAGATTCTTTCCGTAGCACCATAAGCCAGACGCATGCCTGTCGCCAATTGTGCTAACTCATTAGCCGCAAAGTTCTTCTCACAAGGAACGTACTCAAGCACCACATCGGCAAACTGCTCAAGTAATTCTGATGCTCGTTCCCAGTAATGTACTAGGTGGAAAGAAAGACATTTGTAAGCTCCAGATAGCTGGTTGATGACCACTAGTGAATCACCAAAAACTTCGATCTCCTTAGCATGAATATCCAACAACAACTCTAGACCAATAATCAACGCCTCATATTCTACTTGGTTGTTGGTACAACTCCATTCTAATTGAAAAGAATATGAGTGTATGATCCCAGTTGGACCCTAGATACAAATGCCTGCACCCGCCAAAGAATTAGTACTACTACCATCGAAGTAGAGTACCCAAGGTTGAGTCCTGATCATGGCTACGGACCAACTCTGTTCAGGAATCTCCTCCTCAAGAGGATGATGGAGCAAGAAATCAGAAACCGCTTGTCCAGTCATTGCCTTCAGCGGTGCATATTGCAACGAAAATTCAGATAGGGCCAAGATCCACTTGCCAACCCTACCTCTCATAATGGGTCGTGTAAGCATGTATTTCACCAGGTTAGTCTGAGCAACCACGATGGTGGAGAAAGAAAGCATATAATGATGAAGTTTGATACCAGCAAAATATAGAGCTAAGCATAACCTCTCAATTGGTGAGTACCGAGTTTCTGCGTGTAACAGGGTCCTGCTAAGATAATAAACCGCATACTCGATTCTCTTTCCTACCTCGGTTGTTTGTCTTGAGCTAACAGCCCTGCAATAGAATTGCTCGAAGCAGAAATGTATAATTTAAGAGGGATCCCTGGCAAAGGAGGTCGTAATACTGGCGGACTTGCCAAACACTCCTTAATCTTATTGAACGCAGCTTGATGCTCAGGTCCCCATATGAGTGCTCCCCTTCTTTGAGTTTCAGAAGAGGTGAGAACGGAGCAATCTTTCCAGCTGAATTGGATATGAATCTTCTAAGGAAATTTATCTTGCCTAACAAGCTTTGAGCTCCTTTTTATTCCTAGGTGCTGGTGCCTCTAAAACAGCTTGTGCCTTATCTCCAGACACCTCAATACCCCACTCATGCACCATAAACCCCAGGAAGTCTCCTGCACGAACCCAAATATACATTTAGCTGGATTCATTTTAAGTTGGTGCTGACGCATTCTGATGAAGACATCCCGAAGGTGAGTTATGTGGTCTTTCTTTTGCTTTGACTTCACCATCACATCATCAATGTATACTTCTAAAATACCTCTTAAGATATCATGAAAAATGAGATTCATAGCGCGCTGATAGGTTGCCCCTGCATTGGTGAGACCGAAGGACATACTGAGATACTCAAAAGCTCTAGTAAAACCAGGACAACGAAAAGCAGTCTTTGGGATATCAGGCTCATAGATTGATCTCTATAATCCACGCAGACTCTGATCTTGCCATTCTTTTTCTTGACAGGAACCACGTTCGCCAACCATTGCGAATATTGTGCTGGCCTGACGATGCCCGCATCAAGCATGCTCTGAACCTCATTTTTAACCGCCAAGACAGTTTCGGTATTCATCCACCTCTGCGTCTGCTTGACTGGTCTGAATCCCTCCTTGATTGGTATCTGATGGCAAACCAATTCTCTTGATAGTCCCGGCATATCTTGATACTTTTCGGCAAAGCAGTCTTTAAATTCTTGCAGCAATTCAATTAGTTGCTCTAAATACTGGCTGATCCCAACCTCCATAGGTTCTTTATTGGTTCCGAGATTAATTATTTCCACAGGATCATGTACTTTAGGCGGAGTATCATCTAATGCTGCCGGGGCTGGCTATATAGCTTCCACCTCGTATAGAATCGTTGTTTCGTCTTCATCGATACACTCAACTAGAGCGACCGCTTCCCAGGCCAATTGCTCCACTCTAAACACAGCACACCGCTGTATCATAGAAGCAAGGGCCTCCGCTTCCTCAACCGTGAGGTTGTCACTCATTGATATTATTTGATAATAAGTCGATGGAGGTGGGCCTGGAACTGTCTGATTTGACTTGCGTCAAACCCCATCGAGCTAAATCATTCGAGGTCACCCCAATTGGATGCCCTGCGTCGTCCACACCCTCAACCCTGAGAGGTTTGATGGAACTATAATAATAATCTGCCTCAAGCGAGCAAGTAGCTATTGTATAAGGGCGGTCGTCTGCCTTGACCAAAACCGGAATATCGGTTACTGGATCCTACATGATCATCTCTTGATGCAAAGATGATGGAACCGAGAGTGTTTTGTGAATCCAATCTCGCCCCAAAATCATACTATACGGGGCGTTGGCGGTTTCTGTGACAATGCTCAGTTTTATCTTGAGCATCAAAATACCATTGGTCGGTGTAACCGCACCCGCGAAGCCTCTAACCTTCATGGTGGTACCTATAATCTTCTCTGCAGGAATCTGAAGCTTCTCCATGGTACTAAGTGTGATAACGCTCATCGCAGTTCCTGTGTCGATGAGGATCTTGTTAACCTTGAGGCCCGCCACCTCTGCTGACACGTACAGTGGCTTGAGGTGTTGGGACATGGCGAATGTAGGTTTTGGAAACACCACATTTAACCGTGAATGCTCAACCAAACTTCTTGGAGGGTCGTTTGTGGATTGAGATCCTTTAACCTCCGTGTTCGCCAATGCTTCATCTTGAGGCTCTTATATAAGGTATACTAGCCTGTCCTTCCCCTCCTCCTGGATAAATTGAGAAGTAGGGATAGGTGTTGGTACGGCATAATCAGAAGATAATATGAAAGCCATATGACAATCCAACACCTCTGGGTCTAATGAGACCATGTTGCAATCCACGATATCGTCATCTTCATCCATCTGCTCGTCATCATCATCCTCTATCTCATTATCCGTTCCTGGTAGGTCTTCATCCGCTCCTGGTAGGTCTTCATCAACCTCTTTGTTAGAAGGCAGGGATCCGGACTTCCCCTCCGCTTTTCTTGAAGGTGGATCAGTACCTAACTTTTACACGACGTACTGAGGCCAGGACATTCCAGGAGGAATACCTGATGACTTTGATCGAGCCAAAATCGTAATAGGCTTGGTCAGCTCTATCTTCGCGAGCCCGGATTCCTTGGCAAGTGCTTGCCCCTCAGGAACCCTTTTTATCGTAGTAACACTCGCCTCCTTCGGTCTCTACTTCATGATGCTGGCGTTCTTATTTCCTCCAACCTCTAAGATCTGCTCTCTAGAATATGATGTCTTTCTGGGGGAGTAATCCAGTTTCCTTCTTGGTGACTGCCTTGGTGCACCTGCTGCCTGATCTGGCTCCGAAAGCCTTTCATGAGCGCTTCTTCTGTGAGGCGGCGAAACTTGACTCCCTCGTGCTCGGCGGGTATCAACACATGTTTTGGCCCTATACCGTTTATAGGTGTCCCGTATATGTCTAATCGGGACCGAAAGCTCTGATGGGATCAACTCCTCTGTGGCCAAAGCATTTAAGGTTCGTTTTGCCCTGCCGTACCGCTTCTGCATGTTCCTAGTTGGATTAGGAGGTACCTCCACAACCTTACCATTTTGCTGTTGATACCACCTATCAGTCTTGATCTCTAAACTTAATGCTGGTGGAATGTACAGCTTAGCAATAACCTCTGGATCGGTCATTCTAGAAGGACCATAAGCTGGTACAGACTTAGCCCCGCTAGGCCCTAGTCCTTGCTAAGACCCCATCTTGTTGGCATAGCTTTCTCGGTCATAAGGATGATATTTCGTTAGTCTGTAAGCGTCGGACCTGGATCGCTCCGGGACTGGATGGGCGTGCTTGGCTCTCTCTAAGCCTTTTTGTTCTGCCTCCTTCAGCGCCAGTTGAAGCTCTTCGTGTGTGATAGGTAGGTGACAGCCTACTTTACAATTCAGGCATAACTTAGATTGTGGCACCAGTACCATCTCTTCCTTTTCCGGCGGATGCCCATTATTATCAATTGGTTGTTCCACTTCTTTACTCTCATCGATGGCATTCACCCAAAATTCAGGTATGGAAACCACCGCCTCTTCAGCAAACCCTAAAGTTCCATCATTCAACCATTCTTGAATTTGGTCCTTTAACGCTATACACCCAAAGGTAGAGTGGCCGTTAGAATGATGGAAGGCACAGTAGGATTTGCCCGGCCATGTTCCCTTTTGTAGTAGGCAGGCGCTAGCGAGCTTGACCCCACCTCGTTGGATCAAGTCTTCCCAAATCTCTGGGGCCCTAGTTGCATCATATGTGTAATGTGCAAATTTGGAGACGCACCCGCCATGCTCCAATTGTTGACATGGATTGGAGACAAAATCTATCATGTTTACCTGGTGGAACGACATAGTTTCTGTCCAAGTAGGCCCCTTAGGAGCATCTACCATCATGACCTTATCATTAATCCATATCTGGATCTGATCTTTGAGCTTGACACAATCTTTAGTGTAATGGTTATTCATGTTATGGTAGCTACAATACTTCTTACCCGCCATGTAGTCGGGTTTGGGAATGAAACCTCCATCATGTTTAAGCCGGCCGAGGTTGAATAGCTCCTGTAATATCTCTGGAGCCTTGTGCGCGTTGTAAGTATATGTCTCAAATGCAGACTTAGTTGGCACAGAAGTCGTAATCTTGATTGGCTCCTTGGCTATTCTCAAACTCTTTCATTGTAGTTGTTGGCGACCGACCACCTCTACAACCGCAATTCCTTCGTCGTTCTCCTCCTCAACCCAAGTCAGGTTTGGGGATGACTCAGCATTTACAGTTGCAACTATCTTTGAGCCAGAAGGGACACCCATTTTAGGCTTCAGAGAGCCAGGGAAATAAGACATAGGGATGCCCTTCTTTCTTTCTCTCTTCTCCTTCATTCGATCAATCCAGTGTTGCTGATTGGCCAACCTATTGGTCAGATCGGCCATATTAGCAACATGAACCTGCTGAAAGCCAGCTTGGACTTCCTCTTCTAGCCCAGCAATAGCCAAATCTACTATAGTATCCTCTGAAAGCTTGTCCTTGCATTTGGTTATTAACAGCTTGAAGCGTTTCAGAAAATCCATGGTTGATTTGCCAGATTGTTGTTTTGTCTCGGCTAAGATTTTCACAGTAACCTTAGCCTCAACAACCCCAAACATGGTGCTAAACCAGATTTCCATAGTCCGCCAGTCTGGAACTGAACCTGGAGCTAAATCCTTGTACCATGCCAAACCCGACCCTGTTAGCGATGTACCGAACACTCGCAGCTTAAGTACAGGATTGTTCGCATAGGGACCACACTCATTGTTAAAGTGAGTGATATGAGTCTCCGCATCCTCGGAGGAATCTCCGGAGAACTGGGTGAACCGGACGTGCTTGAAGTTCTGTGGCCATGAAATCATATTCACCTCTGAGGGAAACGGATTAGCATATGTTCGGTTTGCATCTGGCAAACCATGCATAACCCTCATTCTTTCTTCAAACAGCCGATTCACATCATCGACAGTTAGACTCGAACTTTCCTCCCTGTCGGGCTCGTCGGCCTCCTCATCATCATCAGATGAAAGATAGTGAACTTTCCTCCACCTCCTCCTCTTCTCCGTTTTGTAGCTTCAGAAGAGTCCCCACCTTTATTTGTGCGAGACTGATTAAGAGGCCTTGTCATGTTGGACGGACCTCTCCCCTGCCTTTTTCCGATCACCTTCTGTTGGCTCGGTTCCTCCGACTCTGGAAACTCAAAGTCCAACCTCTCTTCGAACAGTAATGATAACTACTCAATAGCAGCCGAGGTTTTCGTTGTCTGATCCTACTGGGCCCTTACTTTTTCATTGAAGTCCTTAGCATGGGCAGCGATCCGGTTGTTAAGCCTCTCCTGCTGCTGTTCCAAACTCCTCATGCTGGTGGTACTCTCAATCTGTTCTGTCCTTAGCTCTGCCAAATTAGCTAAAATGTTTTGAAGGACAACATCTGTCCTTTCTGACTTTGCTAACACCATATTCAGAGATTCCATTACATCTTCGGGGGATGGAATGGTAGGGATCGCTGCGCTGTTCATCTCAGAAACCTCTAAAGATTCTGAGGCATTTGTCACATTCTGGGTTAGGATGCTTGCAGGTTCCTCCTGGCTATCAGCAGCCATTGTTATTTCAGGAACCTCTTGGCCAACCTTGGTGACCCTAGAAAGGTCCTCAATGTCGGCCGCCACACCTCAATATTTGAGGCCTACCTCGTTCTCTGATAAGCCTCTGCAGTCAGCAGAGTTGTGCCTAGCGAACATCCTGTGTTCTGGCCTATTGCACAGAGGCATGATTCGTTGATAAGGATTAGATCCCGCAATCTTGACACTGGTCCCACTGGGCGTGCCAAAATGTTCTCGTCGGTTTTGACACCTGTCGAACGGTCAACACGTGTGGTGGCGGACGTCGATGTCTATCCTGTTGTTGTTTGTGCGGGCGTGCCAGTACCTTTGAGTTAGGTACAACTTCGATGCGGACGACCTCTGGCGAGCGTACCCTTCTGGCGAGCATGTCTGTCTTCTCCCAATTCCTGACTTCTTGATAAAACGACTGTAACGCGGGCATTGACAAGGCCGGCGTAAGAGGTTCGAACAAGACCTAACAAAAGTATATTAGGATTTCTTTCTCTACCTATTGCAGATCGAGTAATCTTACTTTGATCCTGAGACGCAAAGCAGAGCAGTAATTCACGACTGCGGGAAACGATCCTTTTCCAAGGTAGATTGGTCTGTGTTTTTGTTACCTGAGTAACGACTCGATGTGCTACGGCGTAGCGACTGACACTTGGTGCTTCAGTGAACACGAACACGAGGCGAACGAGCGGCTCTGTATGTATGGCGGCGAAGTGCGGCTCTGTACGTATGGCGGCTGTAAGCGGCTGTGATGTGCGGATGTGCTGGAAGCGATAGGTCTTAGCGACTCTCGACATGAGTGCAAGGCACCTGTCAAAAACCGTGCAGGGATACAGCGACCGGTGGCGGGCGTAAGGTTGTAGGAAAGTTGGACGGTGGTTGTTTGCAGTTTGTGGAGGCTGTGGGCGTAAGATGCTCCGGAGAGGCTTTGCAAGGATTGCGATAAGCAAAAGCTTGTGTGTTTGTTTGATTGATCGGGGATCCCTTTTACGTTGTACAAGAGCTCTTTATATAGAGGATGCCAAACCCCAATACTTGTGTATCAAGTATCATAATGGATTCGGATTTAGAGATCGATCAGGACTCAATTATCATAAACCAACCCCAACTTAGATTCCTAAAGGAACCCCAAATCCTTCTCAGAAAAGGAAAAGATTAAATGCGTATTAGATTATCCTTTACTAAATAAGCTCATGGGCCCTGACCCTAGTCTCGAACAAATGTCAGTTTTGGCCCAAACATAACCAAATCTGCTTGACTTACAACTCTAATGTGATTATTTGTTTACTCAATATTCCGAATCTTATATCCGAATTTTTTTTGTTCAACATTGAAACTTATAAGGGGAAGGAAAACATAAAGGAGGTATAATGGGGTGTAGCATTATGGTAGAGTCATAAAAGCTGGGATTAATACATTCAATTTTAACGTTCAATTCAATGTCTATATGGTGACTTAGTTCAGACCATCCGAACAATATATTTGGAAAAATAATATTGTAGGATCAGGACCAAACAAATTATGATTTATACAAAATGTACTAGACCTAAACATTAAGCAATAAAAATAATAAGTAACAACAACAAAACTTATGCTTCAAAAGAGAAAAGTTATTAACTTTTCTGCACAATATACCTGGCCTTCAAATCCGAGTACAACACCAGATACAAGCGGCTGCAAGAATAAACAAACGACCAATTATACTTTAGTGGAAAAGATGCAAAGACACATAATGTCACAATTTTTTTTATCTCTCTAGGTATCCATAACAAGCACACCTTGAATTATACATTTATGTAAATATACTAGGCACAATTGATCATCTATATTTCAAAAAAGCAAATTCAAACACTTTACAATAATAGCGAAAACAAGTCCTTCACAAAGACAATGGTAAATTAAGCAAGTAAAATTTTGGATTTCGTCGGCTAACAGAATATCGCAACTGTTAGTGCGTTCCTCAATTTTTTTACTGCATAAAATTTAGGTAATGCAGCAGAGATAAAGGAGTGAACTAGCTAGCTACCTAGCTTGTTAGAACTGGGACCATTAAATAGTTCATCTATGTAAATGATAAAGAGCTGATAGCTTTAATCAACCTTTTTTTTTTCCTCATCACCTTTATCTGGATAAATTGATAAACAAGTAAATTGTAGTCCTTAGATTGTTTTTTTTCCTTCCCATTAATATCTAAATAATCAGCATGCAAACATACATATATAGCCAATTCAATTCTTTGTTCAAAAAGAAACAATGGCCAATTGATTTCTAGGTATTCTATGATCAGATTAAAGCATGCATGCCTTCGGTTAGTGTAAGATGTGCATGCGGAGTTATGAAAAGATTTTGTTGTGCATCTATATTTCAAAATAGTATATTCAAACATATTACACTGATAGCGAAAAAGACAACCTTTACAAAGGCTTTCATATTTCAACCTGCTAGAATCGATCGATGGTGGTGACTAGGTCCGCAGTGGAGGAAGATTGAGTCGGTGACGAGGGCGGGGGCAGGTGAATGAGACCGGGGTCACGAACTGTTCAGAGACGGGGGGCACGGAGGGGCAGACTGAGACATAGGCGAGGCAGAGACAGAGGCTGCGGCAGGGGCCGAGGCGGGGGCCTGAGGCTGGGAGACGGCCGGGGGCCTGAGGCGGCGATTGAGAGAGAGAATGGAGGGAGAGGTTGACGAAATGAGGGGGCCACGAGGTGGAGGCTGGGCATGGACTGAGGTGGGGGGCTGAGGCTAAGGCCGGGGAATGGGCCACGAGGCGAGACTGAGGTGGCGACTGAAACGGGGAGCTGGACACGGTGGTTGGGGTGGAGGAGGGAGGAAGGAATTTGAGAATAAGATTGGGAATGCAGAGTTAGGGATTGCATATCGGGACATATTAGACATTCTTAGTCGACGAAAAGTACAGTTCGTCGTCTAGTGATAGGAGCCTAAGCTCGCACACAATAATAACCCTATAAAATATCGTTCGTAGTATGAGCAAGTAGGGATCGTTCTAACTCGGGGATTAAGGGTACCAGAAATATGAGATTGTTAGACAAATATATACACATATATACAAAATTACACATCACATGGGGGATGAGTATGGCATCGGCAGTTTGCCGCCCTTTAACACTAGACACGAAATAAATTTCTGAAAATAAATCCTAAGTCTAATATTTACAAGTGATCATCATCTCTCACACCAAATAGTTCACACAAAAGACTCTTTAACACATAGATTCGCATGCAAGAAGGTAAGGAACAAGTATTTAGCACGTTCAAGATTCAAATTAGTTTCGACCATAACTAGAGCTTCCGCTATGTACCTAGTTACTAGACTCCTCAAGTTCTTTAGAACAAACGTCCGTTCTAGCCCTAAAGATTTTATGCTAATCCGGTCAAGACTTAACATTTAACGCACAAGAGTCTTAAATCGAAAACATGCAAACAAGCAAGGTTGTCAATCATCTCATTTAACATGCAAGTTTTAGCTACGGTAATACCCTAAGTGAGTACAACAAATCAAAACAACCGTCAGGCCTATAGTTTTATTCATTATAACTCGGATTAGATGAAACCTAACATCTAGATTTACATGCTTCCAGCCAATACTAATGCTTCGGTTTTTAAGTCACACCCTTAGATTACTAACCAATTTAAATCCTAAACATGCTTCTCATACCACTGCCCTAATTATCCATACACACGAAATCCATGAATTAAAATTACAAAACAACTTACACAAACTTCAACAAAGTTGATTCATACAAAAGTTTAGCAAAAACCAAGAATCGAAACAAGTTCTTACAAGATAACCAAACATAAATAAATACAAAAGCCATAGGGGAATGGATCACACTTTTAGAACCTTAAAGACTCCTCAAGACGTGACAAAGTGAGGCTCAGCTGCTGCTTGGTAGGTGCTCGGCAAGAACAAGAATTCGGCAGAAAACCAAGGTGAAGGGTACGGCAGTTTGTGGTGGTGGTGGTGATGGGTTTTGGCTATGTATTTGGGTGTTGGTGCTTGAGAGACTTGGTAGAGCTTTAGGCTAGTATTTTATGCTTGAGATGAGATGATTTTCAGAATGCCTATTTATAGAGAATAGGGTGTCGGCTGCCCTAGATGCATAAGGTAATCAGAAAACCAAGTGGATTAAGGATTTGAAACCTTCCTTTCATAGTTCAATTAGGTTTTCTTTTTCTGAATTTTTCTTCAAGGCTTGGGCTTCACATCTGCATGGACTTCTGGAATACTCTTTTGACTTCATTGGATAAGTCTTGATCCAGCAAAAATGCCCCAAAACCCGCCGGCATGCATTGCCGGCAGCTTACCAGTCCGATCGGCACCATCTCCTGGTTTGACTAGGAGATGCACTTTTCTTCATCTTTTTCCCCATTGCTTTAGCTTGGTGTCATCCTCCTTCCTTCCTTAAGTTTAGACCATCTTCACATGTGCATTTGTACACCATAATGTCCATCGAAACAGAAATCAAGGAAAAGAGGCAGTAGCATTTTGGAATCGGCTGGAATGACCTTGCTTCAGTAAATCCGACTTATCTCCCTCCTTGGAGCTCCGATTGATGTGATTCCAAGTCTCAGATAAACTAGACACACATAGTTACTTTTATATTAAAGGGCTTGATCAAATTCCTTGTGAAACGTCGGGAATGAATTTTTGAAATTGGGACACAGTCCCAAGAAAATTCCTGGAAGTCCCTGGTGATCTTTGCTCGGACTGCCAAGTTGCAGCCATCTTTTGGGTGACTTCCCGAACTCCGATTGATCTGAAATTTTAACACAACATTCCGCAGTATATGAATAATAAGAACACCAAATTTCATTAAATTCGGACAAGGATAGATCACATGTTTACTCATCTCAGAATCACGAAAAAGACAACTTGCATTATTTTCCAGATTTCTCAAACTTAGTCATTTTTCGGATTCTAAAGCACATTTGATCAAAACTCTACCAAATTGACACTAAACTAAATTATGACTAAATCTTAGATAAATAAGGGAAAAACGAAGCATAAACAAGGGCATAAGCATATAATATCGTCGCACATTGTGCTCCTATCATCTAGGTTCACAACTTAGTCGACGAAGCATAGGTTCCATAGTATAAGTGTATCACTTAGTCGACGAACATAATGTTTCATCCACTAAGTTGTGAACCTAGACGACGAACTATACTTTTCGTTGACTAAGTGATACACTTAGACGACGAAACATTATGTTCGTTGACTAAGTAATACACTTACATGACGAAACCTATGTTTCGTCGACTAAGTGATATAAAAATTTAGGATTTTGGCATAAAATTAAGCCGCCAAATGTATTTGTTAAAACTTTTGCGATGAAGACGTATAACTGCATTTGTCGACTCAGATGCCATTTCTAATATTTATATATATATATATGATTGAATTCATACAAACAATTAATAAAAAACATTTTGTCATTTTAATTTAAAGTTGATCGATACAATCGAAATAGAACATGTATGTACATTGTTTGTTGAATAATAATAATTAAACAACTTAATTGTTATTAGAAGTATATATATATATATATATATATATATATATATGTATTCTAATAATTATACATCACAGACAAATTTATTGAATTTAAAAATATAATTTAAATCATCATGGTTCTCCATCATAATCATCATTGTCTGTACCATCTGAATCTTCAATCGTATCAGTGAAGTCACCATTGGAATCCTCATCATCCTCTTCATTGACTCTGTTGTGAGAGTTAGATGCATTTGGGACTAAAATGAATTCATCGAAAGTGACGAAATGTAAGGGTAGTTATCGCGAATAGCCTCTACATTAGGAATTTGAGAACCCGAATGCTCTTGATATGGTTCATCAGTGTCGCCGTGATCTTCATCATCATGTTCTTCACTCCTTTTAATTGCAGACGCACTCCATATATTCCTATGTGACATCGGGTTAACCACTTTTCAAAATCTACCGGCCTTAGGATCATCAAGATAAAACACCTGTTTTGCCATGCGGGCAAGAATGAACGACTCATTTTCATACCAACTTGTGTATGTAGTCACTGATAACATGCTGTAATCCATCTTTGTACTCTCAGGAACACATTGATTAGTGTTGAACCATCTACACTTGAACAAGTCAACGCTCATATTTCCATATACTAGTTCGACAACGGCGAGTAGCACTCCAGAGTAGGTTAAGTCGTCACCATCTACCATGACCCCGCAATTTTACGTTCTGCAATTTACATCTCGTTGAAGTGTCATAAACTTGACGCCGTTGACAAAACACATCGCTCGCACTCTGTGGGAAATCGGCGTTCTAGCCAAATGGTGCAATTCTGGCGAGTACTAATCACTCTTCTGTTTTCGGAGGTTTTCCACCTGCCACATTGTGATAAGTTATTTAAGTTGAACTAATCATAATAATAATATTGAAATGGAGATATTGTAACGTAAAAGATGTTGTGACGTACCCATTTGCGAAAGTAATCAGGAAATGTTCTTTTGTGGGCCTCTTTCGGCCTTCGGTCTCTACGAGTTCCTTCAATAAGCTTCAAATTCTCACGCATGAAATATTGTGCCTCTTCATAGTGTTGGAGTACGCACCAATGAGCTTCAATTAGCTCAACATCTGTCAATTTTTCTGAACTTGGTAAATTACCAAACGGACGCACAATACTAGAAAGGACTAAAAGTTTGAACTCTAGTACTATAGAGGTTGCTGTAGAAGATTATGATTCGTCACTATTACAGAGATATAAGTTGCAGTATGTTACACATTCATGTGCAACGTACGACTCCGCTAACGATCCTTTAGGGTTACTCTTTCTTTTAATATCAAGAACTGTTCCCACAATGTTATCACTTACATTCTTTTCTATGTGCATGACATTTAGGGTGTGCCTAAAAATCAATTTCGGCCAGTAAGACAAAGCATAGAATGTACTCTTGTGTGTAAAACACCTGTACTTGTCAGGGCCTTCTGGAACTAGTATTGTGGTATCACCGCTCAACACGCCGAAATCAAAAGAGTTCAGCTTCTCCAAAATTTCATCACCGTTCCAAGGACGGGGTTTAGGACGAAGCTCTACTGTTTTATCAAATGCTAGATCATGAAATCGCCACGCGTGGTTAGCTGGAAGCCATCTACGGTGACCCAAGTAACACACCTTCCCAGCGCACCAAACAGAATGGACTTCGTTCAAGCAAACATGACAAGGTTTGTAACCTTTAGTGGCCTGAGACGACAACATCCCGTAACCAGGAAAATCACTTATGGTAAACATCAGCATTGCTCTCATCACAATTGATCTTCCACTATGCCTGTCAAAAGTAAGAGCTCCATTTTTCCATAAGTCTAACAGCTCGTCGATCAAAGGTTGCAGATACACATCCAGACACTTTCCTGGAGACTTTGGATCGGGAATTAACAGAGACATCGTACTAAATTCCTTCTTCATACACATCCAAGGAGGCAGGTTGTACGGCATAAGAATAACAGGCCATGTACTATGACTCAAACTCATATTTCCATTGGGATTGAATCCATCTGAGACAAGCCCGAGTCTTACATTTCTAACATCTCTTGCAAAATGTGGGAATGATCTGTCAAAGTACTTCCGCACCTCTCCATTTGCAAGGTGTCTGAAAGTATCATCATATGTCCTTCTCTCTCTCCATGTCATCTCATTTCTTTTGTTGTATGTAAAGACATGTAAAGACGCTTCAATCTAGGAATTAAAGGGAAATAACAAATCACCTTCACATGAACACTGTTTTCCTTAAGTGTGCCTCGCTCCCACCTCGACGCGTGGCATATGAGACATTCATCAAGCTCGGCTTTCTCTTTGTAAAACAAAATACAGTTATTCTTGCAGCGCGTAGATTTTGTTATAACTGAGACCGAGATCGCCCAATATCTTGTTTACCTTGTAATAACTATCAGGTTGGTAGTTAGGAACATGAAGAGTTTCCTTACAATGCTTTAGCATACTATCAAAAGAGTTATTTGTAAACCTATTCTTTACTTTCAACTGCATCTGTGAGATTATTGTCCATAAAACAGTGTTAGGACTACCCTTGAATAATGAGATCTGCACTTGAGCAAGGAGTATGGTATACTTATCATAATCACCAGTATCAACAAGAGAAATTGTGACATCAGTGGTATCATCATAAATAGGCTCTTCCTGGTGTATTGGAGCAAATGTAGGAAAAGTATCATCTATAATGTTCATAGCCGGGTCTTCATAAGGGTCGAAAGCACCACAAGATGTCCGGTCATGGTATCCCACTTGGATTTCGGCAACTGTAAGTTCATAATCCGCTACTTCACCGTGTTTACTCCGTGTTCTATAATTACAGATAATACCTCTGTTACTTAGGTGATCGTAGATTCTGACTATCTTCTTCAACTTAGTATTCATACAACTTAAGCATGGACACATGTGTATTTTTTTTTTCCTCCACCATGTTCACGTACAAATCTAAAAAACTGCGTACTCCTTGTTGGTAGTCAATGCTTCCCCTGGGGTACTGCCTCCAACTCTTGTCTATATCCATCACATGTCATATATAAGATAAACAACAAATAATCACAAATTAACCAACAAACAATTTATATGCAGGCATGTTTCTTCTCCACCTTATGCCTCCGGTTAGGGTCCTAATTCCATTCAGGAGCACAAGATTTTGTTTCACAGTTTGTAAATCTTTTGTGTTCGTTTTCAGTCGTGGGAAAATTTCGACAGCATCTCCTGATAGGAGCACAATGTGCGACGATATTAATATGTTATTATCCCTTATTTGTGCTTTGTTAAGTCTATTTAGAGTAAGATAGAGTCATAATATAGTTTTGTGTCATTTTGGTAGAGTTTCGAGAAGTTGTGCTTAATATTCAGAAAAATGACTAAGAATAAGAATCTAAGGAAATAGTGTAAAATTTGTCTTTTTCATGATTTTGAGGCTTGTGTTAAACTGTCTTATTCTTTTCGAAATTTGATAACATTTGGTAGACTTATAGCTAGCAAGCTTAAGTGTGTTTTATCAAAAATTCAAATCAATCGGAGTTTGGGAAGTCACCCAAAAGACGGCTGCAACTTGGCAGTTTGAGCAAAACGATCCAGGGACTACCAGGATTTTCCTAGGACTGTGTCCTGACTTCCAGGACATCTGTACGATGCATTACTTGGAACTAGAGAACATTCTTTATATGGATAGAAAACTCTATGAGTCTAGTTTCCGCAGGACTTAGAATCGCATCAAAAGCTTTTCTGAGAAGGAAATTATGCTCGATTGAAGATACAAAGGTTAAATCTACCGAGAAGATGTCCGCTCGCCAGCAGATTAGCCTCGCCAGCAGCCTCGCTCGCCAGAAGATCAGCCGCCAGCACTAGCCACTAACCCATCTTAGCCTCCCTCGTGACACGCATGTCCGCTCGCCAGCCTGCACATGTCCGCTCGCCAGCCTGCACATATCCGCATGCAAGTGTTTATGTTCACGCGACCGCCAAGAAGCCTCGCCAGGATCCGATATTGGCAAGGTTTGCACCCGCCAACAGAGAAGAATTTCCAGTAATGTGATCAAGCGGCTGCTTGCATGCCAAGTCATTCCCAAGTGCTATGCAACGTCCAAAAAGCTTCCTATGCGTGCCCTGGATGTGTGAAGAAAGCCTAGGCTAGCCAAGCAAGAGTTTTCTTGTTCAAAAGGGGAGAGAAAAGTCTATTCCAACTTAGATTGGGAAACCTTATTTAATAAAGATTTATATTCTATTCTGAACAAGAAAAAGTCCCAAACTGCACAGCCCTTTCTCCTAGATATAGAGCACCCATCATAAGGGGATCTCATCTCAAGCACAAGTACTAGCTAAAAACTCTACCAAGTCTTACAAGCACCAAACACCAAATACTTAGCCATAAACCCAAATTACGATTCCTTCACCTTGCTTTTCTGCCGAGCAGCCGAGTAGTCCACCACATCTTGAAGAGTCTTCCAAGGTTCTAAAAGTGTGATCCACTCCCTCTATGGCTTATGTATTCATTCTTGTTTGTGTGGTTTGTAAGAACTTGTTTGGATTCTTGGTTTTTGTTCAACTTTTGTATGAACTTTTGTATGAACCGCTTCTATTGAAGTTTATGTAAAGTAGTTTGCAATTTTAATTTATGGATTTTGTATGCTAGATAATTAGGGCAGTGGTATTAGAAGCATGTTTAGATTTTAAATTTGTTAGTAATCTAAGGGTGTGACTTAAAAACCGAAACATTAGTTTTGTTTGACAAACATGTAAATCTAGATGTTAGGTTTCATCTAACCCGAGTATTAATAGATAAAGCTATATGCCTAGCGGTTGCTTTGATTTGTTGTTCTCACCTAGGTGATGATTACCTTAGCTAAAACTTGCATGTTAAATAAGATGATTGACAACCTTGCTTGTTTGCATGTTTTCGATTTTAGACTTTTGTGCTTAAATGTTAACCCTTAACCGGATTAACATAAATTTTAGGATTTAGAATGGGATTTGGGCCTAAAAATATTAGAAGTCTTACAACTAGGTACATAGCGAGAGCTCTAGTTGTGATCGAAACTTATTTGAGTTTTAAACGTGCTAAATACTTGTTCCTTACCTTCTTGCATGCGAGTCTATTTGTTAAAGAGTTTTTTGTGTGAATTGGTTGGTGTGAAAGATGATGATCACTTATATATAGTTGAATTAGGATTTATTTTCGTGTCAAGTAGTTTTAGGGCAGCTTTGCTGCCGAATCTCAATCCCCCATGAAAGTGACGTTTTCAATACGTAAATATGTGAATATTTGTTCGAACATTCTCATGTTTCAGGTACCCTTAATCCCCGGCTTAGAACGATACCTACTTATTCTATACTACTAACGATTGTAGGGTTTATCATTGCTTGAGTCGCTTTGGTGATCGATCAATTTTTGGCGTCGTTGCCGGGGATTATAAAAGTTTGAATTGTTTGAATGTGTTGTATATAAAGTTGCTGGAAATTTTTCATGTATAGTTGTAAAGTTTGTAATTTTTGGTTTTATTTGGGATTTTTAAAGTAGAAATATCCTTTGGCATGCAGAATTTAAATTTCGAAAGTTGTTTGATGTAGAAAGAATGTATGTGTGTGATAACTTAGTAAATTTCTAGGAAGTTAATAGTGTTATGTGTGCTTGAGTTAATTGTAGTTTCTAAAGTGTAACATGTAGGGAGAAACCGCTTTTGTTGGTCTTAGCTTTAACCCTTCATACGAATGATGCATGGCAGATCCGTTTTTATGAGGTTGAGAAACGTGGCCCTGCTCAATGATGACATTTGCCATCGTTGGCCCCTCAATCTCATACGGCCGATGCCTTTGCAGATCCATTTTTATGAAGTTGAGGGCGGCTTTGATCAACACTTGTAGACCGCTAGTGACCCGAGTTTGTTTTACGAAGTATGAGGCAAGTTATTTTTATTGATATGGTTCTCAGGTTTGCTTAACTGGATCTCAAGGCCCACAGACTGATGTTCATTCTCGGTGAGTGAGTCGATAGGGAGTTCGCTCCCCGTGGTGACCAACAACGAGTCCTGCTTAGTTCCTGTAGGGGGTTCACCCTTCGTGACTCTTAATAACACCACCTTTGAAAAGTGGGACACGCTCGAACTAGTCGATAGCTTGGGCCGAAGCATCACCTCACTTTAGACGCTAGAAAATAACTTGACATATGTGATCTATTTTCTTCAAACCAATTTGTGTGGTTCAAACTCTTGAGGTATATCAGATAAAAGCATGATACTACCGGGGGCTGCATCAGTCCATTGCATCGTTATCTCTTCTGCTCCATGTACCTTGAGAGTTAGAACAAACCTTAAAAGAAATTAGACTTAGAAATTACATGATCGACCACATTAAATTTCCAAATTTTTTCTTTCTTTGCCGACGCTATGTTCTTCTTTGCCGATTCTTGTATATGTGTGCCATTGATTGAAATTTGTTTCGTAATCGCCAATGCTGTGGCCTGTAATGATGTATATTCTGGCTTTCTATTTCTTTACGAAGTTCTAACTTGATTCAATGTTGCAAATTTCAGAAAAGTGCATGTCCGAGTCTAATCTTTGGATACGAGATCATCAAGGCCGTTGCCTTATTTGTTCCGCTAACCCCTTCTGAACCATTTAGCTCGCCTCTATCATCATCACCACCATTCCCACACAGTTCGACACCTTCTTTGCCGATCTCCCCATCTGTTTTTTCATCAACGTGTGATCTTCAAAGTCCCGAGTTTGAAGCCTTTGCTGAGCCTGTTATTGAGCAAGAGAGAATGACTTCGTTAGAGCTCAAAATGGTCATGTCACCGGAGGAGGAGGAGGAGGAGCCGCACCCTCTAATATCACTTATCCTCTTTTGGAAACCGACAAGACTGGTGAGATAGAATTGAGGAGTGGATTCCTCCACAAGTTGAAGTCGTTCTATGGAATGCCAAGTGAGGATCCTAACAAGCACTTGCAATGGTTTAACTTCACCACCGAATCTATGTGTTCACGAGGTACGGACTTACAACACTTTAAGATGAAGGTTTTTCCGTTCTCATTAGAAGATCAAACAAAGGCGTGGTTGTTTGATGTTCCTAGTGGCCGAATCAATTCATGGAACACTATGGTGGATGAGTTCTTGCTCAAGTATTTTCCCGCTTCACGTATAACGGATTTGAGGAAGCAAATTACAAGTGTGAAGCAAGCCGGAGATGAGACTTTCTTTGACTACTACAAGAGGTTCAAGTCCCTCGTCTCTTTGTGTCCGTCGCATGGCATTAGCGATGGACTCTTGTAACAATATTTCTATGAGGGATTGCGTGTAATGGAGAGAATTTCTCGATTCGTCCGCAAGAGGTAGTTTCTTGGAGTTAAAGGCTGGACCGGCAAGAAACTTGTTGGAAGTTCGAGCTTTGAACAACCAACAATTTGGCATGGCACGCAATAATGTCACAAGGAACGAGAAAGTGCACAAGACGTCTTCAAGCTCGAAGTTGGAGAAGAAAGTTGACAAGCTTGCTGATTTGGTGAGTAGTATGATGAACGGGAAACGTGCCATTGTGTGTGGCGTATGCTCAGAAAACCATAAAACCGAGCAATGGCCTCAACTTGGATTGAGTGAAGGAGTAGAAGAGTGCAATGTCATTGGTTTCCAAGGAGGACAAAGGTACGGGAACTTCAATCTGAGGTTCAATGATCATCCGAACTTTCGGTGGGGGAATAATGACAACGTACTTAGGGCACCAATGCAACCGAGCCAAGGGGCTGCCGTACCCTACCAACCAAGGGCACCATTTGTGCCTCGGCCTCACTTTCAGCAAAACCAAGGGCAGCCTAGCCAACCACAGTTTCAGCCGAGCCAATTCCAACCAAACCAAGTGCAAGGTGGATCAAGCAATCTGAATTACGATGCTTTGATTCAATCTCTTTCGAGTGCTACTCAAGCGTTGCTTGCAGGGCAACAAAATCACTCGAAGGACATAGGTGAGCTCAAGACTCAAATGGGACAAGTTATGGAGTTCATGGGAAGATTTACAGAGCAAGAGAAGTTGCCTAGCAATACAATTCCTAATCCGAGAAACGAGCCAGCCAAGGTGATCAAAACTCGAAGCGGAATGGAGTTGTTGCCTCCAAAAAGTCCAAAGAATAGAGGAGCACCTCTCGGCACCATTGAGGAGGGAGGAGAGGCTGCTGGACCTGACATTGTCGGCAGCAATGAGTATGCCAAGAGAGGCGCAGCTGAGCCAAGCATGCAGCCTGCCTAGAAGGCTGCTGCTGAGAGAAAGAAAGCTGCCGAGAAGGAGAG
Source organism: Potentilla sterilis (assembly GCA_963682095.1). Taxonomy (NCBI): domain Eukaryota; kingdom Viridiplantae; phylum Streptophyta; class Magnoliopsida; order Rosales; family Rosaceae; genus Potentilla; species Potentilla sterilis. Next base: position 24,412,506 of record OY821762.1, on the reverse strand, counting down.
GCTGCGCCACGAGCTTGAGAAGGATCCCGCTACGTCAAAGCATGAGTTGTTGCCGAACCAAGCAAGCAAGGGAGGGGGTGCCAAACTCAAACATTTCATTCCCTTCTCGCTTTGCTAGATCGAACAAAGACAAGTCCGATGAAGAAGTGTTATAGATCTTCCGGAAAGTGCAAGTCAACATCCCTTTGTTGGAATTGATTAAGCAAGTTCCTAAGTATGCTAAGTTTCTTAAAGAGCTATGCTCATCAAGGAGGCATACAAGGGAGACTCGTGTGGTAACAATGAGCGAAACGGTGTCAGCCGTTATTCAAAGGAAGTTGCCACCAAAGATGAAAGATCCGGGAAGCTTCAATGTGCCTTGTGTGATAGGCAATACTCGATTTGAAGATGTGATGTTGGACTTGGGAGCTTCGATTAATGTCATGTCACTCAATGTGTACCAAACGTTGAGTATAGGACCTCTCAAGAAGGACAATGTCATCATACAACTAGTGGATCGCTCAAGCAAGTATCCGGAGGGTTATGCTGCAGATGTGCTCGTACAAGTGAACCAACTAATCTTTCCGGCCGATTTCTATGTTGTAGAGATGGAAGACTCGCCGGTAAATAGCACGCAATTGCTACTTGGCCGGCCATTCATGAGGACGGCACGAACGAAGATTGATGTTACCAAAGGCAACTTAACAATGGAGTCTGATGGGGAAGTGATTAAGTTCAATGTTTTCAATGCCATGAAGTACCCCATTGTTGATGCCAAGGAAGGCCGAACTTTTGATGTTTTGAAGAAGGTCGAGCAAGTTATGTCGACCTCGCTCGACGCATAGCAATTAGCGATCGAGCAAGGGGCCGGATTTGACAAAGAGGGAGAGCGAGTGACGGAAGAAGAGAAGGAAGCAATGGAGCCGTGCCTCCAAGAAGTGTGTGCCAAGCTAGAGGCTCGACCATATGCCAAGATTTTCCACTCGTTTTTGTCAATTCCTAGTGCCACAACAAAATTTCGACCAAGTGCGGAAGAGGCCCCAAAGTTAGAAATAAAAGAGCTCCCCAGTCACTTGAAGTATGTTTATCTTGGAGTAGAGGACACTTTACCGGTTATTGTGATACGACCCGAATCTTGAGTTACTTTTGACCGTTTCATCTTTTATTTTTACATTCCGAGAAATTTTTCTTACTATTCGAAAGTTCTAAATGTTGACTTTTAATTAAGTTGACCCGACGAATAATTTTATTTCTCGACGAGATAGAAGACGTCGGAACGAGTTCATGGACATGTGGTACGTTTAATTTGGAGTTTACATGAAGAAGTTACGACGTAAAAACCCGAAACTTGCCGTTTTTATACAAGTATAAATAGCGAAAAATGAAATTTCCCGAAGAGGAAACTTTCTTTTTTCTTTCTTTTCTTATCTTTTTCTTCCTCTCTCTCTCCTCGCGACTCAGCCGAGCCCGACGCAAGATGTCTTCCACCTTCCTCCGCAGTCCGGCCACCAATCGCCAGCCACTGGTCCCTTTGGGACCACCTCCAACTCCTCGTCTTCTCTGTGGAAGCAGTGCAGCGTGAAACGCCGCCGTTCGGCCGTGCTAAGCCCGAGACCGGAAGTTCCAGTTTGAACAATACTTCATCCTCCGGCCACCGTTCGACTCGATTCCGGTCGGGAATCAAAGGTCTCTGTCTGTGCAATCATTCCATGGAAGGAATTGAACTAATTTGCACCAGGTAAGGACAATTTGGGTTCTGAAATTTTAGGGTCTTTTTTGTGATTTTGGTGGAGATTGGGTAATTGATGTTTTTGGTGGATTTGGAGGTTGAATTTGTGTTTAGGATGTTGTAAGGAGTTGTTTAGGTGTTGTTTGGTGTTCGATTGATTGAATTTTGGTGATTTTTGAACGTTGGGAGGTCCGGCCGCCATGTCGGCCGCCGGTTGCGGCGGCTGAGGCTGTTTTTGGTGGCGTGGACGGCGAGGATGAGGTCCTAAGGTGGTGGCGGTGATATTGCGTTGATTTGGGATGGATTGGAGGTGTTTTGACCTCCTGTGCCGGAGCTGCCGACAGCTGCAGTGCCGCCACCCGCCGCTTGCGGCATGAGGAAGAAGATGAATAGTAAACCAGTAAAAAGTGAAAAGTAAAACGGTAAAAGGTGAAAAGTAAATAGTAAACAGTAAAAGTAAATGGTAAATAGTAATTCTGACTTTGACCATTTACTGTTGACTTTCCAGATTACTGTTTGACCAGTAATTTTTACTGTTGACTTACCGTAAAAAGGTTAAAAGCTGATTAAAAGGATTTTACGATGAAATAATCGGTAAAAGAATGGATCGGACTCGGGATGGGTGTCCTGAGTAATTTTGGAACGTAAATTGTTTCGGTATTTGAGACTTAATTCCAATACCGATAACCAGAATTTGGAATTTGGACATTTTGGGCGAGTGAGGACGTCTGTAAATTTAACGTTTACAATAAATTCCAAAGTCCGCAATATTTATAGTTACGTCTCTATTATAGGTCGAGAAGTCACTCGACGGGACGAGAGCGCGGGATAGCGGCACACTCGACCGTAGTGTGAGTGGATTTTTATTTTAAATAAAATGCATGCATAAATATTTTATTAAAATGCATTTTATTCAATTAAATGAATTTCTAAGCATGATATGAATTATCGAAAGCCGATAATTCATATAGTTTTGTTATAATTGTTGATTTAATATGTAAAGAAATATGGTTTTAGGGTTATGCTGTTACTACTATTTTAGTAGTACGTGATTTTATCTGGAAACGAGGTTTCCGGAAATGGTATGTTTTAATTATTCATAATTGATCATGCTGAATAAGTTTTACTTGTATTTAAATGTAAAGACCGGAAATAAGATTTCCGGAGATTTTATACTTTCGATATTTGTGATTTTTCCGACATGTGAGACATGTCGATGTTACATATATAAGTTTTGATATTATTTTACGGCCTATTGGTTATGCCGGATATATATGTATATTTTTGAGGCTATTATACTATTTATGATTATTATAAGCCTCATATGTGCGGTCGGGGATCGTACTGATTATTATATATAAGGGGAAGTGTGTTTTCAGTTTTATTTTCGGATTTTTCACCATATCAGGGTCCATATATATATTGATGCTAGCTAGCTTATTAACCTCATCCAACGCGAGGTGACGGATTGACCATGTAGGTCAGATTCACGCTCGGTGGTCGACGTAGGGTTGTGTAGAGGTTTAGCGTGGAACGCTATAGAGTCTGGGAGACTCGACCCTTAGCCTGGGAGGCTTACTATTAAATGGTGATAACCTTCCCCTATTATATGACCAATGGGATTGGTCATGATTTTTATATTATGTGGTTTTTGGAATATTTTCTCTATGAGACTTTCTGTTATTTAATAAATTCTCGAACCAGAGAGGCTGGGGTTTTTATGTGACCAATGGGATTGGTCGTGAAATATTATAAATTGATTTTCAAAAGTATATTGTGTTGAATATATATATATATATAAAAATAAAATAATTATTTGTTTATTTGATTATATCAGCGGGGCTGATTTTTAAATATGATTTTCTTAAAACGTGGGACGTTTTATAAAAATGCATGCACTGTGGTTTTATTTCTAAAACTTTCGGAAAGTAATATGATACTTTCATTTAAAGTACTATATTAAATCATTTTATTTTTATCCACACACTCTAACGTTTTTAATTTATTTTCCGCTGGGCCCTTCGTTTTAAATCGCCCAGTTGCAGACTAGTTATTTGAGGTCAAGGGTACTCGGAGTCGGGGCATAGTCGTCGTCTTTGCTTCCGCTGGGTAGGATCTGTTGATCCATTTACTTTTGATTCTTGTATCCCCAATTCTTTATTAGATTGCTCTGATGACTTGTGAATCAATTGAATTTGGTTTTATGTTTATGTGTGGAAGTTGTTGGATTTTGGGGGAGCAGGTGGCTCCTCGAGTCAGGATGGTTTTGTTGAAGTGTTTTAAGTTTTGTTTGGTAGGTTTGGGTTGTCTATTTTAAGAGAGTTCATGCCGATTTTCGGTAAAATCTCTCTTAAGGTGGTCCCCGCAGGACCTTGTCTAGGTTTCAGGGTGAAATCTGGTTCGGGTCCTGTCATATTGTGTCTTCATCGCTTAGTGAGAAGCAAGAAGAAGAATTGATTTGTGTGCTTAAGAAGTACAAGACCATTATAGGTTGGACCTTGGCGGATATCAAGGGAATAAGCCCTACAATGTGTGTTCATCGTATCTTTCTTGAAGAGGGAGCAAAGCCAACACGTGAGGGGCAAAGACGTCTCCACCCGCCAATGATGAAAGTCGTCAAAGACGAAATTATCAAGTTACTTGAATGTGGCGTCATATACCCCATCTCGGATAGCAAGTGGATTTCACCCGTGCAAGTAGTTCCCAAGAAGAGTGGTATAACGGTTGTGAAGAATGAGAAGAATGAACTTGTACCACAAAGGCTAGTGACAGGTCATAGGATGTGTATCGACTATAGGAAGCTCAATGCAACAACAAGGAAGGATTACATGCCTTTACCATTCATGGATCAAATGTTAGAGAGGCTAGCCGGCCACAAGTATTATTGCTTTCTTGATGGCTATAGTGGATACAATCAAATCGCTATACACCCGGATAATCAAGAGAAGACTACTTTCACATGTCCATTTGGCACTTTTGCTTATAGGAGAATGTCATTCGGCCTATGCAATGCACCCGGAACGTTTCAACGTTGCATGTACAACATCTTCTCCGACTTTATTGAAAGTAAGATCAAAGTCTTCATGGATGACTTTAGCGTATATGGACGCAACTTCGACTCATGTTTGGAGCACTTGGAGGAGTGATGTGAGACTAAGCTCGCACACAATAATAACCCTACAATCGTTAGTAGTATAGACATAAGTGGGGATCGTTCTAAGCCGGGGATTAAGGGTACCTGAAACATGAGAATGTTAGACAAATATATACATATATACATAATAAAAACGTTACAATGGGGGAAGAGAGTGGTTCGGCAGCCATAGGGCTGCCCTAAAATCCTAAGACACGAAAATAAATTACAAGAAATTAAACTCTAAATTACTATGTACAAGTTTGGTCGACATCTTCCACACAAAACACATATCACTAACTATCACAAATTGAAACAAGTAACAAATAAGAAATCAAGAAGCATGCTTTGAAATATTCTAGACTCGACATAGTTCTAACCCAACTAGGGCCTTCGCAGTTATCTTAGTTGTTTAAGACTTCTCGTAGTTACTCAGAATTAGCTTCGCGCATAATCCTAATCTTTAGCTAACCGATTATAGACACTTTGCGTAGAAAATAACCAATTAACCAATGAAGCACGAAATCCGTTTTAATTGGAAACATATTAACAAGCAAGGCGTCACCACTTCTTATTAGTATGCATAGTCGTTTTAAACCACTCTAGTCCTAAAATAACATTAATCGAGACAACTTCGCGTATGACTCAACCTATTTATTTGACAGAAGCAAGATCAATACTCAAAACACATTGCAATTGTGCTAAGCAGCAATCTTTGAGGCACACGGATTTAAAAGACTAAACCAATATCGAATTCAAAATCAAGTCATTGCATGCATCCTAAGTTCTAACCGATTACTTATTTACAAATTATGTTTACATGTTATCTTTCATAAAATCATGAAATCAAAACTTTAGAGTTGATCACACACAAAGAATCAAAATCATGCTTTGAATTAAACATGCAAAACCAAACAAACAAATTGTTCAGACATAGACATAAGAACAAATACCAAAAGAACATATGTTTTACATAGACATAAAACCATAAAACCATAAAATTACAAGCCGAGGGGAGTAGATCACACATTTAGACACCTTTGGGGCAGCAGCTTGTGTTGATCTTGATGGAGATTGATGGCTGTACGGACTGGATTTTTGGGTGGTGGTGAGATGGTTTCGGCTAGCACTTTATGTAGGACTTGAGGTAGATTATTTAGTAGAGTTTATGACTAGAATTTTGCCTAAAAGATGTGACAACTTTTATGAGGAATTTGTTGGCTTTATATAGGGGAGAACCTAGGGTTTGCTGGCAGCTCCAAGGAATGACAATTTCTTGTCCAAGTTGGTTAAGGTTTCCTTGTGGGATAAATATTGCATTCTTGGACTTCTTTTTCTGAATTTTCTTCAAAGCTTGGGCTGCATATCTTCAAGGACATCTTATGTGGATTGACAACTCCATTTGGTAAACTTTGATCCATGAAAAATACACAAAACGTCAAGAACACAGAACCGGCAGCAATGCTTGGTTTTCTCGGCTGAGATGACCTTGCTCCAGTAAATCCGGCAATAACTCTCTCCTCAGAGATCCGATTAGTGTGATTCCAAATCTCAGAGAAACTAGACTCATAGAACTTTCCAACGGCGTATGGCAGATCCTCTGGTTCCAAGCGATGTGTCCCACATAATTTTCGGTAGTCAGGACACAATCCAGAAAAAATCCTGGTAGTCCCTGGCGATCTTTGCTCAAACTGCCAAGTTACAGCCATCGTTTGGATGACTTCCCCGAATTCCGATTGATCTGAAATTTTGAAACAATACACTTTAGCTTGCCAACTATATGCATACCAAATTTCATCAAATTTGAAAAAGGATGGGTTAGTTTAGTACGAGCCTCAAAATCACGAAAAAGACATATTTTCAATTATTTCTTCAGAGTTCTAAACTTAGTCATTTTTCTGACAATTAAGCACATTTTTCCAAAACTCTTCTAAAACAACACTAAACTATATTATGACTCTATCTTAGATAAATAAGGGTTAAACAAAGCATAAACGAGGGCATAAACATATTAATATCGTCGCACATTGTGCTTCTATCAAGGAGATACTTGAAAAGTGTGTAGAGACTAACCTTGTACTTAATTGAGAGAAGTGTCACTTCATGGTGAATTAAGCTATAGTTCTTGGCCATATCATATCCGAGAAGGGCATTGAAGTTGGCAAAGAAAAGGTGGACTTGATACAAAGTTTTCCGAGCCCTAAGAGTGTACGAGATGTGCGAAGCTTCCTTGGACATGCCGGTTTCCATCGACGATTTATCAAAGACTTTTCCAAGGATACTAAGCCAATGAGCGAGCTACTACAAAAGGATGTCATTCGTATGGAGTGATGCATGCGAGCAAGCCTTTAATCGGCTCAAGGAAAGACTATGCTCGGCCCCTATACTTGCTTCACCTAATTGGGAGTTACCATTTGAGTTAATGTGTGATGCAAGTGACTATGCTATGGGTTGCCGTGCTCAGCCAACGTGTGGACAAGAAGCCTTGTGCCATTTATTATGTTTCGAGGACTCTCAATGATGCTCAACTCAACTACACCACAACGGAGAAAGAACTCTTGGCGGTAATTTTTGCTTTGGAAAAGTTTCGAACATATCTTTTAAATTCCAAAGTCATTGTTTATAGTGATCATGCCGCCTTGAGATACCTTAATACAAAGAAAGATGCCAAGCCACGACTTATTCGATGGATTCTCCTACTTCAAGAGTTCGATATTGAAAACAAAGACAAGAAGAGAGTAGAGAATGTCCAAGCCTATCACCTAAGTCATATTATCAAAGAGGAGGATCGGCTACCACTATTGGAGAGTTTTCCGGATGAGCAACTATTTCAGATCGATGCAACAAGTGAACCATGGTACGCTGACATCGCCAACTATCTTGCAACCCGTCACTTCCCTCAAGCTATGCCGAGCCACCTAAAGCAAAGAATCAAAAAGTAAGCCCGACACTTCTTGTGGGATGATCCATACCTATGGCGGCAATGTAGTGACCAAGTTATCCGACGATGTGTTCTGAAAGATAAACATCAATCCATCCTAAGCTTTTGTCATAATGAAGCTTCTGGTGGGTACTTTGGGCCAAGGAAAACGGCATTGAAGATTTTAAATTGGGGATTCTTTTGCCAACAATTTCAAGGATGCATACATGTTTTGTAGAGCATGCAATCGGTGCCAAAGAGTGGGGAACATAAGCAAGCACGATCAAATGCCTCTTACCCCTATTATTGTTGTTGAGATTTTTGATGGATGGGATATTGACTTCATGGGACCATTTCCTACAAGCAAAGGCTTTCTATACATCTTGCTTGCCATTGATTACGTATCAAAATGGATAGAAGCAAGGGCATGAGGATTAAAGTCGAGACAAAATCGACTATCAGGCAAGTGGATGAATATCTACAGTACACTTCTTCGTTGTTGGAGGAGGGTCATCGTAATCCTACCAATCACCGTAAGGTCCGAAGTATCCTTAAAGATCTAGGGCATTCCTACATTAAGATCCATGCATGCACATTTGACTGCGTTCTCTTCTGGGGTAAAGATGCAGAAGGGAATGACCTTGCTAGCCTTGACGCATGTCCGATATGTCATTCTGACCGATATAAGTTGACGGGAGCAGGCAATAGGAAACCAGTGAAAGTGCTTCGGTATTTTCCGTTGAGAGATAGGCTTGAGCAGTTGTACATGTCAGCAACCACCGCAAAACTATGAGATGGCACGGTGAGCGGGACTTGGGAGACGCAGATATCATGACACATATCTCTGACGGAGCGGCTTGGAAGCATATAAACAATGAGTTTCCTCATTTTGCGTTAGATGTCAGATACTTCAGGCTCGGCCTCTCAACCAACAGGTTCAACCCTTTCGGCACCATGAGTCTTTCATACAGTATATGGCCGGTGATTTTGGTACCTTACAACCTTCCTCCGTGGATGTGCATGAAGAAGGAATATAATATGTTGACGTTGTTGATTCCGGGGCCTGGTTACCCAGGGAAATGTCTCGATGTGTATATGAGACCACTGATTGAAGACCTTAAGGTATTGTGGGACGTTGGTCATCCCACTTTTGACAAGTACAAGGAAGAGACGTTCCAGATGCATGCCATGGTTATTGGTACCATCAGTGATTTTCCTGCTTATGGGATGTTGTCGAGCAGCGTTGTTAGGGGATACAAGGCTTGTCCAGAGTGCCTCAGCGATTATGGGAGCACCCCTCATTGCAACAAGATATGCAGAATGGGTCATCGTGTGTTCCTTCCGGGTCACCACTGGCGTTACGAGTCCGCCGTATTTGATGGAACCGAAGAACACGGTGGTCCTCCCAGAAGATGGACGGGAAGAGAAATTTTAGCAGTGCTTAATGAGTACAATTTTGGGCCCCTCAGCAATCATCTCGATATTGTAGCGGAAATACCTGAAAGACCTGAGGAGTACAAATTCTGGACACATAAGAGCATATTGTGGGAACTCCCGTACTGGTGTGAGTTGTTGATCCGTCACTTCCTAGACGTTATGCACATAGAAAAAAAATGTTTCTGAAAGTGTGGTGGGCACAACGCTGAACTTGGAGGGGAAGACGAAAGACGGTCCTAAGGCTCGCACTGATCTGCAAAACATGAATATCAGAAAACAACTATGGTTGAAATAAGGGAAGAGAAAAATGCCTCAAGCTCCTTACACCGTCAAGCCTGAGCATAAATCAGAAATTTTCCATTGGATAAGTCAGGCCAAGTATCCTTCAGGCTTTGCTGGAAATATAGTCAAGTGTGTGAACAGACAATTCAACAATCTTTACGGGTTGAAAAGTCATGACAATCATATCCTGCTACAACGTCTCTTCCCTGTTTTCATTCGACCGTTCCTTCCCAGTCACCTTGTGGAGCCGTTAGTAGCGTTGGCAAGATTTTTCCAGAAGGTATGCACACGAGAAGTGAGAAAATCTGACCCTCCGGGAAATGCAACAAGACATCGTTCATATCATGTGTAAATTTGAGATGATATTTCCTCCAAATTTTTTCGACATCATGTCTCACCTCATGATCCATCTTTCTCGGCAGTTGTTGCTTACCGGTCCTGTGCACTTCACTTAGATGTATCCGATGGAAAGGTACGTATTTTACACCTTATGTTAATTTCCTCATCAATATATGTGATTTAGTATTAATGTATTATCATAACACTTTAAAAACTTCATTTATAGGCAACTTGGACAATACGGTGATTTTGTCCAAAACAGATCCGCACCTGAAGGATGTATAGCTGAAGCATATATATTCGCACGAGTGCGTCACCTACATGAAGCTGTATTTAGGAGCGTTACAGGAAAGCATACCAGAAGATGTACCTTCACAGTTCAATTTTTCCATACTCTCCGACGATGTTGTACTCGGTGGAAAAATGCCAGTTTCCTACAAGTTGAAAGATTATGGGGTAGCCATTGCACATTGGTGGGTACTAATTAACTGTTTAGAAGTTCAGTTTTGGAAGAACATGCATCTAAACTGTGAACAAGTAGGAGGTGATCTCGATTACCATAACCGGATATTCGCAGAGTATTTCGGCCACTGGGTACGTAACTTTAACATTATTCTATACGTATTTATATATTATTGTGTATAATTATTCATATTTATAGTTGATTCTGATGGTTGCAGATGGACCTTATTAAAAATGATAATCACCTAAATTGGTCGCACGAACTCAGACTTCTAGCGATGAAGCTGGTCTATTCAAAAGTTTATGCGATGTGCAAGGTGAATGGTGTGTTATTTCGATGTGAAGAGAGAGACATCAGACTGAAAACACAAAATTCAGGGGTTATGGCACATGGTGGGGATGATGGAGTTGACTATTACGGTGTTCTCCATTCAGTTGTGGAACTGCATTATGGGGAAGACATGAAAGTGCACATTTTCAAGTGTAGATGGTTTGACACACGGCCGCAGAGCATGAAAACCGATCAATACGGCATAACTTCTGTGAACACTAGTACATCATGGTATGAGGATGACCCGTTCGTTTTAGCCACATGGGTGAAACAAGTGTTTTATCTTGATGATCTCGCCAAGGGTGACCCGTGGAAAGTAGTCAACACTATCCACCATCGCAACATTTACCGGGCGTCTACACTTGGAGTGGCTAAAGAAAACGAGGAAGGTGGCACTGCGTATCAAGAGCCCAACTCAAACGGTATTCCTGACTCCTCTTTTATTCGCCTAGACACGCCGGTACGAATTCGACGTGAAGAGCCACTGCTTGTTGATGTTGATCCAAAAGAAGAAACTAACGAGGACTCTAGTGGTGAGGAAAGACATAGATTACCCCTATCGAGCAATTTATAAACCGAAGAAGACTCATCCGATGATTCCGATTACAATCCGACGGATTAAGTAATTTAGATGATGTAATCCTTTCATTTGTAATCCACTAATTTCTAATGAACGGGCGTGGGTATGAGCCTCCCAGCTAGGCTGGGTTCCAAACCCCTTAAAAAAAATTTGTAATATGTTGACTGCTGGGTTTCTGTTTTCTTGATGTTCAATTTTGGTTATATATGAACAGGAAATAGGAATACGAGAGGTGTAAACATACTGATTTTTTTTACCTTTTTCATATAATAGCCGACGAAAAACACGTTATTTCGTCGGCTATACTCATAATAGCTGACGAAAAATGCATTATTTCGTCAGCCATAACTTTATTGAAAAATACATATTTTATTTTAGACAGAAAACGACAAAAGAATAGCGGACGAGTACGAGGTTGTCTCTCGTCGGCTATGATTTAAAACAAAAAAAAAACAAAAAATGACCAGATTCCATTTTCTATCACTAACAATGTGCGACGATATTAATATGCTTATGCCCTCATTTATACTTCGTTTAACCCTTATTTACCTAAGATAGAGTCATAATTTAGTTTAGTGTCAATTTGGTAGAGTTTTGGAGAAAGTGAGCTTAATTGTCAGAAAAACGACTAAGTATAGAAATCTGAGGAAAAAGTGAAAAATATGTTGTTTTTGTGATTTTGAGGCCTGTGTTTGATTGACTTATTTTTTTCCAAATTTGATGAAATTTGGCAGGCACATAACTGGCAAGCTGGAGTGTATTGTGTCAAAATTTCAGATCAATTGGAGTTCGGAAAGTCACCCAAACGATGGCTACAACTTGCCAGTTTGAACAAAGATCACCAGGGACTAACAGGACTTTCCTGGGACTGTGTCCTGACTTCCGGAATTTATGCCAGACTATCCACAAGGAACCAGGAGGCGAATCATATATCGATGGAAAGCCCTATGTGTCTTATTTTATATGTAATTGGAATTGCAGCAAAAGTTTTCCTGAGAAAAAAGTTATGCCGGTTTGAATGCACGAATGTCAAGTCTGCCAAAAGAAGAAAACCTAAACCGAGTTCTACATGGATTTGGCTTACGAATGTGGACTGAATTCCATCCTTTGTGCAAGATTTTTGGCTGAATTAATTCATGGAAAACCTAAAGAGATATTGCTCAATTATTCAGTCATTATCTTGGGAATTTTCGGCAGAAAATAGAGGAAGAAAATCGCAACAAATCCTGATCAAATTCGGCAGAATTCCTGTGCACGTCATTGTGCACGTCATCCAACTTCCACGGACTCTTCCGGATAGCTCACTTCGAATTAGAAGGCGAATCTTATATAGATGGAAAGCTACGGGAGTCTAGTTTCTAACCCAACTAGAATCACCTCAATATCTATTTTTTAGAGAAAGATATTTTATAATCTTCACTCAAAGGTCAAATCTGCCAGCAGGATAAGTTTGAGAAAAACTAGGTTTTGTGAACCCTAGTTGCAGCCACCCTTTTGCCTCTATATATTGGACGATTTTTACACAGAAAATATCATCTTCTCTTCCTCACTTTAAACTGCCAAACCTCTGTCGAAATTCAACCAGAAAATCCTATCAAAGAATTAAGCCGATTCCATCTCCACCATTCTTCCAAAAATCATTCCATTCACCATCACCAAATCCTCTTGCCGAATTCTTCATTGAAGGTTTTTTGAGTGTGATTTAATTTTTCTTTATGGCTTTTATTCTTTTGTATAAGTACAATATTTTGTCTATGAAATTTGTATGGATTCATGGTTGTAATTTCAGTTTTGTGAATTATTCTTTGGATTTCCGAATTTCTGTTATGTAATTTGGTTTTCTCTTGGTTTAATTCTCGATCTATGTATGTGACAAATTGAATTTAGGTTTTCAGGGCATAGGTAATTACATTAATTCTTGGTTTAATTTAGTTTATTTTCTGAATTTGTATGCATAAAAATCATATGCATGAGGGTAGCCTTGGCCATGGCTAATCCTTGTGTGCTGGTTTCACATGCCGATTAAATATAAGTTGAATCATACGCGAAGTTGATTTAATTTGTGTTTGTCTAAGGGCTAGAATAATTCTAAAAATATACATGTCGATGTGAGATGAGGTGACGCCATACTTGCTAACATGTTTCCAATTCGACTTATTGTGCTTATGTGCTCTTTGTGTTTAATTTCTACGCGAAGTGTCTTTAAACCAATTAGTACCATATTTAGTACCATGTTTAGGATTATACGCGAAGTTAATTCTAAATACTTGTAAAGTTCTGAATGATTAGATAAACCGCGAAGGCTCTAATTAAATTGGAACTAAATTGAATATAGAATCGGTTTGAACTTGCTGCCTCTATTTCTTTATTTATTTTTGTTACATGTTTAGAGACTTTTGTGTATGTGTTATTTGTGGAAGATGTTGATCAATTGTATATATTAATTTAGTTTTTATTTTCTTTATTTACGTAAAAAATCAGTAGGTTATTTAGTTAAACACTCCAAACCCCTCTTTAATCTGCAATACTTTATGTGATTGAAAGCCCTTAATTTCCCCGGATAGAACGATCCCTACTTGTCCTAACTACAATTGATACAAGAAGGGTATTATGTGTATGAAGTTGTTTTGTAGGTACTTTGTGCTTCGATAATAGCTCCATCAATAAACCATTGCTTCATCCTTCAAACAGAAAAAAGTCGTGAAATAAGATATGACCAAAATGATCAAATACGTTTACGGTTGAAAAATGACAAGATTCCGATAAAATCTGAGTGTCGAAAGATGCGATCAAAGGTTTTATTCCTTCGTTTCCCTAATGGTAGCGTTACATTCGGTAAATATTTTGAGGAAAATTTTTATACGATTAGTTGCATCTCATCGATTTGAAACTATTATCTGTTGAAGGTCAGGCCAAAAAACGTCATTTAGACAGTCCAATTACCATTTCTAAGCGTTTAGAGGTTTGACTTACCCGGTTGACCGTTCCGATCGAACCTTTAACGTTGTCAGCTGAAGTTGGATTTTTTTCCATACATGTATTTAATCTTAACGGTGATATCTGACGGTTGGAATAGATTTTCTAAACTTTTAGATTCAAAATCAGAACATATGCACTAATGTTCCTTAACTTGTTTACTAAGTGTTTATGTGAATGTATAGTTTCAAATAGTTACTATACGTAGACTCTTCAAATGCAAAAATGTTGTGAAATAAGATATGACCGAAATAATGAAATACGTCTACGGTTGAAAAATGACAAGGTTCTGATAAAATCTGTGTGCCGAATGTTGCAGTTAACTGTTGATCTTCCAAAGTACATAGCCGACGACATATTTTAAATCGTCGGCTATTCTCTCTGCGATCCGCGCCTTTTTATTGTCCTCCTTTGGATGGCTCAGATCCGACGGCTGTTGATCTTCCAAAGTATAGCCGACGACATTCAAAGAATAGCCGACGACATTCAAAGAATAGCAGACGAAATCTTGTAAATCGTCGGCTATTCTCTCTGCGATCTGCGCCTTTTTATTGTCCGCCGTTGGATGGCTCAGATCCGACAGTTGTTGATCTTCCAAAGTATAGCCGACGACATTCAAAGAATAGTCGACGAAATCTTTTAAATCGTCGGCTATTCTCTCTGCTATAAAAGCTGAAAGTCGCAGTCAGCCCGACTTTTCTCTCTTCCTCCTCCTTCCCCTCCTCCTGCGCCGTCTGCTCCTTCCCCTCCTCCTCCTCCTCCTCCTCCTTCCCCTCCTCCTTCTCCTCCAATCTTAACGGTAATTTTTTTTTTTTTTTGTAATTTATTTTAATTGTATAATTTAGGTATATAATTTAGATATTTAAGTGTGTGTTAAATTGTTATATATATTGGTTATATATATAAATTGTTAGATTAATTATATATATAAATTTGTAGATTAATTATATAAATTGTTATATATTTGTTAATATATACACAAATATATATATATATATATATATATGTTAATGTATATTTTAATTATTATATATAAATTGTTAAATTAATTATATATATAAATTGGTAGCCTAATTATATAAATGGTTATATTTATGTTAATATATAAATGGTTATTTGTATGTATATATATGTTAATGATGAAATATAGTTATATTTGTATATAAATGGTTTTATTTATGTTAATGGTTAGTATTATTTAAAATTAGTTAAATTATAAATATTAATTTGTTAGTATGTTTTAAAATAAGTTAGTATTATTGGTTATTATATTAATTAGGATTTGTTATTTAATGTAATATAATTTAATATTAATTAATGTATTAATTTATTTGTTTCCAGATGGCCGATGCATTTAGACAGCTATTCGGAGGCCGTCGTTCCAGATCTAGGGGTTCTGGAAGTTCTGGCGGATCCGGAGACTCCGAGAGGACCCCTAGCCAGCCTGAGAGGACCACCAGCCAGCCTCAGAGGATCGATTCATCCCAGCCGCGGAGGAGTGTGAGCAACCGGCACCAGACCCTTTTATCGGCGGGGCGGCCGTCGAGCATTTCATGTCCCCCTCTCCGGCCAGATCCTCCGAGATGTAGTACGCAGCTATTTCAGGACGACATAGCTCCAGGCGTTCATCAGGTCCGTATGCCTGAGGTTCATCGGGAGCCGATGACGAGTCCTACGCCGTCTGCTGCTGACTCTACTGAGGGGCCTACTCTCCCTAATCAGCTATACCTGCCATACAACATTCCTGCCATACCCGAAGTCGACGAGCGTGGTGTGCCCATATGGCCTGCTAGGCTTCAGTACGTGAGTGTTGCGGAGGCATACCATTATGAGCCATTTGAGAGACCTGAGCTCCTGATTTCGGCGAGATTAAAAGGAAAGTCGACAGACGGGTCATCGAGTTCAGGTAACATTTGATTTTATTAATTAATTGTTTTATTAAAATTAACGCACTAATATTTAATTTTATTAACCAACCATCGTTTATGTGATAGGGACCGCCGCTAGCAGTTCAAGCAGGAATACGAGAGGTGTCATATGTTTTGATACGCTCAGGAAAAGTGTTGAGACCAGCGGGATGATCCAGATCAACGAACCCCCTAATCAGGATGTTCAGGGGAAAAAACGCCGCGATTACGCGGGTTGCTTGGGAGCACTAATTAGGGATAAAGTCCCTATGTTGTGGACACGGTGGGCTGATGTGCCGGAAGAGATCAAGAGGGAGGTCAACAACGCGGCATCGGTGAGTAATTTAAAAAACTTAATTTCTTTATCGTAATATTTAATAATTTTCGGTATTGTTTTAATTTTAAAACTAATAAAATATTATCTTTCAGGCATACTTCGATATTACCGAACACAAGCAGGTTTGGGCGTACGCGATGCAGAACTCGAGGTACGTTGGGAATTCCTCATCTTATAATTTGAAATATTTTATGATATTAATAATATTTCTAATGCACTTTTGTTTTTTCCGTAGGTTCAAAGAATGGAAGAACGAGCTCCGTACCCACTTTACCGAATACGACAAATATGGTCGTATGGGTACTCCAAGAGAGTTCGTGTTCAGAGAGTACGAGTGGCGTTGGTTGAAGACACTACCAGAAAAAAGGGTTTTCCCGACGGAAAAAAAAAAACGGCCGACGAATTAAAAT
Organism: Potentilla sterilis; assembly: GCA_963682095.1. Taxonomy (NCBI): domain Eukaryota; kingdom Viridiplantae; phylum Streptophyta; class Magnoliopsida; order Rosales; family Rosaceae; genus Potentilla; species Potentilla sterilis. The sequence goes on along the minus strand of OY821762.1, from coordinate 24,395,684 downwards.
TTTCGTCGGTAATTCTAAGGAATAGCCGACGATTTTATTTTTCGTCGGTAAAAAAAAAAAAATCGTCGACCATAGTTTAACCATAGCTGATGAAACCTTTTTTCGTTGGTATTTTCAAAAAATCGTCGGCTATATTCATATTTCAGCTGACGATTTGTATTTTCGTCGGCCTTTCTCCGAAACATTAGCCGACGAAAATTTTTGGAAGTATGGCCGACGAAGTTGACATTTTCGTCAGCTACAAGTCTATATATTTTCAGATCTGGGCAGCAGCTGCTGATTTCAAAAAAACGGGAAAAATCTGTGGGTATTGTTGAAATCCGTCCTCTCTTAGATTGTGGAGCTATATATAGGTACGTACATGTGTATATATGTTGATTTTGAGTTTTAGTTGAGTTGATTTTGAATTTTAGTGATTTTGATTTAGTAAGTGATTTTTTGTTTTGTTGTTGTTTTTGTGTTAGAATGTATGTATATATGTTGATTTTGAGTTTTAGTTGAGTTGATTTTAAGTTTTAGTGATTTTTTGTTTAATTTGTTGTTGTTTTAGTGTTAGAATATAAATGTATGTATATATGTTGATTTTGAGTTTTAGTTGAGTTGATTTTGAGTTTTAGTTTAATTATGTGTTTTAATTTGATGTTATTTTAATTAGTGTTAAAATATATATATATATATATATATATATATGTTAATTAATAGTTGTTGATATATAGTGTAATTAATTAACTTAAATAATGGTTGTTAATTAATGGTATATATATATGAGTTGATGTTGATAATAATATATATTGTAATGTAATTAATTATTAAGGATATATATATATATATATATATATGTATGTGTTAATTAATTTCTTATTAATTAAAGTTATATATATATATTATTATCAGGCTATATATGGATCTGGATAAGAGTTGGATTTCGCTTCCAAGGCATGACCGACGATACGTACACTACAGGAGTTGTGAATTTTTTGCAGTTCGTCGAGGAAAATGCAAACGGGAATGATTACCATTATTGCCCGTGCAAGAAATATAAGTGTCGCAGTGATATGTGTCGATTTCCGATTAGGACAGTATGGGAGCACCTAAAGAGTAATGGGTTTTGGCCGAAGTACAAACGTTGGATATATCACGGTGAGCCATCATTAGATGGATCGCATGATCATTGGCAGTTTTTTGAGGCAGGCAGTAGTAGTACATCCAACGATCCAACAATGGCATTCGTCAACGACGTGTTTCCTTTTGAAAGCGGTGTACATGGGGAACAATATATGCATGACCCGGTGCAGCCCTTCCCACAAGTTATCAACACTGCTGCCTTTGACAAGTACAACAAACTGATTGCATTGCAACAAACCCCTGTGTCTTCAAGTTCTGAGAAGACAGTTCTTCAAAGTGTGATGGAGGTAATGAGGATTAAAGTCGAAACAAAATCGACTATCAGGCAAGTGGATGAATATCTACAGTACACTTCTTCGTTGTTGGAGGAGGGTCATCGTAATCCTACCAATCACCGTAAGGTCCGAAGTATCCTCAAAGATCTAGGGTTTTCCTACATTAAGATCCATGCATGCGCATTTGACTGCGTTCTCTTCTGGGGTAAAGATGCAGAAGGGAATAGGAAACCTGTGAAAGTGCTTCGGTATTTTCCTTGCTAGCCTTGACGCATGGCCGATATGTCAGTCTGACCGATATAAGTTGACGGGAGCAGGCAATAGGAAACCTGTGAAAGTGCTTCGGTATTTTCCGTTGAGAGATAGGCTTGAGCGGTTGTACATGTCAGAAACCACCGCAAAAGCTATGAGATGGCACGGTGAGTGGGACGCGGGAGACGCAGATATCATGACACATCTCTGACGGAGCGGCTTGGAAGCATATAAACAACGAGTTTGCTCATTCTGCGTCAGATGTCAGAAACGTCAGGCTCGGGCTCTCAACCGACGGGTTCAACCCTTTCGGCACCATGAGTCTTTCATACAGTATATGGCCGGTGGTTTTGGTATCTTACAACCTTCCTCCGTGGATGTGCATGAAGAAGGAATATAATATGTTGACATTGTTGATTCTGGGGCCTGGTTACCCAGAAAAATGTCTCGATGTGTATATGAGACCATTGATTGAAGCGCTTAAGGTATTGTGGGACGTTGGTCATCCCACTTTTGACAAGTACAAGGAGGAGACGTTCCAGATGCATGCCATGGTTATTGGTACCATCAGTGATTTTTCTGCTTATGGGATGTTGTCGGACAGCGCTGTTAGGGGATACAAGGCTTGTCCAGAGTGCCTCAGCGATTATGGGAGCACCCGTCATTGCAACAAGATATGCAGAATGGGTCATCGTGTGTTCCTTCCGGCGGATCACCACTGGCGTTACGAGTCCGCCGCATTTGATGGAACCGAAGAACACAGTGGTCCCCCCAGAAGATGGACGGGAAGAGAAATTTTAGCAGTGCTTAATGAGTACGATTTTGGGCCACTCAGCAATCATCCCGATATTGTAGCGGAAATACCTGAAAGGCCTGAGGAGTACAAATTCTGGACACATAAGAGCATATTGTGGGAACTCTCGTACTGGTGTGAGTTGCTAATCCGTCACTTCCTACACGTTATGCACATAGAAAAAAATGTTTCTGAAAGTGTGGTGGGCACAACGCTGAACTTGGAGGGGAAGACGATAGACGGTCCTAAAGCTCGCACTAATCTGCAAAACATGAATATCAGAAAACAACTATGGTTGAAACAAGGAAAGAGAAAAATGCCTCAAGCTCCTTACACCGTCAAGCTTGAGCATAAGTCAGAAATTTTCCATTGGATAAGTCGGGCCAAGTATCCTTCAGGCTTTACTGGAAATATAGCCAAGTGTGTGAACAGATAATTCAACAATCTTTACGGGTTGAAAAGTCATGACAATCATATCTTACTACAGCGTCTCTTCCCTGTTTTCATTCGACAGTTCCTTCCCCGTCACGTTGTGGAGCCGTTAGTAGCGTTGGCAAGATTTTTCCAGAAGGTATGCACACGGGAAGTGAGAAAATCTGACCTCCGGGAAATGCAACAAGACATCGTTCATATCATGTGTAAATTTGAGATGATATTTCCTCCAAATTTTTTCGACATCATGCCTCACCTCATGATCCATCTTCCTCGGCAGTTGTTGCTTACCTGTCCTGTGCACTTCACTTGGATGTATCCGATGGAAAGGTACGTATTTTACACCTTATGTTAATTTCCTCATCAATAGATGTGATTTAGTATTAATGTATTATCATAACACTTTAAAAACTTCATTTATAGGCGACTTGGACAATACGGTGATTTTGTCCAAAACAGATCCGCACCTGAAGGATGTATAGCTGAAGCATATATTGCGCACGAGTGCGTCACCTACATGAAGCTGTATTTAGGAGCGTTACAGGAAGGCATACCGGAAGATGTACCGTCACAGTTCAATCTTTCCATACTCTCCGACGATGTTGTACTCGGTGGAAACATGCCAGTTTCCTACAAGTTGAAAGATTATGAGGTAGCCATTGCACTTTGGTGGGTACTAATTAACTGTTCAGAAGTTCAGTTTTGGAAGAACATGCATCTAAACTGTGACCAAGTAGGAGGTGATCTCGATTAGCACAACCGGACATTCGCAGAGTATTTCGGCCGCTGGGTACGTAACTTTAACACTATTCTATACGTATTTATATATTATTGTGTATAATTATTCATATTTATAGTTGATTCTGATGGTTGCAGATGGACCTTATTAAAAATGATAATCACCCAAATTGGTCGCACGAACTCAGACTTCTGGCGATGAAGCCGGTCTATTCAAAAGTTTATGCGACGTGCAAGGTGAATGGTGTGTTATTTCGATGTGAAGAGAGAGACCTCAGACTGAAAACACAAAATTCAGGGGTTATGGCACATGGTGGGGATGATGGAGTTGACTATTACGGTGTTCTCCATTCAGTTGTGGAACTGCATTATGGGGAAGGCATGAAAGTGCACCTTTTCAAGTGTAGATGGTTTGACACACGACCGCAGTGCACCTTTTTATTTTTTTCATAGAATAGCCGACGAAAAATGCATTATTTCGTCGGCTATACTGATAATAGCCGACGAAAAATTCGTTATTTCGTCGGCCATAACTATATTGAAAAATACATATTTTATTTTAGACAGAAAATGACAAAAGAATAGCCGACGAGTACTAGGTTTGATTTCGTTGACTATGATAAAAAATAAAAAAAAATTGGTGGTTCCATTTTCTATCACTATCGACAAACCATTGCTTCATCCTTCAAATGCAAATATGTCGTCAAATAAGATATGACCGAAATAGTGAAATACGTCTACGGTTGAAAAATGACAAGATTCTGACAAAATATGTGTGCCGAATGTTGCGGTTAGCTGTGTTTTACTTCCGTTTTTCTATGGGTAGCCTGACGTTTGGTAAATATTTTGAGAAAAATTTTTATACGATTAGTTGCGTCTCATCGATTTGAAACTATTATCTGTTGAAGGTCAGGCAAAAAACGGTCATTTAGACAGGCCAATTACCATTTCTAAGCGTTTAAAGGGTTGACTCACCCGGTTGACAGTCCCGATCGAGCCTTTAATGTTGTCAGATGTAGTTGGATTTTTTTTCATACATGTATTTAATCGTAACGGTGATATCTGACGATTGGAATAGATTTTCCAAACTTTTACATTCAAAATCGGAACATATGCACTAATGTTCCTTAACTTGTTTACTAAGTGTTTAAGTGAATCTATAGTTTCAAATAGTTACTATACGTACACTCTTCAAATGCAAATATGTCGTCAAATAAGATATGACCGAAATAATGAAATACGTCTACGGATGAAAAATGACAAGATTCCGACAAAATCTGTGTGCCGAATGTTGCGGTTAACTGTGTTTTACTTCCGTTTTCCTATGGGTAGCCTGACGTTCGGTAAATATTTTGAGGAAAATTTTTATACGATTAGTTGCGTCTCATCGATTTGAAACTATTATCTGTTGAAGGTCAGGCCAAAAACCTCGTCTAACTAGACTAATTTCCGTTTTAATGCGTTTAGAGGTTTGACTTAGTGGTTTGACCAACAGTTTAGCCGACGAAAATTATATGTCGTCGGCTAAACTCTTGCGATCCGCTTATTGTCCGCCGTTGGATGGCTCAGATCCAACGGCTGCTGATTTTCCAAAGTATAGCCGACGAAATATTTAAATTTGTCGGCTAAACTCTTGCGATCCGCGCCTTTTCATTGTCCGCCGTTGGATGGCTCAGATCAGACGGCTGCTGATCTCCTAAACTATAGCCGACGACATTCAAAGAATAGCCGACGACATTCAAAGTATAGCCGACGATGTTACAGTTTTCGTCGACTATAGTTAAGAATAGCCGACGAAATCTTTTTTAATCGTCGGCTATTCTTTCGGGTATAAATCAGAAACTGTCGAACCCTAGCCGACTATTTCTTCTCTTCCTCCTCCTCCTCCTGCCGCTGCTCCAATCTGCCGCTTCCGATTGCGTTTCCGCCGCGCTGCTCCGCCTCCTCCAAGCAATTCTGGTCGGCCTCCTCCTCCTCCGATCCTCCTCCGATTCTCCTCCTTCAAGCAATTCCGGTCGGCCTCCTCCTCCTCCTCCGCCTTCCCCTCCTCGTCCGACCTCCTTCCCCTCCTCCTCCGGCCTCCTCCTCCGATCCGGTTAAATTTTATTTTTTTCAATTTACTTTAATTTTATAAATTGTTATATATTTAATTTTAATTATATAAATTTTTATATATTTGTTAATAAATTTAATTTTAACAAATTGTTATATATTTGTTATATATTTAATTTTTATTATATAAATTGTTATATATTTGTTAATAAATTTAATTGTTATATATTTGTTATAATTTAGGTATAGAAATTGTTATTTATTTAATTTTAATTATATAAATTGTTATATAATAAATTGTTATATATTTGTTATATATTTAATTTTAATTATATAAATTGTTATATATTTTTGTTAATATATAAATGGTTATTTGTATTTATATATATGTTAATAATGAAATATAGTTATATTTGTATATAAATAGTTATATTTAGGTTAATGATTAGTATTATTTGAAATTAGTACAAATTTAAATATTAATTTGTTAGTATGTTTTGAAATATGTTAGTATTATTGGTTATTATATTAATTAGAATTTGTTATTTAATGTAATATAATTTAATATTAATTAATGTATTAATGCCTCAAGTTACAGATGGTCGTTACATTCAGACAGTTCTTCGGAGGCCGTCGTTCCAGATCTAGGGGTTCTGGAAGTTCCGCCGGTTCCGCAGAGTCCGACAGGACCCTTAGCCAGCCTGAGAGGACCACCACCCAGCCGCGGAGGATTGTGGATTCATCCCAGTCGCGGAGGCCAGTGGATTCATCCCAGCCACGGAGGAGTGTGAGTTCTTGGCACCAGACCCTTGTCCAGGCAGGGCGGCCGTCGAGCAGTTCACGTCCCCCTGTCGAGCCAGATGCTCCGAGGTTCAGTAGGCAGCTATTTCAGGACGAGATAGCTGCAGACGTTCCTCAGGTCCGTATGCCTGAGGTTCATCGAGAGCCGATGACGAGTCCGACGACGTCTGCTGCTGACTCGACTGAGGGGCCTACTCTCCCAAATCAGCTCTACCTCCCGTACAACATTCCTGCGATACTCGAGGTCGACTTTCGAGGTGTGCCCATATGGCCTGATATGCCTCAGTACGTGAGTGCTGCGGAGGCATATCAGTAGCAGCCATTTGAGAACCCTGACCTCCTGATTTCGGCGAGGAGAAAAGGAAAGTCGACAGACGAGTCATCCAGTTCAGGTAACATTTGATTTTATTAATTAAATGTTTTATTAAAATTAACGCACTAATATTTAATTTTATTAACCAATCGTCGTTTATGTGATAGGGACAGCCGCTAGCAGTTCAACGAGGAATACGAGAGGTGTCATATGTTTTGACACGCTCAGGAGAACTGTTGAGAGCAGCGGGAGGATCCGGATCAACGAACCTCCTAATCAGGAGGTTCAGGGGAAAAAACGTCGCGACTACACTGGTTGCGTGGGGGCACTGATTAGGGATAGAATCCCTATGTTGTGGACGCGGTAGGCTGATGTGCCCAAAGAGATCAAGAGGGAGGTGAACAACACTGCGTCGGTGAGTAATTTAAAAAATTTAATTTATTTTACTTAATATTTAATAATTTTCGGTATTGTTATAATTGTAAAACTAATAAAATATTATCTTTCAGACATACTTCGAGATTGCAGAACATAAGCAGCATTGGGCGGACGCGATGCAGTCGTTGAGGTACGTTGGGAATTCCTTATCTTATAATTCGAAATATTTTATGATATTAATAATATTTCTAATGCACTTTTGTTTTTTCCGTAGGTTCAAAGAGTGGAAGAACGAGCTCCGTTCCCACTTTAACCAATACGACAACCGTGGTCGTATGGGTACTCCCAGAGAGTTCATGTTCAGGGAGTACGAGTGGCGTTGGTTGAAGACAGTAGACTTCAACAACCCACTTATGCAGGTAAATACTAAACTTAACTATAAATGTTTATTTTGTTAAAATTTTCATTATTAGTTTAATTATTTTATAATTATTACACTAATATTTTTTTATGCATTTTTCTAATATTTTATTATTTGTTTGAAGGAACGGTCTCGGGTAAACTCTGCGAACCGCCGCCATAACACAACCCCTCATCATGGTGGTTCTAGGCCGTTTGCACAATATCAGGAGGAGGCGCTTAGAGATCATCTTGATAGTAACCCGTACGTGGAGATGTTCAAGATCGCTTATCCACAAGCGACAGAACAGCTCGTAAGTCGTTGATTACGATTTTAAAATTTTAATTATTAATTTTACTTAATTATATATTTGTTAGAATTCTAATTATTTTTTTTTCCCCGTTTAATTAGCAGAGGGTGAACCGGGCCGAAGAAGAGGTGTTCCAGCAAGTAGTTCGGGACACACAACCGAACATCTCAGAGGCAGATCAGAAAGAAGCCATGCGCCAGGTCGACCGATCGAATGTCCAAACGGCAGCGAGGATGTTCGATGCAGCCTTCCCACACCGGTCAAACCAATACTACTGTCGGGGTTTGGGAAGTTCTAGAATAGGGCTCCTGAAAACCACTAAGGGAGGTCAAAAGAAGGGAGGCGGGAACAGCCAACAGATGAGGGGCGAAGTGCAGAGATTGACCGCAAGATTGGAGGCCGAGTCCCAGAGATCACAGGAGCTACACCGCAGAACACAGCAGTATCATTTGGATCTGGTCAGTTGGCATGCTGAATGCGACAGAGTTCGGCAACACAACTACGCCGCCCAACAAAACTGGTGGTGTGATATGTTCGCGGCACAACAACACGCCCTTGAACCCCCGCCCCCGTTTCAGCCGTTAGTTGAACCTCCAATGTCTCAACCTCCCGATGATAACGAGCAGGATGCTGGGGATGACGTGGTGGACTTTAGTGCTTTAGGTGATGATTAGGGTTATATTTTATGTATATTGGAACAAATTAAATAATAAATCATTTAGACGTGTTTCTTGTTGGTGCAAATGCATGGATTGTCTTTCTGATTTGCAGGTTGCTTGGAATGGTAATTTAGAAATTAATTTAATTTTTTTCCCCCAAATGTAAGAATAGCCGACGATATTGGCATTATTTCGTCGGCTATAAGTTCTATAGTCGACGATTTTTACCAAATTTCGTCGGCTATAATCGTTATAGCCGACGAAAATGACATTATTTCGTCGGCTATAACTAATTAATGCCTATTAAAATATTAATATATTCGGACGAAATAACCGACGAAATAGACGAAATTCGTCGGCTATAGTTTACGATATCGTCGGCCACGCTCGAGCATAGCCGACGAATTTCGTCGGATATTTTGCCTAGGTTTGGTCGACAAAATTAATTTTCGTCAGCACTGTCGTCGGCCATACCCAAGAATAGCCGACGATTTCGTTATTTTCGTCGGCTATTGGTATTACCGACGCCGTTTTCCTGACGACGTATAGCCGACGAAAATTTCGTCGGCAGAATGAATAGCCGACCAAAATTCGGCATAGTCGACGAAATTTTTTTCGTCGGCTATGCCCTCGGATCTGGTAGTGAGACAGTAGACTTCAACAACCCAGTTATGCAGGTAAATACTAAACTTAACTATAAATGTTTATTTTGTTAATATTTTAATTATTAGTTTAATTATTTTATAATTATTACACTAATATTTTTTGATGCATTTTTCTAATATTTTATTATTTGTTTGAAGGAACGGTCTCGGATAAACTCTGCGAACCGCCGCCGTAACACAACCCCCCATCATGGTGGTTCTAGGCCATTTTCACAATATCAGGAGGAGGTGCTTAGAGATCATCCTTTAAGCAACCCGTACGTAGAGACGTTCAAGAAGGCTTATCCATTAGCGACAGAAGAGCTTGTAAGTCGTTGATTACGATTTTAAAATTTTAATTATTAATTTTACTTAATTATATATTTGTTAGAATATTAATTAATTTTTTTTTCCGTTCAATTAGGAGAGGGTGAACCGGGCCGAAGAAGAAGTGTTGCAGGAAGTAGTTCGGGAGACACAACCGAACATTTCAGAGGCAGATCTGCAAGAAGCCCTGAGCCAGGTCGACTGATCGAATGTCCAAACTGCAGCGAGGATATTCGACGCAGCCTTCCCAAAACGATCAAACGACTACTGCTGCCGGGGTTTGGGAAGTTCTGGAATAGGGGTCCTGAAGACCACTAAGGGAGCTCAAAAGAGAGGAGGCGGGGACACCCAACAAATGAAGGGGGAAATGCAGAGATTGGCAGAAGAAAATGCATGATTGGCGGCCCAGTTCCAGAGAACACAGCAGTATCATATGGAAATGGAGCGTTGGCATGCTGAATGCGAGAGAATTCGGCGACAGAACTACGCCGGCCAACAAAACTGGTGGTATGCTATGTTCGCGGCACAACAACAAGGCCTTGAACCCCCGCCCCCGTTTGAGCCGTTAGATGAACCTCGAATGCCGAGAGCTCCCGAGTTCATTCAGCAGGATGACGAGCATGATGGACAGCAGGATGGTGGTCAGGATTAGGGTTTAGGGTTTAGGGATGGAACAAATTAAATAATTAATGAAAAACGTGTTTCTTGTTGGATTGCCATTGTAATTTGCAGGTTGGTTGGAATGATAATTTAGAAATTAATTTAAATTTTTTTTCCCAAAATGTAAGAACAGCCGACGATATTGACATTATTTCGTCGGCTATCACTACTATAGCCGACGATTTTACCAAATTTCGTCGGCTATAACTATTATAACCGACGAAAATGACAGTATTTCGTCGGTTTTCGTCGGTGGTCTATGTTAAATAGTGACGGTTTCGTCGGCTATAACTAATTAATATATATTAAAATATTAATGTATTCCGACGAAATTGACATTTTCGTCGGCTATATTTCAGAACAAATAACCGACGAAACAGAAGAGATTGTCGGCTATATTTTACGATATCGTCTGCCATATGTGAAAATATCCGACGAAATTTCGTCGGGCATTATGCCAAGGTTTGGTCGACGAAATGTATTTTCGTCGGTGATAATGGCCGACGATTTCGTTATTTCGTCGGGCATATGTGAAAATGGCCGACGATTTCGTTATTGTCGTCGGCTTTGGGTATTACCGACGCCGTTTTATCGACGAATAATAGCCGACGAAATTTTCGTCGGTAGAAGGAATACCCGACGAAAATTTTGAATAGTAGACGAAATTTTTTTCGTCGGCTATTCTGTCCGATCTGGTAGTGGCGGTGGCTTTGATATGTTGTGCTCACCTAGGGTATTACCTTAGCTAAAACTTGCATGTTAAATAAGATGATTGAGAACTTTACTTGTTTGCATGTTTTCGATTTCAGACTTTTGTACTTAAATGTTAACTCTTAACCGGATTAGCATAAATTTTAGGATTTAGAACGAGAGTTGGTCCTAAAAATATTAGAAGTCTTACAACTAGGTACATAGCGAGAGCTCTAGTTGTGATCGAAACTTATTTGAGTCTTAAACGTGCTAAATACTTGTTCTTTACCTTCTTGCATGCGAGTCTATTTGTTAAAGAGTCTTTTGTGTGAATTGGTTGGTGTGAAAGATGATGATCACTTGTATATGGTCGAATTAGGATTTATTTTCGTGTCAAGTAGTTTTAGGGTAGCTTTGCTGCCGAACCTCAATTCCCCATTAAAGTGACGTTTTCAATATGTAAATATGTGAATATTTGTTCTAATATTCTCATGTTTCAGGTACCTTTAATCCCCGGTTTAGAACGATCCCTACTTATTCTATACTACTAACGATTGTAGGGTTTATCATCTCCCCACAGTTCCTCAAGTGCACAAATATCTATATACCTAGTATGCACTCGAAGAACAGTATTGGGAGACCCCGTCGAAATATATACCCACGACCGCAAACGAATACACAAGATCTATACAAACTGGGAAACAAAGTCCTCTACTCCCAAACTATCACAAAATGGGACAATTCAAGAATCATATACTAATTCTCAAACGGGATTTCTAAAGATATAAATGCATGTACGTCAGTGAATAAAAGAATTAATCATTGTTACATTCACCGCTAATTATAAATCATATAATAATGATTTTCTTAAAATAATAACAATTATTAATTTAATTAATTAAGACATTTATATCACAAATAATTAATATATATATAATTCAACAATTTCACAAAAACTAACAATTAATTAATTAAGTATTTATGTATATATACATGGATCAACAAAAGGATTAATATATATACTATACTATCACCTCATCACAATATGATTTTGTATATAACCACACAAAAAGTGGATATATATATCAATGGAAAAAATGGAAATGGAAATATTTGTTGAAAAAGATGAAGAGATCATACCAAGTTAAAATTTGATGGGTAGTAGTGGAGAAGGCTTAGGAAGACCCGCTTTGAAGGTTTTCATATCCAAAAATGAAAATCGGTGGACTAAGGTAATCGACGACTAAGGAAACTTTAACGACGACAAAATTTACTTAGACGACGAAACAAGCTATTTTCCTCGCCTAAGAAAATAACTAAGACGTCGAACATTGAATTTTCCTCGCCTAAGAAAGCACTAAGACGACGAAACATTTATTTCGTCATCTAATAAAATACACAGACGACGATTAAAGTAATCATCGGCAAATTAATTTTCTTAGACGACAAAATTACTGTTTCGTCGTCTTAGTGCTTTCTTAGGCGAGGAAAAATCATTGTTTGTCGTCTTAGTTATTTTCTTAGGCAAGGAAAGTTAGCTTCGTCGTCTAAGAAATTACCTATGCCGACGACAGAATGTTTCATCGTCACATTCTTCTCTTAGACGATGAAAACTATCTTTCGTCTTCTAAGAGAAGACTTAGACGACGAAACATTCTTCTTAGACGACGACTCATTTTTTCGTCGTCTAACAGTTCTTAGGCGACGAAATATTTTAAGTTTCGTGTGTTTTTCTTGTAGTGGATGATGGCTGCCAAACAACGAACTGCTCAAACATATGCACTTCTAATAGCCGTGTATATTACATACACCCAAATGTTAACATAGCATAGAAGCTTAAACCCAAGGGTATGAATTAAATGCCAATTTGACTGGCATTTAGTTTAATCACAGTATTAGTAAAATAAGTACTAAAAACAAGTTCAAAAAACCAATAACAACCTTCATAAGTATTGTTTAGTGCCAGAACTTGATCCAAAAATAATCCACAAGAATCAGTAACAAACTCTAAAAATATGAAAACCTATCTAACTAACGATTCCATTTTCCCCCACAATTTGTACCCTAGAATCTTATCCCCGCTCTGATACTATTGTAAGAACCCGTCCTAGAAATTCCCTTAGAAAATCCGAAAACAGGTCCAAAATTAAAATCTGATAACCAACTAAAAGTCCATTTGCTCCCAAGCTGCAACCACCCACCCACTGGGAACTAAGACCGATTAATTTTTTTATTGCTTAATTTGACGTAAAACCTTCTTTTAACCAGCTTTTACCTTTTTACGGAAAGTCAACAGTAAAATTTATAAAGTCATAAATTATTATTTACTATTCACTTTACTGTTTATCCTTTTACTATTACCGTTTACTATTTACTAATAAACTTTTTAACTTTTTAACTTTTCATTTTTACCCTCCGCCGCCGCCACAGTAGCAGCACCGCTGCCGCCGTCGCGATAGCTCTACCGTGACGCCCACAACGCCGCCACAGGCCCAAAATCAACGAACCTACTTCCCCTCAACCTCAGGACATCACCACCACCACTTCTGCCATCGAAGGATCGCGCCACCATCTCCCGCTCAGCAGCCGAATAGCCCCGCTTTCAATCTCCCCCAAAATTTCACAATCTGAACCTCAAACTACACCTAATCTACTTCAAACAACCTCCTGAACTCAAATACAACCTCTAAATTCATCAATTCCATCGATTTAATCCCCACAAACAACAAACTCAAAACTCTAGAAATTTCAACTCTAAAATTCTCCTTATGCGGATCGAATTGGTTCAATTTCTTTGATGGAGAGATTGTGCGGGTCGAGACCTTGCTTTTTCTCTCAAGGATTGGGCCGCGAGGTGGCCGAAGGAGGGAACTTTCGGTTCGACACAATCGAACCTTCTCCAACTATACTCGGCCGAACGGCGGTGATTGGTGCCACACCGCCGCCACAGAAAAGAAGCAGAGGCCGAGCGGGTCAAAACGTGACTGGTGCAGCGGTCTCGTTTGGCCAGACGGCGGAGATAGGGCGGGGCATAGTGGGTCGGTTCCGAGGTCGGTGGAAAAACAAAAAAAAAAAGAAGAACAAAGAATATTCTCTCAAAAAAGAATTCCTTCCTTGTTTCTAGAAAACGAGCGGAAATTTATAGAACGATTTTACGTCATAACTTTTTCATACGAATTCCAAATTAAACCTGCTACATGTCCACGAACTCGTTTTAACGATCTCTATCTCGTCGAAAAATAAAATTCTCGGTCGGTTCAACTTATAAAAAGTCAACCTTTAAACCCTTCGAATGGTAAAACAAATTTCTGAAACGTCAAAAATAATTTAAAACTTTTAGGGTGTTGAAGGAAAAACGTATTATGTGCCTTCGTCAATGTAACTGACGATAGATAATTATGTAGTCATTATTGTCATTAATGTATTTCCTATTACCGTTGTAATACTCACCCTATATAAAGGGGATTATCAATGAAATGAGTAGACCAATTCAGTATTTCCTACAACACGTTATCAGCACTTTGCCTAACCATGAGTTTTTAGAAAAAAAGAGAAAAAAACCCTAGAAATTTTTTTTTCTCTCCACCGCCGCTACCCCTGCTAGCATCAGCTCCGGCCAGCACCACTGCCCAGCGGCTCCGATCAGACAACCTCGATCCTTGGCTCGCCTCGCGAAAACTCCACCCCAAAGCCAAGCAAATCTGCTCTGGGCACCTGCACCTCTCCAGATCGCCTCGCCGCCGTGCAGATCGGACTGCCCCAGCTCAGCCCGCCGCTCCTCTGCCCCAGACCGGCACCGACGCCACCCGGATCGTCCCCCCCCACCGATCCAGTCGATCACCTGCATCGACCCCCCCCCCCCCCCCCCCCCCCGATCCGGCCTCCTCCAGCGCCATCGACGCCGCTCCAGCAGCCCCGATCCGGTCCCCCTTCGTCCAGCAGCCCCGATCCGATCGCCAGCACAGCCAAGATCCGATCTCGCTTCTACCGACGACAACTCGTCGGGAAAGGCTGCCTCCCAGAAGTTCTACCGACAAAGCTTCGTCGGCAGAAGCTTGACCCGACCCGGTCTTGTTGGGCCTGACCCAGATCTGCTGACCCGACCCACGAAAAAAAACAGAATTTTCTTTTTGGGATAAATTTTGAAGGTAATTTTAAAATTACCGCATAGTAATTCTTATTTACTGTGACTATTTACTGTTTTATGAATTTAATGGTAAATATTAAATTATTTAATTGATATGGTAAATGTATGATTAAAGTGATTAATCATATGAATATTTTTTTTTATGTGACATATCAATTTAATGATGCGGCGATGAATATGCGACGACAAATTTGGAGTCGGAGATCGAGCAATCGATTCATATGCAGTTTATTTGGCAAACTTACAAGTAATATTTATATTGATGCTCTGCTTTCATTATATTTTGTTTCAGTTATTTATATGAAATAATGCTTTATTCAATTTGATCGCATTAGTATTTTATATAAATATGAAACTTGAAACATTATATGCTCATTTTATTAGTGTTAAATAATTGTTTTATTTAACATGTTATTTAGTTTGAGCATTGTCATGATAATGTAATTTCATGAGCATTGTAATATAAAGAAAAAGTGACAAACCAATATTGTGAAAAAGCATTTTCACGAAGTAAGAAAAATATGACCATTACAAATTTCGGTCTTGAAATCCAATTTTTATTTATTGAAAATTTTTCAACATGGATATCTTATTTATTGTGTAGAAAGCAACGATAATGGAATTTCATTAGCTTCACATGCAATGAAAATGGAGAAACCAAAATTTTATTGTGATAACGAAATTTCACGAAGCATCGGAGTTACCATAATGTATATTGGTTTATATTAGTCGTCGTGCATGTCATTTAGACTACGAGATTAATACATTATATTCTTCCTCTATTTTAAAGATGGTTTAACCATCACATTTTAGTTTTGCCATATTGGACTCTGAAGAATTTGAGTACCTTATTCCCCTATTAAGCCGACTAAGGCTTGAGCATGGTATATTTATGCAAATTGCTTTATGTAAATAGCTAAATAAATAATTTCAATATCTTGAACGACAATGTAAGGTCTTAGACAAAGAAATTTCCTGAAACAAATTATGCAAAGTAATGCAACAACCCTAAACCAAAGGGTAATGACAATGTAAGGTATGAGAAAAAGAAATTTTCTGGAACACATTTTGCAAAGTAATGCAACAACCCTAAATCAAAAAACAATGACGATGTAAGGTCTTAGAAAAATATATATATATTCTTGAACAAATTGGGCAAAGTAATGCAACGACCCTAAAACAAAGGGTAATTACCATGGACGTAAAATTCATATAATCATCCAAAAGTAAGTGGAAACAATGTAACATTTAAAAGATGACATAGGGGACATGTCATGTGCAGTGAAGCACTCTGCCATTGTTGTAATTCAATGAACTATTGATACGTACATTATAAGCTAGCAAAGAATTAGCTACGACTTTCAATAAATATGAAGAATCATATGAGTACGCGGATTTTGGAAAAGTATCTTCAATATCCAACAGTAACATTGAAAATGAGTTTACAACTAAAAACATAATATCTGGGAAGAATATGTTAAATGACAAATCTCATCATTGCAGCTATTAAAAGAGCAAAAAGGATCTGGCTCAATCCAAGATAGACTTTGATTAGTCTACTTTAAAAATTTTAAGATATCCTTATAAAGGCCATTACGCCTAAATACGACTTTTGGTCCTAAATTAGACTTTTGGTCTTAAAATTTCTCTCTCTAAATTGGACAAGACTAAATGTAATCGTTGGCATGTTAATTTTTTGAATCTTCTCTAAAGGAATTGAGATTATTCAAATTTTATTCATAATACACATGATTCAATTTTCTACATCTAACTTTGCAAAGTATTGCATAAAGTAAAGCAACATATCATAATATAGGCATGAAACAAAGAACCGTCTGCAAAGAAACGCACAATGTAATCCCTAAAATAATAGTACTGAAGAACAGTAACACTATATCAATAGTATATGATAATGATTAGTATATCAAAGAAAGTGATAATGATCAGTATATATTTTCCTTTGGGATTCATAATACATCTGCCTAATTGGGATTACAATACCTTTTCATTACAATCCCCATCGATTTACTCTAAAGAACTTGAGTTACGTTTCGATGTATATATTGAGCATATGTCAAATTGACAATTTATGCGATAAAAGAAAATTGAATTTTGTTTTCCACATTATAAAGAAATTTACGCCACGATTTTTCATGTGAAAAAGATACAAGTGAGAATTCATTTGAGCTCCTTTGCATTACCTCTAAATGACTGCGAATGTAAACGAGTATTAGAGAAGATTATATGTCAACTTAGTAGGTTCTAAGTAACCGCTAATTAAATCCAACGTCATAAGAAAATGATCTTTTGGAATTCTGACATAGATTGGCTTTGATATGGTGATCCATACATTAAAGAAACTACTATGGACACCCATATTTTTGGATAAATAGAAGCAAACACCAGAAGAATATGGTTCACACACGAATCTGAGGACGATCAATGAACATTTTATCCTCAAATACTGTCATATAGGGTTGAAGACTTATGTTCAATTCCTAAATTCCGCCGCTCCCCCAATGTGGCATTATAATATATTTGATGCACAAGCATATGCATTTATACCTTATTATGCTTCTCCTATCCGTCATGATTTTATGGATAAAAGTACATCATTCAAAGCCTATTCGTTAAAGCAATTATGATTGAGATCATCATATGCAAAGGACACATGAGTTTCTCATTATGTTGTTATATTGAATCAAAAGAGGATTCAGTGGATCGATTCAACCAACTTGCGGACACCATAGATATTTTATGGTGTTGGTTGTTGTGTCGACACACTGGTCACGTGTCATGACACCATCCACAATTAAAATTTATGCTGCTTATGCTAGAAAATCAAAGCACTTAGGCCGGGTTAATTTCCGTAGGTGTGATGATTTTATGGCTTATTATATGGGATTTGTAATGGACATCATATTCCTATATATAAAAACCCAATTGGTCTCACGGAAAACGACTACAGTAATAGTCTTAATATTGGTAAAGCACACCAATACTTCCGTTTTGGGTTATGCAATTTTTGCATGCAGCGTTACTTTTTCATCTATGGCCATCATCATTGAACCAATTTACACCATAGCTAGTGACTATGTGTGAGGATTTTAAAGGATTTCAAACGAACTTGTAATCCTTGAGCTCTTTTGGATTGACACGGATCTACAATCCTTGAGCTCCATTAAATGTTTTTATGTGCCAAAATTGCGCCGCCACAGCGCACAATGATGGGTCCATTGAGATGAATAAATATTTATGCTGGATATGAACTTCCAGCTATAGTCCGCTATGTCGAAACCTTGACAGGCGATCTCTTCACCGCTAGATTTGCGGAGTGTCACTTTGATGAGACAGTCTTCCCGTCGTTAGGGGGAGATAAGAACAAGCATGTTCAAGTGGAACGACAGGAATTGTCGTGGTTTGTCCCCACTGTGTCTCATCTCGATCCCCAAAATCACACAAAGTAAAGTGTGCAGATGTCTTATACATTAAAGTGACGAGATCATATAAACCTGCTGCAAATATACCTACAAGGATTGTGTTTTATCAAAAAGACATGGTACCACCCAAGAGGAATTGGGTATTGCACTGCCACCATGGATGGTGGCATGGTGACGCCATAAGTGGCATAAATGGTGTCACAGGCCGTGGCTCTCCAAGGAAGAGGGGGAGGCCACCATAGGTTCGATACATACTTGTGTAAAGGAAGAAAACAAGCTTGGCACAACCTGATCTATTGATCAGTGATACTCAAATCCGTCTCATGAGAATATTTATGGATTGTGGTTATCATTGGGGGACGCCTCAAATGTTAGAACCAATCCTTAAAGTATAGAGATCTCTACAAACACATTACACTAGTGTACATGAGGACGTGGAATAATGAGTCTACTATCGAACCATACTTCGTTGAAAAATGTCAACTTAGTAAACTGGCCTAATGGAAAGAAGCGATCCAGTATAAACAAAGAGATAGGTCTTTTGGGCAGGTGACGCCGACACCGCAAATATAAACCCTATCAAATATATCTTTGTTAGAATGCGTAATGAGAATAAGAGTATGCAAACTCACCTTATGGCGCAAGGTCTCTCAAAAACGCACTGGAATCGACTACGAGGAGATATTCTCTCGTAATGGACTACGATGAGACAAACTCTCGTAATGGATGTCATTGCACTCCACTACCTTGTCAGTTTGGTAGTTTCCGAAAAACTGAACATGCAGCTTACGAAAAGTGATCAAAACATATATCTCTATGGGGATCTAAATTAAGAGATATACATGAGGATCCTAACCGGACTTGATCCACCCAAATCAAGTGACTCTAGATCACATGAGTACGTTTGCAAAAGAAATTGAAACGTTCACTAAAGTGACTACTTGATTGGAAAGGGATTGATGAATTATGCCCTTGCGTTTTCATTATGGATATATATGAACTCTAAATGAAATAAGAGAAACTCAGTGTATTGTAAATCCTAAGTTGAGAATGAAAAAGATTTTGGGAATACACAGTCTTGAAATGGAACTCAAGGACTGTAATGATGGTGATCATCCATCAATCGGCTTAGGCACTCTAAAGAATAAAGTGAGGCCTACAGATATTCTCATGATCAGTCGAAGTCTTTACTCTAACAATAGATCCGTTTTTCATCTAAAGGAAGATGACGAAGAAGTATTGGGAAATGAAATTCCTATACAAGTGCAATGACGCATGATTGTACTTAAACATAATATGTAAGACTCGACCTCTCATTCGATGTAAATTTGTAAAGCTATGTCTAGCTATGCGCCTACGCAACGCAAATCGTTCTTTCATTAAAAATATGAAAGATTTGGGCTTATTCAATCTCTACATAGAATGTGACATGATAAAGAAATTATCCACGTCATAGCTAACTATGCGTAAAGAAAAACGCATTAAAGGTGAGATAAGAAAATCTGTTATTACAGATCAATTTCAAATCTCTTAATGGTTCACCCATACTCTAGACGAAGTTATGACTGTTTTGTTATATGAAGGTCATACCACGAGTGAACCTGATGTTCAATATGAACCAATGTGTTCGGTTCATGAACAACCTTATCCTCAAGATCAAAGTAAATCAAGTTGGATCTGAGGAAGATGTGGCAAGATTTAGTTACTAAATCATTGCTCAAAGTCATATTTGGAAAAACATGTGAAAATGCATAACTATGCTAATGTTACTGAAGCTCCCTTGATCAAATGAAAGAATCAGGGAGAATCCCATGATTAATGTAAAAATCAAGGGGAGGTGCAGACATCAGGGGGAGTCTAGCACATACATGTTGTTTTCACATGTAATAGGTGCGTTTGCGCTCTTTTTTGTCCTTCGACCAAAGTTTTATTTTCTCCCATTGGGTTTTTGTTAGTTAGCAAGGTTTTTAATGAGGCAACACCACATGCACCATTCAATCTCTGACTCGGCACAAGGGGGAGTGTTGAAGGAAAAACGTATTATGTGCCTTCGTCAATGTAACTGACGATAGATAATTATGTAGTCATTATTGTCATTAATGTATTTCCTATTACCGTTGTAATACTCACCCTATATAAAGGGGATTATCAATGAAATGAGTAGACCAATTCAGTATTTCCTACAACATAGGAGGTATTTTAAGGTTCGGGTCGTTACACTTATAATTGAAACTCAACACATTTTCAATACATGCATTCTAGATCCATTTGGTCCGTCATATATACTTCCCATGGATAATTCCATTATACTTGTCGAACCTTGTGATTGGACAACAATAGCTGATTCTAACTTTGGACGAAACCATAATGAGATTTTTCCGTTAAGTACTTGTCAAAGTAAATAAGCCAGAACATTTCAGAAAAAAAAAAAAATTCTTAACCATGTCTCTCGGTAATCATAATATTAAAAGAAAATACTTGGCATGGATTTGTACGTACGTTGTGATAGTTATTTATATTGAGGAGCACACTAATCATGTTTACTAATGATGTTTTAATTGTACAAGGAGTTGTATAGTAATTTCGACTAGTTCTTCATGGTTACTGAATCTGCTTTTAGAGAATTTATTTATAGAATTTGAGTTAATGAGCAAGCTAGATGAATCAATGTGTAATGAAAGCCATCAGAAAATAGACTTTTGTAAGAGCCTGAGTAGATTTCAAGCTGCTAACACATGACTCAACATAGATTGAAGATGTGAATTGACTGAATTCAGATTTTTGGTGCACAAGGGAAAGCCTCATTGTAATTATCTTCAAAAGCTTTCTAAACTCACTAACTAATCTGCGTCGAAAGATCTTGTCAAACGTTGTGCACCACCTAGTCAGTGTCCCTTACCTGTTCAAAATATTAAACTATTTCTTCCGTTGTTTTTTGTTTAGGTCAACTACTTCACCCCACGCGTAAAGTCGTAAACGACCGAGTCCAGTCCTGCTGACCACTGACCAGGCCAGTAGCAGAAATGTATTCTCAACTGGTTTGCAGCGTTTACCTACAATATGCCTAGAGGTAGAATACTTATCGAGCGAGCATCCAAGCTAGCTAATTGCTCGCATACAATTCATTTAAACATTTGAGCATCCAAGTAAAAGAAAACCAATTAGTACAATTGCATAGAAAATGCTATATGCCTAATTAAGCTACATGTTGGGATCCTTGTATTATGTATGTCGTATGCGCCTGATCCAATCCAATGGTGTGTATATATTATATATAAGTTAGTACTTTACAGGACTCTTACATGGCTGTGCATATATCATATATATGGTAGAAGTATACATGTTTTAAAAATATTTGGTAGAAGTATCGTACATATAGTCGCTAGATAGCAGGATTGAAATTTCTAACTAATATGAAATACATTGATCCAACCCCACTACGCTATGAATGAAGTGAAGCGACCAACTGAAACAGTCGCCTCAGATAGAAAATCAGTCAATTAAGTCTTAAACGACGGCCTAAGAGTTCATACTTGATAGAACTCGGCAAATGAGGTTGGGGCTAGAAGACAGTAGCATAGTTGTTAGATGATAAACCCCCGCGTTCTTTTACGTCCACCACTGTATATTATATACGATTAATAATTAAGCTAGCTAGAGGAATCTATGACTATATTGTACACAGTCAAGATTTAATACCTTAATGCATGCTGCATATGGGTTATATATAAACTTAATTAGTCTTCAGACTACTACTGCGTACTTTGAAGGAATAATAAACTTGACTTAGATGTCATGTGTCGCTACTGATCGATATGAACACACTAGCCTTCTCTTACCTTTTGCATGTCTTTTAGCTTGAAAACTGTGTTTAATTTATACAATATTTTCGTCAGTCCTAATCCGCATCTAAGATTTTGTTCAAAGAAATTCATATCTAAGATCTACAAAAGGTATCGTACAAATAGTCGCTAACTAACAGGTTGCACTACTACAAACTTCCCCATTTCACACTGTGATGGATTAGTCCCTATTGGGGACAATACACACTGTTAGTCAGTGGGTAGAGGTAGTAGCACCCCTGCAGCCACTTATCAATGCCCTCTATTAATGGTGCTATTGGGCAATCCACGCTGATAAAAGATCAGTGTCATCCCACCACCCAATACAACAAACTTTTTTCTTATCCACTGTTAGAACATCAGTGTGTTTTTAGTGCCACCAACATTAGTGGCAAAACAGGGTATATATATATATAAAAAAAAAATTAAGCCCATCTCCAACAACATATGTGTCAATTATACAGTACATTTAGGGATCTCAAACCATATACTTGTCAATTATTCAGTACAATTACGAATTACAACTCCCATATAATTCAAATAAAATACAACCCAGAAAAATTATATCACTTGATGTTCCTCTCTATAGCTGGTATGCTTCTACTTCCCAGTAATTTGCAATGCTTTCTGTCAAACAAATGAACAACTTTTCTGTAATACAAATTAAAAGCTAAATAAAAGACTTCCAACATATGAAAACTGAGCCAAAATAGAAACTTTATGCAGTTTAAACATTTGCTACCTTGCAATCTGAATTAACAGAGTAGTTTCTCCTTGGCTTCAATTTAACCATTTGCTAAATTTATCATTTTTTATCAATTCTACTGGAACTCACTTTTCTTTAGAAAGTTGTTAAATTATAATAAAAAAAATTTAAAAACAAAAAAAAATTGGCAACTCTGCTGGAGATGCTCTAAACCTACGTTGCATAGATTCGGGCACGGGTACGGGGAAGCGAAGCGTTTGGAAACGCGGAAGCGCATTTTTAGAAAAATCACTGGAAGCGGGTACATTTTGGAAGCGTAAAAATAAAATAATAATATTTAATATAAATAATATATATATTAAATAAAATAAGTTTCATAGCAATTACATTCATATTCACTGAAGTAGCAAAAGAACTTGGCTTTCAAGTTTAAATATTACAAAAGCAACCTGGCTTTCAAGTTTCAACTAGACGTACTACTGTACTAGAGTAGCAAAAGAATAGTCTGGCTTTCAACATTAAGTTTCAACTAGAGGTGATAATGATATATTTCACCTTTGAGAGCAGATGATTAAGAAGCTCGATCAGATCGTTTTCAATTTGATAGAGAGAGACGGCTGCTACTTTTCATTCGATACTCAGAGAGGTAAAATGGAGAACAAGAAAGTAGGGTTTGCTTTTGGGTATTATGAAGATAAATTCACTTAATTACCCTCACGCTTCATTTTTATTCACATAAGCACGCTTCCAAATTGGAAGCTCGCGCTTCCATGACGCTTCTATTTAAAAAAAAATACGGAATCGCGCTTCCTCGCGCTTCCCTGCGCTTCCCCGCGCTTCCGCTCCCGCACCAGCTTCGGAAGCGCAGAACGCATGTAGATTGGAGAATCCATGCTACGCAGCTCTAAACTGGCCAAACTCATTTTCTATTGTTTCGATGTTTTGTTTTTCCGTTTTTTGTTATTGTTCCCCAGTAACAACCGAAGTTTAGGTAAAAATAGAAGGCAAGCCTTTGAAGGCAGCATACAAAACCAAATCTGTTTTCATTGATCTCGATCGATCAAGAATCAAAGCTTGTAACTTCCTTACAGCCATGGTGTTGACGACTCTGAAGGTATGTCGGCTTTCCCAATTCAACTAGGAGATATGTCATATCTCAAGGAGTTAATTGTGTTCCAAAGTTACAGAAGTCATGGAGATCTTGAGTTCAATCCAAAGATCTGATATCCGAGAATCGTCAACCTTGCATACAAAGTTGATAAGAATCATATGCATTCATTCTAGATTTGAACTTGTTAGGAATACTTTGACAAAATGTTTAGATCAATGTTTGCTGAGATTCATGAGTTGATGGAGCTCAGATCATATTGGAGTTTATGTCATGTTCCTGCTATCTTGCATGTGTGAATACATGTTCTGCTCTTGCTCCATATTCTCCACGTTCAGTTATACTCAAATCCCACCATATCAGGCCTTTCACTGTTGATAGTTGTTGATAACATTGTTGATAGTTATACAAAGTGTGTAGTTTAAGTTAATGGTTTGTCCCTTAATTCAAGGAAGGGTTGTTAGGATAAGATAAGTTGTTAGTCCTTAAGAGTATGAGATTGGTTTTCATTCACTATAAGTAGTGTCGTTTGTATTCTGCTTTTATCTTCAAGAAATATACCAGAAAAGCTTCCGCAAATTCTTGTGTCTGATTTCTTTATGGTCTCAAAGCAGGAACTATAGTGTCATGTCTCTTTTCCTTTTGTTCTTGATCTGATCAAGGTTGTTCTCTTCTGTTTCTCAAGCTACGATGGCGGAGAGTAGTTCTGAGATTAATTATTTTAGTACCGATTTGAGTCCAACCCTGTCTAGTGTTTCAGATGTTGAGAGTAATCTTAATCAACATCTCAGCTCTACTTTATTGAATGAGTTCAACTATGTATCTTGGGCTAGAGCAGTCACTCTTGCTCTTGGAAGAAAGTTCAAATTAGGTTATGTTAATGGAGCTGTTCAGAAGCCGGAAGTTGGCTCACCTACCTTTGATTCTTGGTAATGCAAGGATCAACTTGTTATGTCTTGGCTACTCATTTCTATGGAGAGCAAGATTGCTGAAATTTTCAATTTTTCTGAATCTTCTATGCATCTCTGGAATCATGTTAAGGAGATGTATGGAAATCAGAATAATGCAGCTCCAGTTTTTCAACTCAAGCGTGATATCTCAGATTTGCAGCAAGAGCGGAAGTCTTTTGTGCAACATTTTGGTAATTTAACAACCATGTAGAATGAGCTTGATGTTTATCGTCTTCATACCACAGATGCTACTGTTTTGCTCAAAAGAGCAGAGGAAGAAAAAATATTTCAGATGCTTGCAAGTTTAAATAATGATTATGAAGATTTAAGAAGTCATATCCTCATGAGCTCTGAGCTACCTTCTTTCACCAGTATGTGTGCTACGTACTATCCAGAGAGAAGAAATTCGAAGGAAAGTGATGAACATGGAAACAAGACCAGCTGAACCTGAAACCAAAGCATACTCATCAAACAGTTGGCAAGATGAAGAAAAAAATTACAAAGGTAAGAGGCCTGAGATAAAAATGTAGCTACTATGGGGCTGAACGTCATGTTAGGGATAGGTGCTGGATTCTTCATCAGGAGCTGAAGCTAAAAAACTTAAAATAAAAGGTGTTAGCAAACGCTAGAGTAATCTATCACATAAAGCTAACATAGCAACTGCCCCAAGTTCCTCCTTTTCTTCAGATGGTATTTTGATTTCACTTCAAACCCCTTTGTTTTGATCAATGAGTGTGCTGCTTATCTCAATGATAAGCAAAGGCACAGTGGAAGAAATGAAATAAGTACCTTTAGGAGTGAAGTTCATACTGCTCTCCTTGAAAAGTTTGTTGGTTTTCTCACAGAATCTGCTTATGTTCCACAAAAGGATGCTTCAGGCATCTTGAAATCCTTCTCCACTGCTCTAAGTGTTTGTGCTATAGATGACTATTGGATTATAGACTTAGGGGCTACAGATCATATGACAAACAAACTTCAAAACTTGTATGATTTTCAAACACTTTATGTTCCTTCCAAAGTTTCTGTAGCAAATGGCAAAAGAGTTTATGTTTTAGGAAAAGGAAAAATAAGATTGTTGACTGACATTATCGAGTCTATAGCTCTTTATGTTCCTTCTTTTCCCTTCCAGCTTCTTTTAGCTGGCAAAATCAATCAAACTTTTAGATGTCTAGTAATCTTCTCATCTTTCAATGTTATTTTTCAAGATCCTCTTACCAAGAAAACGATTGGTGAAGGTTTCTTTTTAAATGGACTATACTATCTGCCCAAGAACATTTTTGCTCCCAACTTTTTTCAAGTCAGCTCAAGCTTAGCTCAAGATTATCGTCTTTGGCATAAGCGATTGGCTCATCCCTCTTAAAAAGTACAGTCTATTTTGTTTTCAGATATGTGTAAATTACATGATCAATATGATGTGTGTCATTTGTCAAAGTCTTCAAGACTGTCTTTTCCCCCCTCCTTGTCTAGGTCTAGTAAAGATATCCATAAGTTTGTTGGCACTCAATTTTCATTACAAATCCAAACTCTGATATCTGATAATGGTTCTGAGTATATGTCCAGAAACATGTCTCAATATATGAGTTTGCATGAGATTTTACATCAAACAAGTTGTGTTGGTACCTCTCAGCAAAATGGAATTGCTGAAAGAAAAAATAGGGATATGCTTGAGAAGACTAGAGCTCTCATGTTTCAGATGAATGTTCCAAAGATGTTTTGGTCATACAGTGTTCTTACTGCCACATATCTTATAAATAGATTACCAAGTCGAGTGCTTAATGGAAAGTCTCCTCGATCTTGAGGTGCTGAAAGGAAGAAAAAGTGACATCTCTCATCTGAAGGTCTTTGGTTGCATCTATTATGTTCATATTCAAGCTCATCAATGAGATAAACTTTCACCTAGAGCTGCCAAGTGTGTCTTTTTTGGGTATTCATCCACTCAAAAAGGATACAAGTGTTACAATCCTTCCACTCGAAAGATCATTGTCTCCAAGGATGTTAGATTTGATGAAACCACCCCTTACTACACTAGGAAATCTAATGGTTACAGTCAGGGGGAGTCATTGTTTGATTTATTTTCCTATCCTAATATTCCAGTTGATGAGTATACCAACTTGCCTTGTAATACTACAACTGCAGTTCCAGAAACTCAAGTTTCAAATCCTGATTTTGAAGTTGGTCAAGCTAATGTTGAACAAGTTCAATCATCTCCAATGGCCTCTCAACAAGTTCACCACCTTCAGTTGTCATTTGCAGAAATCCTCTAGGAGAAAGAAGACCTCCAGCAAGGTTTAGTAACTACGAGACGTACACAGCAAGGTATCCTATGACTGCTTACCTTTCTTACAATAAATTGTATGCTTCTCATGCTGCTTTTCTAAGCTCTCTGGATGCTGCTCATGATCCTCAAAATTTTGATGAGCCAAACAAATATGAAGTATGGAGGCAGGCTATGGTAGATGAACTTTAAGCTCTTATTGCAAACTAAACTTGGAGTGTGGTTCAGATTCCCCTAGGAAAGAAGGCAATAGGTAGCAGATCGGTGATAAGACTAACTTCCATTCATATGGCCGGCACTATGGAAAGACACAAAGCTCGATTAGTAGCACGAGGGTTTACTCAAACTTATGGGGTTGACTATAAAGAGACGTTTGCCCCTTTTGCTAAAATGAGTACAGTAAGAGTTCGTCTTTCAGTTGCAGTAAATCATTCTTGGCCTCTTTATCATATGGATATCAAAAGTACCTTCCTACGTGACGACCTTGAAGAAGAAGTGTATATGAAATTGCCCCCAGGTCATCGTCAAGCGTCTGATCTAAGTATGGTATGTAAGTTTCACAAGGCTATCTATGGTTTAAAACAGTCTCCTCAAGCCTAGTATGTCAAGCTCAGCTCAGTTTTTGAGGGAGTTGGTTTTCACAGCAGCAATGCAGACTCATCAATGTTTGTTCGAATTGGTTCAACAAGTAAGCTTGTGGTGCTCATCTACATTGATGATTTAATTGTGACAGGAGACAATCTTGAAGAGATTAATGTTCTCAAGTAATCTCTAAGCAACAAGTTTTCTATTAAAGATTTGAGACTCCTGAAGTATTTTCTTAGTATTGAAATAGCCACTTCTCATAAAGGGTTGTTTCTAAATCAAAGAAAATATGTTCTTGATCTATTGAAAGAATCAGAACTGTGGGATTGCAAACCAGCTTGCACTCCTCTCGATAGCAAGCTTCAACTTGAGATTTTAAGTCTGTTACTTTCATATGTGACTTTATATCAAAGGTTGGTTGGTAAGCTTATCTATCTTACTATCACGAGGCCAGACATTGCTTTTCTGTGAACATTGTTAGTCAGTTTTTGCAAGCTCCTACTCAAGCTCATCTTCATCTTGTCAAGAGAATCTTTCGTTACCTGAAGGGATCTGCTGGTAGAGGCATATTATTGAAGAACAATGGTAGTACTGATATCATCGCATACACTGATGCTGATTGGGCAAATAACTCTCTTGATCGAAAGTCTACTATTGGTTTTTGTACATTTGTGGGAGGGAACTTGGTTACTTGGAAGAGCAAAACACAAACTGTTGTTGCTCCCGATCGTTCTAGTACAGAAGCTGAATATAGGGCTATGGCTGCCACTACTTGTGAACTGATTTGGTTGAAGGGAGTGTTGTCTGATTTGGGATCCCCTAGTAGCAGACCCATGTCTCTTTATTGTGATAACCAAGCTGCAATGCATATTGCCTCTAATCCAGTCTTTCATGAAAGAACCAAGCACATAGAGGTCGATTGTCACTATATTCGAGCTCAAGTTCAGTCCAACATCATTATTGTCACTCACTATACTCAAACTTGTGACCAGTTAGCGGATATCTTTACCAAATCTCTTTCTACAGCTGATTTTTGACATATTTTGAGCAAGCTTGGATCAATGGATCCCCTTGATCCATCTTTTGGGGGAGTATTGGGGTTTATGTCCTGGTCCAACTATACTGGATGTGTGAGTACATGTCCTACTCCAGCCCCATATTCTCCACGTTTTGTTCTGCACAAATCCCACCATATCATGCCTTTCATTGTTGATAGTTGTTGATACCATTGTTGATAGTTATACAAAGTGTGTAGTTTAAGTTAGTGACTTGTCCCTTACTTCAAGGGAGGGTTGTTAAGATAAGATAAGTTCTTAGTCCTTAGGAGTATGGGATTGGTTTTCCTTCCATATAAGAAGTGTCGTTTGTATTCTTTTTTTATCATCAGGAAATATACCTGAAAAGCTTTCGTAAATTTTTGTGTTTGATTTCTTTAGATCATGCAGTATTTCATGATTCTTGATTGATTGCATGATAAGATATTTCTGGAAAGTAATATTTTTATCAAACAATATCTTGTGAGTTTTATTTGGAAACATATGTAGGAAATAATTGATTTAATTGCATCACAAGCACAAATCCCCTAAGGTAGGGATTGATTTACTTTCAGTCAGAATCAATTCCTATCTAATTTAGAAGGAGAGCTTTTGCCACGCTTCTGTCACGCTTCTACCACATGTATTCTTGCATATTGAAGAGAAAAATACATGCACCACTAGTCCGTTAAACTCTTGTGAACCAAAGTTTTGGGTATCAGACTCATAAAGGTATCCGTTAACTCAGAATGATAAGTTTTCAAATTAAACTAAAATATCCCTAATTTCTCATTTGTCAACACTTTAGTCCATTCTGGTACATGTCCGTCAAAATATTCCGTTAAACTTCTAAAATGACGAAAATATCTCGTTCAAAATTAAATTTTTTTTTTCCTCTTTTGTTTTTGTTCATCAACTCTTTTTTTGTTTGATATTATTATTATACTTTTTGTTTATATGTATAATTACATAATTATATACATAGAGAGGTATTTAATTTGACCAACAAAAATTTAAAAGAGGAAGGGAAATAAAAAACATTTTCAGCAAAGGTATTTTGTTCAGTTTAACACATAAAGTATGGCAATAATGGATTTATTTGACGGAATGGACTAAAGTGTTGACAATTGAATGATTAAGGATGTTTCAGTTTAACTTGAAAACTCAGGGACAAAACTGTTTTTTGGTGCATAGTATATGGAGTAACAAGTATTTTGTCATTTTTTTTAGAGAAGTTGAGGGTTATTTCGGTCATTTTCTTTTATAGTTTCACCATGTGTTTGCCACAATTCCTCTTGTTGACAGTGGTGATTATGATAAGTATACCAGACTCCTTACTCAAGTGCAGATCTCATTATTCCAGGATAGTCCTAACACTGTTTTAGGGACCATCATCTCACAGATGCAGTTGAAAGTCAAGAATAGGTGGACAAATGACTCTTTTGATAGTCTGCTAAAACATTATAAGGAAACTCTTCATGTTCCTAACTATCATGTTGATAGTTATTATCAGGTACAAAAGATATTGGGCGATTTCGGTCTCAGTTATAACAAAATTCACGCAATGCAAGAATAACTGTGTTTTGTTTTACAAAGAGAAAGCCGAGCTTGATGAATGTCCAATATGCCACGCGTCGAGGTGGGATCAAGGCACAGTTAAGGAAAACAGTGTTTCTGTGAAGGTGCTTCATCATTTTCCTTTAATTCCTAGATTGAAGCGTCTTTACATGTTTTTACACACAGCAAAAGAAATGAGATGGCATGGAGAGAGAAGGACAGATGATGATACTCTCAGACACCCTGCAGATAGCGAGGCATGGAAGTCCTTTGACAGATCATTCCCAGATTTTGTAAAAGATGTTCGAAATATAAGACTCGGGCTTGCATCAGATGGATTTAATCCCCATGGAAATATGAGTTTGAGTCATAGTACATGGCATGTTATTCTTGTGCCATACAACCTGCCTCCTTGGATGTGTATGAAGAAGGAATTTAGTATGATGTCTTTGTTAATTCCCAATCCAAGATCTCCAGAAAAGTGTCTGGATGTGTATTTGCAATCTTTGATCGAAAAACTGTTAGATTTATGAGAAAATAGAGCTCTTACTTTTGACAGACACAATGAAAGATCATTTGTGATGAGAGCAATGCTGATGTTTACCATAAGTGATTTTCATAGTTACGGGATGTTGTCATCTCAGACCACTAAAGGATACAAAGCTTATCCCGTTTGCTTGAACGAAGTCCATTTTGTTTGGTGTGCTGAGAATGTGTGTTACTTGGGTCACCATAGATGGCTTTCAGCCAACTACCTGTGGCGATTTCAAGATCTAGCATTTGACAAAACAATAGAGCTTCGTCCTGAACCCCGTCCCTGGAACGGTGATGAAATTTTGCAGAAGATGAACTCTTTTGATTTCAGCGTGTAGAGCGGTGATACCACAATACCAGTTCCAGAACGCCCTGATGAGTACAGGTGTTTTACACACAAGAGTAGATTCTGTGATTTGTCTTACTGGTCGAAATTGTTGCAGAGGCACACCCTAGATATCATGCACATAGAAAATAATGTAAGTGACAGTCTTGTGGGAACAGTTCTTGATATTAAAAGAAAGAGTAAGGACACTGTGAAAGCATGTGAGGATCTGAAGAAAAAAAAATACGATAACACTTGTGGCTAGTGAAGACGACGTCAGGGATGATGATACATGTTGCACTTTACACTATTAAACCTGCTTTCAAGAAGGAGGTTTTCATATGGTTTAAAGGAGTAAAGTATCATCATGGAGTAAAGTATCATCATGGGTATGCAAAAAATATATATCGGTGCATTAACTTGGAAGAGAATAGATTTAATGGATTGAAGACATACGACTGTCATGTTTTGCTACAACGTCTTATTTCAGTGGTTATCCGACCCTATTTGTATCCAGATGTGGGAGAACCGATAATAGCGTTGTGTAAGTTCTTTAAGAAGTTATGCGCTAAAGAGCTGAAGAAGTCAGATGTTCTGATCCTCAAAGAACAAATCATCTACTTCAAATCCATGTCAGGAAGATTGATGCCAACAGTATCATTGTTACTGCATAAAGATTCCTTGAGAATTTCAGTAGACCAGCTGGGGAACCTATCATCACATGAATATTTTAAAATCAATAAGTGTTAACACCTAGTTCCAAATCAATACATCAGATCAAACTCACTCAAAATGTACTTCAAAATAATTGATCAAAACTGTTGCAAGCAATTGCTCGAGGCAAATGACGCAATTAGCTATAGTACTTTAGTCTAATTGGCATGGTGATATAGAAATGCCACATTCATACAGATAACACATTAATTACCCTACGTATATCTATGCACATAATTGTTATCATTAAGGTGATGTGAATGCTTAATTTCCCATATTTAAAACATACATGTTTTAAAGCATGCGAACTGTGGATTATCGAACAAGTTCAGTGAGCCTTCATTGCATTGGCATATGTATCCCTTAGTTTCATCGGCAATGTAGGTTCCATCTCCACACCAAACAAGTCCCCATTCTGCAGATAGATATCAATTGATTAAATTGCTCGAATGTATCTTATATATATTACGTATCGAAAATCATTCGAAACATTTTGATTTTGTATGTCTACCGGTTGATCGTACATTTAAGCATGGAGTTCTATATGAAAAGGTTTAGGAAGCTCTTAAAAAATAAAACGTGTATGTTGTGTTTGTGATATAACTTCATCTTTCTTAAAAGGAAAAATATGTCGCCGACTCATGGGAAGCTGAAGCGGAAACAAGAAGCATTTAACCGCCTTCTGATGTTAAATGCCTCAGAACGGAGTTTGTCGCAGCTAACTACGGCAGCGACTGGGAGTGGATCAACACCGCCTATCTCTCTCCCATTGCCGGTGGAAGATAGTTTCACCCCTCCATCAACACAAACCGCATCTCAAACCGAAGACGACGATGGTGAAGAGATCAGTTGTCGGCGCACACCTGGTCCTCGGCATGATGGAGGTAAATATAACACAATACTTATAATTAAGTTATTTAATTATAAATGTGTTATTACTCCCTAATAAAACTGTTATTATTTTGACAGTACCTCCCCCCAAACGCAAACGGGGGTTGGTCAAAGGCTTAAAGGCTTATCAGTACTTGATGCAACACGGACAGAAGGTGAAGATTATCATGGATAATGACTTCTTGCACGGACCACACAACAGTACACATAACAGTTGGCTGACTCATGATATCGGCCATATTATTTGGGACATCATTCCCATGATTGCTGCCACTTGGTCGGAACTGGAGGAGGAGGATAAGCAGAAGCTTATCGATGAACTCAAAGTAAGGAGAAAACAACTTAAATTTTTAATATTTTATTTTTCTATATTTAAGTTAGTTTCTACATTGATTCAATTTTCGCTCCTGTTACAGCTTGTTTATAACCTCCTTTCGGGTGATGAGAAAATGGTAAAGTGGGTTGACAAGCATACTGTCAAGATCTTCACAGAGTTCAAGAGCAAGCTCAACAGACTTAGGATTAAACACCCTGACCAAATCTCAAAAGATTTTAAAAATAGGAATAAGGAATGGTCTTGGTTGTTTCAACACTTCCAGAGTGATGTGTTTTAGGTATACAATTTCTAACATTAGTCTGCACTTTCAAATGTAAATATTCTTGATTTTTGTTTTGTTTGAATGATTATTTGTCCCAAATGTAAACTTCTACAGAGACGATAGGCCGCCAACACAATCAACCGGGGGAAGAAGACGTTGCACCATCGGTCCGACTCAAAGCCTTTCATCTATGGGGCGCTTGAGTTGAAGGAAAATGGTGAACCATTGTGGTTGGTGAAGAATTATGAGATGGTGTACCCTTCTGACCACTCGAAAGCGGCAGAAAATATAGTAAGTTTCCTATTATGTTTAAATTCATCGGACATTGTTCTTATGTGATTAATGATTTTAATGCACTTCATTTTCAAATGCAGCAAAAGATCAGAGTCGAGCTCGATAAGGTGATGAATGATGTGAGGCAGGAGCATCCAAACGTTCCGGAAGATCAGATCATTTACTATTTCGACGAGCCGACTCAGGCCAAAGTGCTTGTAAATGCTAGGACCGCGAAACAACGGTGAGATTCGGGGGTTAGGAGGAGTAACCTTCGGTGTCAGCTCCCACTCATCTAAAGGCTCAAGTTCCACTGCACACTGTCAGTCTTCAAATGCGGAGCGTATCAGACGGGCGGAAGAGGAGACCCGAGACGAGATCGTATCGCACGAGCAGAGGAGGAGGCCCGAGAGGCTAGAGATCGTATTGCACATACAGAGGAAGAGGCACGACAGGCCAAAGAGGAGGCCCGACAAGCCAATGAACCAATCGCCCAAATTCAAGAGGAGGCACGAGAAGGTCAAGACCGTCTTAGTCGGTTGGAGCAACAGTTCAGCATGTTTGCAAGTCTTCAGTCAACCCAGAAGTAGGCAGCAGGCTCCTCTCGACCCCTTCCATACGATATTGTTGGTCGCCTAATTTCTTTATTCCTAGCGTTTTAGTTTTTATGAACAAATTATTAATATTAAGTATTTAATTTGTATGAATAAATTTATTTATATATTAATTATATTTTGTCTCAAATTTTTTTTTTTTATAAAAAATTAAACTACTTAAACGACGAATATTATATTTTGTCGCCTAAGTTGTGCACTAAGGCGACGAAATATAATATCCGTCGCCAAAGTAGTTTAATTAAAAGAAAAAAAAAATTAATTACTGAATAACTAAGGCGACGAAACTAAAAAAGTTTCGTCACCTAAGTAGTCAACTTAGATGACGAAAAAATGTTTCCTCGCCTAAGTGAAGTTGAAAGCCGACGAAAATTTTCGTCCTCTACGAAGATTTTGTCGTTAGTAAGGCACTTAGAAGACGAAAATGTTTCGTCACCTAAATAGTCACTTAGGAGAGGAAACATTTAATGTTTTTTCATCTAAGTACTTAGACGATCACTTCTAGACGACGAAACTTAGGCCATGAATATTTCGTCGCCATAGTCGTCTAAGTACTATGACGACGAAAAAACCTCTTAGGTGACAACAATGTTTCGCCGGCTAAGATTTTCACTCTGATATAGTACGTGTTTCGTTTTTTCTTGTATTGTTTGTTTTCCTGCGTTATCAATCCTCTATTATTGCTGTTCTTTATAGTGTGAAGTCAGACAAGTCCATCAAGAATATTGTTGGAAAATATAGCATGATTGACACACCGCAATGCAAAATCATGCGATGAGAAATTGAACATGACAAAGCAGCAAAAAATAAAATGGAGAAAACACAGCAAGTCAACGAGGCCTATTCTCTGCCCTGTATATATGATTACAAATTTGCAATCAAAGCTTTCCCAAAGCGGCTATGACCCAAGTACAATAATATTAGCCACAAGGTGAATATAGGCGACCAAGCTAGCTAGCTTTAATCACAGGAAAACAGATATATACCTCAAGGTACGACAACATGCATGGCATCCCCTCCTACCTCCTTAGTGTTCAGAGTGCAAAGAAGGCAGCCAGACCGCGAGAGACCGAGAGCTTAAACATCTTTCTGATATCGATAACTAAGAAAGACTTCCGATCAGATTCCTGTCATACAATTTTACCGGCTTGATCTCTCCATGAAAGGAAGGGCCGAGACTGCGTCTGAAGTGATGAGAACATTTGTGATAAGAACAATTTCAGGTCAGCTACTCGATCAATAATTAAGAAACAGAAAAAGAATGACTAGGGTGAATCAAGTTGACCCAAATTTCTTATATATAAACTCATCGGCACTGTAAAATGACTGTAGTCCTAACGGGGCGATGCTATCCAATTGGATCTATGCATCTCATTCCCAAAAGAAACAACGTACGGGAAGGTTTTTATGTTTTCATTTTCGTTGATGTTCTCTTTACCGCTTTTTTATTAGTTTTAGTAAGTCCTAACAACTCATAGGTTATGGTTTATAGTGTTTTTTCTTCCCTTTTTGTGGAGAGTGATTTTTGTTTTTTTCTTAATGGGTATTGACTATTGACCAAGACTTTCAGTACGTACTGGCGCCGGTACTGACTCTTTTTCCGGATAGAAAAAAACACTGCAAGGAAAAACCAGGAACACAACCAACCCAAACTGATCAAACTTGAAGGCGTTGCCCGAAGATAATGAAAGTTGGAAATACCAAAATGAGAGGGGGAAGAAGTCGAATGATCTAAGAAACCAAAACTACGGTAACAAAAAAAAATAGAAATGGAGAAAACACACTAAACCTAGCACATATTAATAGTTAGCACCGATTGAATCTTCATTTGGTTACAATTTGAGCATTTTTGTCTCCGATGTATAAAACAGAGTCCTACTTATGCACATTCCATGTTCATCACTGGTTAAATTTATTCACCGGCCGGTTGTACTCCAAACTGGTTAAAACACCATAGAAACCAGCTACAGGTCGACATCTCATTATAATTAGGCCTATGCAGGAGTCTTATGATGAAGGGATAATTTAAACTATGATCAGTGGTCTAAAATGCATATATATCTTCATGATTTCTTGGTCTATTGAGTATTTTTGTCATCTAAATTAATGTAATTAAATCATATTTATATGATGTAATAGATTGGTGCTTGATGGAATGGAGTAATTAAAGGCCCAAAAGTTTACTGGACGTGGATTTTTGGAAGAGTCAAATGCACAATTACATATTCAGCTCAAAAGAGGAAAGAGGCCTAGTACGTGACCTGTTTTCCATCGTTTCCTCTCTTCGGTTGCTTCATCACAGTCATCTTTTCATATATACAACTCTCTGCCCAGCTATCCAAAAATCCTCAAGTCAATCACCCATTAATTGAAACGAGAGTTAAGGATGTAAGCAAACATGAAGAGTCCAATCTCCTCACGCCCTTTGAAGTCAATAGAAAGGAAAGTTTGACTGCGAATGATTCTCTACATTAATTGGGAGATTTAGTGGTCACCGAGAGGTCAGGATTTTCCCTCGAAGAGAGACGTCTTTTCCAAGCAGTGTAAAGGGAAACTTGAGCAGATTTCTTCTCTCTCTCTCTCTCTTCCCCTCGCCGTCAGTCTGTTTACTTCTGAAAACTTATGAATAATTTTGTTGTTTTCATCTTTCATATGGAGAACTAATCTCCTAGCCTCAGATAGGGGTGAAACCTTGAATTTCTTATGTAGTTTTTATTAATTCGATTCGACTGGGACTTAAATACAAATTCAGTTTTGGATGTTCAATTCTAATTTCTGTTTCCACTTATGATTTGGTTGATGAGTACTTGATAATCTATTTCATAGGTTCAGCCATGTTTTTCTATTGTTTAGTAAAACTATCCATGCTTCTGAGATTAAGTGATTTACAGATTGAGAGTTGTCAGGCTTATGTGTTTGAACATCTGTAACTGAATTCATTTTTTAGAGTCAGTTTTTTTGATTAAGTTTTAAGAAAATAATCGGGTTAATATAATTGCATAGTCGATTTAAGGTGGAACCCCAAAACCTTAGTGTCTTTCATTATTGAATTTTGTTTCTCAATAACACTCACATAATCGTTTTCTTTTCAGTTACATTATTTTGTGTACTTTTTTACTGCTCTCGGCGGAACGACGTCACTCATACTTCTGAGTCTATACTGTTATGCGACTGCTGCACTTGGGATTGGCAAGCAAACTACAGCTCGATCTCATTACCAGATACGTATATTAATCATCCATCGGCATCAGCATGCAGATTTTAAAACAAAATTTAGCCTATAATTAAGTTAGTTGGAACACATATTATTTGTTTAACGAAGACCTCCATTATCACAGTCTAGTCCACTATCAAGTCCTTAAATTACTTTTCTTATGACTGACGTTGATCCATTCCCATTATCCAAGTCATTCCAATCATAGAAGCAAGGAAATTCACACTGCAACTTCAGAGCCAACCACCCACTCACACCATGAGAAATTGAACAGAAATATGCAACCATTACAAAAGAACATGAAAATGCAACAAAAAAAAAAAGGCAAAATAGAAAAAATAAAGTTAAGGCCATTCATTCTCTTCCCTCAATGATTGATTATAAATATAGCTTTCCCAAAGCTGCTACAACACCAAGTACATTAATATTAGACAAAAGGAGGGACTGGTTAGCTGAGCAACTACTAGCTGATAACAGAAAGAGAAACATCAAGGTGAGAGCTAGAACATGGCATCCCCTTCTACCTCCTTAGTGTTCAGA
Source organism: Potentilla sterilis (assembly GCA_963682095.1). Lineage (NCBI taxonomy): Eukaryota > Viridiplantae > Streptophyta > Magnoliopsida > Rosales > Rosaceae > Potentilla > Potentilla sterilis. The sequence continues at coordinate 24,357,487 of OY821762.1, read as the reverse complement.
GTGCAAAGACGGCAGCCGGAGCTCGTTTCGCCGGCTAAGCCAACACCGCGAGAGCTCAAACATCTTTCTGATATCGATGACCAAGAAGGTCTTCGGTTTCAGATTCCTGTCATTCAGTTTTACCGCTATGATTCCTCTATGAAAGGAAGGGACTGTGTCAAAGTGATTCGAGAGGCGCTATCGCAAACACTAGTGTTTTACTACCCTTTTGCAGGAAGGCTTAGAGAGGGGGCTGACCGGAAGCTCATGGTGGATTGTACCGGTGAGGGTATCCTCTTCATCGAGGCTGATGCGAATGTTACGCTCAGCCAATTTGGTGATGCTCTTCAACCTCCCTTCCCTTGCTTGGAGGAGCTTCTCTATAATGTTCCTGGATCTGATGGGGTCCTTAATTCCCCACTCTTGCTGATTCAGGTAAACCCTTAGCCATCCATCATACTCGTACTATAATTGTTTACTTAATTTTCTTACGTACATTAGGTTAACAACTCCGATCCATGTTTAATTGCCAAGAAATTATTTTAAGCATGATTGTTTAAGATGCAGCTAATTTTTAACACTTATAAGTTTCCAGTGGTGAACATGCAGTTAAGTATCTTGTGCTTTATATTAACTACTCTGCACTGCCAGTCTATATTTCACTGCATTAAACAATTTTTTTGCTAAAAAATAAAAGAAAAATAAACAGAACGAATAACATGCTTAATTTGTACAAGCAAACAAAAAAAAAAAACAAGAAGCTAACATGCTAGTGAAAGATACCCTATAATTTTTGTTCCACATGACTACCGAATCCAAGACAAAGATTCCAGGAGTTTTTTATATCTTTTGTTTTGAAAAGAAAGTATAAAAAAATTTAAGATACCCTATAATTTTGTTCTCATTAATATATTATTGCTGAATAACATATTCCACTTTGGTGTTCAACTTGACAGGTGACTCGCCTCAAGTGCGGTGGTTTCATCTTTGCTTTGCGTCTTAACCACACCATGAGCGACGCAGCCGGCCTCGTGCAATTCATGACTGCCGTGGGAGAGGCAGCGCGTGGCGCGCGTGTCCCCTCCATCCTACCAGTGTGGGCAAGGGAGGCATTCAAAGCACGTAATCCACCACGCGTGACGTGCACCCATCACGAGTATGATGATGTTCCAGATACACATGGAACTCTTATCCCACTCGATGACATGGCCCATCGTTCGTTTTTCTTCAGACCAACGGAGATATCCGCCATTCGTAGATTCCTCCCGGTTCACCTCCGCAAGTGTTCTACATTTGAGATCCTGACGGCGGCTCTCTGGCGGTGCCGTACAATAGCCCTCCAGCCAAAAGATCCAGAACAGGAGGTCCGCGTGCTCTGCATTGTAAATGCACGTTCCAAAATAGTAAATCCTCCATTACCAACTGGATTTTACGGCAATGCTTTTGCATTTCCAGTGGCACTCACAACTGCTGCCAAGCTTTGCCAGAACCCTCTCGGCTATGCACTAGATTTGGTGAAGTCCGCGAAGGCCGATGTCACCGAAGATTACATGAGGTCACTGGCAGATCTCATGGTCATCAGAGGCCGGCCACACTTCACCGTGGTTGGTACATACCTTGTGTCCGATGTGACTCGTGCCGGGTTCGGAGACGTGGACTTTGGTTGGGGCAAGGCAGCTTATGGAGGTCCAGCCAAAGGTGGGGTTGGTGCCATACCTGGGGTAGCCAGCTTTTACATACCTTTCAGGGATAGTAATGGTGACGATGGTATTGTGGTGCCGGTTTGTTTACCAGCTCCGGCAATGGAAAGGTTTGTGGAAGAAATTGATGGAATGCTGAAAGCGAATGTGCCTGACCTGCCTACTCGGACTTCCAATACTTTTATAAAATGTGCTCTGTGATGGTCTTCTAGATTAGGTTCTTCTTAGGGAAACTTGTTCCCTTTAGTGGTATGATTGTTCGAAATAATCTTCTGCTGCTTCATCATGCTTTGTGCGCCCAGTTTTATCCCTTTAGTGTCATTATGTCTGTTGTAATACTAGTTGAAGGTTGTTGTGACACTTCAATATTTTGTATTTAGTTTTAGTTTTATTTTGGGTATATGTATGTTTTGGTTGCTGTAATAGATCCAAATTTATATATAGTTTTGAACGGCATAGGTAAGTATGGAGAAACTTTTTAGGTTATATATGAACATTTAAAAATAAATAAATAGAAGAGAGAATTAGTCTATCCCAAAATCAATCGCTTTGAATTATACGTGGTTGAGTGGATTGTTATTCATTTCCAATGCTCAAACGCGCAGTACTTTTCCATCCCAGGCATATTGCTTATGGCTTATTCACAGGCGTCAATCTAGTACTGCACAGTACACACGGGGTGACTCAAGCATTCTCCCAGCCTAAAACAAAAATGAAAACATTGGGTATTAAAGTTTTATTTTAGTGTGGTTTTAGTGAAGCGTATCCACAAATCCCCTAGTGATTTTACATCAAAACGAAAGATATTTGCAACCTTTCAAATAAGTTTGATGGTGGTGAAATGTATACTCTAGAATTAGAGTGTACATGTTATGAGAAGGATATGCAAAGTGATGCAAAATTCAAGAAACAGAGATCTATTGTTGATTTGTACCACACCTTGGCTTAAACAAGGAAGTCCGATCTTTTTCCCTTGCTTCATAAATTGATTTGTCTTGTTTTGACTAATCAGTATAGATGATCAGACTATCACTTGTCGATAACTTTTACTATTAAAATAGATAAAGATGTGTCTACGGCAACACTAAGAGGACATTTTCGCAAAGCACTTTTTACTTCCTATGAAATTTAAGACAAGACAAGAAAAATAAATTCAAATCTAACATTTACAACTGATCAACATCTTTTACGCAAAGCACTCACACAAAAGTCCACATAACAGGTAATAAACGAAAGAAAGGAAACAAGGCAGCAAGTTCGACAAATTCTAGACTCAAGTTAGTTCTAACCTAACTAGGGACTTAGCGGTTACCTAATCGATGAAGACTTCATGAAAGTACTTAGGACTATCTCAGCACTTAATCCTAATCTTTAGCTAACCGGTTTACAATTTACATAGACATAGAAATTAAACAAGTAGCATATATGAACGAAATCTTTAGTCGGAGACATGTTAACAAGTATGGCGTCACTCATCTCGCATCGACATGTAAATTCTTTAAACTACTTTATCCCTAAACTAACACAAATCAAGACAACGTAGCTAGCGCTAGACTATCAACTTATATTTATTTTGGCTAATGAGATCGATACCCTACACATTGCAATTGCATAGACCATCAATCTTTATGCACACGAATTTAAAGAATAAACCAAGTAAAAGACAAAAAAGAAATCGAAACATGCTTCCCTAAGACCTAACTTACAATTTAAAACATATCAAGTTTACATATTCGTTTTGTCTTTGAATCCGAAACTTGAGATCATGAATACAAGCATAAAACTCAAAAATGAAACTAATATGCAAAACCAAACACTCAAATCATACATACATAGACATACATATAAATACCATAAAAACATACAACCTTCATAGACAAAGAATTGTAAAACTATAAAATACCAAGTCTTAGAGATGGAGGAGTTTGGATCACACATTCTAGCCACTCGCAATAGTGTCTTTAATACACGAAAAGATGCTTGCTCATTCCGAGTCTTTAGAACATGAATCAGGTGGAAGATATTAGAAGTGGTGGTGGAGTGAATTTCGGCTTGCTATTCTATATTTTCCTATGGAAAAATATTTGGTAGAGCTTAAGATTTGTGTTTGTGTATAAGATGTAATGATTTTTCTGTAGGAAATTTGTGCCTTTATATTGGGGAGAGACTGCAGCTTTACCGGCAACAACAAGGAAAAGAAAACCTAAATCGAGTTGGTTTTGGTTACTTGCCGGCCACTCCTTGGATCTTCTTGACTTTTCTGTCTAATTTCTTCATGGATCATGGCTGCATGGACTCCTTAATGGGTCAGCAACAATACTTGATGGATAAAAGGTCCAAGGTTCGGCTGCTAGCCTCCCTAGCTCGGACATGAACACTTCTCCTAGAACCGGCAAGATTTCCTGCTTGGACTAGGGAACTTCTTCTTTCCATATTTGCACTTTCCTTTTAGCTTGGCCGGCTCTAATATGCTTCATGTAGCTGAACAACACTTGACTCATGCATTTAGATTGGCCTTTGGTGCAACAATACAGAAATTCCCAAAAACAGGCAGTAGGTTCTCTTCTCGGCAGGACAGTGACCTTCTGGCATTGTGACTAATATAACTTTCTCCTCAGGATATCTATTGATGCGATTCTAAATTTTGTAAAAACTAGACTCAAAGAGCTTTCCGTGCATATATAATATGTCTTCTAGTTCCTCGTGGATCGTCCTAGAGAAATTCTGGAAGTTGGATGATGTGCCAGGAAATTACTGGAACTTGCTGAATTTGCGATAAACTTTTCCTTGCAATTCTTGGCAGCTTTTTTTGCTCCAATTATTGTAACTCCTTCCATTACTCAATCCTCAACATGTCTACTGCATATAAGAGAAGAAAAATCCATCAAAAGCATCACGGAAGCTTTACAGAATCAACGAAACATTTAGAGACTCCTATTTTAATAACTTTGTCAAATTTCTGTAAATTTTCTATGTTTTGGCACATTTTCATTGTAACTCTACCAAATCTTCAAGACTATTATATGACTAGATTCTATAACAATAAGGGTTAAAACAAAGTATAAACGAGGGTAAAACACACTAAGAACGTCGCATTTTACGCTACTCAATTGAATACACCCAGATTTTTAAATTTCATTGATTTTCTTAAAACATCCACTAATTACATATACAATACAGCCCCTAAATGAGAATATACGTCTTTCTTCGGGTGAGTAAAATAACCCTTGGGTGGAGGGTTTTAACTTTAAGCCTTGAAAATTATTCATCGAGTCTAAAAAACAAAAGAAAAAAAAAATTAAAACGTACAACATTGTCTTTGATTGACTATACCAAGGAAGTACTAGCAACACACTCACCCTTTTTGTGTCTCTAACACCATACACGTGGCAAAAATAAATGAATAATCTATAAAATTAGTTTGATCACTTTTGCTCTTTGCTATTTTTTGTTATTCTCTGTCATTGTCACGATCTCTTTCTTCTTCTTCTTATCTGCTACACTAAGAAACAACAAATTAGATAATAATCTACACTACCAGAAAAGGGGTCATAGCCGACGACGCCATCTCGTCGGCCGTTTCCATTAAATCGTCAGCTATAGTCATAGCCGACGAAGTATCGTCGGCTATTCCCTCGTCGGGAATGCCCCGTCGGCTATAGTATAGCCGACGACACTTAGGGTAAGTCGTCGGCTATAACCCGAAACCCCTAAACCCTAAACCACGAAGTATAGCCGACGAACTTATCGTCGGCTATAAGTCGAGGCATAGCCGACGAATTAATCGTCGGCTATAACCTTCGCCGGAACCGGAAACGGCTTATTTTTGCCGGAAGCCGGGAGGTTATAGCCGACGAAATATGGTCCATTTCGTCGGCTATAACCCCTAAATATTTAAAAAAAAATTAAAAATTTTGTTCGGGCCCAATTCCACTTCGTCTTCGGTTTGGCTGTAGAAAATCCACAAATGTACATCCAAATAGCCAACAAATATCCACATCAATCCATCCGTAATATCCTACTGTACAAACCCCCTAACTAGCCATCTACGTACACTACTAACTACTCATCACCCCCTAAATGGATGGCGTCGTCGACGGAATCGTTCGAGTTCCGGTGGCTATGGCTACCCTGATCGCCTGGCGTACTCCGATGCGGGGGAGGAGTGGGGACGACGAAATCGGGCATCTGTGGCGGAGGCGGGGGCTCCTCTCCAGCTCGCTGGGCCTCCCAAGATTGCCGCATCCATCGGTACATCTCCGCCGCGGCCGCGTTGCTGGCCAGCTGCACCGAAGCCTGCTGCTGGAGCGCCTCCACCGCCCTCGCCAAATCCGCCTGCGTCCTCTGCAGCTGTGTCTGCAAGTCTCTGCTCGTCGAAGTCGCACGCTGCGTGCTGGGATTGGCCGGCGTGTACTTCAGAACCCCATCTCCCGCCAGGCCTAGGCCTCTCTGGTAGAAGTAGTTGTTGCCAGTCCCTACCGCCGCGTGCATGATCTGAGAGGCCAAGCGCGGCTCAAGGGTGTCGATCGTGGAGGCAAACTCCACGATCGCCTCGTCGGACGCCCCTTCACCCAACGTCTCTCGCGCGATCCTCAAGGTGATCGCGTCGGTCTCCGCATCTATTCTTGCCTAATTGACAATAAAATATAATAAACGAATTAATAAAAAAATATATATAAATTAATTTAATGAAACACTTTTATTGAAGATGGGCGAATACTTACCACTTGGTCGGGACGGTCCGGATACATGTGCGCATGAATCCACGACAACGGCCTCGGCGGTCGGTCCCTCCTTGCAATCTCTGCCCACTGCCTCCAGGAGCGGGCGCCGCCGTGGTGGGGGTGCTCGTTCATCTTGCGGTTGTCGCTGTTCGTCTTCGAGATTTTCTTTATTATAAGAACGAACATATAAACGCAAATATAAATTAGTAACTAACTTAAAATATTAGGAACTAACCAAAAAAAAATTATTAACTAATTTAGTTACTAACTAATTTAATTTAATTAGTAACTAACTAACTAACTAATTTAATTTAGTAACTAACTCACTTACTAACTACCTAATTTAATTTAATTTAATTTAATTTAGTAACGAACTAACTAACTATGTAACTAACTAACTAACTTAATTTAATAACTAACTAACTAACTAATTAATTTAATTTAGTAACTACATAATTTAATTACTAAATAACATTAAAAAGTTATACACTAGGCTAAATTTTCTTATCGAGACCCTGTCGCTCCCGAAGTAGGCTACCAGCCATAGCCACTCATACTCCCTGTACCGGAACTCGTGGGGGGTTGCACCTCACCCCAAGCCCTTCTCCACATGGTGCGTCATGTGGTGCGTCGACAGCTCGTTCTTCCACTCGGAGTACTTATATTAACAGAACACAACTGTTAGATATATTCGTACATCTTTAATCGTCTTCAATCTAACTCGAATGATAGTAAAATAACGCGAAACACATAACCTGTTCTTCAGCTGCTCGTCTCTCCACCAGTCCAAGGCAGGATGGACTCTAAACCATTGCTGCAATATTATAAATTAATTAGAAAATATTTTTATATAGTTATAAGGACTCAATTCATAAATGTTTATTTTCTATAATAAAAATACGATTTAACTCACCGACAGTGCATTGTACACTCGCGCCTTGATGTCATCGTGCACAAAGCCCCAGTCGGGCCACAACATTGGGACCCTGTCCCGCACGATCATGCCCGTCGCGTTGATATACTTGGTCGTGGTTTCTCTCCTCTCGATCGGGCGTCCATCCTCACCAGGACCGGGCAGGATCTCCCTGATCCCACCGGTGAGTTCCCTCTCCAGGGTCGACATGTTCGCTGGCCCTCTGGTCCTTCTCGTCCCCGCGGGTTTATTTACGAGGACGCCTACTTCATAATAAAAATGAATACATGCCTAATAAAAATTTCGTACTAACTAACTAATTGACTAACCAACTACGTACATGATTTACTAACTAACTAATTTAATTTAGTAATTAACTAACTAAATAATTTGCTAAATAATTTAATTTAATAACTAACTAGCTAAATTAAATTAATTTACTAAATAATTTAATTTAGTAACTAGATTAACTAGCTAAATTCTTTAATTTACTAACTAATTTAAATTACTAACTAACTAACACATTTAATTTACTAACTAACTAACTAATTTAATTTAATAACTAACTAACGACCTAACTAATTTAATTTACTAACTAATTATGAACTAAGCTTCGACGTAGTTAAATAATTAATTAAACAATCTAAATAATTAATTAAACTAACTAATTACCTGCGTCGTTGTACTGTTTGTCATTCTCATGAACACACCACAGGCCGCGGCAGTCCTCTGAGTCGAAATTCCTGTGGACGTAGGCCTCCTCCCAGGGAATCTTGTGCGGCCGGTCGTTCCTCCAAATCTACCTCCCCCTAGCGTCGTACTCGGGGATGGCAGGGAGGAACTGGACCATGTACATCCCTGATGGCGGAGACATACGGGGCGTGGACCCTGAGGGGCCTGATCCCCCTATCGGTGGGCCCTGTCGCTGTGGACGCTGTCGCTGTGGGGGGACAGGGAGCATCTCTGGAGGGTCCTGATCGTCGCGCGGTGGGGTCGGCTGCCGATCCTGGAATAGTGCTGAAGTGCAGTGGGGTCTAGTGGGTGCGGCTGTGCGTCCTCCTCTGACGCTCGAGGATGGGCCCGCTCCCGTCGACTCATACGATGAGCCCCCACGTGTATCGCTCGGGGTAAATCCCATCAATGTCTCCTCGCGCCTGTTCATTGGCTGGCGTAGGCCCCGACGACCGCTGGGTATGCCCCGACTACCGCTGGGTCCGCCCCCCCACGGCTGGGTCCGGTCTAAGCTTCGGGGTCGCTCCCGCTCGGTCTGGCAATCCAGTGGTCTACAGCGCAGCGGTTTTCTGCACAATTAGTATATAAATTCCATAAATTTCACAAAAATTCCACAAAAAAATAAAAAACTTCATTAAATATATATACACTACCCTATATATATATATCCTCCTAAAAATTCTTGTTAATTCCACAAAATTAAAAAAAATTCCACAAAATTCACAATTAGCCCTAAAACACTTATACTTAAATCATTTAACCCTAAAAATCAATTAACCCTAATTAAATCAAAAAAATTCTAAATCAAAACCCTAAATAATTCAATAAATCACAAATGAGGGAGAGCCGGGACTACTTAACATGGTGGTGCGACGGGGACGAGGTCCGGTGGTGGTGCGGTGCGGCGGCGACGGCTAGGGGCGGCGGCTGCGTTCGGTTCGATTTCGAATCGGTGAGGGTCGGGAAGGACGGGGAGGGGTCGGGTAGGGACGGGGAGGGTCGGGAGGGCTCGGGGAGTGTCGGTGGTGGTCGGTCGGCGTCGGGGAGGGTCGGGCGGCGATTAGGGTTTTGAGGGGAGCCGGGAGAAAATGAGGGAGGCGCGGTCTGCTTCGATTTAAATCGAAAGACTATAGCCGACGATGTCAATTTTAATTCGTCGGTTATACTCTGACCCTAAATCCGGGCCGGGCCGAAGTTGGGCTTTGCGGGCCGAGGTACGGTTATAGCCGACGACGTCAAGGAATAGCCGACGAAGTACTCTTTCGTCGGCCCTTTTTTTTTCATATCGTCGGCTATGACCCCTTTTCTGGTAGTGCTATAAGAGAAAGAGTGAATAGATTTGGGAGTTGGAACGGCTTTCTCTGTTCTTGGCTGATTAGAGCTCCAACCACAATAGAAGCCCGAAGGATTGAAAGTCCGGCCCGAAAACCTGAAGAAAGCTCGAAACGAGCCGAGTTCATTTTTTTCAAAGACCAGCCCAAGGAAGCACTGGCCCGAAAATGTGAATATCGGTATGAGCTCGGGCACTTTTTTTTTTCGAAACTAGCTTCAGCCCAAATGAGTCAGGCCCAGGCATACCCACTTACAATACATCCCCATCCCTATCCCTGTCAATCATTTAGTTACAAAAACACACCCCCCCCCCCCCCCCCCCCCCCCCCCCGAACCAGACCACGACTCTGCCGCCTCCGTGTCCGCTAGCTCCGGGCCTCCGGCATCTCCACTTCTCCGATCAATTGTGACCCTTCGATGGTGAGGAAGTCAGTCACTACAACAAATCTTTTCTTCCGGTATACGCCCACCCTTTTGTTGGGGCATCTGATGGTGATGTTGATGTCGAGGTTGTAATTGAAATTTGAAAGTGGTGTTGATTGTGCTGTTAAAATTGAACCGGGTGTCTCTCCTCCCTTCTTCTCCGATCATCTCCTTGTCTCAGAAAGGACGAGCTCAGAAAGGACGAGCCCTAGTCTCCGACAGTCAGCCCTCAGCCAGTCATCCCTGCGACCTGCGACAGTGCCGCCAATCGTGCTACACCGGCTCCAGGCGCTCCACTTCCTCACGGTAATCCTTTCAGTTAACCGGTCTGGACGTCAGGTCTTCTGAGAATTATCATTATTGTGGATTGTGTGCAACTGTGTGAGACTGAGAAGTTAGAGAAAAAGATGAATGTAGACAGACAGATTAATGTATTTCTGGGCCCGAAAAAGTCCGAAAGTCCGGCTCGGCCCGACTTGATGGACTCGGTCGGTCCTAATTTCTGAAAAAGTCTGGCTCGGCCCGACTTGGTTGGGCTTTCCAAATTTTGGGTACACCTACCGTCGAACCCAGTCACTAAAAAAATAAAGGGTAATAGCCACATTTCATATGTGGCCGTTGTAATTGTAAAATTAACTGTAAATCTTATTAAATGTGGGTTTTTTTTATTATATAATAATACGAAAAGCTACATTTGCTGGAAATTTGCGGTTTATTTTGTAATGGTCACATAACTTTTTTGTAGTGAGTGTCACGACTTTGATCGTAAATACATAACAAGTTGGATATGAATCTTTACATGAAATTGGTGAATATGCTGACGATTATATGAGACAGAAAATTGAATATCTTTCAAATCTATGAGTTTAGGCATGGGCGTTTAGAAGCAAGGACCTACTCTTTAGTGATTGTCCCAAATAAATTTTACAAGTCTCTGTCTCTGGTGTTGCAGTAAATTTAATGAGATAGAAGAAGAAAGATTGTGTCTGCAGAAACTGTTCTTTCTGGAGAGACGAAGAAGAGAGAGAATGGAGCAAAATGGTAAAATGAGAGAGAGATTAATTTAATATTTAACGGTTTTTTTTTTCTACTACCACATTACACGTGGCAGTGTGGTGTGAGTCATACAAAATGTGAAAGTGTTGTTAGCACTCCCCAGCTCTGCTATATTTATTTTTCCTGCTCAAGTGAATGGTATGAAAGTCATGTCTAGTGATAGACAATGAAAGAACTCAATTCGCAAGCTTATATCGTCCTCAAGGTTTAGTCATTAGTCACTACACCATTCCAGGCCGAGGTCCTAGCATTAAAGGCTGGTATTGTCATCAAGCTACTTCAGAGAATTGAGAGTGATTCTGCTATTTTGGTGAAGGCAGCATGAACCATGAGTTTTATAGCTTGATTTACATGCATGTAGTACCTCTAGAGTAGTGCATATATACTTTTCAAAAAAAAAAAAAAAAAAAAAGAGTAGAGCATATATATAAGCTAATTAATATGGTAGCTCGATCCCCAACTGGCTTCTAATGCTTTGCGCGAAAATGATAGCCAAATTGATTTTAATAGCCCCCAAATTTATACAAGATGTCATTCAAAACGATTGTAATCGTTACCTAATTCAATGAGATTCCTTTCTCCAAAAAAAAAAAAAAAAGATATTGAAAGTCATATGGTATTATCGGAATGGGAAAGAGATGACACAATAATACACCAAGGCACTCTTCTTCTTCTTCATTTTAAAAAAGAAGATGACATAGGAGTGTGTCTCGAATGTATGAAACACAAATGTATTTATGTTGTTATGCACATGCTTTCATATCCATCACTAGTTGAATTTATCATCACTGCTTACACCATCTCTCTCAAATGACCTTTGGTGCTACTCGATCACATTTTCCGTGAGGAGAACCAAGTCGCAAATGCTCTTGCTATTGGGGTCAGTAGAGATTAATAGAGATCTATTGAGGGACAATTGGACTCTATTGGGGGATAATTATACTTGGAGCAGTAGATGGTCTATTAGAGGTCAATAAGGGGTCTTATTGGGGGATAATAGGGGTTTATTGGGGGACAGTATGAGTCTATTAGGAGGTAATAAGAGGGCCAATATGGGTCTATTGGGGGGCAATATAGACAGTAGGGTCATATTGGGGGGTAATATGAGGTTTGTAGGGGTTAGTAATTAACAGTCAATGGTCAACAGTAATGGCCAACGGTCAACCGTCGCCGGCCACCAGACTCTAGTGAAAAGTCGCCGGAATCCGGTCACCGGTCAACAGTCAATGGTCAACAATCAACTGTCAAGAGTCAACCTTTATTTATTCTAACAGATGTCTATTTTAGATTTATTTAATTAATTAAGGGTTAATTGATTATTGGTCATATTGACCCTTTTTCTTATTTCTTTCTTGAGGTGTTCGGCACTGTGTCCCCTCCTCATTGTACTATTTCTCTTTTGTTATGAAATAACATATCATCAGAGGTATAGTCTTTCGGGCTATCCTTCAGGTTATTAAAAAAAATAAAAATAAAACAACAAAAACAAAACTGGTAAAGCTTCAAACAGTACATAAATCAATAGCTATGTACAATTCAACCTATCATGGAGGACCGCCTAGGTCCCCTGATGAAGGGACAAACCGTTAACTACAACTCTGTTGACGGAAGCAACAGCTGGGCCACCAGGAACCCATAAACCCGTACCAAAGGCTAGAATGGAAGCTGGCACACTTGGGCCCAAGGTCCAGCCATTAAAGGACTGGCATGAAGCGGGTCAACCAATGGAAAGAGCCTGCAAAGATCAAACTAGAAGGGCTTTTAGTTATGCAGAAGGAACTTTGTCGCACATCGAAGGACATGTCAAGTTCTGGGGCCAGGGAATCTACATAATGACCCAACTACCTTCCTTTTAAGGTAATCGACCAATCGCAAACTTAGGCTCTTTCTATTTTCTTTATTTCAACAAACTTTACTGTCTTAAGCATCGGAGTGGAATTGACCGATCTAACCAGGTCTTTTCTAGTAAGCAGGATATTCACATGAGGAAGTCAACTGAGGTCCCATTAGTTTCTAAGGGTACAGATTCGAGCAAAAATAATTGCCGCGGAGAACCTATAAATAAAAGTTACGTTCGCAAAAGATGGCTGGAGACTCGGAAGGAAAGGCAAGCCGGAGGGTCTGGAAGAGGTTTGCCGGGTCTTGAATTTCGAACCCCTACTTACTCCTGCCGTTAAACCAAGTTTAGGGGAGGAGGGATTAGCCGACGGTAGCGGCCAAGATGATATAGCCAGCCCCGACCAGTATGACGTGGTGAAGGAGGTGGAAAAGATGTGGGCAGAATTCAACCGTTTACGAGAAGAAAGCGACCGGGACCGGGCAAAAGTGGAGGCCTGGTACCAGGAGATGGAGGCGGTAAATGCTACGCAATTGACCGCTTTGGAGAAGGGACAATAACAGAATGTCGCTCTAACTAGAGCGCTAGCGACCCCGCAAACGGCCAACGGGAACATTCAACTAGGGAGGTGATCCGGTAGTTTCGCTCATATGGAGGTAGGACAAACTACGGGAAGACGGAGGACTGTACATCTACCGCTAGAGTTATTCTCGAAAGTAATGACGAGGGCCGGACCCAAGCCAGTGCCTCACCGGGCGAGTGTGTCACTTGAAGAAGAAGAAGTAAGCCCAACCAGCTTCAAATATTGTCCGACTCGGTGTAAGATATGAAGGCCCAGATGGAGGCAAACGACCAAAAGGCAGCCAGGCCAGTGGCAAGCACACGTTTCAATGAGCGGGCCTGGCCATTCTCCCGCCAAGTGATAGATTCCGTATGGGCCGGTACGCAGAAGTCGCTAAAGTTAACTTACACCGGGACTGGATGCCCATTCCAGCACCTAGATATCTTTAGATCTCAAGCATGCACAAAAGGCTATTCCGACACCATATGCTGCAACATATTCCAAGAAGCACTATCGGGAAAAGCGTTGGGTTGGTTCTACGAGTTACTGGCTAACTCGATAGAGTCATTCGAGTAGTTAGCGGACAAGTTTGTAGAGCAGTTCATCTTGAAAGTCGAAGGGGCCGGGCCCAAACGTCAACTGTCTTGTTCAATTGTAAACAGACAGACAATGAGGGACTGAGAGCGTTTGTCAACCGGTGCCAAACGACTACGATCGGGGTAAGAAACCTAGATAAAGGGATAGCTGAAATGGCATTCAAACATAGGTTAAGGCCCGGAAAGTTCTCATATGCAATGTGGGTATAGCGCCTTCGGGATTATGATGAGTTAACGGCGATGGCAATTAGACATGCTCAGGCAGACCACGAGACCTACGAAAGCCGACCGCTAAAGCGGAGAACCGAAGAGCCAGTGCCCGTCCTGCAAGATAATAGGAACTGGCAGCAGAACCAGGATCCGAGGTTTGCACCTAGTAAAAAGTCCAAGGACAGGAGAAACCAGCGGAGAAGCCAAGGGAATTTCGGATGCCCACATAGAGGAAGAAGGGCGCCAGTTCACCAACAAGAGCGGCCACTAGTGATTATGCCTGCAGGAGAAACGAGGTTTTCACCGCCTGAATCACTTCCTATGAAAGTATTCTGAATGAGAACAAGAATGGCATTCCTCGCGCAGCAAAAATGAGGCATCCAAAGGGAAACCTCACTAGAGAGCAGACCGAAAAATACTGCTCCTACCATGACGAGGCCAACGCACCGGACGAACGATTGTATTGCTTTAAAGAAGGCAGTAGAAGAGCTAATCTAGAACGGAAAGTAGAAGCAGTACGGGGGCGGTGCCCGGGAGGTAGGTGTTATCCATACCTATGATCATGGCCGTATCGACGTGCATGGCAGCATAAATATGATCCATGGGGGAGGCTCGTATCGATCAGCTCAGTGGAAGACCAAGAAGCTATGCCTGAGGCCGATACGAGAAAAGGAGGTGTATGCCTTAGGGGAAAGAAGCGGTCAAGCGGCAAAGACTAGCTAGATGTCCGTGACATTCTATGAAGAAGAGGAACCAGAAGACTCGATTCAACCCAATGACGACTCTTTCCTAATTACGGTCCAGATAGATCATTTGATCACCAGCCGGATGCTAATAGACACTGGAACATAAGTTAACGTGCTGAACGAGGAAAGAACAAGTTATCTCAAGATAAGTTTCTCAGGGGAGGTAGTCCAACCGTTGGGGTCGACCTACTGTTAATCTTTGGGGAGGGTGATAGAACGAGGAAGCAGTACCTGGAATTTTAGTTTAATCACAACACACTAATAAATAATTCAAGAATAATAATAGTACTTGTAGAATAGAATTCCTCGAGTCTTTATTGATCAACTGAAAAAATACAAGCTGTTCTTGAAATAATATTACAATTGGAAAAACTGCCTAATACATCAAAACTAAAAGGAAAAATTAAAATGATCTTTATAAACTCCTACAAAACTCAAGCATATAAATCTGATAACACTCCCATATTCTTGACATGTCTTTCAAAAATTATAATTGAAAGTGCTTTAGTGAATGGATCTACTAGCTCAGAAATTGTATCAATATCCAAAACATCAATCTCTCCACGTTTGACTCTTTGTCTCACAGAATAATATTTCAAATCAATATGTTTAGAATTACTAGATCTTTTACTGTTTTTACTGAAAACTATTGCAGCTTCATTCTCACAATAGATTTTCAATGGATTTGTAATAGTATGACTTAAAACTTCAGTATATATAAAAAAAATCCTAATCCACAGTCCCTCACAAAATCCTTTATATATTGTTATATATTCTGCCTGCATAGTATATGTAGTTATCAAGCCTTGTTTCATGGTTTTCCATACAACAGCTCCTCTAGCAAGCATAAAAATATAACCTGAAGTAGACTTTTTGGATTTTGGAAAATTTCCAGCAAAATCTGAATTAGAATAACCTACTAATTCTAAATTTTTAACCTGTCTATAAACCAACATATGAGACTTAGTTTTCAGCAAATATATGAGAACCTTTTTACCTGCATCCCAATGCTTTTGAGTAGGTGCAGATTGAAACCTGGACAAAATTCCTACTAAAAATGCAAGATCTGGCCTAGTGCAAACATGTGCATACATTAAGCTACCTATAAGCTTGACATATGGTTTGCTCTCCATTTGAGTCATCTTCCCCCTATTTTTAGAAATTTTAGACAGTTTATCTCCTTTAGACATAGGGGCATCTCTTGGATAACATGTTTCCATGTTAAATATTTTTAAAACTTTCTAAATATAATTGTGTGTTGAGATAAGCCTAAAAACCCTTAGTTTTTCGTCTCTCTTAATTTCAATTCCCAAAACGAAGGAAGCTTCACTTAAATCTTTCATATCAAAACTACTTGACTGATACGGCTGAAATAAGCCTCACAATTAACCCTGTAAAAATGTCATCGTTCGTATAGGTAAGCAAGGATTGTTTAGTCCGGGAATTGTAGGGTACCCTAAACTATTAAGGTAATAAAATTGGGGGTTTTGAAGGTTTTTACCTAATATTCCTACTGTCTTAATTTAAGTCTAAATTATATGTATACGAATGATCAACTTCTCCGCACAAAACAAAACAAAAATTCTCTCAAGAACACATACAAACACATGCACAAAAACAGGGCTGCAAATCCAATTCATCCTAGGTTTATTCAATTCCAATTCTAATTAGAGCCCTTCGTGGTTCATCTAATCGTTAAGACTTCAAAACTATTTAGAATTAATTTCGCATATAATCATAAACATGGTGCTAATCGGTTTAAAGACATTTCGCGTAGAAATTAAATACAAAAAGCACATAAGCACAATAAGCCGAGTTGGAGACATGCAACAAGTATGACGTCACCTCACTTTATTAACATGTAAATTTTCAGAATTATTACACCCTAATTAAATAACCTAGACCACAATAACTTCGCTTATGATGCAATTTAGATTATTTTGGTGTATGAAATCGGCACCTAAGGTACTGCCATTGCTAAGGCAGCCCTCAAGCACACGATTTGTGATGCTCGAACTCATGAAAATTAATCAAATAAATCAAAGATTCATACGAAAATATTCTCTCGTATTCAAAGTACATGAATCACTACATGTTCAAGTTTGTACAACCATTACATAGAAATCCAATGAAACCGAAATCCATGCTTGATAAAAAAAACGAAAATCGAAACAATATTCATTACAAAAATTGTAAATTTACAGAAATAATACAAAGCTATGAGAGGATGAATCACACTATGAAGAAAACCTTTGAAGACTTTCGGAAAAGGGTGGTGAAATCGGATGGAGGCTTAGGTATGGTGCGATATTTTGGAGGTGGTGATGGTATTTTTGGCTTGTATTTTTCTGTATGAACTTGGAAGAATTTTGACAGAATTTTGGTAAGGTTTTTGGCACCGAAGTGATGCCAAATTATGTTGTGGATACTTCCTCTTTATAGTGGAGCAATTGTTTCCTTTTGTCGATCGTGCCCTTCACCATTTGGACGAACACTACCAGAAAAGGGGTTATAGCCGACGACGCCATCTCGTCGGCCGTTTTCATTAAATCGTCGGCTATAGTCATAGCCGACGATACTTCATCGGCTATTCTCTCGTCGGGAATGCGCCGTCGGCTATAGTATAGCCGACGACACTCAGGGTAAGTCGTCGGCTTATAAAACACGCGGAATAGCCGACGAATAAAGCGTCGTCGGCTATACTTCGAACATTGCCGACGACAGGATCGTCGGCTTCAACAATTACGTAATTGCCCCTAACCCGGAAGTATAGCCGACGATAGTGTCGTCGGCTATACGGCGGGCATAGCCGACGATACTCTCGTCGGCTATACTTCCGGCATAGCCGACGAATTAATCGTCGGCCATAACAATCGCCGGTACCAGGAACGGCTTTTTTTTGCCGGAAGCCGGGAGGGTATAGCCGACGAAATATGGCCCATTTCGTCGGCTATAACCCCTAAATATTTAAATAAAATTAAAAATTTAACTCGGGCCCAATTTCACTTCGTCTTCGGTTTGGCTGCAGAAAATCCAGAAACAAACATCCAAATATCCAACAAATATCCACATCAATCAATCCCTAATATCCTACCTACTGTACAAATTAACCCCCTAGCTAACTAGTCATCTACTCATCATCACCCCCTAAACGCGTAGCGTCGTCGACCGGATCGTTCGAGTTCCGGTGGCTATGGCTATCCTGATCGCCTGGCGTACTCCGATGCGGGTGGGGAGTGGGGACGACGAACTGGGGCATCTGTGGCGGAGGCGGGGGCTGGAGTCCAGCCTGCTGGGCCTCCCAAGATAGCTGCATCCATCGGTACATCTCCGCCACAGATGCGTCTCTGGCCTGCTGCGCCGAAGCCTCCGCGGCCCTCGCCAACTCCGCCTGCTCGAGCGCCTCCACCGCCCTCGCCAACTCCGCCTGAGTCCTCTGCAGCTGCGTCTGCAAATCTCCTCTCGTCGAAGCCGCACGCTGCGTGCTGGGATTGGCCGGCGTGTACTTGAGAACCCCATCTCCCGCCGCGCCTAGGCCTCTCTGGTAGAAGTAGTTGTTGCCCGTCCCCACCGCCGCGTGCATGATCTGAGAGGCCAAGCGTGGCTCAAGGGTGTCGATCGTGGAGGCAAACTCCACGTTCGCCTCGTCGGACGCCCCTTCCCCCAGGGTGTCGCGCGCGATCCCGAAGGTGATCGCGTCGGTCTCCGCATCTATTTCCGCCTAATTGACAAGAAAATATAATAAACGAATTAATAAAAAAAAAATATAAATTAATTTAATGAAACACTTTTATTGAATATGGGCGAATACTTACCACTTGGTCGGGACGCCCCGGATACATCTGCGCATGAATCCACGACAACGGCCTCAGCGGTCGGTCCCTCCTCGCCATCTCTGCCCACTGCCTCCAAGAGCGGGCGCCGCCGTGGTGGGGGTGCTCGTTCCTCTTGCGGTTGTCGCTGTTCGTCTTCGAGATTTTCTGTATTATAAGAACGAACATATAAACGCAAATATAAATTAGTAACTAAATTAAAATATTAGGAACTAACCAAAATAAAATTATTAACTAATTTAGTTACTAACTAATTTAATTTAATTAGTAACTATTTAACTAAGTAATTTAATTTAGTAACTAACTAACTTACTAACTACCTAATTTAATTTAATTTAATTTAATTTAGTAACGAACTAACTAACTATGTAACTAACTAACTAACTTAATTTAATAACTAATAACTAACTAACTAATTAATTTAATTAAGTAACTACATAATTTAATTATTAAATAACATTAAAAATTTATATACTAGGAGGCTAAATTTTCTTACCGAGACCCTGTCGCTCCCGAAGTAGGCTACCAGCCATAGCCACTCATACTCCCTGTACCGGAACTCGTGGGGGGTTGCACCTCGCCCCAAGCGCTGCTCCACATGGTACGTCCTGTAGTGCGTCACCAGCTCGTTCTTCCACTCGGAGTACCTATATTAACAAAACACAACTGTTAGATATATTCGTACACTGTCAATAAATATATTTATACAAAAAAAGTGAAACACATAACCTGTTCTTCAGCTGCTCGTCTCTCCACCAGTCCAAGGTAGGATGGACTCTAAACCATTGCTGCAATATTATAAATTAATTAGAAAATATTTTTATATAGTTATAAGGACTGAATTCATAAATGTTTATTTTCTATAATAAAAATACGATTTAACTCACCGACAGTGCATTGTACACTCGCGCCTTGATGTCATCGGGCACAGAGCCCCAGTCGGGCCACAACAGTGGGACCCTGTCCCGCACGAGCATGCCCGTCGCGTTGATATACTTGGTGGTGGTGTCTCTCCTCTCAATCGGGCGTCCATCCTCACCGGGACCGGGCAGGATCTCTCTGATCCCACCGGCGAGCTCCCTCTCCAGGGTCGACATGTTCGCTGGCCCTCTGGTCCGTCTCGTCCCCGCGGGTTTATTGACGAGGACGCCTGTTTCATAATTAAAATGAAGATATAGTTAAATAATTATTTAAACTAACTAATTAAATAATTAATTAAACAATCGAAATAATTAATTAAACTAACTAATTACCTGCGTCGTTGTACTGCTTGTCCTTCTCACGAACGGCCCACAGGCCGCGGCAGTCCTCTGAGTCGAAAGGACTGTAGACGTAGGCCTTCTCCCAGGGAATCTCGTGGGGCCGGTCGTGCCTCCAAATCTGCCTCCCCCTGGCGTCGTACTCAGGGATGGCAGGGACGAACTGGACCATGTACATCCCCGATGGCGGAGACATACGGGGCGTGGACCCTGAGGGGCCTGCTCCCCCTGACGGTGGGCCCCGTAGCTGTGGATGCTGTCGCTGTAGGGGGACAGGGAGCATCTCTGGAGGGTCCAGATCGGCGCGCGGTGGGGTCGGCTGCCGATCCTGGAACAGTGCTGAAGTGCACTGGGGTCTGGTGGCTCTGCGTCCTCCTCCGACACTCGAGTCAGGGCCCGCTCCTGTCAACTCATACGAGGAGCCCCCACGTGGATCGCTTGGGGTCAATCCCATCAACGTCTCCTCTCGTCGACTCATAGGCCGGCCTAGGCCCCGACGACCGCTGGATCCGCTCCCCCCACGGCTGGCTCCTGCCTGAGCGTCGGGGTCGCTCTCGGTCCCTCTGCCAAGCCAATGAAGCCATCGGTCTACAAAGCGGCGGTTTCCTGCACAATTAGTATATAAATTCCATAAATTGCACAAAAATTCCACAAAAAAATTAAAAACTTCATTCAATGTATATATACCTAATTATATATATACCTAAATATATTTATACCTAATTATATATATATATATATATATTCCGAAATATATATATATATAGATATATATATATATATAGATATCCTTCTAAAAAATCTTGTTAATTCCACAAAATTAAAAAAAATTCCACAAAATTCCTTAAATTTCACAAAAAAAATAAAAAACTTCATTAAATATATATATACCTAATTATATATATACCTAAATATATTTATACCTAATTATATATATATATAATTATATATATCTATTCCGAAATATATATATATATAGATATATATATCCTCCTAAAAATTCTTGTTAATTCCACAAAATTAAACAAAATTCCACAAAATTCCATAAATTTCACAGAAAAATAAAATACGTCATTAAATATATATATACCTAATTATATATATACCTAAATATATTTATACCTAATTATATATAAATTAGTATACTAGTATATAAATTCCACAAAATTCCACAATTAGTATATATATAAAAACCCTAAATTTAACAAAAAATCCACAAAATTAGTATATAAATTCCACAAAATTCCACAAAATTCCACAAAATTAACAAAAAATCCACACAATTCCATAAATTTCACAAAAACCCTAAATTCCACAAAAAATTCACAAAAACCCTAAATTTAAAAAAAAAAACAAAATTCCACAAAATAAATAAAAACCCTAAATGAGCAATCGATCGGGACTACCTGACATGGTGGTGCAGTCTGGACGAGGAGCTTGGTGGGTGCGGCGGCGACGGCAGCTAGGGGTGGCGGATCGATCGGCTCGTCTGGTTCGGGTCGGGGAGGCGTCGGGAAGCTCGGGCACGGGGCGGGGAGGGGTCGGGTAGGGCAGGGGAGGGTCGGTCGGCATCGGGAGGTGTGGTGGTGGTCGGTCGGCGTCGGGGAGGCGTGGTGGCGATTAGGGATTTCGACAAAAATCCAGAAAATGAGGGAGAGGCGCCTCTGTTGCGGTTTAAATCGAAGGACTATAGCCGACGATTTAATTTTAATTCGTCGGCTATAGTCATAGCCGACGAATTTCGTCGGCTATACTCTGACCCGAAATCCGGGCCGGGTCGAAGTTGGGCTTTGCGGGCCGGTTATAGCCGACGAAGTATTTATGTCGTCGCCTATAATATGAATCTCGTCGGCTATAATATGAATATCGTCGGCTATACTTCACGCTCTCAGCAGCCGTCAGATCTCGCCCATCCAACGGCGGACAATGAAACGGCGCGGATCGCAAGAGTTTAGCCGACGAAGTTAAGTCTGTCGTCGGCTATTCTTTGGTCAAACTACAAAGTCAAACCTCTAAACGCTTTAAAACGGAAATTAGCCCGTCTAGATGACGTTTTTTTGCCTGACCTTCAACAGAGAATAGTTTCAGATCGATGAGACGCAACTAAGCGTATAAAAATTTCCCTCAAAATATTTACCGACCGTCAGGCTACCCATAGGAAAACGGAAGTAAAAAACAGCTAACCGCAACATTCGGCACACAGATTTTGTCGGAATCTTCCCATTTTTCAACCCTAGGCGTATTTCAATATTTCGGTCGTTTCTTATTTCACGACACTTTTGCATTTGAAGGGTCTACGTATAGTAACTATTTGGAACTATACATTCACATAAACACTTAGTAAACAAGTTAAGGAACATTAGTGCATATCTTCCGATTTCGAATCTAAAAGTTTGGAAAATCTATTCCAACCGTCAGATATCACCGTTAAGATTAAATACATGTATGAAAAAAATTCCAACTACATATGACAACGTTAAAGGCTCGATCGGTACGGTCAAACTGCAAAGTCAAACCTCTAAACGCTTTAAAACGGAAATTGGCCCGTCTAGATGACGTTTTTTGGCCTGACCTTCAACAGAGAATACTTTCAGATCGATGAGACGCAACTAATCGTATAAAAATTTCCCTCAAAATATTTACCGACCGTCAGGCTACCCTTAGGAAAACGGAAGTAAAAAACAGCTAACCGTAATTAAGGACGAAAAATGTATTCATACATGCATGCACCATCGTACACAAATACATACATAAACAGTATACTAAGGATGATAATCAGAATCATCCTCATCACTTGAGTCAGACGTAGTATAGTAGTTCATATCTGGCAACCGGTGCTCGTACTCGTCGTCTGAGTCATCGTCTGCCTGATATAGACGATTCGGATTAACATCATACATGGGCACCTGACCCCTAGGAAGTCGAACCACTCTGCCCGGCGTCACATTATTATCGCGGATGGTGGAGGATTCCGGAATGTCGCCGGCGTCCGGCTCTTGGTATGCGGTCGCTTCTTGACACTCTGTGCTCACACCAAGTGTGGTAGCCCTGTATATGTCTCGCTGAGACACATGGTTAACTACCTTCCACGTGCCTTTGTTCAATGGATCGTCAAGATAAAAGACCTTTTTGGCCGCTGTGGCGAAAACAAAGGGGTCGTCTTCATACACACTAGTGGCGGTATTCACCGAAAGTATGCCGTACTGATCGATCCGTATGCGGTGCGGCCTAGTATCAAACCATCGACACTTGAAAAAGTGGACTTTCATGCGGTTCCCATAAATGAGTTCAACAACTGACTGTAGGACACCGTAAAAATCCACGCCCCCCTCTGCACCATCGACCATCACCCCACAATTCTGTGTTTTGCGTTCCCCGTCTCTAGCTTCACATATATACTTAACGCCGTTGACATCACACATTGGGCGGACTGTGGAAGATATCGGCTTCATCGACAACAGCCTCAATTCCTCTGAGTAATTTGTATGACCACCCCTCGCAGCCACTTGCATCAGCTGAAAAATATAACTCAAATCAGTTGGTGTGTTTATGATTAAAGAATAGGGAACTGTAAAAGAAAGCCATCTAATATATATATTTATACACTTACCCATTGTGGAAAATAGTCTGCAAACGTCGTGTTGTGGTACTCGACATCACTGCGAACTTCCTTGCAGTGAAGATGGGTTCGTTTCCAATATTGTACCTCCGGACAGTTTATTAGAACCCACCAGTGGGCAATCCCTACCTCATGGTCAGGCAACTTGTCCACACCCTTCTTCTTGAAGCTTCCGTATGGTACAACAGAGTTGGCGACGATAGATAGGTTGAACTCGGGGTCATCTCGACTTGGATGTTGTGGGGGGTCCTCCATCGCTCCCAAGTACAACTTGGCGTACGTTACACACTCATGCGCAATGTAAGCTTCAGCAATACACCCCTCAGGCGCAGATTTATTGTGCACATATTTCTTGTAGTCTCCAAGTTGTCTGCAAGGTTAACAAGTGCATGTTAAGAGCATGCAACTTTTATTTAAAAACATGTATAAATCAAATTTATGAATAACATGTACCTTTCGATGGGATACATCCAAGTGTAGTGTACGGGACCGGTAAGCAACAATTGTTGGGGAAGATGGATTATCAGGTGAGGCATGATGTCAAAGAAGTTTGGGGGAAATATCCTCTCGAACTTGCACAAGATAAAAACGATTTCCTCATGCATTCTCATGAGGTCTGATTTTCTAACTTCTCTAGCGCATAACTTCTGGAAGAATCTTGACAACGCCACCAACGGCTCAACCACTTCATCGTCCAAGTACGCTCGAATGAAAATAGGGAAGAGGCGTTGAAGCAGTACATGGCAGTCGTGACTCTTCAATCCGTACATCTTGTTGTCTCGGTAGTTAACACACTTGCTTATGTTACCCGCATAGCCATAAGGATACCTACATAGCCATTAACAACAATTAGATTTCATGCATATATAGTCGTCCAACAACAGATGGATTCTTTAGGGAATACATGCCTAATAAAAAGTTACCTGACATTACTCAGCCATCCAAAGATTTCATGTTTCTGGTCCCTGGTGACGGTGTAAGGAGCTTGGGGCATTTTGCTCCTGCCCTCTCTCAACCACAAATGGTCCCGCAGTCCCATATTTCTCAGATCAACGCGTGCCTTGGGGGTGTCTTTTGTTTTCTTCTCCCAATTCAAAACTGTGCCAACCACGGCTTCACCCACATTCTTCTCTATATGCATGACATCCAGGTAGTATCTGGTAGCCAACCTGGCCCAATAAGAAAGTTCCCATAAGATGCTCTTGTGTGACCAGAACCTATACCGATCCGGCCTCTCTGGAATCGTGCGCAACACATCGGGATGATTGCTAAGCGGACCAAAGTCATACTCATTCAACACTGCCAATATTTCCTCCCCTGTCCATTGCTCGGGTGCCCAGCCCTTTCTTCAGTCCCATCAAAAGCCTGTGCATCGTCCCTAAATGGATGGTCATGCGGAAGCCAACGACGGTGACGCATCTGGACAATCTTGCTGCAATGAGGACTGGAGCAATCAACAGTCATGCACTCTGAACAAGCCCTGTAACCCCTGGTGACGCTGCCCGACAACATACCCCTCCCAGGAAAGTCACTGATCGTGCCAACAAGCATGGCATGCATCCGGAACATCTCATTTTTGAACCGGTCGTAGACCAGGTGGCCGTTCAGACTCAAGTACCGAAGCTCCTCAATTACGGGTCTCAAATACACATCGAGACACTTTCCCGGATAACCTGGGCCTGGAATCAACAATGTGAGCATGTTATATTCCTTCTTCATGCACATCCACGGTGGAAAGTTGTACGGAATCAAAATAACTGGCCACACACTGTACTGAAGCTCTTTCTTGCCAAAAGGGTTGAAACCGTCGGATGATAGCCCTAGCCAAACATTTCGAACCTCTGATGCAAATTCAGGAAACTCCAACACATTCTTCTTCCAAGCCTCTCCGTCGGCGGGATGTCTAAGGGTGTCATCGTCAGGCACATTCCTCTCAGCCCACCATCTCATAGCTTTGGCCGTGAAAGCACACATGAACAACCGCTCAAGCCTATCAATCAGCGGGAAGTACCGAAGTATCTTCACAGCTTTCTTGTTCCCTTTAGGAGTGAACTTATACCGCTCTGTATTGCATACTGGGCAGTATTCAAGATCTGCAGGTCCTTCCCCGTAAAACAGAAGGCAATCGTATCTGCATGCATGAATCTTGATGTAGGAAAGACCGAGATCTTTAAGGATATGTCGCACCTTATGATGACTGGTAGGAAGCCGATGTCCGGGGGGCATCGCCCCACCCCATAGCCGAAGCCAATCATCAACCGATTTGACAGTGCCTTTGTTCTCCGTTTTGATCTTCATCACTCCCATGACAGATTCAAGGACAGTCTTACTGCATCCGGGGTACAACGGAGTCTGTTGCAATGCGATCAGGTTGTTGTAATTTTCCATACCACTTGTGTTGACCGGAGATCGGGGTAATGGCTCGAGTGGCTCAATATCAGGGAAACACTCCATCTCCGGAGGAGGGAGTTGCACATCTGGTGCTTCCTCAAAGACACCGCTCTCACGAGGAAACATATCGTTGATCCAGTTCGTTGTTGGATCATTGGAGGAACTCCCTCTCTCGGCAAATTGTCCATGATCATGACGACCCGCAAACTCTGGTTCACCGTGATAAATCCAATTAGTGTATAAGACCCAAAATCCATATCTAGCCAGGTGTTGCTCCACTGTCTCTATGGAAAACCGGTGTCGTGGGGTGGCACACTTGCACTTTTTACACGGACAATAATGAAGTGTAGTGTCTCCACAGTTAGCCATCACAAAATCCAGGAAACTCCTAACTCCATCATGATACGCCTGATCTCATCTTCCAAGGGTAATCCAACTCTTGTCCATCCTGTAAATTCAAGAAATAAATATAGCTATATATAGATATGTATATATGCACGTACTACGTACGTACGTACGTACTAATTAATTAAAAAATTCATCATTAATTACACACACACTTTTATATATATATATATATATATATATATATATATATAGACACATGCATCCCTAAATTAATTAAAACATCGTCAATCTCCCTAATTAATTAAACACAATGTATTTTTTATGTATACCAACAATATATTTTTAATTACAATTAAATTAATTAATATATATATACATTTTTTCATCAAATTCATCTAAAATCACCTATAAATCAACAATCAATCACTAATCTTCAACAAAAGTACTTCAATTCTATCTAACCAACATATATATCAACCCATTAATAATCTCATCTCAACACACACACATATATATATATATATATATATATATATTAAATTAATCACACATTTATTCTAATTAAACTCTAAATTAACACACCTCTGCATATAACCAACTAAATCAACACACACAGCAATATACGTACCTTTCAAGCTTATGGCCGAGGTTTTGGACGATTTCAGAGCGTTTTCGAAATGTTTTCGACGAATGAGCTCGCTGCTGCAGAATGGATCTGATATAAGAGTTATAGCCGACGAATACCCTCCTCGTCGGCTATAACCAAAAACTTTTCGTCGGCTATAACTCTTATAGCCGACGAATACCATCCTCGTCGGCTATAACCAAAAACGTTTCGTCGGCTATAGTTATAGCCGACGAGTTGTCGGCAGTCGTCGGCTATAATATTATAGCCGACGATGTGGCCGACGAAATAGTAATTCGTCGGCTATGACCCCTTATAGCCGACGAAGTACTATTTCGTCGGCCGTGTTTTCCCATATCGTCGGCTATAACCCCTTTTCCGGTAGTGGAATGAGATTGCACAACTTCAAATTCCTCATAATTGTGTCACTTATGGCATTTATTTCACATAATGGGCTGCTCCTTTAAATTCCAAAACTGAAATGTAACACTTATGAGGCTTCTTCAATTCATTTATGTCTCTCTTTTATTTAAGCCTTCATTGCTTAGTCAATATTCGTAATACACATTAAGTCTTCATATTTCCATACAAACAAGAAGGAGAAAATCAGAATTTTTTAGAGAATATAAAGAAAATTAAAAAACTTAATTTCAGATTAATGCTCTCTCTCTTAAAGCTCAAATCCATGGCTTTAGACCCAAATCCATCTCAACATACCTTAATTATCCAATTAGGATTCTTCATGAATTTTGCATTTTTCTACCTATTTCACATCAAACACTCTACAAGACTCTCCAAATGACTCAATGACTCAACAACACAAAATCAAAGGAAAAATATAGCTAAAATGGGGCATATACTCATTAATATCGTCGCACTTTGTGCTCCTATCATTGACAGAAAAGATTTAGTTTCATTTAATAACTTAACACTGCTGCTAGCTAAAAGAATATCATCCACATACAAAATCAAGAATATAATTTCAGTTTTGTAGTCTTGAGATACAGACAGTCATCAACTATGTTTTCTGTAAAGCCAAAAGTGTCACATCCCGAACCTAATTTAACTGAATTATTAAGTTTTATTGGGGAAAACGTTGACTTTATAGTCCATTGTAATTTTTAAAAAGTTTCTTTCACGAAAGTTGTAGAGTGCGACGATACGAGTTCGTAGATACGTGACACGCGTAAAAAGGACGTCGTATGAAGAAGTTATGACCTGTTGAAGTTATTTACTGTTTTGGAAGGATAATTATAAAAGGGGGGACTTTTGTCGGAAAAAAGGGGGGAGGAGAGGAGTTTCCAATTTCGGATATTTACTATTTTACTATTCATATTTACTATAGCAATTTTACTGTTCATCGTCTCTCTCCCCGATCCGGATCTCCGACGCGTCGATCTCCACCATCCGGCCATCACGTCGCGCGCACCACCCAGCAACGTGTTCTCCTCCTCGTCCTCTTCATTTCCAACTAGGGCGCGACCCGGCGGAATGGCTGTAGGCGGCGCTGCGTCGATCAGAAGTTTCCGGCCACCGTACGCGGCGGAGGAAGGCGGCGTTGGGCTTGAGCCACACATCAAGCTGCTCGTCTTAGCCGTGCGCCCCACCCTGTGGATGTGGTTTTCGCCGATTCAAGCTCAATCGATAGGATCAAAAATCGATCCTAGCCGACTCGTTTTCCACTGTTCGACCCGGATCCGACCCAACCCTACCCAGAGTTGACCCGCCCCGGCCCACCTTGACCCGACCCGGACCATGATGAGAACCGCGAGCCTCACACAAATAATAACCCTACAAAATATCGTTAGTAGTATGAGCAAGTAGAGATCGTTCTAAGCCGGGGATTAAGGGTACATGAAACATGAGAATGTTAGTCAAAAATATTCACAACTATACATATTCATAACGTCACATATGGGGGGAAGAAATTGGGATCGGCAGCCATAGGGCTGCCTTATACTAGACACGAAAATTAAAAAGAAAATAAAACCCAAAGCTAATATGTACAAGTGATCATCATCTCTCACATCAAATAGTTCACACAAAAGACTCTTTAACAAATAGATTCGCAAGCAAGAAGGTAAGGAACAAGTATTAACATGTTTAGATTCAAATTAGTTTCGACCATAGCTAGAGCTTCCGCTATGTATCTAGTTGCTAGACTCCTCAAGTTCTTTAGAACAAACTTCCGTTCTAGCCCTAAAGATTTATGCTAATCTGGTCAAGACTTAACATTGAAGCACAAGAGTCTTAAATCGAAAACATGTAAACAAGCAAGGTTGTCAATCATCTTATTTAACATGCAAGTTTTAGCTAATGTTTTACCCTAAGTGAGCATAACAAATCAAAACAACCGTCAGACCTATAGTTTTATCCACTATAACTCGGGTTAGATGAAACCTAACATCTAGATTTACATGCTTTAAACAACAAATGTTTTAAACAAAACTAATGCTTCGATTTTTAAGTCACACCCTTAGATTACTAACCAATTTAAAGTCTAAACATGCTTCAAATACTACTGCCCTAATTATCCATACACACGAAATCCATAAATTAAAATTGCAAAACTACTTTACATAAACTTCAACAAAATCGGTTCATACAAAAGTTTAACAAAAACCAAGAATCGAAACAAGTTCTTACAAGATAACCAAACAAAATTAAATACAAAAGCCATAGGGGGAGTGGATCACACTTTAGAAACCTTGAAGACTTCCAAATCGTGGTGGAGAAGCTTGCTTGCTGCTCGGCAGAAACACAAGGTGATGGGGACGGATTTTGGATGGTGGTGATGGTGGTTTTCGGCTAAGTATTTGGGTGTTGGTGCTTGTGAGCCTTGGTAGAGCTTTAGGCTAATATTTGTGCTTGAGATGAGATGATGATTTTCTGAGAAAAGTTGGCTTTATATAGGGGACAAGACCTAGGGCTGCCAGCAACACAAGGAAAGGGAATTCTTTTTCCTAGTTGGCTTATATTTCCTTGTGGGAAAAACATTGCATTCTTGGACTTCTTTTTCTGAATTTTCTTCATGGCATGGGCTGCATATCTTCATGGAATTCTTATGTGGACTTGACAACTCCTTGTGATGAACTTGATCCATGGAAAAATGCCCCAAATCTGCACTAATGCAAAACCGGCAGCATTTTCCTAGTTCGACTAGGATAGCTTCTTTCTTCATGCTTTTCCATATTGCCTTAGCTTGATATCTTCCTCTATCCTTCCATGAGCTTGGAAAATCTTCAAGTATGCAATTTTGTGCCAAAATGTCCATCGAAAACATAAACAAAGGAAAAGAGGCAGAAGCTTTGTGGAATCGGCTGGCAGTGACCTTGTTGCGTTGCAACTGGCATAACTTTCTCCTCAGTGCTCAGATTGATACGATTTTAAGTCTCAAAGAAACTAGACTCGTAGAGCTTTCTGTATATACAAGGGCTTCCTCAAATTCTAAGTAAAACGTCCGAAATAAATTTTTTAAGTCAAGACACAGTCCGAGAAAAAATCCTGGAAGTCCCTTGATTGTACTGCTCAGACTGCCAAGTTGTAGCCATCTTTTGGTTGACTTCCCGAACTCCAATTGATCTGAAATTTAGAAAAAAAATACTTTAGCAAGCCAATTATATGCATACCAAATTTCAACAAATTTGGAAAAGGATAGGTCAATTTTCCACTCTTCTCAGAATCACAAAAAAAGACATATTTTGCATTATTTTCCAGATTTCTGAAACTTAGTCATTTTTCTGATAATTAAGCACAAATTTCCAAAACTCTACCACATTGACACTAAACTAAATTATGACTCAATCTTAGAAAAATGAGGGTTAAACAAAGTATAAACGAGGGCGTAAATACATTAATATCGTCGCACATTGTGCTCCTAGCAGACCACGTTGACCGACCTGGCCCATGTTGACCGTCAGTTGACCGTTGACCAGATGTTGACCAGATGTTGACCGTTGACCCGATTTCCAGAACTGCAGCGATTTTATCCGACGCGATCCTACAGCGATCTGAAGCGACTCTAATTGGATATTTACCACCTCTGGTAAATTAAGGTGAGTAAACCTCACAGTATTAATATTAAATACGAGTTTAAATTAGTATATTTATTAGTATACGCAAATGATTTACGTGATATATATATGTGTCTCGATGTGTGAAGTGTGAAAGACATGTATAGATTGAGTAAATGTTTTCGATGATATTTGTCTATTGTAAGGATATATTGGGGAAACGTGAGCTCGTATTTTTATTCACCACATCAGGGTCGTCTTGATGCTAGCTAGCATTAGCGTGGGACGCTACTAGTAGCCCTGGGAGGTTCCGACGCATAGCCTGGGAGGCTCACCGTTACATCTAGGTCGTCTTACGCTAGCTAGCAATAGCGTGGGACGCTACATAGTAGCCACTGGGATAGTTCCGACCCTTAGTAAGCCTGTGATGGATATTATAAGAGATCGAGTCGTCATACGCTAGCTAACAGTAGCGTGGGACGCTACATAGTAGCCACTGGGATGGTTCTGACCCATAGCTTGGGAGGCTCACTGTTACATCTGGGTCGTCTTGAGGTAGCTAGCGGTAGCGTGGGACATTGTTTCAGTAGTCTTGGGAGGTTCCGACCTTTAGTCTAGGAGAGGCTTAGGTCGTCTTATTGTCCACGCTGGTTTAGTAGTCCTGGGAGGTTCCGACCCGAGTCTGGGAGGCTTACTGTTATATGGTGGTGCTGACCTTCCCCTGATGTATCTAATATGATGTTATAGTTGATGAGAATGATTTTGATAATTATTATTTGGACTTCGGGAATATTTTCCTTTTATGAGGCTTCCATTCATTTAATAAATTCCTGAATCAGCAGAGCTGGATATTTGGTTATGAAAATTATTGAGAATGGGCCGATGGAAATGATATTGCTTGATTTAGATTATTAATTGTATTATTTGTGAATCATATTATTTAAAAATAATTGTGTGACCCGCTTTGTTCCCAGTGGGTGGGAGGTTGCAGTATGGGAGCA
Source organism: Potentilla sterilis (assembly GCA_963682095.1). Lineage (NCBI taxonomy): Eukaryota > Viridiplantae > Streptophyta > Magnoliopsida > Rosales > Rosaceae > Potentilla > Potentilla sterilis. The sequence goes on along the minus strand of OY821762.1, from coordinate 24,325,588 downwards.
AAGGGATTTAATTGTTGGTTAATAGATGCTATTTTGGACCTGTTTCGGGTTTCCGAGGGAAATCCTGGGACGGGTCTTTACAAAAAGAACATACAACTGAATCAAATTTTTTGTACCATTGTCTAGAAGCCTGTTTCAAGCCATAGATTGATTTTTGAAGTCTGCATACATGATTTTATTTTCCTGATACAAAACCCTTATGTTGTTTCATATAAATGACTTCATCTAATTGTCCATTCAAAAATGCAGTTTTAACATTTATATGATGTAATTTCATATTATAATGAGCAACTAAAGCCATTATAATTCTAAATGAATCTTTAGTAGATACAGGAGAAAAAGTTTCAAATCAATACCCTCTTGTTGTGTGAATCTCTTAGTCGAGCTTTATGCCTCTCTATATTGCCATTTGCATATCTTTTAGTCTTAAAAACTCATTTACAACTAATTGCTTTATGATTAAGGTTTGGTTTCACAAGTTCCCATACTTTATTCTTAGACATAGAATTAATTTCTTCTTGCATAGCTTTCTCCCATTCACTAAACTCACTACTATTTTGAAATTGCTTGAAACTCAAGGGATCATCATTTTCTGCTAAAACATCTTGCTCTTGCAGAAATCATGATAGTCACTACTTCACCATAAACTGGTTTTCTCTGTCTAGTAGACCTTCCGAGCTGAGGATTTTATAAGTTTTGAGGTTCTATAGCTATATCATGAGGATTTATATCCATCTGAATATCTAATTGCTCGAGATTTTGAAAATTTGGATATGCATTCTGAACTTGAGGCACATGAACTAAATTTTATGCATTTAACTGATTCTGCATTTGATTAAAATTAGCTATATTTGATCTCACTGTGTTCTGTGCTAGAGGTAATATATGTACTAAATCTTCATTCTCAGTAATTTCATCAAATTCTAAGGATAACTCTTCAAAGTTACTACTGCATACACCTTCATCTAAAAATTTTGTTTGATTTGTTTCCATCAATTTGGTTTTGTTTTGAGGTGTATAGAGTCTGTAGCCTTTAGATTTTTCACGGTAGCTAATAAAATGACAATTAACAGTTTTAGGATCTAATTTTTCATGTAGTATGTTTGGAATTCTTACTTCAGCTTTGACCCCCACACATGGCAGTGATGCAAGCTAGGATGTCTATCACACCATAACTCAAAAGGTGTTTTATCTACAGACTTAGAGAGTGCTCTATTGCAGATATAATTTGCAGTCTTAAGTGCTTCACCCCATAAGCAAATTGGTAGCCCTGAAATACACATCCTAGATCTAACCATATTGAGAAGAGTTATGTTCTTCCTCTCAGCTACTCCATTTTGAGTTGGAGTATATGGAGTGGAATAATGTGCTTTAATGCCATGTTCTTGTAAAATCATTACAAATAATACTTTTTGCTGGCCTGCACTAGTATGCCTCCCATAAAATTCTCCTCCTCTATCTGATCTTAATGTTTTAATTTATGCAGTATATGGTCTCTCACACTGCCAGTGTTATCAAATATAATCTCAAAAAATTCCTTATTCAATCTAGCAGCTTCAGCTCTCTCACTAGTAATAAATTTTTCAGATATAGCTGTCATGTAATCCACAGCATCCTCAGGTTCCTCTAATGATCCTCTCACTATCTCAGACATGGGGTTTCTTATCACATTCTTCGCCATCCTATTGGTTATGTGCCACTCATGATGATGCCACTTATAGTCAACAATACTCTCCTCAGTAACATCTTCAATTGGTTTAGGCTCATGCAAACAGTAATCCATATTGTTGTGCATGGCCATATAGAACTCGATTTGGCCTTTCAACTTCCTAAAATTGTTGCCATTTACATATGCAACTTGTCCTAATGAGGAGAAGTTGCCTAAAAACAAAGAAAAGTTTTGTGTAAGAGTTTTTCCTCTGTGTTATGTTACTGTAAAAACAAAAAGTAATTAATCATCAAATCAAACAATACATAATATCATCTTTATTATCCCATATACTTAAGCAACACACAAAAAAAATCTTTATGACATAAAATTTTTGTAATTCTGTAGTTTCTGAATTTAGCATACCATATGTTGTAGAAATTGGTTATTTGATGAAAACAGTCCAAGTCTTTAGACAAAGAAAAGCTTCAAAAAATCTGAATCAATCTCAGAACATATATATATATACTATTGCATATGTTTTAAAATCTTATTTGAATGCTTCTTTGTAAGCAAAAATAAGTAAAATTTTAGAACATTGTACAATTTTAGTGATTCTGTATAAACATGTATCAGTAAAAATTTACTTTGGCAAAATAATTATTGATCTGAAATATTAATGATTTAATGTCTTAATCAATCATTATAATGTTTTAGATTCTTTAGATTTTAGTCGAATTTAATTTGGGAGATCTAAACATCAACATATCATAGTATCATGAAGCAAATCATACACCCTCCAACTCCAGATCATGCAATTTCAACCAATTCATGCATCATAGAAACAAATATAGACACACATAAATCACAACGAATACATTATCTAATGCCAACACTTCATAATATGAACATTCCCACATATGCAGAATTGAATCGCAAGTTCTGGAATCTAGAAAACATACTTTTGCCTCTGCTACAGCACAGCACCAATTTAAAGATAATAACATGTTAATTGTACAAAATAGCCTTTCTTAATTTAGTTTTCTGAAGCAGGATCTTGAATCCCTTTTTTGAGGACTAAGCCTCATTTTTTCCTTAAGCCATGAATTGATTAAAAAATCAAAGCTAGCCGTTATGAAGTTCAATGGTAACATTTGAAAAGCAGTTTTCATGGAATCGAGTTTGGACCCAGACTTTATTAAAAACGAATCAAGGCTTGAAGTATTTGGATTAAAACATGATTATTTGCTTTTAACAAAAACATAATTTTTCTGAAAACTCTTATTAATTTGTTGTTGATGAAAAAATTCTGAAGCATACGATTTGTGTATCTATGAACCAAATGGCTCTGATATCAACTGATAAATCAATCTAAAGTATGTAAATCAAGATCATGCTCATGAACAACACAAACACACATGAATCTCAAACCAAGAACACAATGCATAATGCAGAATAGAAATCTCCTAGTTGTACTAGGATTATACATTCATCACTTCTCCAATCACCCTTCATGGCTATCCTTGATCCAGATATCTTTCTCAGCTTGATCAAGCTGCACACAAACTAAACGAATCAATAGAACAAGGGACAAAGGTCTTATGCGTTTCAATATCAAGCAAACAGATTGGGACTGTAAACTCAACGCAAAAGATATTGAACACAGAGACTAATGCTTTCTATATATACTGGCTAATCTGATCAAGTAGAATCCAACCCCATAAGTGAATCCTGATCAAATATTGAATCTACTTCTATAAGGTTTAGTTCTATCACAATACTAATTTGATGTAATATGGGTTTTATACAATGAACATCTACGTTTACTAAGTGATATACAACTCTGTAAATTTCTCTGTAATTGAGTTGTAGTTGTATTGCTTCTTATTAAACCAAAACTTGTTCAATACTAAATGACTAAAGTAATAGATAAAGTTTGTGTCCAACTTGGTTCTTACAAAAAGACCCAAAACAAGAGGTCCGTATGCTCTGCATTGTAAATGCACGTTCCAGAATAGTGAAACCTCCCTTACCAACTAGATTTTATGGCAATGCTTTTGCATTTCCTATAGAACTCACAACATGCCAAGCTTTGTCAGAATCCACTCGATTACGCACTAGAGTTGGTGAAGTCCGCTAAGGCCAATGTGACTGAGTAGTACATGCACTCGCTGGCAGATCTCATGGTCATCAAAAGACGTCCACACTTCACCGTAGCTGGTACATTCCTTGTTTCAGATGTGACTCGTGCCGGGTTCAGAGAGGTGAACATTGGTTGGGACAAGGCAATTTATGGTGGTCCGGCCAAAGGTGGGGTTGAGCCAGTACCTGAGTTTGCGAGCTTTTACATACCTTACCGTAACAATATTGGTGAGGATGGTATTGTGGTGCCGATTTGTTTACCAGCTCCAGTAATGGAAAGGTTTGTGAAAGAAATTGATGGTATGCTAATGAATACGAATGCAATTAACCTACCTGCTCAGATTTCTACTAATTGTATAAAATGTGCCTTGTGATGGTGTATTTGATTATTGTAACATCCCGACATTTAGTATAATTTAAGTTATCTATAGTAGTACTTGTTATCACGTGATTTCCGTGTTACCAAATTAAGGAGTTAGGAAATTATTTTTCTTAGGATAAATAATTTGGGAAAAATTCTTCAGGGTATCTAAATATGTCGTCGTTATTAACTCATTGATATATTATTAGTTGTAATCGGAGTTAGAACACAAAAGTTGTGACGTAAAAACGATAGTTTCCAGTTTCTTCATAAGTATAAAAGAAAAAAGAAAGGGCAAGATAGTAAAAAAATCAAAAATCAAAATTTCACCCCCTTTCTCTCTCTGAGAAAGAAAACATATGTGACTTTGAAACATAATGTCATAAGACATAGAAACTTTGAGCAAGATAGTGCTCTATGATTATATGTGAGGATCTAGTTATCCTAGTTACAATAGATTTATGAATACAAAATCTATGAAAATTAGCTATGCACTCAATGTCTGTATGACACAATTATATACGAGAGTGTAGAGAAGTCTTATGCCAAGACATATAAACCAGAATATATACTTAATTCCTGTAGAGTGCATTACATGACGTGTAATAGTACAAGTCATGACCAAATAAGGTGGAAAAAACATGTCATAATAAAGCATAAAAGAAGGCATAAACATGCCATAACAAGGCTTAAAACATGCTACTTATATAGGAAAAATCTGTAAACGCTCAGTACTAGAGCCAGATACAACCACTTAGGACAGCATCATGAAATATATAAATGTCTACGAAGCTAAGTAAATAGACCGAGGCCGAGTTGCATTGACCATGGTCAAAGACAGGCCAAGGCCAAAGCCAAGGCCAAGGCCATGCTAGGGGCCGAGACAAGGCAAGGCGGAGGAGGGGCCAGAGTCAAGCATAGAAGGGAGCAAGCCTGTCGAGGCTGAAGTCAAGGTACTGTGTAGGCATACCAAGGCCTAAGACAAGGCGTGCTAAGCCTAGCCATGTGCAGATGCTAAAAGCATGCCAAGACCGAGGCCAAGGTATGCCGAGGTGTGTGCCCGCGCCGAGGCCATGCAAGTGCCAAAGGCATGTCAAGGCCGACGCCAAGGCCAAGGTATGTTGAGACAGGTGTAGGGGCCTATAAGGCCGAGAGGGGCTGCGGGCCGGGCTATGTGAAGGGCACTACCGGCGCCGAGGCCGGGGCAGGTCTAGGTGGGCCGTTCGTAGCTTGTTGTTGTGGCCGAGGCAGAGCTATTGGCTAATCTCTGCGCAAGATAAGCCAAGTCTGAAACCGAGGCCGAGAAGGGTGACCTATGGTGTGCGCAAGCGTGCCGAAGACTAGGCTGGGGCAATGCGCATGCATCGGCGCATGTGCTGTAAGCTTAACGAGACAAGCGGTAACCATGTTGAGGCTGCTACAGGCTTGTAGAGGCGAAGCCGAGAGTAGGGTCGAGGTTGTGTAGGCAAGAGGCGTGCAGGCTGAGTGCTACTAGCAGGCGTGTCTTGGTTTTTTTTTTTCTTTTCTTTTCTTCTTTCTCTTTTTATGTTAGAATAGGCTCGGTTATCTTTGTGATTTCGAGTGAATATCATCAATTGGAATCGTAAAACTCGTATCAACATGCCATGTAAATGTGTAATGCGATGCATTGCATTCACATATAGCTTTCAAACCATATATGCATCATAAAATTCTCGTCTGTTCGTTTACTTGAAAAAAATGGGAGAATTAAGATAAATGCCAATTGTTAAAACGAGGTCTTGATCATGAAAAGTGTAACGACTACATAGCTTCAGTCAAACGTGAGGTCTATCCCTTAACAAAACTTGAAAAACTAAACGGATTTGTAGCCCTAGAGATTATGAAATTGAAGTCATACGCTTCACATTGATCGCAAATTATATGTTGTTTTTAAAATCCGTAATCATGAGGATAATACTCTCAATTAGTGAACCGATATTGATCTATATTAATGACATGATTCTTTTTTTTTCAATGACACAATTTTCGTCACATATGGATGTTACAGCGACAAATTTTGTCGCACAACCATGTTTATCCCTTTTTGTTTAATGTGACTCCCCCAAGATCGTCACAATCATCGACAATATTATGTGAGAACTACGACTATATAGTCACAAAGACTTGTGGTTCACAGTAACATCATAGCCATCAATACAACTTTGGACGATAATATCACAGTTACCCCGTAAATACTGTAATGCGCCGAGGTGGGTGAGGCCCATTTGTATCGTCCCGATATGCAAAATAATCGGGATGATGTAGCAGGGAGTTTGAAAATCCCGGAGAAAACAAAAGTCCCAACAATTGAAATTACATTAAGCAGGAACTTTAAGAAAATCCTACTTGCTAGTTGACCAGATGAACTGCGTTTAATAAAAATTTGCTCTTAAGGACTTGGTTCTGATCCTTGTGTAAATTGCAATAATTATTCTGATCCTTAAACATATTGCAGAAAATTGCTTCTCTCCATGGCGTACATATCGTCATGATACGTCATGGAGAGAAGCACATGCGCATGGGTCGGCAAAAGCCGTTGGGTTGTTTGACACAGGTCAGATCAGACCCAAAGAACCTGGTCGAGTTCTTCGAAATACAGGTCGAGCACATGGGTCGGCGTCGTCGGGTTGCAGGCGCTCGGTCAGGCAAACCGAGGTGTGCATCGAAGATGGCGCTACACGACCTTGGGCATCATAATCAATCGACAGCCCTCATCAATGCTGCTAGGCGTCGGTGGCGTTAGGCTGCTGGCCGACAGCGTCAAGCTTCAAGATACAGTCGAGGTCGACGTCAGAGGGGAGCACCGGCCGTCGGCGCGGGGATCGAAGTCGGGAGAGAGACGTCGATCTGGGCTCCCCGGTTTTGGGACGGCGTCGACTAGTGGAGGATAAGTTAGGGAAGATGATGGCATGGGTGCCCAGAGTAAATATATAGGTGCCCAGAGCAAAAAACTAGGATTTTTTTATGTTCTTTTCCGTCAAATGAGTTATCGGCAGAAGAAAATTTTTAGGATTTTAGGGTTTTAGGTTGTTTTTTTTCCAGTAAAAAGCTAGGGGTTGCCGACGGTGGCTTTTGGGGTTCTTTGGCTTATTAACTCACACTTTAGAACAAAGTACATGCTAACGTGTTCTTAGAGAAATAGATAGATGCAAATCAATATTTCATTTATTGATAAAAATGTGTTTATATATGCATTACATCAAGTATCTCGAATAATCAAAGATTCTCTATCTACTAAACATTCGACAAATCTAGTTTTATTAGGTCAAAACACACATCGGAAATTATAGAATTAATCTTCCTTCAACATATTGATGTTTTTCCTAATTAATTTTAGATACCAATGTTATAAAATGATTTTTTTTTAAAATTGAATCAGTTCTGTCTTCGCCACTGCCTCATGATCGCACCTCCTTACCGTCGAAAATTTCTCTAATCTTCATGAGCTAGTCCCTGGTCAATCACGCCTTTACCCAACTTGTTCAAGAAATCTCAGCCAAATCCAATCGATTTGAATCCCTGCACCATTAGGTTCAAACTCAGACACCAAAGACAGCGTGGCCAATGCAAGGCCAACTAAAAAGGAACCTATTTAATGAGGACACCACCAAGAACACACTGCTGAATGGGTGAAAATAGTTTAAAGACTTTCTACTGCAGGTTTTAGGTGAGTGAGCATTACAGTACAGTTATATCTAGGATGATCCGGCATTAATTTTAGTTATTTACCCATGAATAATTTTTGTCCAATTCCGAGGTATAGTTTCCGAGGTATAGTTTCAGGAATCAACTAATTATGAATACCTAGTCTGGAGAAGCTAAAAATTTAATCTTAGGAGGCATATCCAATTTCCACATTCTATAAAGATAAAGCCTTGTTAAAAGACATCAAATATTCAGCCACTTGCATAAACATGCACAGGAACAAAACATTATACTGCTCCAGCTTCTTAAATATTAAAAATTGCGCCCTTGTCAAACTGCCGCAGATGATACAAATCACAACTTAATAAAGCAACTTATATGCACAAGTATAACGAATTAATGCAGAAATGGACTTATAAGATACATTAACAAGGATGGTATCATTTTTCAAGAAACAACAAAATTACAGTTGAAAAAATTAAGTCGAAAATAACTCTCCCGTTTCCACCTCTGCCATGCCAAGGTCACCTTGGACCAGATAACTCAACCGCATGCAAATTTTCTGTTGAGTCAACAATCCAATCAGAATTCGGATGAGGAGCTAATTCTACTTCCTGGCGAAGTACTTCGACCTTTTGCCACTCATCCCATCTTTCTGCCAAGCCATCACCTTCAAGCATTCTCACGACTTCGGACATCTTCGGCCTTTCCATTGGAGAGCCTTGTGTGCAGAGCAGTGCAACTTGAATAAGTTGCTCTACTTCAGCATCTACATAATTTCTCTGGAGATCAGGATCAACAAGCATTTCTAGCTTTTTCTCTTTCAGCAATCCTTTTACCTGACAAGGCAGTAAGCTGTATCAGATATTGAAGAACATCGTACTTGAGGAATATAAAGATCAGGCAAAACACGGAGAACCTTCTCCTAATATTCCAGATAGGTTCTTAATTTTACCCTCTAACTTGAAACTTGCTAGCAATGAGAAACATCTGTAACCTTCCAGCACTTTTTGTTGAATTATTGAAATCTATATAGATGTATGTATCCCAAAAAATACAATTACCCAGTATGAAGCTCTCCATAGTTTGATAGGTAAATTCAAGAACCAAATTTATACACAAGTGTAAGCAGGCAAACAAATTTGACATAAGAATCGGGTGGGGGTCATAAACTCTCACCACAGTTCCTAAAAATAAGGTTAAGCATTCCTATAATTAAAAAATCTTGACATAAGGCTAGGTCATATATAAAGTTTTATTTGATGGTATAAAACATAAAATCACACCCTAAGTGCCACCTTGACAAACATTGGCAACAATGAAACAGATACTTACCCAATCAAGTAACATGACATCATCGTCATTTGCAAGCCGAGCAAGATCGAAAGCTCTCTGACCAGTGATAAGCTCCAAAAGCATGATACCGTAACCAAACACATCAGTTTTCTCGGAAGATTTCCCCGTGGAAAGGTACTCTGGAGCTATATGTCCAATTGTTCCACGTACTGCAGTAGTTACATGGGTGTCTTTATAGTCCATGAGTCTAGCCAACCCAAAGTCTCCAACAACAGCCTCAAACTCCTCATCCAGCAAAATGTTTGCAGCTTTCACATCACGGTGAATAATCTTTGGGTCACAGTGATCGTGCAAATAAGAAAGGCCCCTCGCAGATCCCAATGCAATTCCCTTCCGAGTTGGCCAATCAAGAGGTGGTTGAGATGGTGGGCGTTCTAAAAGAAAACATTAAAAGGTGTAAATAATTTCCCAAACACAGAAAAGTAAATCCTTCTGAAAACTTGCAAAGATGGGAGAACTTCACAATAGAGAGCAGTTTAGACGTAGAATCACGAGCAGAAAACCAATGAGACGAAGAAATCTGCCCTCACAAAAGTAAAGTGTGATTTAATGAAATGAAGTTCTACCTCTTAAACATGAGGCAACACTGCCATTAGCCATGTAAGGATAGACAAGTAACCGTTCAGTTGGTGTCATACAGAACCCACGTAACCGAAGAAGATTTCGATGCACAGCCATGCTGATCATCTCCACTTCGGTCTGAAACTGCAACTCGCCACCAGGGGTGCGCTCTTCTTTCAGTCTTTTAACAGCAACTAAAGTACCATCTGCCAGGCGCCCTTTATAGACTTTACCAAATCCACCTCTCCCCAGAATGTTTTTGTTGCTAAAACTATCTGTGGCAACCTGTAATTCTCGCAGAGAAAACCTCTTCAGCTGCCCCAGATGTACTTCAGGATCCTCCTCCGCTGCAGAAACGTTTGATGAAATGAAATCAAAAATTATTACATGATACTAATGAGAATCTGAGAAACCTACTAAATACGAACCAGGTACATCGAAGAAAAATTCTTGAGGCTTTCTGCGGCGCCACCAGGCAAATGCAATTGCAGGGGCAGCAAATAATAAAGCAGCACCAGCAGCAACTCCACCAGCAATAGCCCCAGTGGCACTATATCCCCCTATAATGCAACCAAATAAACCGAAAAAATATTAGATACCATTTACCTGAGGCTTCAAATAGCCTAATAGAATGTATACTTGCATAAGATTTAAGATCCATTCCAACTAGAGAACTACAAAATAGAAGCAGTAATAGATGGCCTATTGTGCACATTATAGATGAAATACGGTTTCTTTTGCATAAAAAGAATGCAAAACGCTCCCATAAGGCCGGCTATTGTGTACTTAAAATCAAGACTTGCTATCTTGGCCGAGTAATAGATAAAATTACCACTAATGACACACACACACCAATGACAACAGAAACTAAATGAATTTAACAGTAATTACCAAGCTAAATATAGAAGTAGAAAAAGTAGTACGAGGCCGTGCCCCTTGTTTAAACATCCTCTTGATAGCCTCAGTTATAACATGTCATCTAATACCTTCAACTTTTAAAGTCAACAATGGGAAGATCACCTGGTGTTGAAATGGGTGGTGGTGGAACAAAAGGGGGGGGAGGTGAAAATGGAGGAGATCCTGGGCACGGACGTCCTGTTACTGGGCCACAAAGATTCAGGTTGTTGGCAAAACTGAAAATGATCAAGAACCGATTATTCAGAATATTGTCAAAACCAGAATGGGAGTAAGCAAGAGCCGTCAGGCATTAACAAGAAACCTTATGGGAGTGAATAAAGAGAAGGAGCCATTGTCCGGAACTTCTCCTGAAAGGTGGTTATTTGATAGATCCCTGCATTTTTAAAATGCAAAAGTTAGAGCATATGATTCTTGCAATGAACAATTATCTAACACCAGAGATAAAAAACGGAAATACAGATATCAAATTAGCACTTACAATACTTGAAGTGAGGATATATTAGTCAATGACATGGGAATGAAACCCACCAGGCTGTTGTTGTTGAGCCGGCTATCCTTACAAGGAAGACAGAATTAATAAATATTTCTCCACAGAACAGTCATAACTGGAAATAATGAAAATTGATATTATTCATAGTGTAGTGTTTGTGTTTGTGTGTTGGTAATAAACTCCCCAACATAATCTATGTTTGACAACATATAGCACAAAATTAAATTACCATGAATAAGACAGGCGATCACCATCAAGGATACCAACCAAGACTTTATTTTGATTTGATTCTTATATCAGAAAATATAAAAGGTAAAAGCTCCTACATTTCTTAGCAAAAAGATGCACAATTACAAATGAAGTGCAGTGAATTGTATTATCAGCTTAATATTTACCATCATAGGAACAATCTGCTGTGAATTTTTAATACAACTTTCATTATGCAGTTGATTTCCAAGGTATTAAGGCGTACTCTTTTTTTTATATTTGATTTTATCTGATAAGATGTTACATCAATATGTACTACAAAACTGTAATTTTTAGTGCATAGAAATCAAACTAGTTTGCATTTATTAGGACACAAGGCTATATACAAGACATAAATTATAGTTATTGGACAACGTCTATGTTTACAACATGGCATTAAGAAGATAATGTAAGGACAAGAATACCCACAGGAATCGCAGTTTTGACAGCTTTCCCAAGGTATCTGGGATTTGACCAGTAAAACTGTTCAAATAAAGATCCAAGCTCACCAAGCTGGTTAGATTCCCCAGTTCACTAGGAATTGGTCCGGTTATGTTATTACTGTAGAGCTCCCTGAGATTAAAAGTACCAATAAGATTTAATAGAAAGTCCAGGGCAAATTTGCAATGGTATAAGTTCAGGGTAACATATCATAAATAGGTAGATCTCTTTTTCCTTTTCTGTTTGGGGTTCAATTTCACTAAGAACATGTTCAACATCCAAACTATAAGTCACTACACCTGTTAGCAATCCAAATAATGATCTCAAAGCATGTACACAATGTGCATGGCAAAATAGGAGTCCAAGATAATATTCACATGTGCTTTCCAAGATAGTCTGATACTTTGACCACCTTCTTTGGAATTGGGTAAAATGATGATATCACTGTATAGTTACACCCAAAAGTCTAATAGTGAAAATCTCACTGAATGGGGAAAAACTGAAAATCCCATAACAAAAAGCACGGAGTTCACTGATGTTTCCTTAGAAGTTTATACTGACAAAATACAGGTCACCAATTCATGTTGTTGACCATAAGGAACCAAACACATCAATTAAAATATCTTGAGAGCACCTGTGCTAATGTAAGAAATAAATTTTGACAGTACCAAATATGAAGAAACTTAAAAACTGATGAAATGACCTTGGTTTTTTAAACAAAAAGAAACTTACTAAAAATAAAACAAAGGAAACAGGGGACAGGAAGCAGAACGGAATACCAGTCATAACAAGTTTCTACATGCAGCCACATCTCATTATTCAGAAATGTTCTGTTACAGAAAAGTGTTTATATATAGAACATCCAAATATTTTGGTACCTATTCCTAATCAATATGACACACTTAATCTCTCAAAAAAAAAAATATATATATATATATATATATATATATAATGACACTTAAAAATCCTACATTGAAGGGATATTAATAACATCAAATAAAAGATTTATACATGCCACCACATCTCATGTTTTCAGTATAACATACACACCCTGCAGTTAAATCTGATAGACGTTGCAAACCTTTCTGGTCGGTAAAATAAATTGTCACAAGTCAACTGTATTCATTCACCCTGCACCCTGGAAACATTATTTTACTAAACTCTCTTTCTACTTGAAACAAGAAAAAACTTATGAAATAAGAACATTCCAAGTTCCCAATTCCCAAACCCCAAAGCACATCGTTTATTTTTAAAAGATCCTGCCTGCGATACACCACCCAAGTCAAGGGCCCACACATAATATTTGCCATTAGTACTTACTGGCTTCTCAAAAAGAGTCCATAGCTCTAAGTAGAAACCAATATTTCTAACCAACAATAACCCAGTGCAAACGACCTTCGTCAAATACTATTTTGGTGAATCATATCTAGTACCTTCATCAAGTAATACCTGCATAACTTTCAGGAATTAACATATCTAGACGTCATCTTCCGAATTGCATTCTCCCTGTACCATTGTTTGCTAACAAAACAAACAGCCACAACCCTATCCTCCACACTTAATCAGCATTTGATAGATTATCCATGGCTCACATGGTGCTGCTAGCAAAATATCACTCAGTCCATGGCCTAGGTAAATGATGACCTCATGTTGCCTAGTGATTAGATGCTAGTACGAAACCAAACAGCAAGTTGTGCAGAGACATTTCAACAAGACTAGCAACAGCTCTGGAAAATAATACAGTAAACACCAAAATTTGGAAATAGAGTAACTTACAAATACTGTAAATTCTTAAGAAGGCCAAGCGATGGAACAAGTTGACCAGACAAGGCTGCATTTCCAAGATCTCTGAGATTACACATAACGAAGCAACATGAAAAGATATCTTCCCAAAAAGATTGATACCAACATACTTGTCAGCTATAAAATAAGCATTTATTAGAAAAGAAGTCAAAAGTGAGACAACATACACTCTTATAACACTATTCTCATTGTTGCATGTTACATGAAACCATGTACACGGGTTAACAAGCGTTGGATCCCAACTCTGCAAGACATTGTTCGGGTCCTCTAAGTTGGCCCTCAGACTATGCAAGGCATCACCTGTTTAAAAAAAAAAAAAAAAAAAAAGCAAGACAAATAAATTAGTTTCTGACAAGACACCTACTAGAAACAGGAGTAGACTAAAGAGTAGACCTAATCTAGATTATATAGAAACAGATACTAAACCATCATGCAGAAACACTCAATGCAGAAGAAACTAAACTACCTAGAATACAAATGCCAAATTTGACAGGCTGATATGAACTTATGTTGAACTAGAGCGCACCATCACAATGGCTATAAAACAGAACCAATGGTATAAAGTTCTTTGTACTCAGACTTTACTTGAAGATCAAAGTCTGAGTTTGATATTAAAATAAAAAGGCTGAAATTAAACAAACTTCAGGTGTGGACAGCGCTATCGCCATCAGAGTCTAATTGACTCATCAGAAATCACAAACAAAAAAATTTAAGAAGTCGTATTCACAGAATCAAAATAATGTCTCCTCACCACAGGTACCCAATTAAGTTATTGCAAGTAAAACAAAAGATAAAAGGCTGTTGCTTATGACAATAGAGATCAAGCTTCCATTTCAATACCCAGCAAACTAACTAAATTCAAATTCAAAGCATGCAACAAAGAAAGCGAAACCCATTCCCAGAAAACAAAGCAAACAGCTAGAAAGAAGCAAACCTTCCATATTGGAAAGCACCATTATGATGCATAAGGGATGAGCGAGCAGGAAGAAGCAGAGACAAAGTGAAGAATTGAGAAGGCTGGTTTTATCCATCTTCAGGTGCTTTTTACGTGTCTCAGATCCAAATGGTACATAACCCCCAAACACACCATCCCCAACTCTCTCTTTCACCCCAACAAACCCACCACCATTACCCACTGCCCCTAAAAATCTAAACAATCCGGAACCCCTGATCTCAGCAACCCAAAAGAGCCCTCTTAAAAAATCACAGGTTTTGGAACATTTTATTCTTCTCTCTGCTTCTCTCTGCTTCTGCTGCTGGGAAACCTGCCCTTTTCCCCTCTCTCTCTCTCTCTGCTCTGGGCGTTTTTGCGTTGGGGATTGTTATCTTTTTGTTTTTTATTTTTTATTTTTTATTTTTTTTTTAATAGCTTCTCAGTTCACACTTTATTGAGTGAGGCGTGCGCACACACAGAGTGAGGAGCAGGAGTGCAAAAGAGAAAGGGTGGGAGGCTGACCGAACGGTGCTGACCGCTGCCCGGAGGCAGTCAAAAACGCCTTGGCGCTACAACGTGGAAAGGGACGTGACCGTGCCAAAACCCCGTTTTCCAGTCAAATCTTGGGCTTGAGTACGTGGGTCCCTACACACTAATGCCACCTCAGATTCGGTCCAACTCCTCACTTTCGCTTTTTAATTTTGTTCATTATTTTAAACCCGTGCTCATAATCTATGTTTAAAGAGATTAATAAACAATTTAAACGTTCACCTGCTTTTGCTATTTGGTAGTGTGATCAAGTGCATTTATAGAGCAAATAGAGAAAATGACTTCCTGGGCATTCAGCTCAAACTCATGTCGACCTGATATGTTGGACAAGCTTTCCAAATGCAGCTGCTACCTTGCCATTGACGGAAGCTTTTCCAGAGCTTCTTTCATAACAATTTAAAAGAATATGCAGAGAAGAGAAGGTAAGTACATGACTAAGAACATGACGTCTTACTATCTATTAGGCACTCTTACCGCAAAACAACTTTCGCTGAGGCTTTAGTATTGTTTGTCTTTTTAGAGAGAAGGATAAAAGATTGGAGCAAACCATGATCCGTCTTGAGCATTAATTATTTTAAAACATGGAGCATAGCATGAGTCGTCACTATTCCAGCAAAGAACCGAAACAACGACATTTTATCGTCGGTTCAGCACCGAATACTTCGCTTTAATACCGAAGCGACAACAAAGCGTCGATTGGATATCGTCACTTCAGTCTTGTCGCTTCGATTTTAAGCGACGAACATTGACGCAAACTTTGTCGCATAGATATTTCAAGCGGCGAAACCAAAGTTCATCACTCAAAAGCGAGCGACGAATTTTGAGTCGTGTCTTGGAATTTTATGCGATGAAGTTTGGGTCGTCGCTTACGATTTCTAGAGACAAACTTTGGTTCAAAATTCGTCCATTAATGTCATGTTACAGAGAAGAAAAGCATGGGATGATAAAACTGAAGCAACGAAGTTTGATCGTCGCTTAGATTTTCATGCGACGAATATTGATCAATGTTCGTTGCTTCATGGAGTGTTACAGAGAAAGAAAAAAAAAGGTTTCTGGGTCTAGTTTGAACCAATTTCATTCGCATCCAAATAACACAAAACACACATTCAAATAACATAAAACACATATCCAACATAACACAAACACACTACATTTTATAACTACGTAGATTTCATCCAAAGCTACAATATGTTCCAGAACAACAATGTACGGTAATCCAATTACAAGGAAAAGGAAGAGTGAAAGTCATCCTCAGGAATACCTAATGAAGCACATGAGGATTTATCGGCGACATACGGAGTTGTTGCAGCAACATACAAAGTTGTTGTGGCAACATACGAAGTTGTTGTGGCAACATACGAAGTTGTTGCAGCGACATACGAAGTTGTTGCAGCGACATACGAAGTTATTGCGGCAGCATTGACATCCGGATTACCTTGGGCAGAGATGACATCATTGAGGGCACCCTCCATCCTTGTCATACGTTGTTTCATCTCTTCTTTCTTTACTTCCGAGGCTTTGCACCGCTCGGTAACAGCTGCTAGTTGCCTCCTCAAATCCTCAACCACCGCATCGTTGCGGGGCATGCTTGCACCGTCTTGTTGACAGTAGCCGCATAGAGGCTACAGCAGACACATAGACCCGCAGCAAGCGCACCAGGACCCGGCCCAAGGCCCGGGACCGGATCACCAGCACCCGGCCTCGGGGTCCAGCACTCTATCCTGCCTCCAGTGACCCTGGGGCCGGGGGCGCCAGCCTGCCAAAGAGGGCACCAGAATGTACAAACAGAAGGGAACCAGTCCCACATCGAAGGGTGAGGCCAGCCCTCACCCCCAACCACCTATATAAGGGCCCCAACTACCCTCTTTATTAGGTAACTTGTCTCTCTCCCCGCTTACATACGTGCCTTGGTTATATATATTCCAACTATACTAACTTAGGCATCGGAGAGGAGAAGACCGGCCCGCCCGGTATTCCCCTTAGTGAGCAGGATTGCAGGAGATCAAGTTGGATTCATTTGTATCTACCAGGCCCCCGGGTTTAGGCAGAAACAATTGGCGCCGTCTGTGGGAAGTCGTTCAAAAAGTTGTATTGCTCTACCAGAGAGTAGAACTCTATTGATCCTTTGGAGAGGTAGCTACATCCGCAGTCCGGAAGCTATGGAAGGAAGGACGATAAAAGCCAGCACGGAAGGACCGAAAGCGCGAATTCAGTTCCCCGACCGGGCCCAAGGTACAGAGGCTGCGGACGGTGCGAGGTTCGTCCTTTCCCCCGACCGAGACGGAAAGTCGAAAGCGCGAATTCAGTTCCCCGACCCGGCCCGTAACATAAAGGCTGAGGTCGGTGCGAGGTTCGCCCTTTCTCCCATCCAAGACAGGGCTCATGATCGCCAGGAGTTAGAAAACCCCGACCGGTATGGTACGGGAGAAATAAAAAAGATGAAGGCAGAGGTCGAGCGCTTGCGAGAAGAGGGCGATCAAGATCGATTAAGAGCGGAGGCCCGATGCCAGGAATTGAAGGCGGTGAACATTGCCCTATTGGCGGCCCTGGAGCGAGAGGATCAGCAGGGCACTCCTCGAGCAGCACCACAACCAGCGAGCAAGGCTAGCGAATTCCCGCATCTTGAGGTAGGGCAGGCTACGGGAAGAAGAAAGACCGTGCATGTGACCACGCCACTCTTTTCGGAAGCCCTGAAAAACTCTGGCCCGGCCGAGCCCCCGTACCGCACGAGCCAGGCGTCAAGCGAGCATGAAAGCTCTACCGCACGGACACTCGAGGCGCTCTCCGCCTCGGTGTCGGACATAAAGGGCCGCATGGAGACCAGTGAGAGGATGGCAGGGCGACCGCGGGGCGGTGCGCGGTTCAACGAGCGTATTGGACCTTTCCCGCGCCGGATTAGGGAATCGGGAAGATCTGGAAACCAAAGGCCTCTGAAGTTGACATATTCAGGAACGAGCTGCCCGTACCAGCACCTGGACAGTTTTAAGTCACAAGCGGGGACAAGGGGCTACTCGGATGCCATGTGCTGCAACGTATTCCAAGAGACGCTCTCGGGGGAGGCGTTGAATTGGTTCTACGAGCTACCAGTGAACTCAGTCGAAACCTTCGAGCGGTTGGCTGATAAGTTTGTCGGCCGGTTCATCCTCAGAGACAGGGCAGCCCAAACATCAACGGTCCTTTTTGACTGCATGCAGACTGACAACGAGCCGCTACGCGCCTTCGTTAACCGGTGGCAAATCGCCACGGCCGGGGTCAGGAACCTGGACAAGCAGATCGCAGGGATGGCCTTTAAGCAGGGTTTAAGACCTGGGGAACTTTCGTACAACTTACTAGTGCAGGAGCCGCTGGGGCACGACGAGCTGATGACCGTGGCCGTCAGGCACGCTCAGGCAGAGCACGAGACATATGGGGACAAGGCGCCCAAGCGAATATCGGACGACCTACCGCCATCCCGTGGAAGCAAGACCGGGCGGCTAGATCGCAACCGTGCGCCTGCAGCCACCAGGAAATCAGAGGTATGGGAGGAGTGGCAACCCCGACGAGGCGGTGACAACGGTTCCCGACCAGGGAGAAGACCGCCATTTGTGCGCCCGGCGCAGCCCCTGGCAGCTACGCCAGCAGAGCGACCACCGCGGGCCTTAGCTATTGCGCCAGCAGGGAAACCCCAAGATCTAGCCCTTCGGACTGGGGACCAGAAACCCCAGAAAGCGGTCGTGAACGACCGGGCCCGCCCGAATGACCCCAACAAAGACCGACCGCGAGCTCGGCAGGTAGGAACTATAAGCACCCACACTCCCGGGGGGATCGAGGTACACGGGAGCATTAACATGATACACGGCGGGGACCGTATAGATCGGCTCACCCGGAGCTCAAAGAAGCGATGCCTAAGATCGATCCTGGGGAAGGAGGTGTACTCCTTCGGAGAAAGAAGCGGCTTAAAACCGGATGGAACTCGGTCACTTTCTACGAGGAGGAAGAGCCGGAGGATTTGATCCAACCGCACAACGACCCCTTCCTCATTACGGTCCAAATAGACCACTGGATAACCAGTCGTATGCTGATCGATACCGGAGCCTTTGTCAACGTATGTTCTGAGACGCATACAAAGGGTTGCAGAGAGGAAGGAACAAGTTATCCCAGGATAACGAGCCGCTTATAAGCTTCTCTGGTGAGGTTGTCCAGCCTCTGGGATCGGATTACCTACCGATCATCTTCAGCGAGGGAGGCAGAACGAAAAAGGAGCATTTGGAGTTCATCATTGTCGACTGCCTATCATCGTTCATCATTTGGAGTTCATCATTGTCGACTGCCTTTCCAGGGTTATGGAGGCTCAAAACGTTTATAGCCGGCCATATGCTGATGCTGAAGATGTCTTCACCAACCGGAGTTATTACTATACGTGGGGACCAGAGGATCGCCCGTAAGTATTACACAGAGGCCCTGACCCACGGGAGGAAGCGGACCGATGTCTTCACAACCACTCAGCAGGCGCCAGTGCCGGATCTGAGTATTGACCCCCGTGATGACATCAATTCAAAAAGACTTAGGCGATTCACCGAAAAGCTGGAGCCACCTTCGGCCGTGGAAGAAACCGAAGCGATCTGCATTTCGGTAGACCACCCGGAGCGAAATGTCGTGATAGGGACGCAGCTCGATCCGGTTGTCAGACAAGAGCTCATAGCCTTCCTCCGGGACAACAGTTCGGTATTCGCATGGTCCTACGAGGACATGCCAGGCATATCCTCGGAGATAGCCGTCCATAAGCTAAATTTATTACCCAACTTTCTGCCGGTGAGGCAGAAGAGAAGGTCCTTCAGTCCGGCAAAGTATGAGGCAATCAGAGAGGAGATACAGAAATTGAGGGGTATAGGTTTCATCCGGGAAGTCCAGTACCCTCGCTGGCTCGCTAACGTGGTCATGGTGCCGAAGAAGGGGACCGGCCAGTGGCGTATGTGCGTGGATTTCACTAACCTGAACCGGGCGTGTCCAAAGGACAGCTTCCCGCTTCCCCGGATTGACCAGCTTATAGATTCCACGTCCGGCTTTAAGATGCTCAGCTTCATGGACGCTTACGCCGGGTACAATCAGATTAGGATGCACCCGGATGATGAGGAGCACACATCATTCACAACCGACCGAGGTACCTACTGTTATAAGAGGATGCCGTACGGTCTAAAGAATGTCGGGGCCACCTACCAGCGAACGGTGAACCGAATGCTGGAGCAAGAAATGGGTAAAACCGTAGAGGTTTACGTTGATGACATGCTGGTCAAGAGCTTGATTGCAGGGGCCCACGTCCGGGATTTGGCCGTAGTCATCGGTAAGATGCTCAAATTCGGAATGCGTTTAAACCCAAAGAAGTGTATTTTCGGGATTTCAGAGGGCCTGTTCCTAGGCCACATCATCAGCCAACGAGGGATAGAAGCCAACCCACTGAAGGTCCAGGCAATTTTAGATATGGAAACGCCAGGGGAGAGAAACCAGGTCCAGATGCTGACTGGCCGATTAGCCGCCCTGGCCAGATTCATCTCCCGCCTAGCCGACAAGTGCGCCCCGTTCTTCAAGCTGCTCAAGGCACAACAGACCAGGAAAATCCACTAGGCAGCGGAGCATGAAGCGGCATTCCAGTCTATCAAGACATATCTGTCTGCAGTGCCTCTCCTATCCAAACCAGTGCCGGGCGAAATGTTATACCTCTACATAGCTGCATCCGCAACGGCCGTCTCTGCGGCTCTCATCAGGAAGGAAGACACGCTCGAACTTCCGGTATACTATGCGGGAAAGGGACTTACTGGAGCCGAGGGCCGGTACCCCGACATAGAGAGATTGGCTCTGGCCCTGATTGTTAGTGCCAGGAAGCTCCGACACTATTTCTAGGCTCATTCCATCACCTTATATACCAATCACCCTCTGCGACAGATCCTGCAAAAACCAGAGACCAGCGGTAGGCTCGTGCGGTAGGCTCGTGCGGTGGGCTCGTGCGGTGGGCAGTTGAACTAGGAGAGTTCAACATCACTTACGCCCCGCGAACGGCCATCAAGGGACAGGCAGCTGCGGACTTCATATGTGAGCTCACCCCAATGGCGGTAGAAGCGCACCCCGCCCGGTACGAGGACACCAAAGCAGTGCGAACCATAAAGACCGAACCAGGCCTCCCCACCGGCTGGAAACTTTACGTGGACGGCTCCTTTACGGTGTCATGATAACCTCGCCTGATGGCCAGTCGTACGAGTATGCCTTACGGTTCCTTTTTAGCACCTCCAATAACGCTGCCGAGTATGAGGCCCTCATAGCCGGTTTGCAACTGGCCAAGGAGTTAAGAATCTCGTCCATGGAGATATACAGCGACTCTAGCTTAGTGGTGAACCAGATGAACGGGGTGTTTGAGGTCAAGGATCCCCAGCTGTCCTCTTACCAAGCTTTGGCCAAAACCCTGATTGAGCCGTTCCAGGGCGCCACGATCCAGCACATTCCCCGAGAGGCAAATAGGCATGCAGACGCCCTCGCAAGGCTGGCAACCGGAAACTACCCCCCAGAGTACCGGAGAGCAAAAATTGAAACTCTCCAGCAGCCAAGTATAAACAAAACCATCTCCGAGATATTTGCGGTGGAAGAAGCGCCGCCAAGCTGGATGGATCCAATAGTCACGTATTTGACTGACAAAACCAGCCCCCAGGATGCGGTAGAGGCCAGGAGGCTACACCTCCGGTGCGCCCGGAACGGTCTCCTCAATGGCCAGTTGTACCGAAGAGGGCACAGCTTCCCCCAGCTGAGGTGTGTGACAAAAGAGGCAGGAGAGGCTATCATGCGAGAGATCCACGAGGGAGTATGCGGTAATCACTCTGGCGCAAGGTCATTATCCCACAAGTCGCTCCGAGCGGGGTATTTCTGGCCAGACATGGCGGCAGTATCAAGAAAAATATCAGGCGGCTGCCACAAGTGCCACATGTACGCCTCTGTACCTCATGCCCTGACAATCGAATTATCAATCCTGTTGGCACCATGGTCGTTCGCACAATGGGGATTATACATCATTGGCCCTTTCCCAACAGCTGTGGGACAATACAAGTACGCCATCGTGGCAGTGGACTATCAAACTAAGTGGGTCGAGGCAGGACCTATGATAAAGATCACGGAGGAGCGGGTTAAAAAGTTCCTATGGAAGAACATCTACTGCAGGTTCGGGGTACCGCAGACTATTGTCACGGATAATGGGACAAAATTCAATAATGCTGATCTTATCCAGTACACAGCCTCGATGGGGACCCAAATGTTGTTCGCCTCAGTGGCACACCCACAGACCAACGGCCAGGTAGAAGCGGTCAACAAGATTATCAAGACCCTTCTCAAAAAGAAGCTGGATGCCAAGAAGGGATGTTGGGCCGAAGAACTCCCCGCGGTGCTATGGGCCATCCGGACAACAGCAGCAGAGGCAACAGGAGAGACCCCGTTCTGCATGGCATTCGGGAGCGAGGCGATACTCCCTGTAGAAACTGGTATACCCAGTGGCAGGGTCGAGAATTACGACGCCGAAACAAATGCCGAGGGGCTACTGCTCAACCTGGACCTCATTGAGGAGCGCCGCGACCAGGCGCATATGCGCAACCAAACCTACAAGCAGCGGATCGCCCGGTACTATGACAGAAGGGTCCGGGAGAGAAAGCTACAGGTCGGGGACTGGGTCATGAAAAAGGTCCAGAAAAAACCGTTGGCCCTAGAACCAACATGGGAAGGGCCCTACCAGATCACCCCGGCCGTGGGACCGGCAACATTCCACATTATAGACACCGAGGGCATCTATTCCACCCGGCCGTGGAATATCCAGCACCTACGGTTCTATCCTAAGTAATAGCGGTCACAGAGCGACAACAGTGTATTTAGCATCAATATTGCAATACGCAGTTACGGCATTAAAGAATAAACTACAGCAGTTACAAGATGTGCATGTACAAGGTAAACAGCTAGCTATCGCCCCCGGAGCACCCAGTCCCTGGCCCGCCACTTTTTAGAGCTTGCTCCTGCTCCATCATCTCAGTTAGAGCTATATCAGCCTCCATATGCTCGGCATCAAGCCATTCTTTCTCCCTCCACTCCAGATTGGCATCACTAATACCCTTCGCCCGGGCCTCATCCAGCATCTCCTCAAGCTCCACCGACTCCCGGAAGTCGTCGACAGCCTTATCGGCCACTTCAGCAAGCTGGGATTCCGTGAGCTTCTCCCTTCCTTGAGCGACTACTGTAACCTGGCTCTGGAGCTCCAAAACCTTCGCCTCCAGCTCCGCAATTCTCCCTTCCCGGGCAACAGCCTGGGTCTGTAGCTCCAAAACCCTCGTCTCCAGCTCCGCGACCCTCCCTTCCCGAGCAGCAGCCTGACGATCGGCCTCTTCCTTCTCCTGCGAGAGTTCATGGTGCAACCGACCGGTTAGTTCTTTCTCCCGCACGAGCTCGGTGCTCAACCGACCAACCTCCTCTCTTTCCTCCGCAAGCTTGGCTTCCGCCACGTCCACCCGCACGCTCAGCTCCTCCACCCGCCTCTCCAAAACCGCAGCAGCCTCCCCTCTGGGCTCCGCGGCATAAAGGCTATGAACCAGCTGCCAAAGGTAAACAAAGGAGCATTAGCTCGTATCACTCCAAGAGAAAAGGAAGCACAAAAACACTTACCCGAACAGCTAGTTCCACGGGCTTCGTCCTGCTCTCGCCCGATTGTCCAGTCCCAAGGTCCTCCCGGTCAAGTCCCAAGGTTTCGATGGTAGCGACCACGAACCCACCAATTCCACCACCGGAACTGCGACTGGCTTCCGGCACCTGAATCCTTCGACCACCCACCTCCACGGCCGGAGCCACCGCCCGCTCGATTGGCCCAGCCGAACTTGACGCCCCAGCGTCAAGCGCCCTTGCCCTCTTGGTCGGAGCTTCACCATGGCTGCTTCGGCGGCGCCCGAACATTTCTGCCGTTTCCCTCTCCCGCGAGGTCCGTACCGCCATCGGTCGCGCCACGGGTTCTGGACCAGATAGTCCCACAGACCGCCCTTCCCGAATA
Source organism: Potentilla sterilis (assembly GCA_963682095.1). Taxonomy (NCBI): domain Eukaryota; kingdom Viridiplantae; phylum Streptophyta; class Magnoliopsida; order Rosales; family Rosaceae; genus Potentilla; species Potentilla sterilis. The sequence goes on along the minus strand of OY821762.1, from coordinate 24,301,433 downwards.
AAGAGTGGGGAGTTATTCTCACCGCCCGGTCGCCTTCCATAGTGAGCGTCCGGAAACACGAGCGGCACCGGCCTGTCATGCTCCCTGCGTTTCTGGGTAGCCATATCAATAACGGTCTTCGCGGCCGTCTCCCCCGTCTCCATCAATCTCGAGGCTACAAGCTCTTCATCCGATTCGATAGTCTCCTCAATTTTAAGTGCGAGCCGGGGGGCATTAGCTGCAAACCGATAAGTCGAGCGGTCAGAACACAAGCAACCATGCAAAAGCGAAGTGCAAGACACCTTACCAGGTTTTCTCCCTATCCCGCATATCTCCAACACATTCCATCGGATGAAATTATAGGAGCTCCGGCTCCGATGCTCCCAGCCAGCAAACAACCGGTATAACCGTTGCTTCTCCAAGTCCTCCAGCCGGAACGACTGGTCCCCGATCAATTGATAAGCCCCGGGCACCTGATAGCCCCTCCAAGTATGCTGCCACTTCCCACCGGCCAGCACCACCGACCTCCTCCAGACATCTGAAACCAACGACGGCAGATGCGTAATGGCAACACCGTATTCCCGCGCGGCAAAATTCACACAACCGCTGCACTGGGCCTTTCTGCAATAGGAGATCTTGTACAGTGCCCGAAATTCATTAACCGTGGGCCAGTCCATATAGCTCAGACTGAACAGGTACCCAAGCCCAAGCAACTGCCTCCACTGGTTGCTCGGAAGCTGGGCCGGGGAAAGATTTAGTGAGCTCAGCATGTACTGAACAAATCCCGGCAGCGGCAGCGATAGTCCGTGTCGGAACTGATTGTCCAAAACGGTAACCCAGCCCGGTTCCGGGTTACAGGCCAGTTCCCCGGGATGCAGGCCTCGAAGTTTAACAGAAGAGTCGATGTCCCACTTCGCCCGAAACTCCCTAATCTCTCTTTCATCCATGCTTCTGACTGGCTCATCACAGAAAATCACCCTATCACCATCCAGCAGCTCATGCCTTCTGGGCCCGCAGCTTGCGCCGCCATAATACGCAGATCTCCCAGACGCCATAACCCTAACACAAAAATAATTCAGATCTGCAGCAAGGTGGAGGAGGAGAGCAAAGGGCAAAGGGTAGGCAAAGTGCGACATGAGGAGAGCAGAGGGGACAATAAATAGGGCAACAAGAAAAGTAAGGCAACCCCAGCCGTGGATTCCCTCCATCTCAGACCGCTCCCTGCCAACAGGTGTCCCAGCATGGATAAGGGATCCCATCCATCATAACTAATGGGACTGATGGGCTCTCCCCTTCATCGCATGTCCGCCACCTGTCCCACTTACAAGCGGCAGTTAGGGAGATAGGAGCGAACAACGAGGTCCAGTCTGCAAGATCATCCGGGACTCGTCTCGATATGGCAGGACGCCCGGTCGAGCTCTCGTGAACTCCGCCTCGCACCGATATGGCAGGACGCCCGGGCGAGGTCCCGTGAACCCCACTCCATGCTCATAGCACCACAACACTTGAGCACAGTGCTACTTATATGACAAACGCACTCATAAACTATTACTTACCATCGGTAACATGTACTCACCTCGGTCACGCCCAATCTTCAACGCAGACTTGGGGGACTGGGCACCGTTAGGTTGGTAACCCCGCGGGTCTGCAGGACAAGAGCAAGACAGATTTAAGTCCCCATTCAAGATTGCACTTGACCGGGAACTTGGGGGACTTGTTGACAGTAGCCGCAGAGAGGCTACAGCAGACCCACAGACCCGCAGCAAGCGCACCAGGGCCCGGCCCAAGGCCCGGGACCGGATCACCAGCACCCGGCCTCGGGGTCCAGCACTCTATCCTGCCTCCAGTGACCCTGGGGCCGGGGGCGCCAGCCTGCCAAAGAGGGCACTAGAATGTACAAACAGAAGGGAACCAGTCCCACATCGAAGGGTGAGGCCAGCCCTCACCCCCAACCACCTATATAAGGGCCCCAACTACCCTCTTTATTAGGTAACTTGTCTCTCTCCCCGCTTACATACGTGCCTTGGTTATATATATTCCAACTATACTAACTTAGGCATCGGAGAGGAGAAGACCGGCCCGCCCGGTATTCCCCTTAGTGAGCAGGATTGCAGGAGATCAAGTTGGATTCATCTGTATCTACCAGGCCCCCGGGTTTAGGCAGAAACACGTCTCTTGGCGCGAGTCTTATTGCACCCCCTAACCTTGCAAAAATGGTAAGAAAAAAAATTAGTCAAATTAAAAACCATTTCGTATCTAAAAACTAATACACAACACAACACAAAATGTAAAAGATAAACCATAAAAAAAAAATAAAAAAATACCTCGCACCCTTGTCCCCGGCTTCCCACCCAGCTCATTATCGATTACAGTCATCTGCTCCTCGATGGTAAAAACGCCCGTCACGTTACTCTCGTCTGTTTCATCATTCACTCGACTAGCACATAGCTCATCCATCTTCCTCTTCACCGCTACCTACAAAAAAAAAAGTCCAATAGATTTGTGTTATTATACTTTTTAATTTTAAAAAACCAAAATCAGAAGCCAAAAACCAATTCGCATCTAAAACAATGTCACTCACCACTTTCTCCTTCGCATTCTAAGATGATTGATAAACATCGATTACTGTTTGAAGTAAAGGCACTAAATGCCATTTCTTCTCATTTGCAACTACCCGACAGCTGTAGGGAGTGGTGCCAGAATGATGGTTGATTGCATACCCCTTATCCTTTCCATTGTTCCGGTTAGCGGCGTTCCGGGCACACATCGCCTGCTAAAAGAAGTATGAATATATATTAACATATTTCATATCAGAATTAAAAAGTTATTATATGAAATGTAATTTTCATTACCTTATAACCGTCGTCCTCAAAGTGACCTTTGAGGTACTCCCACTGCTCAGGTCGGTGGATGAACTCTTCAGGCGTTGTCTTTGTACTTCAAGATAATGAGTATGGCAGTCGTGTTTCCAAGTAAGCCTTATAAATCTTTGCAGCGGTCTTGTCGATATATTTCCACATGCATGTATCGATGGGAGGGAGGTCATGGAACATCTAGTAATAAACAATTAAAAAAAAATCAAACGAAATAAAATATCTTATTTCAATATAATGTGACTGAAAAATAGTTTTTCGAAATTATTCTAAAATAATGTTTTACCTCCATATAAGTGGTTAATGCATGTTGGTGCTCCTCATCCAGCTCAGCAAAAGAAAGCGCAAGCATCGAAACTTTGCTCCGGACGGCGCTCCCGATGTCTCGGGACATCAAAGTCTTCCAATTCAAATATTTGGGACCCTTGTGTTCTTCGGCGTACTCAACCTTCAGAGGCTGGTTATTGTTTATCATATTCAAATATTGCTTCTTTGTGCCCGTTACGATGCCACGCTTCTCAGGATTCTGCCCCTTCACCTTCTTTCTCGTTGCCATATCAACCACTTCTACCATATCAACCAAACCAAATTCACATAACCAAATCATATTCACCAAATTCACATAACTAAATCATATTCACCAAATTCATATAACCATTCACATAACAAAATCATATCCAAATCATATTCACCTAACTAAATTACTATAACCATTCACATAACCATTTTCACATTATCATATCACATCATTCTAACCATTTTCACATAATCATTCACATTATCATATCACATAATCTTTCACATAATCATATCACATTACCATTCACATAATCATATCACATTACCATTCACATTTTAATTATATGATTATGTGAAAAAATTGGCAAAAATCGTTACCCGGCTCCTCAGGACCCATTTTGGTCATAATACTTCTTGGAGGACCGTCATCACCTTCCACAGCAGCAGCTCCAGCGCCACCTCCAGCAGCCCCCAAGCCCGAAGGGTTGGTGTCTTCGAACAACGGGATTGGTACCAGCGTGCCCACCTCTGGTTTCGCCATCGCCAACTCCACTAACGGCGTCTCCGCCATCGCATTAGCCGTCGTGGCAGCCAATCTCGCTGCAGCTTCAGCCGCCTTCCTCTCCTTTCTCGCCTCGAGCTCCTTCTTCCTCTTCTGGGCACTAGAACCTGGTGCCATTAATGAATTCTAGGGGTTGGAGTTTCGAATTTAGGGGTTACGGGGGTGAAATCGAAGGAGAGAGATTAGGAGTTTCGAATTTGCGGGTTTTTTGTGAAGATAGATTAGGATTTAGGGCTGAATCGAAAGGATTGGGGTTTTGTTTTCTAGGTTTTTCGCGTCTGCAGAGGAAGAAAGAGAGATTTCGCTTAAATGAGGAAGAAGAAGCCAAGTCTGGGTTCATAGAGTCAGCTATCTGAAGCGATGAACATTGGCAAAAATCGTCACTTAATCTTTAAGTTAGCGACGACACTGTCAAACTTCATCGCTTCAGATCACGTGAAGCGACGAAGTTAAAACACACAAGGTAATCTAGTGAGTTTAAACTTCGTCGCTTCACATCATCTGAAGCGATGAAGTTAGACCTCACAAGGTTATCCTGTGTATTTCAACTTCGACGCTTCACGTGATCTGAATCGACGAAAGTTGTACAAACGTTGTCGCTTGAAGTGTTAAAGCGACAAATATTGCCCTATATTCGTCGCTTCAATTGAACTTAACAGATTAGTTATATTTAGGTGCATATGTTTTTATTAAAATAGAATAGTGTAAATATTGTTCAAAATTACAACAACACACACACACACACATATATATATGATGATGATGATATATATATATATATATATATATATATATATATATATATATATATATCATCATCATATTACAACATATACCATAATAACTAGTAGTCTTCCTCTTCGTCGTCTCCGTCATCATCGTCTTCATCTTCCTCTTCCCATCGAATTCATCGACGTCGATATTATCTCACTACCAGATCCGAGGGCATAGCCGACGAAAAAATTTTCGTCGACTATGCCGAAATTTCGTCGGCTATACCTTCTGCCGACGAAATTTTCGTCGGCTATACTTCGTCGGAAAAACGCCGTCGGCTATACCAATGGCCGACGAAAAAAAGGAAATCGTCGGCTATATGCGAGTATGGCCGACGACTTTACCGACGAAACATCATTTCGTCGACCAAACCTTGGCAAAATATCCGACGAAATTCGTCGGGTATTTTCGAGTATGGCCGACGATATCGTAAAATATAGCCGACGAAATTCGTCGGCTATATGTTCTGAACTATAGCCGACGATTTCATGTATTTCGTCGGTTATTTCGTTGAAATATATTAATATTTTAATAGGTATTAATTAGTTATAGCCGACGAAATAAGGTAATTTTCGTCGGCTATAAGACTTATAGCCGACGAATATGGCTAAAAATCGTCGGCTATAGTTGTTATAGCCGACGAAATAATGCCAAAATCGTCGGCTATTCTTACATTTGGTGAAAAAAAAAATTAAATTATTTTCTAAATTACCATTCCAAGCAACCTGCAAATCACAAAGACAGTCCATACATTTGCACCAACAAGAAACACGTCTAAATGACTTATTATTTAATTCGTTCCAATGTACATAACATATAACGTAACCCTACTAATCATCACCTAAACCACTAAAGTCCACCACGTCATCTCCAGCATCCTGCTCTCCATCATGCTCGGCATCCCCGGGAGGTTGAGACATTAATGGAGGTTCAACTAACGGCTGAAACGGGGGCGGGGATTCAAGGTTTTGTTGTTGTGCCGCGAACATATCCATCCACCAGTTTTGTTGGCCGGCGTAGTTGTGTTGCCGAATTCTATCGCATTCAGCATACCAACTGGACAGATCGAAATAATACTGCTGTGTTCTGCGGTGTTGCTCCTGTGATCTGCGTTGTTCCTCCTGTGATCTCTGGAACTCGGCCGCCAACCTTGCATTTTCTTCTGCCAATCGCTGCACTTCCCTCCTCATCTGTTGGCTCTCCCCGCCTCCCTTCTTTTTACCTCCCATAGTGGTCTTCAGAAGCCCTAGTCCAGAACTTCTCAAACCCTGGCAGTAGTAGTTGTTTGACCGGTTTGGGAAGGCTGCGTCGAACATCCTCGCTGTCGTTTGGACATTGGACCGGTCGACCTGGCGCAGGGCTTCTTCTAGATCTGCCTCTGAAATGTTCGGTTGTGTCTCCCGAACTACTTGCTGGAACACCTATTCTTCGGCCCGGTTGACCCTCTCCTAATTGGACGGGAAAAAAAAAATTAATATTATAAAAAATATATAATTAAGTAAAATTAATAATTAAAATTTTAAAATTGTAATGAACGACTTACGAGCTGTTCTGTCGCTTGTGGATAAGCGATCTTGAACGTCTCCACGTACGGGTTGCTATCAGGATGATCTCTAAGCGCCTCCTCCTGATATTGTGCAAATGGCCTAGAACCAGCATGATGGGGGGTTGTGTTCCGGCGGCGGTTCTCAGAGTTTATCCGAGAACGTTGCTTCAAACAAATAATAAAATGTTAGAAAAATGCATCAAAAAATATTAGTGTAATAATTATAAAATAATTAAACTAATAATTAAAATTTTAACATAATAAACATTTGTACTGAAGTTTAGTATTTACCTGCATAACTGGGTTGTTGAAGTCTACTGTCTTCAACCAACGTCACTCGTACTCCCTGAACATGAACTCCCTGGGAGTACCCATACGACCAAGGTTGTCGTATTCGTTATAGTGGGAACGCAGCTCGTTCTTCCACTCTTTGAACCTACGAACAAAAACAAAAGTGCATTAGAAATATTATTAATATCATAAAATATTAATAATTATAAGATAATTATAATATCATAAAAACAAACGTACCTCGAGTTCTGCATGGTGTCCGCCCAATCCCGCTTGTGTTCGGCAATCTCGAAGAATGTCTGAAAAATAATATTTTATTAGTTTTACAATTGTAATAATACCGAAAATTATTAAATATTACGATAAATAAATTAAATTTTTTAAATTAATCACCGACGCGGCGTTGTTCACCTCCCTCTTTATCTCTTCGGGCACATCAGCCCACCGGGTCCACAACATAGGGACTCTGTCCCTAATCAGTGCCCCCACGCAACCCGAGTAGTCGCGTTTTTTCTTCCCCTGAACCTCCTGATTAGGAGGTTCGTTGATCTGAATCCTCCCGCTGCGCTCAATAGTTCTTCTGAGCGTGTCAAAACATATGACACATCTCGTATTCCTCCGTGAACTGCTAGCGGCTGTCCCTATCACAAAAACGACGATTGGTTAATAAAATTAAATATTAGTGTGTTAATTTTAATAAAATATTTAATTAATAAAATCAAATGTTACCTGAACTGGATGACTCGTCTGTCGACTTTCCTTTTCTCCTCGCCGAAATAAGGTGGTCAGGGTTCTCAAATGGCTGCTGCTGGTATGCCTCCGCAGCACTCACGTACTGAGGCATATCAGGCCATATGGGCACACCACGATAGTCGACCTCCGGTATCGCCGGAATGTTGTACGGGAGGTAGAGCTGGTTTGGGAGAGTAGGACCCTCAGTCGAGTCGGCAGCAGACGTCGTCAGACTCTTCATCGGCTCTCGATGAACCTCAGGCATACGAACCTGAGGAACGTCTGCAGCTATCTCGTCCTGAAATAGCTGCCGACTGAACCTCGGAGCATCTGGCCCGACAGGCGGAAGTGAACTGCTCGACGGCCGCCCCGCCTGGAGAAGGGTCTAGTGCCGAGAACTCACACTCCTCCGCGGCTGGGATGAATCCACAGTCATCCGCGGCTGGGAGGAATCCACACTCCTACGCGGCTGGCTGGTGGTCCTCTCAGGCTGGCTAAGGGTCCTGTCGGAGTCTGCGGAACCGGCGGAACTTCCAGAACCTCTCGATCTGGAACGACGGCCTCCGAAGAACTGTTTGAATGCATCGGCCATCTGCAGCCGTGGGCATTTTAAATAATACTAACCATTAACCTAAATATAACTATTTATATACAAATATAACTATATTTCTTTATTAACATATATATATATATAATTAGACTATCAATTTATATATATAATTAATTTAACAATTTATATAACAATTTATATAATTAAAATTAAATATATAACAATTTATATACCTAAATTATAACAAATATATAACAATTAAATTTATTAACAAATATAGAACAAATATATAACAATTTATATAATTAAAATTAAATATATAACAAATATATAACAATTTATTATATAACAATTTATATAATTAAAATTAAATATATAACAAATATATAACAATTTGTTAAAATTAAATTTATTAACAAATATATAACCATTTATATAATTACAATTAAATATATAACAAATATATAACAATTTATTATATAACAATTTATATAATTAAAATTAAATATATAACAAATATTTAACAATTTGTTAAAATTAAATTTATTAACAAATATATAACAAATATATAACCATTTATATAATTACAATTAAATATATAATAATTTATTAAATTAAATTAAATTGAAAAAAAAAAAATTACCGGTTCGGATCGGAGGAGGAGGAGGAGGAGGAGGAGCCGAATGGAGGATCGGAGGAGGAGGAGGAGCAGCGGCGGCGGAATCGGAGGAGGATGACAGTTTGGCAGCAGCTGCTAACGGCGAAGGAGGAAATGAGCAAAACAGAGGTTAGGGCTCGGCAGTTTCAGACTTATACCCGATAGAATAGCCGACGATTAAAAAAGATTTCGTCGGCTATTCTATACTATAGCCGACGAAATCTTTAATATCGTCGGCTATACTTTGAATGTCGTCAGCTATTCTTTGAATGTCGTCGGCTATACTTTAGGCGCTCAGCAGCCGTCCGATCTCCCCCATCCAACGGCGGACAATGAAAAGGCGCGGATCGCAAGAGTTTAGCCGACGAATTCAAAGATTTCGTCGGCTATACTTTGGAAAATCAGCAGCCGTTGGATCTGAGCCATCCAACGGCGGACAATAAGCGGATCGCAAGAGTTTAGCCGACGAAATATTTGAATTCGTCGGCTAAACCTTTGGTCAAACTGCGAAGTCAAACCTCAAAACGCTTTAAAACAAAAATTGGCCTGTGTAAATGACGTTTTTTTGCCTGACCTTCAACAGATAATAGTTTCAAATCGATGAGGCGCAACTAATCGTATAAAAATTTTCCTCAAAATATTTACCGACCGTGAGCCTACCTATAGGAAAACGGAAGTAAAAAACAGCTAACCGCAACATTCGGCATGCAGATTTTGTCGGAATCGTGTCATTTTTCAACCGTAGACGTATTTCATTATTTCGGTCATATCTTATTTCACGACACATTTGCATTTGAAGAGTGTATGTATAGTAACTATTTGAAACTATACCTTCACTTAAACACTTAGTAAACAAGTTAAGGAACATTAGTGCATATGTTCCGATTTTGAATCTAAAACTTTGGAAAATCTATTCCAACCGTCAGATATCACCGTTAAGATTAAATACATGTATGAAAAAAAATCCAACTACATCTGACAACGTTAAAGGCTCGATCGGGACGGTCAACCGGGGGAGTCAACCCTTTAAACGTTAAGAAATGGAAATTGGCCTGTGTAAATGACGTTTTTTGGCATGACCTTCAACAGATAATAGTTTCAAATCGATGAGGCGCAACTAATCGTATAAAAATTTTCCTCAAAATATTTACCGACCGTGAGCCTACCCATAGGAAAACGGAAGTAAAAAACAGTTAACCGCAACATTCGGCACACAGAATTTGTCGGAATCGTGTCATTTTTCAACCGTAGACGTATTTCATTATTTCGGTCATATCTTATTTCACGACACATTTGCATTTGAAGGATGAAGCAATGGGTTGTCGATAGTGATAGAAAATGGAAGGTGGTCTGTTTTTTTTTTTTTTTAAGAATAGCCGACGAAATCAAACCTAGTACTCGTCGGCTATTCTTTTGTCGTTTTGTGTCTAAAATAAAATATGTATTTTTCAATATAGTTTTGGCCGACGAAATCGCGCATATTTCGTCGGCTATAATTAGTATAGCCGACGAAATAATGCATTTTTCGTCGGCTATTCTTTGAAAAAAAATAAAAAAATCAGTTGTGTTACACCTCTCGTACCCATATGTCCTGTTCATATATAACCAAAATTTAACATAAAAAAAAAACAGAAACCCAGCAGTCAACATATTTAAAATTTTTTTTTAAGGGGTTTGGAACCCAGCCTAGCTGGGAGGCTCATCCCCACGCCCGTTCATTAGAAATGATCAAGTGGATTACAAATGAAAGGATTACATCATCTAAATTACTTAATCCGTCGGATTGTAATCGGAATCATCGGATGAGTCTTCTTCGGTTTCTGAATTGCTCGATAGGGGTAATCTATGTCGTTCCTCACCACTAGAGTCCTCGTTAGTTTCTTCATTTGGATCAACACCAACAAGCAGTGGCTCTTCACGTCGAATTCCCACCGGCGTGTCTAGGCGAATAAAAGAGGAGTCAGGAATACCGTTTGAGTTGGGCTCTTGATACGCGGTGCCCCCTTCCTCGTTCTCTTCAGCCACTCCAAGGGTAGACGCCCGGTAAATGTTGCGATGGTGGATAGTGTTGACTACTTTCCACGGGTCACCCTTGGCGAGATCATCAAGATAAAACACTTGTTTCACCCATGTGGCTAAAACGAACGGGTCGTCCTCATACCATGATGTACTAGTATTCACAGAAGTTATGCCGTATTGATCGGTTTTCATGCTCTGGGGCCGTGTGTCAAACCATCTACACTTGAAAAGGTGCACTTTCATGCCTTCCCCATAATGTAGTTCCACAACTGAATGGAGAACACCGTAATAGTCAACTCCATCATCCCCACCATGTGCCATAACCCCTGAATTTTGTGTTTTCAGTCTGAGGTCTCTCTCTTCACATCGAAATAACACACCATTCACCTTGCACGTCGCATAAACTTTTGAATAGACCGGCCTCATCGCTAAAAGTCTGAGTTCGTGCGACCAATTTGGGTGATTATCATTTTTAATAAGGTCCATCTGCAACCATCAGAATCAACTATAAATATGAATAATTATACACAATAATATATAAACACGTATAGAATAGTGTTAAAGTTACGTACCCAGCGGCCGAAATACTCTGCGAATGTCCGGTTGTGGTAATCGAGATCACCTCCTACTTGTTCACTGTTTAGATGCATGTTCTTCCAAAACTGAACTTCTGGACAGTTGATTAGTACCCACCAATGTGCAATGGCTACCTCATAATCTTTCAACTTGTAGGAAACTGGCATGTTTCCACCGAGTACAACATCGTCGGAGAGTATGGAAAGATTGAACTGTGAAGGTACATCTTCCGGTATGCTTTCCTGTAATGCTCCTAAATACAGCTTCATGTAGGTGACGCACTCGTGCGCAATATATGCTTCAGCTATACATCCTTCAGGTGCGGATCTGTTTTGGACAAAACCACCGTATTGTCCAAGTTGTCTATAAATCAAGTTTTTAAAGTGTTATGATAATACATTAACACTATATCACATATATTGATGATGAAATTAACATAAGGTGTAAAATACGTACCTTTCCATCGGATACATCCAAGTGAAATGCACAGGACCGGTAAGCAACAACTGCCGAGGAAGATGGATCATGAGGTGAGGCATGATGTCGAAAAAATTTGGAGGAAATATCATCTCAAATTTACACATGATATGAACGATGTCTTGTTGCATTTCCCGGAGGTCAGATTTTCTCACTTCCCGTGTGCATACCTTCTGGAAAAATCTTGCCAACGCTACTAACGGCTCCACAACGTGACGGGGAAGGAACGGTCGAATGAAAACAGGGAAGAGACGTTGTAGCAGGATATGATTGTCATGACTTTTCAACCCGTACAGATTGTTGAATTGTCTGTTCACACACTTGGCTATATTTTCAGCAAAGCCTGAAGGATACTTGGCTCGACTTATCCAATGGAAAATTTCTGGTTTATGCTCAGGCTTGACGGTGTAAGGAGCTTGAGGCATTTTTCTCTTCCCTTATTTCAACCATAGTTGTTTTCTGATATTCATGTTTTGCAGATCAGTGCGAGCCTTAGGACCGTCTTTCGTCTTCCCCTCCAAGTTCAGCGTTGTGCCCACCACACTTTCAGAAACATTTTTTTCTATGTGCATAACGTCTAGGAAGTGACGGATCAGCAACTCACACCAGTACGGGAGTTCCCACAATATGCTCTTATGTGTCCAGAATTTGTACTCCTCAGGTCTTTCAGGTATTTCCGCTATAATATCGGGATGATTGCTGAGGGGCCCAAAATCGTACTCATTAAGCACTGCTAAAATTTCTCTTCCCGTCCATCTTCTGGGAGGACCACCGTGTTCTTCGGTTCCATCAAATGCTCCGGACTCGTAACGCCAGTGGTGATCCGCCGGAAGGAACACACGATGACCCATTTTGCATATCTTGTTGCAATGAGGGGTGCTCCCATAATCGCTGAGGCACTCTGGACAAGCCTTGTATCCCCTAACAACGCTGCGCGCCCGACAACATCCCATAAGCAGGAAAATCACTGATGGTACCAATAACCATGGCATGCATCTGGAACGTCTCCTTCTTGTACTTTTCAAAAGTGGGATGACCAACGTCCCACAATACCTTAAGCTCTTCAATCAATGGTCTCATATACACATCGAGACATTTCCCTGGGTAACCAGGCCCCGGAATCAACAACGTCAACATATTATATTCCTTCTTCATGCACATCCACGGAGGAAGGTTGTAAGGTATCAAAACCACCGGCCATATACTGTATGAAAGACTCATGGTGCCGAAAGGGTTTAACCCGTCGGTTGAGAGCCCGAGCCTGACGTTTCTGACATCAGACGCAAAATGAGGAAACTCATTGTTTATATGCTTCCAAGCCGCTTCGTCAGAGATGTGTGTCATAATATCTGCGTCTCCCGCGTCTCGCTCACCGTGCCATCTCATAGCTTTTGCGGTAGTTTTTGACATGTACAACCGCTCAAGCCTATCTCTCAACGGAAAATACCGAAGCACTTTAACAGGTTTCCTATTGCCTGCTCCCGTTAACTTATATCGGTCCGACTGACATATCGGACATGCGTCAAGGCTAGCAAGGTCATTCCCTTCTGCATCTTTACCCCAGAAGAGAACGCAGTCAAATGCGCATGCATGGATCTTAATGTAGGAAAGTCCTAGATCTTTGAGGATACTTCGGACCTTACGGTGATTGGTAGGATTACGATGACTCTCCTCCAACAACGAAGAAGTGTATTGTAGATATTCATCCACTTGCCTGATGCTCGATTTTGTCTCGACTTTAATCCTCATTACCTCCATCACACTTTGAAGAACTGTCTTCTCACAACCATTATTTAAGTTCATTACACTATCAACAACCATTAATTAACATATTTATATATATATATATATATATTAACACTAATTAAAATAACATCAAATTAAAACACATAATTAAACTCTAACTGAAAATCAACTCAACTACAACTCAAAATCAACATATATACATACATTCTAACACTAAAACAACAACAAAACAAAAAATCACTTACTATATCAAAATCACTAAAACTCAAAATCAACTCAACTAAAACTCAAAATCAACATATATACACATATACGTACATATATATAGCTCCACAATATAAGAGAGGACGGATTTCAACAATACCCACAGATTTTTCACTCTTTCTCCCGTTTTTTTTTCGTTTTTTTTTTAAATGAGACGCTTCTGTTCAGATATGAAAATATAAAGACTTATAGCCGACGAAAATTACAATTTCGTCGGCCAAACTTTCCAAAGTTTTCGTCGGCTAATGTTTTAGAGAAAGGCCGACGAAAATCCAAAGCGTCGGTCATTCTAGGGGTATAGCCGACGAAAAATATTTTTTAGGGACGAAAGATAAAATCGTCGGCCATTCTGGTGGAATAGCCGACGATTTTTTATTTTTAGCGACGAAATAAAAAATCGTCGGCCATTCTTAGGAATAGCCGACGAAAAAAGTATGTCGTCGGCCGTTTTTTTTTTTCGTCGGTAATGCCCTTTTTTCTGGTAGTGTCTCGGTCATCACCGCTTGATTCTTCATTTTCTTCGTGTACTTCCAAATCGAGTTGGAGATTAAATGCATCAATATGGTAAAATTGTATTGAACTCAGTGTGTCCTTTTGGTAAGACTCTGTGATTTGATTCCCTGAAGGATGCCTTTTATCTTCTGTGCCAATACTTCGGCATTGTATACATTTCAGTGCGACATTTATTACACCACCTTCCAAGTACCACCCGCCGCAGGATCGTCAAAGTAAAACACTTGTTTTGTCTTGATAGCAAGACAAAATGTGAATTCTCATAGTAACTAGCGTTTGTATCCACTGATATCAGATCATGATCTACCTTGACGGTGTCAATTTCTTCGGCATCCAAATCGTCAGTGGTGTTGTGCCATATACATTTGAACAACAAGACCGACATATTGTCTGGATAACATACCTCAACTACATAGTCAAGATGGTCATAGAAGTGTTGGGACAGGTTTCCAACTTTCATGCTTAACATCACCCCGCTATTTTGAGTCACGAGTTTTTGATCTCTATGGAATGAGACATACTTGATACCGTTCACATAACACACCTTATAAATTCGGGTGAATTGCGGACCTCGAGCCAATGACCATATTGCCCTATTAAAATTAAGGTATTGAGCATCATGCAGGTTCTTTCCCTAAAAAATAGATGATGTTAGTGTTAGACTATTTAAGGTTTAGGATCTTTGTACAACAAAAAAAAAATTCAATTTTCGCACATATCTTAAGAACCATCAATGGAAACTCCTCCTCATAAGGCGCTCGTCGTAATCGTCACTCTATTTCGCGAATGAGTGTCCATGTAATATTGAGCTTCTTCTGTATTTGTCAAAACTTACCAGTGAGCTTCTGCCATTTGCTCCTCTGTTAACCTGATATTTCCAGTGGTATCCATAATACACGGCTGAACTAACTGCGAAACACAGCTAATATTCCATATTGGGGGATTGGGAGATTGGGCTCTTCATGTTTTTCCAATTGCATATAAGATTTACAGTACGTCACCGACTCCGATAATATGTACCTTTCTGCAATACTCCCCTCCGAGTAACGTGTATTACTTAGTGACTTTTTATAATAACTTAATTGCCTATAAAATGATGAATATGATTAGTACATATATACAGTTAGTGTGAATTTAGTTTTAACAAAAAGAAACATATTTGGTTAGTGTGTATACCTTTCTGTCAGATACATCTATGTAAAATAAACTGGGCCTGTAAACATAACTTGTTCGCGAAGGTGAACTATGAGATAAACTATATAGGTGAAGAAATGTGGAGGAAAAATTAACTCTACAACGTTTGAACCAAGAACTCGCCATCGCAATTGTTGCTCTGTTACCACCATCCGAACCTTCAAGCTCGGCTTCTTCACCACCAACGTCACCACTTAGCTCGGCATCATCTAGTCCGAGCTCTCCATCCTTCATTTTGTCGTCGTGTGATCTTCAAGGGCCCGAATTCGAAGCCTTTGCCAAGCCTGTCATTGAGCAAGTGATTATGACTTCGATAAGAGCTCAAAATGGTCATGTCACCGGAGGAGGAGGAGCTGCACCTTCCAATATCACTTATCCTCCTTTGGAAGCCGACAAGACCGGAGAGATTGAATTGAGGAGTGGATTCCTCCATAAGTTGAAGTCTTTTTATGGAATGCCAAGTAAGGATCCTAATAAGCACTTGCAATGGTTTAACTTCACCACCGAGAGCATGTGTCCATGAGGTACAGATTTGCAACACTTCAAGATGAAGGCTTTTCCATTTTCATTAGAAGATCAAGCAAAGGAGTGGTTATTTGATGTTCCTAGTGGCCGAATCAATTCATGGAACACTATGGTGGATGAGTTCTTACTCAAGTACTTTCCCGCTTCATGTATCACTGATTTAAGGAAGCAAATTACAAGTGTGAAGCAAGCCGGAGATGAGACTTTCTTTGATTACTATAAGAGGTTCAAGTCCCTTGTCTCTTTGTGTCCGTCGCATGGTATTAGCGATGGACTCTTATCGCAATATTTCTATGAGGGATTACGCGTAATGGAGAGGGAGTTTCTTGATTCGGCCGCGAGAGGTAGTTTCTTGGAATTGAATGCCGGACCGGCAAGGAATTTGTTGGAAGTTCGAGCCTTGAACAACCAACAATTTGACATGGCACGAAACAATGTTCCGAGGAATGAGAAGGTACATGAGATATCCTCAAGCTCAAAGTTGGAGGAGAAAATTGATAAGCTTGCCGACTTGGTGAGTAGCATGACGAAGGGGAAACATGCCATTGTCTGTGGCATATGCACCGAGAGCCATGAGACCGAGCTATGTCCTCAATTTGGATCAAGTGAGGGACTAGAGGAGTGCAATGCTATTGGGTTCCAAGGAGGCCAAAGGTACGGGAACTTTAATCCAAGGTTCAATGATCATCCGAACTTTCGATGGGTGAATAATGACAACGTGCTTAGAGCACCTATGCAGCCGAGCCAAGGGGTTGCTGCTCCTTATCAGCCTAATGCCCCATATGTGCCGAGACCACCATTTCAGCCGAACCAAGCTCCCTACCAAGCCATGCAGCCGAGCCAAGTTATGCCGAGCCAAACTCAAGGAGGATCGAGCAATCCAAATTATGATGCTTTGATCCAATCTCTCTCAAGTGCTACTCAAGCGTTGCTCGCGGGGCAACAAAATCACTCAAAGGACATTGGTGAGCTCAAGACTCAAATGGGGCAAGTTGTAGACTTCATGGGAAGATTTACCGAGCAAGGGAAGTTGGCAAGCAATACAATTCCTAATCCGAGGAACGAGCATGCCAAGGTGATTAAAACTCGAAGTGGAAGGGAGTTGTTGCCTCCAAAGAACCCAAAGAAATCGAGCACACCGCCCGACATGATAGAGGAGGAGGAAGAAGCTGCCATTGCCGGCAGCAATGCTGCTGCTGAGCCAGTTCCAGCCTTGCCAAGTGATGCTACCGAGAGAAAGAGAGAAACCGAGAGGAGGGCTGCTGCCGATGCAAGAAAGAATGAGCTCGAGCATGATCCCGCGACATCTAAGAAAGAGTTGCAGCCGAGTCAAGCAAGTAAGGGAGGGGTGCTAAACTAAGCATTCCATTCCCTTCTGGCTTTGCAAGATCAAAGAAGGACAGATCTGACGAGGAAGTGTTGGAGATTTTCCGGAAAGTGCAAGTCAACATCCAGTTATTGGAATGCATTAAGCAAGTGCCTAAGTATGCTAAGTTTCTTAAAGAGCTATGCACGGCAAGGAGGCATACGAGGGAGACTCGTGTGGTGACAATGAGCGAAACGATGTCGGTCGTTATTCAAAGGAAGCTACCACCAAAGATGAAAGATCTGAGAAGCTTTATTGTTTTATTGTTTCATAGGAAGCTCAATGTAACAACGAGGAAGGATCACATGCCTTTGCCATTCATGGATCAAATGCTAGAGAGGCTAGCCGGCCATAAGTTTTATTGTTTTCTTGATGGCTATAGTGGGTACAACCAAATCGCCATACACCCGGATGATCAAGAGAAGACTACTTTCACATGTCCTTTTGGCACTTTTGCTTATAGGAGGATGCCATTCGGCATATGCCATGCACCCGGAACATTTCAACGTTGCATGTACAATATTTTCTCCTACTTTATTGAAAGTAAGATTGAGGTTTTCATGGATAACTTTAGCGTATATGGACACAACTTCGACCCATGTTTAGAGAATTTGGAAGAGATACTTGAAAGGTGTGTAGAGACTAACTTTGTACTTAATTGGGAGAAGTGTCACTTTACGGTGAATCAAGGTATAATTCTTGGCCATATCATATCCGAGAAGGGCATTGAAGTTGACAAAGTAAAGGTGGAACTAATTCAAAGCTTGCCGAGCCCTGCATGTGTTAGAGACGTGCGAAGCTTCCTTGGACATGCCAGTTTCTATCGACAATTCATCAAAGACTTTTCCAAGGATGCTAAGCCTATGAGCGAACTATTACAAAAGGATGTGACATTTGTGTGGAGTGAAGCATGCGAGAAAACTTTCATTCGGCTAAAAGAGAAGTTGTGTACGGCACCCATTCTTACTTCACCAAATTGGGAGCTTCCGTTTGAGTTGATGTGTGATGCAAGTGACTATGCACTAGGAGCAGTGCTCGGCCAAAGTGTGGACAAGAAGCCTTGTGCGATTTACTACGCTTCGAGGACTCTCAATGATGCTCAACTCAACTATACCACAACGGAGAAAGAACTCTTAGTGGTAATTTTTGCTTTGGAAAAGTTTCGATCATATCTCTTGAATTTCAAAGTAATTGTTTATAGTGATCATGCCGCCTTAAGATATCTTATGACGAAGAAGAATGCCAAGCCAAGACTTATTCGATGGATTCTCCTACTTCAAGAATTCGATATTGAGATAAAAAAACAAGAAGGGAGTAGAGAATGTGGTGGCCGACCATTTAAGTAGAATCATCAAAGAGGAGGATCAGCTACCTCTATTGGAGAGTTTCCCGGATGAGCAACTCTTTCGGATCGATGCTAGTCATGTTACAAGTGAACCTTGGTATGCCGACATCGCCAAACCTTGCAACTCGTCACTTTCCACAAGCTATGCCGAGCCACCTAAATAAGAGAATCAAGAAGCAAGCTCGACACTTCTTGTGGGACGATCCCTACCTATGGCGGCAATGTGGTGACCAAGTTATTCGACGATGTGTTCCGGAAGATGAGCATCAATCAATTCTCACCTTTTGTCATAGTGAAGCTTGTGGTGGGCACTTTGGTCCTAAGAAGACGGCATTGAAGGTTCTTAATTGTGGTTTCTTTTGGCCTACGATTTTTAAAGACTCATTCATGTTTTGTAAAACATGTGATAGATGCCAAAGAATGGGGTACATTGGAGCTAGAGACCAAATGCCACTCACGCCAATCATTGAGATAGAGATTTTTGACTTATGCGGCATAGACTTTATGGGGCCGTTTCCTTCAAGTAAGGGCTTCCTCTACATTTTGCTAGCGGTTGATTACGTGTCAAAGTGAATTGAAGACAAGACAACACGCACCAACGATTCAAAGGTGGTTGCCGAATTCCTCAAGACCAACATCTTTTCACGTTTTGGAGTTCCGAGAGTCTTGATTAGTGATGGAGGTTCCCATTTTTGTAATCGCACCATTGAGGCACTATTGAAGAAGTATGGTGTAACTCACAAGGTTTCTACATCCTATCATCTTCAAACAAGTGGCATGGCCGAGGTAAGAAATCGAGAGATCAAGCAAATTTTAGAGAAAACCGTTGGACCTTCGAGGAAGGATTGGAGTGATAGTCTCGATGACGCTTTGTGGGCTTATAGAACCGCATACAAAACACTGATAGGGATGTCACCTTTTCGGTTAATTTATGACAAAGCATGTCACTTACCGGTAGAAATTGAGCACAAAGCATGGTGGGCCATTAAAGCTTTCAATATAGACATCGATGAGGCCGGCCTTCATACGAAGCGTCAACTCAACGAACTCGAAGAAATACGCAATGAAGCTTATGATGCCACTTGGATTTATAAGGAAAAGACTCGAGCTTACCATGATAAGATGATTCGAGGGAAGAAGTTTCAAGCTGGACAAAAAAGTTCTCTTATTCAATGCACAACTTAAACTTTTTCCGAGTAAGTTACGATCTCGTTGGTTTGGACCATTCATTGTTAAGCGAATTTTTCCTCATGGTGCCATCGAGATCCAAAGTGAAGTGTCGGGAGATGCATTTAAAGTCAATGGGCACCGCCTAAAGCCATACTATGAACCTTTCATCAACCCCACGATCGAGGAGCAACTTGTGCGAGACACGCAGCCCGCAGCCCAGCAACCTGACGCAGCCCCACTGCCGCTTCATGCCGCACCACAACAAGCTGCCGAGAAGCAGTTTTCTGTTGAGCTGCTGGTTGTTGCAGCTTCTGCTGATACAAGCAAGTGTCCTGCTGCCGATACGGATACGCAGGAGCACCCGGATACAAGCCAAGCTGCCGAGCGGCAGCCTATTTCTCCTACTGCCGATACGTCGCAAGTCCCTGCCGATACGAATGCTTGGTGCAACGATCAACTGTTTGAGCTCCTCTTTGCCGAATTGAACTACCTTGAAAGACGATGAACACATGCAATATACAATGGTGAAAAGTCTAAGCAATGGACTATAAACACAAATGGCTACTTGGGAGGCAACCCAATTTGATTAAAGAAAAATGAAGGAGCCATCACCGAGAGTTTGAAATTTCTTAACCATTCTCTTTTTCTTTGGTTTGTGATGATATGTTGGAGTATGTTAGTCAATTGCATGCTTAGGAAATTCGTTGATATAGTTTTGTGCTTACATTGAGGACAATGTAATTTTCTAAGTATGGGGTGGGATAACGTATTCCGTTTATGTTCTCGTGTGCTTAGTTTAGAAAAGAAAATTCAAAAAATTGTAATAAAAAAATAGAGTATTTAAATTGTTGTTTTAGGATCCCCCTAATATGTCAATGA
This sequence comes from Potentilla sterilis, assembly GCA_963682095.1. Classification (NCBI taxonomy): domain Eukaryota; kingdom Viridiplantae; phylum Streptophyta; class Magnoliopsida; order Rosales; family Rosaceae; genus Potentilla; species Potentilla sterilis. The sequence goes on along the minus strand of OY821762.1, from coordinate 24,280,875 downwards.
TGTTTTTCTCCTCTTTGCATACATAGATGATAGTTGTGCATACTTTAAAAATTGTGAGTTTCATGGATTATGTACATTGGTAGGAACATGTAGGACTTGTTGATTAATTAAGCATACATGTTTTAGCTAGTTTGTTTCCATAATAACCCATGTGAGCTTTAGAGCCAAATTGCTTTCTTCATTAGTGATAAAAATTGAAAATTTTCGAACATGATATGATATGAACCTCATTATTCTTTGCATATTCAATGATTATGTGCCATAGCTTTTTAATGAACTCTAGAATGGTAGAACTTACTCTTGTTGATTTTCAAAACGTTTTTAGTCATAAAATACCTTGATTTTGAAAGTGATTGAAAAGATCTTTTAGATTCACCACCATTGCCAAATAAAGCATGTGCCTATTTGTGTCCATCGTGGGACACCTTAGTAAACCCCCTTTGAGCCTACGATTAGCATTTTCTTTCATCACCCTTAAACACTTTCCTTGAGCTTAGTATAGTGATGCATTTACCTTATCTCAAAGTTTAGGCAAAGCTTGATTTTTGAAGGAGTTTTCACGTGAAGTGATGAAGAAGAACAAGTGTGGGGTAGACTTAGCTAACAAATTGTGTAAAATTGTATGATGTCATCCCTTAAAGAAAAGAAAATAGAAAATATGAGATCGGACAAGAAAAAGAAAAGAAAAAGAAAAATCAAGTCCGAGGAAAAATTGAAGCGAAGGCACGGTTTCAAAAGAAAATTTGGCTAAGTCTAGTCTTGATAAGTATTGTGAATTTGGAGTATGCATGTATGTGAAGGTCTATTATTGTAAATTTCGATCTTTGTTCTTTTTCACAATGTCTTTGGGGAGTTAAGAATGAAGAATGGGTCCAACAAGATGAAATCCGACCCTTTTCAAGGAGACAATAGGAGAGTCGAGCTTTGCTATGTTAAAGAGACGTCTTTAGCACCACTTATTTCCTAAAATTTCGAATACCTCTTAGCCAAGCCCCATTATATTCCCATTTGTTAATCTTTTCATAATTCTTAAGATGGTTAAATTTGATTTGTGGAGATTATCTCAAGAGTAAGCATATGGCTTTGGTTCATTGGTGCACATAGTTGTTATATGAGGTTTTTCTATAAAATTTCACAAAGAGCTTTCGTTTCATGACATATGCAAGTTACTCTTCGTAATTCATTATCTTTCACTTGCATATACTTATGTGTGAATAGCCATGCTTCGAGTGAAAAGAAGAGAGTATGTCTTGTGAGGAGGATCGAATTAGTTTTACATGTTTACACGCTTATATGTTGTTCTTATATGTTCATATTGATGTTACATGTTCATGAAACTTGAAATTTTCGTGCTTAGTATTCTCATGCATAAACTTGAAAGCTATGTGTATATACGAGTCTGAGACAAATTGTTAGGGGCAATAGTTTGTTTAGAGTCTTAGTTTTATGTAGCTTTGCTAAGGGACTAGCAAAGGATAAGTGTGGGGTAGTTGATAGGAGCACAATGTGCGACGATATTAATATACTTATGCCCTTGTTTATGCTTCGTTTAACCCTTATTAATCTAAGATAGAGTCATAATTTAGTTTAGTGTCATTTTGGTAGAGTTTTGGAAAAATGTTCTTAATAATCCGAAAAATGACTAAGTATAAAAATATGACGAAATAATGCAAAATATGTCTTTTTCATGATTCTGAGGCTCGTTTTAATATAACTTATCTTTTTTCACATTTGATGAAATTTGGTATGCATAGATTTGGCAAGCTAAACTGTGTTGTGTCAAAATTTTAGATCAATCGGAGTTCGGGAAGTCACCCAAAAGATGGCTGCAACTTGGCAGTTTGAGCAAAACGATCGAGGGACTACCAGGATTTTCCTAGGACTGTGTCCTGACTTCTAGAATTTCTGTATGACGCATCACTTAGAGCCAGAGGACGTTTCCTATACGGGTGGAAAGCCCTATGAGTCTAGTTTCTCCACGAATTAGAATTACATCAATCGGAGCACTGAGGAGGGAGTTATGCTAGATTTACTAAAGCAATGTCAATTCTGCCGAGAAAACTATAGTTTCCCGGTTGCATCAGGAAAGCTCTCCTTTGGATTTTTGGAAGCATGGATCGGCTATAATGGACCTAAAGACTTGTTGGACATGTCCATGCTAACCTAATGCAGCCGATTGAAGTTCAAGATCAGATCATGAAGTCCAAGAAAAGCATTACTTTGCCCACAAGGAAAACTAAAACCAACTAGGACAAGGAATTGTCATTCCTTTTGGCTGCCTGAAAACCCTAGGTTTTCCTCTATATATAGCCATTGAATTCTTCATAAAATGCATCTCATCTCAAGCACAAGTACTAGCTAAAAACTCTACCAAGTCTCACAAGCACCAAACACTAAATACTTAGCCAAAAACCTACACCACCACCTCCCAAACTTCCGTCCCTTCACTTTGGTTTTCTGCCGAGCAGACGTACCTTTCCGACACGTCTTGAAGAGTCTTCAAGGTTCTAAAAGTGTGATCCATCCCCTCTATGGCTTTTTTATTTGTTCTAGTTTGTTTGTTTTGTATGAACTCGATTCGATTCTTGGTTTTTATTGAACTTCTATGTAAACCGATTGTATGATTGATGTTTATGTTAAACGTTTTGTGATTTTAGCATGTAATTTTGTATGTTGGATAATTAGGACAGTAGGTGTCTTGTATGTTTAGGTTTGAAATTGGTTAGTATCTAAGGATTGGGCATGAAAATCGGTACTTAGTGTTGTCTTGAACATTGATCTAGGTACTAGGTTTAATCGGCTAGAGTAATAACGAACTTTGCCATACTCAAAAGGTCACTTTGATTTGTGTTGCTCACTTAGGGTTTAATAATTTAGATACTTGCATGTTAAAATAAGAAGATTGACGACCTTACTTGTTTTTCTTGTCTCCAATTTAGACTATTGTGCACAATTGTTAAGTCTCAAAAGGATTAACATAATTGTAGGGCCCATAACCAAAAGTTCGGTCTTAAAACTTGAGAAGTCTTACAACTAGGTTGTAGTTGGAACTAAAATTGAATCTAAACATGATGATACTTGTTCCTTACTTTCTTACATGTGAATTTACTTGTTAAAGAGTCTTTTTGTGTGAATTACTTGGTGTGAGAGATGATGATCACTTGTATATAGTAAATTAGGTTTTAAATTCGTGTTCTTAGTTTTAGGGAGGCAAAGCTGCCGAACCTAAATCCCCCATTAAAAGTGACGATTTCATATATATGTGTATATATTTTTTGCCTAACATTCTCATATTCCAGGTACCCTTAATCCCCGGCTTAGAACGATCCCTACTTGCTTAGACTACTAATGATCTTTTGTAGGGTTATTATTTGTGTGAGCCTTCCGGTTTTCATCAGCAGGTAGGCATGTCACGAATCCCACATCGCCCGGGGAAGAGTGGATGCTGTGTTTATATGTTCAGAGTTAGCTCAATACATAGAGACGCGTTTTGGGGGCTCAATGGCTTCGGAGGGGATGAGAACTCCGAAGTTAAGCTTGCTGAGTCCAGAGCAATACCAAGATGGGTGACCTACTAGGAAGTTGCTCGTGAGCTCCCAAATACAAAACCTTGAGGGCCAGAGAGGAGAGTGCCCAAAGCGGACAATATCTCAAGTGTATGGGCTGGGCCATTACAAATAGTTTCAGAGCCTGTCCCCGGCCGGAAGTGTGCCAACGCGGACGTCGGACCCTAAGGGGGGTGGATTGTGATGACTCTGACCTGACCTGGCTAGGGAAGCTAGCAGGTAGGCATGTCACGAATCCCACATCGCCCGAGGAAGAGTGGATACTGTGCTTATATGTACAGAGTTAGCTCAATACATAGAGACGCATTTTGGGGGCTCAATGGCTTTGGAGGGGATGAGAACTCCGAAGTTAAGCTTGCTGAGCCCAGAGCAATACCAAGATGGGTGACCTACTAGGAAGTTGCTCGTGAGCTCCCAAATACAAAACCGTGAGGGCCAGAGAGGAGAGTGCCCAAAGCGGACAATATTTCAAGTGTATGAGCGGGGCTGTTACAATGATACTCCTAATCATTGGAGTTGGACACATTTTAGAACAGAATATAAGTGTGATATGCTTCTTAATAACCTTTGTGAATCCTATAATGCCGCAATTGTTCCATGTAGGGACAAGTCTATGCTTGCTTGAGCAGTTGAGACGAGATCTTACGATAAGGATAGCAAACAGACGAATTGCTGACATAAAGTGGAAGGTCAATGTAAGACCAAGGATCCAAAAACTAATTGCAAAGAATGCAAAAAGGTCTAGAGATTACTATGGATATAGATCAATAGATTATGTCTTTGAAGTTGAACCTAAAAGTGGTAGTGCTCTTTCATCAAAGCATACCATTGATTTGGCTAAGAGGACTTGCACATGTAGAAGGTGGATGAGGTTTGGAATTCCTTGTCCTCATGCCATTTGTTGCATCTTTCTTAGAGGACATGAACCTATAGACTATGTGGATGACTGTTACAGCAAGTATGCATACCTCAGTACATATGCACATCCTATCAATCTTGTTCCTGGAATTGAACTATGGCCTAAGATTCATGCTCCTATACAACCTCCACCATTTAGGAGGCAATTTGGAAGACCAAAAATGGTTAAAAGGCAGGATAAAGATGAGGAACCACCATCTCCTAATGTTGGTGCTACTGAAGCTGGCACAACTAAGATGCCTGAGAGTTCATGCGAGACTAACTCGTGCAGCTGTTATGCTTCAGTGGACCATAACATAAGAATTTGCTCCATTGCTCGTGCTTTGAAAGCTATGAATGTAATTGAGGTTCCATTTTAAACCATTGTCCATTTATATATATATATATGTATATATATATATATATATATATATATATATATATATGTATGTATGTATGGTAATGATAGATTATGTTTTGCATTAAGATAATCATTTTTTTTATGTAGGGACAAAACAATGAAACACCAAAGCACACACCAAAACATGCTTCAAAACAGGCACCAAAACAACATGTAGGTTTCATATATTTTGGGAATTCTATATTTGTATGTATGATATGTTTAATGTAATATTCATGGCATTTGAAAATCTTAGTGTTTTCAGGTCAAGAGACGTCCAAATCCAAGGAGGGTATCAACATCTACTAATGGAACATCCAAGAAGTTTCCATCTAACGCAATTAGTTATTCATCTTCACAATCAGCACAACCAAATTCAAGAACTTCGGTTGCCCCAACATCATCTTCACAACCCGCTTTCAAAATATCAAAGCAACCAAATATTGGTGACAAGTCACAAAAGTCAACTACCAGGCCATTATGGAAGTGATTCATCTCACCCATATCTTCACTAAAACAATATTTTTGTTTTGTTTTCATGGTCATTGGGTCAATGCATCTTATGCATGAACCTTACTTTTGTTATTTATGGAATTGGTCCAAGTTAGGGACAATAGACAATGTTTTTATTTTTATTTGAATGATGGACTATAATGATTTTATTGTTGTTAAAGACATGTTATATATTGAAGTTGTGTTTTGTTTTTGGGTTTCTTTAGACAACCAGAAATAATTATATTAACCTGTGTTAGTCGACAATTTCTTTTTTATCAATTCTTTATTAATGGCTTAGGCCAATCTAGTGGGAATGAGTAATTATGAGAATCTGAAAAGCAAAATAAATTGCGACAAAATATGGAGGGAAAATGTAAATTTTGAAGGGAATTAGTGTGTTTTTTTTAGGGAATGCTGAGTTGGTCATTTGGAATGGTATATATGGCTGCACAGACTATTTTGCCCCTCTAAATAGACACCACGTCAGCAATTTAACGGAAAATCTAACTGAGGTACTATGTTTGGTGACAGAATAATAGTTGAGCTACTATTTTAGGTAAAAACATTTCATAGGTACTAAAAAGTACCTTTCGCAATAGTGCTGGTACCATTTTAAGTTTTTACTCTATAAACAACCTATACTTATATAATTAAAATTCTTATATATGTAATATTAAGAGTAGTAATGTAAGGACCCGTCCCAGAATTTCCCTCGGAAACCCGAAACAAGCCCGAATAGAACCTATTAACTAACAAAAATATCCCCTTTCTCCCAAACCACAACCACCCACCCACTAGGAACAAGGAATACATTCCGCATAAAAAAAAATAACGGAATTTCAGTTTCGAAAAAACCATCCAAGGCGGCTGTACCGCCGCCGGCAGCGGCGGTCAACTACGGTCAACACCACAACCATAAATTACCAAAATTTAATAGAAGTTCCATCTCGACATTTCTAACATCTTTTCTTTCTATAACAATCACCAATTTCAAGTCTAAATGGGTCAATTTACAAAAACCTCCAATTCTGCACTATTCACCAAGAACCCTATAATTAAAATTTTTCAATTTCTCCTTACCTGATTCGAATCGACTCAATTCCTTCCATGACAATGTTGCACGGATCGAGACCTTCAATTCGCCCCCAAAAATCGGGCCGAACCAGGGCCGGCAGAGGAGGTTTTCGATTCGACACAGTCGAACCTGCTCGGGCTTCCACCAGCTGAACGGCGGCGATTCACCTTGAACCACCACCGCAGACTTTAAGAGGAAGGACAGAGAAGTCGAACGCGACCCGTGGCGCGCCGATCGGTGAAGCTCGGGCCTGATCGGGCAAAGAGAGGAGAGAAAAAGAAAAGGAAAAGAAATAAAAGAAATAGAAGGAAAGAAAAAAAAAAAGAATATTCCCCCTCCTTCTATAATATTCTCCCGACTAATTATACTCGACCAAAACTGAAATTACCGATTTTTCGTCATAACTTTTTCATACAAACTCCAAATTAAATATGCTACGTGCCTCCGAACTCGTTTTAACGTCCTCTATCTCGTCGAGAAATAAAATTATCGGTCGGGTCAACTTATAAAAAGTCAACCTCTGAAACCTCCGAATCGTAAAACCAATTTCCGAAATGTAAAAATTTAAATAAAACTTTTAGGGAGTATTTTAAAGTTCGAGTCGTTACAATCTCCTCTCCTTATAAAAATTTCTTCCTCGAAATTTGCGTAACCGTCAAGAATAAAAACAGGAGTACAAGCATCTCATTACCACATACTTATAAATTTCATGGAATACAACTTGTAAGGATTTATAATTAAAAAAAATCGTTAGCCCGAAACCAAATAAGGGCAACCCACCAATGCTCAATATGTCGTCCAACTAACATTTTTCTAGTCACCCAAGATTGACCTCGTTTGACCAATTTACCGCATAATAATTTCATTTGGAATTTACTATGGACACCTAAATCAATTTCCAGGGACAAGAGAATAAGAAACAAATCAGGAATCAGGTTTTTGATTATATATGACCTCACTTAGCTTAACATTTAAATACTTGAAATATAACTTATAGCTTAGTGTATCTTATCTCTAATGCACTTGATCAATTCACTTCCCATAGGCTATGAAGGCCAAATTAAGTTCCAGACAACAATTTTTTTTTTAACCTCAAAACATACAAATTATCCAAGAAATCATAACTAATTCCTTAACAAGATCCCAAGTCACCAACTTGAACACAGACTCCCATCAACCTTGCAGGCTCCACCTTAAGGAAAAATTATGCCCAAAATTTTTGGCATAACCTTCTTTAAAAGTAGACAACCCTACCTATAGAAAATTTCAACATAACACTACTCACAATAATCCACCCACACCTGGAGCCATTTGCTCCTCAAAACACAACCACTGTCACAAAGCATAAAAATCTGAAGCTACAAGGTTCATGCTACACGTTTGCAGGGATAATGCAACAAATCAAATCAGCCCATGTATTTTACTATTTTTCAAAACCACAACTTCTCATATTAACCTCACGAATATAATAATTCATAAATTACTTATAGTCAAAATAAATATGTTTCACAAGCTAACATAATCAACAATTTAAAGCAAATGATATATTCACCATCGGCTCACTCCCGAATATTTTCATAATAAAATATCCAGCCCCGCTGGTTCGGGAATTTATTAAATAATTTAAATTCTTACAAAAGAAAATTTTCTCGACTTCAATTAACAAAAATATCAAGTCCATCTCATCAACTATATCATCATATCAGATATATTAGGGGAATGTCAGCACCACCATATAACAGGAAGCCTCCCAGGCTAAGGTCGGAACCTCCCAGGGCTACTAAACCACCGTGGACAAATAAGACGACCTAAGCCTCTCCCAGGCTAAAGGTCGGAACCTCCCAGGGCTACTGAAACAATGTCATGCGCTACCGCTAGCTACCAACATGACGACCCAGCCCTCCAGACTAAGGGTCGGAACCATCCCAGTGGCTAATAAGTAGCATCCCACGCTACTGCTAGCTAGGTTAAGACGACCCAGCCTCTCATAATACAATCCCAGGCTAACTAAGGGTCGGAACCATCCCAGTGGCTACTAAGTAGCGTCCCACGCTACTGCTAGCTAGCTCAAGACAACCCAGCCCCTCAGGCTAAGGGTCGGAACCTCCCAAGGCTACTAGTAGCGTCCCACGCCATTGCTAGCTAGCATCAAGACGACCCTGATATGGTGAATAAAAATCAATGCCACGCTTCCCCCAATATATCCTTCCAATAGACAAATATCATAACACTATCATCTAACTGTTTGATCGCAAATTTCTTATTCTAATGACTACTCTCATTCTAAAATTATAAACGTTTGAGATAATTTCAAACTCAACACACTGTCATCATTGATCCATCTAATACTGATTCCAAGCTTACTACCACATCACCAAAGTTCCAATCAATACCAACATTTAACTAAAATAGAAATACCCAAAATACAATTTCAACCAACAAAATTGTGTAGATAATTTTTTTGCATTTTAAATTCCTGCATATAACACCTCATAATAATATGAGAATTTATTTAATGCTAACTGATATGAAGACCAGGTTAAATTACGTACCAAGCAAAGAGAAATTAACAACTAAAGCAAAACGTAAATGAAAAAGTCATAGAAGTTTACCTCGAAAGTCCACGACTATCCCTCTATGGCTCCCAGCAACCACAATATTATTACCAGTCTCATTTAACTTTTGAAGAACCTCCTGGTCTGTCGGTTACATTCGTTCTCCAATGATGTTATCAAAATTACAAGATTTCGATATGCCAATAGATAGTTATATATACAAAACACTAAACACAGTAGTGAAAAGTAAGACTAACTAAAACTTAACTTTTACAAGATAATAGGAACTAAAACAATAGTAACCATCACCGGACTTTCATTCCAACATAATATATACTGCATCACTAAACAAGAGAGTTAATTAGTCACCAAACAAAATTAAATATGTATAAATGATAAAACTTGAATGATAAATGTATCAATGGGATGACGAACATATCCATATATTCATTTACCACCAGTCACAAACTCCCTTTCAAAACTTATACTTCTGAAAAATGGTCTTTGTACAATATAGCCAATAAATGGAGTTCAAGTACGGTTTGAATGGATAAACAAAATCTCAACCAATTAAATAGGTAACAACGAGATATGGAGGCCTGCAAATATCAAGTACTGAAAAATAGTTATTGCAGCAACTAATACATCAAGTTAAGAGATTTTTATTGTATCAAGCCGAATAATAGCTTTACACATTAGTACTGAAGTCTGGAATTAGTTCTGTTGTAAAACCAACTCAATCCAACAAGTCTCTAAGACATTTGATTAGCATGATTCCCATTATATATATATATATATATATATATATATATTACAAGAAATATAAAAATTGCAAGCATATAGATGATGGCAGCCAAACAACAAACTGCTCAAGCATATACACTTCTAATAGTTGTATATATTGCTTACACCAAAATGTTAACATAACATAGAAGCTTAAAACCAAGGATGTGAATTTAAAGGTTAATTTGACTGGCATTTAGTTTAAACACAATGCTAGTAAAATGCGTACTAAAAACAAGTTCAAGTCAAGTCAATCGTATTTACTCGATTATAGTTCTTTGACCCAGCAACTTCCAGTTCTACTTACTTTCTCACTTTCAGTACTACTACAAGAGCCAAAATAACCAAGTCAGTAACCCTAAGCAGATATTATAATGCAACTGTCTCTTCATTTGAACTGGGCAAAAGTAATTAGGACAGCTTTCTCTACAACAAGAGAACATAAAAGAAGAACATAGGCCGTCATTTAAATGGCACTCGATCATCATTTCATGACAAATCATTGCAAAACGTATCAAGTTTATAAACTGTCCATTCAAGACTTCAGTAACTACAAGAGGTTAAAATTGAATATTGTCATTAGTAAGAAAATTAACACGTAAAGGACAGTTACAATTCAAAACTGCACAGAGAAAACATATTACAATACTTGTTCAACATGAAATCATAATTACATGAACATACCTCTAATATAATTATTTACTTATTCAACAGTATGTACATGAAAGTGCAAGTCCATGTTCTATTCCCAATCAAATTTGAACTCAAAACAGCCGCTCTGTAAACACAAATATTCCAGCTCTAGACACTTAAACTTAGAAAGGATTCTTGTGAATCAATTACCTTACCAAATAACACAAAAATTCTCCACATCAATTGTACACACATGGAAGAACAGTTCCACAAAATTTCAACGAAAAAGAGTTCGAATCATAATTAAAGTGACAGGACCCGAACCAGATTTCACCTTGAAACTCGGATAAGGCCCTGCGGGGACTACCTTAAGATTAACTCTATCAATAAATCGATAAGCCAATCTTAAGATAGACAACCCTAAAACCTGCAACAATTAAAAACACTTCTAATTCCAGTTCCAACCTCAACACCTGGAGCCATCTGCTCCCCAAACACAACCACCGCCATAGATAAACACAAAATCAAATTAATTTAATATTCAAAGGCTCACAGGTAATCAAAGCAATCTAATACATTGAACTGGAGATACAAATTAAAAAGTAAAGGATCAACAGATCCCACCAAGTGGAAGCAAATATGACGATGACTATGCCTCGACTTCGAGTACTCTTGACCTCAAATAACTAGTCTGCAAACTGGGCGATTTTAAAACGAAAGGCCCAGGGGAAAGTAAATTAAAAACGTTAGAGTGACTGGATAAAAATAAAACAATTTAATATAATATTTTAAATGAAAGTATCATATTACTTTCCCAAAGTTTTAAAAATAAAACCACAGTGCATGCATTTTTATAAAACGTCTCATGTTTTAAGAAAATCATATTAAAAAAAAAAATCAGCCCCGCTGATATAATTCAATAAACAAATAATTATTTTGTTCATATATAATCAAAACAATATACTTTTGAAAATCAATTCATAATATTCCACGACCAATCCCATTGGTCATATAATAGAATAGGGGAACGTCATTACCACCATTTAATCGTAGCCTCCAAGACTAAGGGTCGAGCCTCCAAGACTCTCTATAGCGTTCAACACTATGCCTGTACACGTCGACCACCGAGCGTGAAGCTGACCTATGTGGTCAAGTCGTCACCTCGCATGGGCTCAGACGACTAAGCTGGCTAGCATCAATATCTATTTGGACCCTGATATGGTGACAATCCGAATACAAACCGAAAACACGTTTCCCCCTTTATATGTTATAATCAGTACGGTACCCGATCACACATCTGAGGCTTATAATAATTATAAATAATATAACAGCCTCAAATTATATTCATATAAATCCAACATATTCACTATGCCGTAAAATAATATCGAAAATTATATTTATAACGTCGAAATGTCTCACATGTCAAAAATCATAAATAACGAAAATATAAAATCCCCGGAAATCTCATTTTCGGTCACTACCTTTAAGTAAAACTTATTCAACATAATCAATTATAAATAATTAAAACATACCATTTCCGGAAACCTCGTTTTCGGATAAAATCACATACTACCAAAATAGTAGTAAAAGCAAAACCCTAAAACCATATTTCTTTAAATATTAAATCAACAATTATAACAGAAATATATGAATTATCGACTTTCGATAATTCATATCATGCTTACGAACTCATTTAATTAAATAAATTGCATTTCAATAAAACGTAATTGCATGCATTTATTTTAAAATAAAATCCACTCACAGTACGGCCGAGCGTGCAGCTATTCCGCGCTCTCGTCCCGTCGAATAACTTCTCGACCTGTAATAGAGACGTGACTATAATTATTGCGGAATCTGGAATTTATTGTAAACGTTAAATTTACGGACGTCTTCACTCGCCCGAAATGTCCCAATTTCAAATTCTTATTATCGGTATTGGAATTACGTCTCAAATACCGAAACAATTTACGTCCAAATTTACTAAGGACACCCATCCCGAGTCCGATCCATTCTTTTACTGATTATCTCGTCGTAAAACCCTTTTAATCAGTTTTTATCTTTTTTACGGTAAGTCAACAGTAACATTTACTGGTCAAACAGTAAATTTAGAAAGTCAACAGCAAATGGTCAAAGTCATAATTACCATTTACCTTTACTGTTTATCTTTTACTTTTACTGTTTAACATTTAATTTTACTATTTACTGTTTTACCGTTTTACTTTTCACTATTTACCCATCTTCAACCTCCCGCCGCCGGAAGCAGCAGCGCCGCCGCCACCGCCGCCGGTAATTCCGCCACCAAGGCTAAAAACACCACCAAATCAACCTAAATTCACCCAACATCGTCGCCACCACCTCAGTGACTCATCCCCGACGTCCCCGCCGCCAAAAACAGCCCCAGCCGCCGTAAACGGCGGCCGATACTGCAGCCCAGCCTCCTAATATCAAAATTCATGCAAATTTCAACCAATCAAACCTCAAACAATACCCAAACAACTCCCTACAACATCCTAAACACGAATTTAACCTCCAAATTCACCAAAAACACCAAAATCACAACCTCCACCGATTTGACCAAAAACCCTAGAAATTTCAAATTCTCAATTCTCCTTACCTACTACGAATTGGTTCGATTCCTCACACACACAATTGCTACACCGGCCGACACCTTCGATTCCCAACCGGAATCGATTCGAACGGCGGCCGGAGGAGAGATTTCCGTCCAATCGGAGGCAGACTGTTTCGGGCGTCGTACTACCCAACGGGGGCGAGCCCCGCCGTGCCACTGCCACCGGCGTGACGAGGAGGAGGAGGCGGTCCCAACGGGACCGGTGACGAGCCGAGCGGTGGCCGGATGACGGAGAACCAAGGGCGGCTGCCCATGTCGGTGGAGCTCGAGCTGGTCGCGGGGGAGGAAGAGAAAAAGAAATGAAAAAGAAAGGAAAGAAAAGAAAAAAGAAAAAAGAAAAGTTGCCTCTTCGGGAAATTCATCCCCGCTATTTATACTCGTCCAAAAACGACAATTTAACGATTTTTACTTCGTAAATTTTTCACACAAACTCCAAATTGAACGTGCCACATGTCCACGAGCTCGTTTCAACGTCTTCTATCTCATCGAGAAATAAAATTCTCGGTCGGGTCAACTTAATAAAAAGTCAACCTTTAGAAATTTTGAATCGTAAAAACAGTTACCGGAACGTAAAAATAAAGTATAAAACTGTCAAACGGTAACTCAAGATTCGGGTCGTATCACAAAGTCAAAGCCAAAACAGCTGCATAGCACAATTCAGAAACAGTCTTCAATACCGAGCACTTAACTTCAGGTATTCACCATCATTCATTTATTTAATCAAAGGACACCAAAAGTTTCAGATTAAGACTACACACATTGAAGCACAACTATACAAAATTTCAAGTCAAATGGACTCTTAAATCATAATGATATTCGAGCTCAAAACTGCTGCACTGAAAACATACAAAAAGTTTCCTGAACTGCAATTTTAGCTTTAGAAAATATCTATAAATCAGCCCCTTTAGCAAAGTACATGAAAATTTCCAGATCACTAGCACACATATGAGAGAGCATAATACCAAAATTTCATGTCGAACGGAATCCTGATCGAGTCTTACTAAAATTCCAACTCAAAACTGTTGGACTGCATAAGGCAGAAAATTCAGTACTAAGTACTTCCGAAAATTCATCACGGTAAAAATACTATAAAATTTCCAGATCAATGGTTCACATATAAGAGAAGTACTCCACAAAATTTCAGGCAAACCAAAAGCTTAAAACTTAATCAAATCCGAATTGAAAGCTACTGCTCTGTAAACTCAGAAAGTTTTTTAACAATGAACACTTTAACTTCATAAATCTCTATAAATTAACCAGTTTATCGAAGAACAAGAAATTTTTCAGGGCAACAGTACACACAAGGAAGAGCAACTTCACAAAGTTTCAAACGAAATAGAATTTCCTGCACAACCTCTCTGCCAAAATATTAGTGACCTGCACTCAACTAATCAATAGATGGAAACTATATGTATTCAACTTCATACCTCTTCTGCGTAGTATCGATTCCATTGCTTTCTCAATGTAATTGATATGAGAGAAACATAACAGATGTAGCTTTATGTCCAATTAAAACACTTAGTTAATATATAAATAATAGTAAACAGAATCCATTAATGCAAAAGTTCAAGCAGCACTTGCACATAGTATCCACCTAGGCTCAACACTATAATACTATGTATGCATAAACATATAAATGCAGTACCAAAATGTGAACCGCAACTGTGAAGAGCCTCATTGTTTATCACTTTGCATTCATGTCCTTGATGATATTCACAAGGTCACATTACAGTTCTTGAAGATTATAATAAGCTTGACAAATTCAATAACAACCAAAACCAAACTCACAGACTACAAACATATTCCACAAGCCAATTCACACCTGATTAACCAATAATCAAACTCAACCCGGATATATCCAATTACAAGTACAAAGCCACAATAACCAAACATTACAGAACCGTCAACTCAGCTATTTCAATTATCAGACAAAAGCCATAACCAACTCTCTTTCAAGTACTGGTCAACAAGTTATATAACAAAAACTAAATTCCAAGTGTGAACAACACAATAGGATCCTTAGTTCAAACAAAACCCAAATATGTTCAATTCAAAATACGACACCACTCGCAAGCATTACACTAATATCAACAATTCAAAACAAATAATTCATACCATAATAAAATTTCAGTGAAAGATAATCCACGAAAATCATTATCCATATCCTGATTAAAACCTTGATTCCTCCCCCACAGCTCAAACCCTAGAATCATCTCCCTGCTCTGATACCAAATGTAAGGACCCATCCCGGAATTTCTCTCGGAAACCCGAAACAAGCCCGAATAGAACCTATTAACCAACAAAAATATCCCCTTGCTCCCAAACCAAAACCACCCACCCACTAGGAACAAGGAATACATTCTGCATAAAAAAAAATAACGGAATTTCAGTTTCGAAAAAACCATCCAAGGCGGCTGCACCGCCGCAGGCAGCGGCGGTCAACTACGGTCAACACCGCCACCATAAATTACCAAAATTTAAAGTTCCATCTCAACATTTCTAAAATCTTTCCTTTCTATAACAATCACCAATTTCAAGCCTAAATGGGTCAATTTACAAAAACCCCCAATTTCGCACTATTCACTAAGAACCCTATAATTAAATTTTTTCAATTTCTCCTTACCTGATTCGAATTGACTCAATTCCTTCCATGACAATGTTGCACGGATCAAGACCTTCAATTCGCCCCCAAAAATCGGGCCGAACCATGGCCGGCAGAGGAGGTTTTCGGTTTGACACAGTCGAACCTCCTCGGGCTTCCACCAGCTGAACGACGATATTCACCTTGAACCACCACCGCAGATTTTTTTTTTTTTTGCTTTTTACGGCTCACTATGTGCCTTTTGCGCCTTCACATTAAAACTGACTCGAACATTGTATGGTGAGCTTTGCGCCTTCTGAGCCTTAAGACGCCCCTAAGGTGCGTTTTGTAATCATTATTCTTGAGGGTTAAAAAGTTTTGAAATATGTTCAAAGATCTAATAACAATGTCTTTGAATGAGGAATCAAGAGCAATTAGGTACCCACAATTCTTGTCAAATACTAACAACTGAACCATCACCAATCTTGTACTTGATTCCACTTTCAAAACAGGTAGGTTACCTAGCAAGAAAGCTTCTCCATGAAAATGAGGGTGTGTCTATGCTTCTCAAAAACTACAATGAGAAAAGTACATTCCCTTGTACAAATGGCCAATTAGTGATTGTGGTTTAGTAGTGATTCTCAACCCTTGTTTAGTGAGAACGTATATGCATATTGAGTAGTGAGAGTATAGATCATGTAACAAAACAGAAGAAATTTTTTATTAAAGGTGAAATTTCTTTGGCAAAAAAGATGAATTAACGATGTAAATAATGGAGGGTACTAAAAATTTTCAGAGATTAAATTTGAGAATTATCATATTGGTTTTTAGAATTTTGGAAACCAAAGTGTGTAATGTGATAATAGAAATTCTTATCCAACACCAAAGAGCTCCAAAAATACCCTAAAACCTAGGTTGAGGTTTACTAAAGATCTGTGTCAACTTTTAGATTTATCATTCTTAGACATTAAGTATTTGTATGTTTAGTAGATTAAGCATTGTTTACTATCTGCCTTGGCACCAGAAGAAGATGACTTGCTGAGATTGGGGTAACTCTTCATGATTGTTAGTACCATATATGCAAACTTTTTGTTTTATCTTTTATAGACATGTATACAAAAGAACAAACGGTACAACACATCGTCTAGCTCACCTTACTACTAAGTCTATTATGGATGAACTTTGGATAGATGGTACGCCTAAAAATTCAAAGTGTTCTTCTAGAGGATGGTTAAATGACATTACAAGGTTTAGACACTATGCCCCCCTCAATATACTATCCAAATGAAATAAATAACATGCTAGCAGGTTAGGGAACCACCATATATATGATTAAATATATAATATATTGAAGGAAAAACACATTATGTTCCTTCATCAATGTAACTGACGAGAGATACTTATGTAGTCATTATTGTCATTAATGTATTTACTATTACCGTTGTAATATTCACCATATATAAAGGGGATTATCAATGAAATTAGTAGACCAATTCATTATTTCATACAACACGTTATCAGCACGTAGTTACACTCACTGAGAATTTTTTAGCCAAGAAAAAAAAAAAAAAAGAAGAAAAGATTTGCCCCCGCTGCTAGCCTTGTTAGCAGCAGCCCCGCCCCAGGGCTAGGCCTGCACCAGAGCATACCTTGGCAGGTTTCCAACCCGGAGCTCTTGACCCGAGGCCGACCCAGTTGATCCGCTCCACCTGCACCGGTCCCCTCCTATCAGCTCCCGTCGATGCTGACCCTCGATGCAACCGATCGGCGTCTGCTCCTCCACAAAGTAGCCCAAGGTCGACGACACGCCCGCTGCAGTCCAGATCGGACCTTGATCCGAAACCTCTAGA
This sequence comes from Potentilla sterilis, assembly GCA_963682095.1. Taxonomy (NCBI): domain Eukaryota; kingdom Viridiplantae; phylum Streptophyta; class Magnoliopsida; order Rosales; family Rosaceae; genus Potentilla; species Potentilla sterilis. Next base: position 24,263,411 of record OY821762.1, on the reverse strand, counting down.
CTCCGAATCGCCACCCCTCGACCTCGACCTCACGATCGTATCCGCCCAATGCTGACGACGATGAAGCTCAGCGCCAACCTCAGATCAAAATTGATCTGGACACCTATCGCTCTCTCCGCCCTGTAGAGGCTGCCCATCCCTCGCCGGCGTCCTTCCTCGACGATGATCAGGCTTTGGACATCGTTGGTCGACCCTCCCTCGACGTCATCGATGGCGCCGTCCTCCGGGACGCCTCGGTTGCCATCTGCAACAAACCCAGATTTTTGGGCCTGATCTGACCTGGCTACTTTGGGTCTAGTCTCGACCCGGCTCTTTTGGGCCTGACCCGGATCTACGTGACCCGACCCACGAAAAAAAAGGGATTTTTTTTAGGGGTAAAATTTAAAAATAATATTTAAAATTACCGCATAGTAATTTATATTTACTGTATAACTATTTACAAATTTAATAGTAAATATGAAATGATTTAATTTATATGGTACATGTGAAATAAATATGATTAAAGTGACTAATCATATGAATATTGTTGTTTTTACATATGACGTCTTAATTACTATGCGATGATCAATATGGAACTGAGATCAAGCAACCGCTTCACACGCAGTTTATTTGGAAAACTAACAGTATGATCTAATTAAAGTTATCATTTTTATTATATCGTTAATGATATAATACTCAAATTGATCTTATCATATTATGACATATACTTATGAAATTTGAACATCATTATATGTCTACTTTATTACTGTTAAATAATTGTTTTATTTAACATGTTATTTAGTTTGAGCATTGCCATGATAATGCAATTTCATGAGCATTGTAATATAAAGAAAAATGGACAAACCAACTATTGGGATTAAGCATTTTCACGAAGCAAGAAAAATATGACCATTACAAATTTCGGTCTTGAAATCCAATTTTTATTTCTTAAATGTTTTTTCAAGATGGATATCTTATTAATTGTGTAAAAATCAATGATAATTGAATTTCATTAGCTTCACATGCAATGAAAATGGAGAAACCAAAATTTTATTGTTATAACGAAATTTCACAAAACATCGGATTTACCCTAATGTATATTGGTTTATATTAGTTGCGTGCATGTCATTTAGACCGGGAAATTAATACATTCTCTTCTTCCTCCATTTTATAGATGATTTAACCATCACAATTTGATTTTGACACATTGGACTCTGAAGAACTTGAGTACCAAATTCCCCCATTGAGCCAACTAAGGCTTGAGCATGGTATATTTATGCAAACTGCTTTATGTAAATAGCAAATAAACTTCCTGGAACAAATTATGGAAAGTAATGCAACAACCCTAAAATAAAGGGCAATTACCATGGACGTAAAGATTCCTATAATTATCCAAAAGTAACTGGAGACAATGTACCATTTGAAAAATAACATAGGGGACATGTTATGTGCAGTGAAGTACTCTGTCATTGTTGTAAATCAATGAAGTATTGATACGTACATTATAAGCTAGCAAAGAATTAGCTGTGACTTACAATAAGTATAAAAAATCATACGAGTACGCGGTTTTTAGAAAAGTATCTTCAATATCCAACAAGAATATAAAAAATGAATTTACAACTAAAGACATACCATATGGGAAAAATATGTCAATGACACTTCTCATCATTGCAGCTATTAAAAGAGCAAAAAAGATCTGGCTCAATCCAAGATAGACTTTGATTAGTCTATTTTTAAATTTTCAAGATATCCTTATAAAAGCTATTACGTCTAAATTAGACTTTTGGTAATAAATTAGACAAGACTAAATGTAATCGTTAGCACGTTAATTTTTGAATCTTCTCTAAAGAAATTGAGATTATTCAAATTTTATTCATAATATACATGATTCAATTTTCTGCATCTAACTTTACAAATTAGTGCATAAAGTAAAACAACATATCATAATATAGGCATGACAAAAAGAACTGTATACACAGTCATAATGTAGGCATGACAAAAAGAACTGTGTACAAAGTCATAATATAGGCATGACAAAAAGAACTGTGTACAAAGTCATAATATAGGCATGACACAAAGAATTGTGTGCAAAGACATAATATAGGCATGACACAACGAACTGTGGGCAAAGAAACGCACTATGTGATCACAAAAATAATAGTACTGAAGGACAATGGTATATCACAAAAATAACACAATAATACTGAAGAATAGTAATACTATAATGAAAGTGATAAAGATCATTATATCTGTTCCTTTAGGATTCATAATGCACCTGCCTAACTGGGATTACAATACCTTTTATTACAATCCTCATCGAGTTACTCGAAAGAACTTGAGTTATGTTTCGATATATATATATATATATATATATATATATATATATATATATATATATATTGAGCGTATGTCAAATTGACAATTTATGCGATAAGAGAAAATTGAATTTGTTCCACACTTTAAAGAAATTTATGCCACGATGTTCATGTAAAAAGACACAAGTGAGAACTCATTTGAGCTCTTTTGCAATACCTCTAAATGACTGCGGATGTCAACGAGTATTAGAGAAGTTTATATGTCAACTTAGTGGTTTATATGTAACTACTAATTGAATCCAAAGTAAAAAGAAAATGATATTTTGGAAATCTGACACTAACTGGCTTTGATCTAGCGATCCGTACATTAAAGAAATTACTATGGACACCCATATTTTGGATGAATAGAAGCAAATACCAGAAGAATATGGTTCACACACGAAACCGAGGTCGACTAAAAAACATTTTATCCTCAAATATTATTTCGACACAATTCATGTAGGGTTGAAGACGTGTGTTCAATCCCTAAATTCCACTGCTCCCCTAAGGTGACATTATAATATATTTGATACACAAGTATATGCACTTATATCATATTATGCTTCTGACATCTATCGTGATTTTATGAATAAAAACATATCATTCAAAGTCAACTTGTAAAATTATGATTTACACAATCATATGCAAAGGACACATGTGTTCTCATTATGTTCTTATATTGAATCCAAAGAGGATTCAGTGGACTGATTCAACCAACTTGCTGACACCTTAGATATTTTATGGTGTTGGTTGTTGTGTCGACACGCTGGCCATATGTCATGACACTATCCGTAATTAAAATTTATGCTGCTTATGCTAGAAAGTCAAAGCACCTAGGCCGGGTTAATTTCCATAGCAGTGATGATTTTATAGCTTATTATATAGGATCTGTAATGGACACCATATCCATATATAAAAACTCAATTGGTCTCACGGAAAACGACTACAGTAATAGTCTTAATATTGGTAAAAGCACACCAATACTTTCATTTTGGGTTATGAAATTTTGCATGCAGCGTTTCCTATTCATCTATGACCATCATCATTGAACCAATTTACACCATAGCTAGTGACTATGCGTGAGAATTACGAACTTGTAATCCTTGAGCTCATTTGGATTGACACGGATCTACAATCTTTTAGCTCGATTAAATATTTTTATGTGCCAAAATTACGCCGCCACAGCACATAATGATGGGTTACTGGAGATGAATAAATATATATGATGAATATGAACTTCCAGCTAGTCCGCTATGTCGACATCTTGACAGGCGATCTCCTTAACCCTAGATTTGCGGTGTGTCACTTTGATGAGACAGTTTTCCTGTCGTTAGGGGGAGATAAGAACAAGCATGTTCAAGTGGAACGACATGAATTGTGTTGGTTTGTCCCCACTGTGTCTCATCTTGATCCCTAAAATAACACAAAGTAAAGTGTGTAGATGTATGATACATTAAAATGACGAGATCACATAAACCTGCTGCAAACATGCCTGCAAGGATTGTGTCCTACTAAGAGGACATGGTGTTACCCAAGAGGAATTGGACATTGCACCACCACTATGGATAGTGACATGGTGACGCCATTAGTGGCATAAATGGTGTCACATGCCGTGGCTCTCCAAGGAAGAGGGGAAAGCCACCTTAGGTTCGATAAATGCTCACCCAAAGGAAGATAGTGAGTTTTAGCACAACATGATCTATTGATCAGTGATACTCAAATCCGTCTCATGGTAATATTTTTGGATTGTGGTTATCATTGGGGGACGCCTCAAATATTAGAACTAATCTTTAAAAGTATAGAGATCTCTATAAATACATTACACTAATGTACATGAGGACGTGGAATAATGAGTCTAATATCGAACCATACTTCGTTGAAAAATATCAACGTAGTAAATTAGCCAAATGGAAAGAAGCGATCCGGTATAAACAAAGAGATAAGTCCTTTGGGTAGGTGACGCCGATACCGCAAATATAAACCCTATCAAATATATATTTGTTAGAATGCGTAATGAAAACAAGAGTATGTAGACTCACCTTATGGCGCAAGGTCTCTCAAAAACGCAATGGAATCGACTACGGGAAGATACTTTCTCGGAATGAACCACGATGAGACAATTTCTCGTAATAGATGTCATTGCACTCCACTACCTTGTCAGTTTGGTAGTTTCCGAAAAACTGAACGTGCAGTTTACGAAAGTGGTCAAAACATATATCTCTATGGGGATATAAATTAAGAGATATACATGAGGATCCTAAACGGACTTCATCCACCCAAATCAAGTGGCTCTAGGTCACATGAGTACATTTGCGAAAGAAATTGAAACGTTCACTAAAGTGACTACTTGATTGGGAAGGGATTGATGAATTATGCCCTTGCGTTTTCATTATGGATACACATGAACTCTAAATGAACTAAGAGATACTTTATGTATTGTAAATCCTAAGTTAGGAATGAAAAAGATCTTGGGAATACACAATCTTGAAATAGAACTCAAGAACTCTAATGATGGTGATCATCCATCATTCGGCTTAGGCACTCTAAAGAATAAAGTGAGGCATACATATACTATCATGATCAGTTGAAGTCTTTACTCTAACAATAGATGTGATGACCCTGATCTGACATGGCTAGGGAAGCTAATAGGTAGGTAGGTCACGCATCCCACATCGCTCAGGGAAGAGTGGATGTTGTGCTTATATGTGCAGAGTTAGCTCAATACTTAGAGACGCGTTTTGGGGGCTCAATGGCTTTGGAGGGATGGAACTCTGAAGTTAAGTTTGCTGAGTCCAGAGCAATCCCAGGATGGGTGATCTACTGGAAAGTTGCTTGTGAGCTCGCAGAGACAAAACCGTGAGGGCCATGTCCAAAGCGGACAATATCTCGAGTGTATGGGCTGTTACATTAGGCGTATTTGATTTTGGGTGTATAAGTAATACGACAATAAATCATTTAGTTGTATTAAAAGTGAATATTATCCTCCAGCCATCTTGTTTTTCACCTTACTTTCCTCTTTACTTCCCTAGCTAGTAATCTAAACCTTCCCATTCAGCCTTGTTAAGAATACATTCTTGACTTGAATTTCGAGTAAAGCATAGCTGTGTCATTTTAGTAAACTTATGAAGTAGTTCAAATTTGAAATTAATGTAGAGTAATAGGGAACCATTCTAACGAGGACCACTAAGTTGAGGACTAGTTGATGACTACTTTGTTTCAACTATTTCTCCATCGGATATCTATATTTTTGCCATTTAGTTTTTAGGTATATATGAGCATATCATCTCAACAAATTTTTATTCAAATTGAAAATCGTTAAGACATTCATAAAGGATCATCCATTGTTTTTATCTAATGTGATACTTTAACGATCACTAATTTAACTAAAATTTATATTGAAACGATCTATTTATATAGACCTAACATCTCAACTGTTGAGATGCTAAAATGTGATCGGAAAGTGGGTCTAATAAACCATTTATTAGGAAGTCCTCAAATAGTACTTAATGGTCCTCATTGGAAATACTCTCGACAAAAACATGTATGGTCAAATTAAAATAAGTGTTTTTCTTTTCTTTTCTTAAATTCAGGGCTCTTTGAAATAAAAAGCATACTCTCTCAGTCGAACTTAACGAAAGTTATTTAAGTTTTAGTTTAGCTCGCTTCGAATCTATTACTAAAATGTTTGTTACTATTTATAAGAATCTTTTAAATCTAGTTATCAAACTCGTATTCATCAGTTGTTTTAATTGACACTCAGACAACCACTTATTCTTGCTCGTTTTTTTTTAATTATAAGTATAACCATACTAAAAGTAATCAATACGGAGGAAATATAAATCGGGTCGACTAGGCTTAATTTACTTAAAAATTAAGTATTCCAAATTTGATGTCTAACCATAGCGTACACAAATCTTTTTATTTTACGACTAGCCAAACGTAACAATTGAAATGCTACAACGAGTATGACATGAGTCAAACTAACAACCTTCCCGTTACGGAGGAGAGAATATACCACTAGAGTAAATAGTGTTGGACACGCCTTTAAATTCTCATTTTAATGTTCTACTAAATACACAACGCAAAGTACCTGAAATACCCCCAATCTCAAAATCATGAAATATGCTATTATTTGAGAAATTAAGACTATCATTGTATGCTTAATATATATTAAGACTATCGATATGTTGATTTTTAGAAATTCCCACAGATCTATTATTCCCCTCAAATCCTTATGCAAGAAAACATTAAAAAAGATAAAAAATACAGATCTGTGTTGTCATTAGAGATCGGGCCGCTCTGTGTTGTTGGTCTGGATGTCGAGCTCGACGTCGATTGGGTGACGAAGGTCCTCCATGGCTAAACTGGTATCTCGAGTCTAGTTCGCACTAGATGATAGGAGCATATAGTGTTACGTTCTTAATGCATTTATTACTTTATTTAGCTATATAATTCCTTTAACATTACTCTTTTTAGCTTAGTTTGTATTTTTAGGTATTTTAGAGGTACTTAGAGGTAAAATGGTGCATAAATGGGTTTCTCGGTTGAATTAGAAGAAACTTGGAAAATGATATTCATTTGAGGAAACTTTCCTGATTTGTTTTGGGAAACTTTCTTGATTTCTTTCGGGAAAATTTCTTATTCTGATTATGGAAACTTCTCTAATTCATTATTTCTTGATTTCTTTTGTAGGGATTTCCACTTTGAAACTATCTTGATGATGTGTCGATATGTAGGGTCTAGTTGGAATCCTAGGTGGCAACATACAATGAACCTGGACATGATTTATTACTTTGAAGACCCTTGGGATGTTATGTTTTGTGCTTTGAAAAATATTAAGAGGGGGAATGAAGGTTACATGTGAATTCAAGGAAAATAAAGTGCATTTATCTATAATAAAATTATAATTATAAGGAGTTACTTAGTTGAGGATTTCAAAGAGACTTGGAGAGGCTTTCACTATAAATAGGAAACATCCACAACAGAATTAGGCATCACTTCCTGACCAAAAACCATTCCAAAACTCTGCCAAATTTACTCCTCAAATCTCCATCACCTACAAGGTTGCAACAACCATCCATCCACCAATCTTAAAGGTTCTTAGGCGCTACGTCAAGGACGCTTCACCACCATCGAAGAGAGGAGTTCATACCTTGTGTCAATACGCTACAGAAGACGCATCAAAGTGTAACCATGACTCTACTTTTAATTTATGTTTAAGCCTTATCTGTAAAAGTATGTAAATTGTTTTGTGATTTACTTGTTTGGATTTGTGAATTCTGTAATTGGAGACATGAAATTTTCAAAATATTCTTATTAATGTTTATGATATTTTCAGTTTATTATTAAGTTTAAATTTTGAGAATCCTTTGATGACACATGTTACAATCTTGTGCCATTTTATGTGTTTAGGTAATTTTCAGAATTAGGTTGATAAGTTTCCATGCTAGAATTACGCTAAGTGTTCATGTGTGTTTGCTTAATTTGCCAAGAATAATTGTTTCTTGTTAGACGCTAAGTAAACAAGTAATATATAGTTCTAAAAGTGGTAAAAATCATGCTTCAATGATTGAATGGTTCTGGAGATTACGTGTCAATTTCTGTGTTTAATGGTTAAATTGCACGTGTGAGTTTATTTTATAATTGAACAATACTACTGAATTAGAAAAACTATGCCAAGTGTTTTATGAAATTAGTAGTGTTGGACTTGGTAAGGACTTTTCCGATACAAGTCAAATGGATTGAACCGCTAAGGTTTTTCAATTGAACTCTTATCTTTGCATCTAATATGGGCTTGTTTTTGTAGCTTGTTGAAATGAATTTTCTGTTTTTATACTTTGTAATTTTCGAGTGGTTGGTACTGGTTAGGGAAGTCGATCATTGTATATATTTTTCTTTTTTTTTTGCTTTTATTTTAAATTAGGTACCAAATTTCAAAAACCCCCAATTTTATTACCTTAATAGTTTATGGTACCCTACAATTCCTGGATTGAACGATCCTTGCTTGCCTATAATAACGATGATATTTTTACAGGGTTAATTGTGAAGCTAATTTTAGCCGTATCGCTAGATTTGATTGGTGGTTGTCAATAGTGTTGTTAAGATTGCAGTTGGATCTGTCTTTGCAGGTCACGTCATGGAATTTTGTTGGTTCAATTTTCACAGTGGTAGCGGCTTTTGGTGGCTGGCGGTACGAAGAAAGTTCGGCATTAGGGTCCTATGAAGACATATTCTCGGTTCTCATATCTTTTAGTGCGACGTCTAGGTAGTTGCTTAGTGAGGGTATTGCAGATCTTTCACTCATTTCTTTGCTTGGATTGCATTATGGTCAAGGGACCATGATGGCTTCTGGAGGTAGAGACTCTTTTGTTAGAGATACTTTTAGTAAAGGCGCATATGGCAGTAGTTGCTTGGTGGTGGTTGGCGACACTTGTGTTATTAAGTAATGTACCCAGATCTTGGTCTTATGATGAGAGTGTGTGACGATTTAGATTTTCTTAATAAGTTTCTTGATTTAATTGCTTCTTGTTCAAGGAAGGTTACTTCCGTAACTTCCGTAACTTCCGTGGTGTGTCTTGTCCTAATAAGGCTAGTACGTAGTCTAGATTCTGTATCAGATAGGGAATCCCTGATTCACTGGGATACTTGATGTAATGCCTATATAAAGGTCTTCTTATCAATCAATAAAGACAGAGTTTACTATCAATCTATTTCTCCTACAACACGTTATCAGCACGTTGCTCTAGCCTCCCATCTAATAACCCTAAAACCCTAGAAACCCTGATTCCGAATTTTTTTTTCGAAACCCTAACCTACCGTCGGCCGCCGATTCTTCCCTTCGGCACCGTCGGCCTCTTCTCAGCAGCACCTGCGCTGCCCGCCTGCCCCCCCTCCCTTGCGTGCCATAACTTGCACGCATACCCGAAGATTCAAGATTGCTCGCAAGCCAAGCAAGCGGCTTTTAAAGCCTAGTTCGTTATTGAGAAGAAATCAAGAAGAATCGAAGAAAACAAGCTTCCCCAAGAGTCAAGTTTCATTTGATCAAGCTTCTCTTGAAGAGGTAAATATTTTAATTTTCAATAGTTGGGTTTTGTTTTTTTTCTTCCGGGACCTTTTCGTGTCCCTGCTACCTCATCCCGATTCTATCGCTTCTCGGGACAGTATACGGGGATTTAGTCACCCCGGTGCCAACGTTTTTTGGGGTAACTGTGATGTTACCGGCCACAGTTATGCTTGTGACTGTGATGTCACTGTGAACCATAACGTATTCTTTTTTTTGAAAAGAAAACAAAGGGAAAATATCGATTGTGACTTGAAGTCACGTTAAGCATCGATTTATGTGACCATGATATATCTTGGCACTATTCTAAAAGAACAATCAAACTTGATTAGTATTCAAATATACTAACGTCTCCCTGTTTGTGTTATGTAGATGGCTGACACTCAGCGTCCAGAATTTGACATCTTGGATGTCCAAGGCAAGGAATACAAGAGGTGGATCTCAGATGTAGAGAACACCTTCATTGGTAAAAGATTTACCGCCACCATCAACCCTCCTGAGGATGCAAGCTTACAAGCTTCTCCTGAACAGAAAGCACAAGTCCTGATGTTTCTCAGGCGCCATATCCATCCAAAGCTCAAGAAGCAATACCTGAGGAAAACTGATCCCAAAGAGCTATGGGATATCCTCAAGGACCGCTTCGACAATGTGCATGACGCACAACTCCCAGACCTCATGTTCGATTGGGAGCAAATCCGCTTATTGGATTTTGATTTCGTCTAGGAATATCATCAGACTATGCTAAACTTGCAATCTGATTTGAGCTTTTGTGGGGTCGAAAAGACCGATGATGATATGATGGACAAGACTTTCACGACGTTCCCAGAATCCGCGTCCATGTTGTCGCATCAGTACCGCGATCTCCGTGAGAAAGGCACTATCAAAACCTTCAGTGATTTGATGAATGTACTTCAAAGAAAGGAGAGGTACCATGAGTTGATTCTTACCACCAATAAGAGGCCTCTAGGACCGAAACTCATTGCGGAATCTCATCAAGCCCGTGGTAAAGCTTCTAAGCAACAGCATCAACCTCATGAACGTCAAGCACCACCACCACGTACGCCAAGAGCAACACGTGGCGGACGAGGAGGGAAAAGAGGCGCCGGCCGTGGCCGACAGCTTTCTTGGACAAGGGATGGTGGCGGCGCCGCCGCTCCCAGAGGGAGGAACAGCTTTGGTTCCGGTCCCAGGCGTGGTGGCCATACGCCAAACAATGTTTCGACTCCTTGCTTCAAATGTGGCTCTAAGAATCATCTTCAACGCGATTGCACAGCAAATAGAGAGATTCAAGCCGCTTACAAGAAACACAAACAATACATAGATCAAGAAACGAACTATGTAGGAGACTTTGAGGAAGAAGAATACGATGATGAAGATACCAACTTCACCATCGATGACTTCCAACCTACCAAGAAACGTAGGACTCATGAGTATGATACTCCGGATTATGAATAAGTATTTGACTTAGGTCATGAGATACATGTTCAAGTTTGATTTTGATTGTTATTTTGACATAATATAGTCAATCAATCACGACTTTGTTCGATAAGTCGTTCTATTTAGAACAACCTTGATGTACTTTTGAGTTGTCATCAATAAAAATTCTCTTATTCAATGAATGATTTGAGATTTTTACATCCCTATGAAAGCATAAATGGTTCAATGCGTCCAATTTACAATGGCATAATTATTTTGAGTTCACCACAATTCTGGTGATGTTAACTCAAATCCGAAATAAAATCACAAAGACAAATGAGAGACTCGCGAGAAATCGCGTTGCGCATTAGGCCAGCCTATCGGCAGGAGCTTGGCCGCGACTCGCCAGGCCTCGCTTGGCCGCGACTCGCCAGGCCTAGCCTCGCTCGCCATGGCCACTCGCCAAGCTTGGCTCAACACCGAATCCGGTTTTTTGAAACCAACATCGATAGCCTATCGAACAAATGCAACTTTTGCATCAATGGCTTGGCAACGACGTGTCTTCAGACTCGCCATGCTTCAGATTTAGCTCAACCGTCGCATCGTATTGCCTCAATGCCCGACCGGCCCTCACCACTCGCCTTGCTTCGGCTCGGCCTCAGGGTAGCTTCGGCCTTACCACAGCTTCAGCTTTGGCTTGGCCCCGACCTTTGCCTTGGCCTCAGCCTTGGCTCGGCCACGCCACCTACGACAGTGTCTGGTCTCAATCTCTGACCTAGGCTATGTTAACTCTCAATGTTGGTATTCGGTGATTAAAATAAGGCTTATCTCATTCTCTCAAGTTATGTCGATGCCATGGCTATGTTATTGGCCTTAATGCACTTCATTTTGTGATGATATATTGCTTCAGTACACTTACTTTAAAGTGTTCGCCAAAGTCTAAAGTAGACTATTGATTCAATTTACATTATTTTTGTAGATGTATCAAGGCGAGATTGAGTGTTTGTTGGACTGTGCAACAACTCACACGATTCTGAGGAATCGGCAATTGTTTTTGGATTTTTCGCCAAGAGAATCATCGTTATCTACGATGACAGGAACCGGACCCGTCATTAAGGGTCGTGGCACTGCTCAATTCTTATTGCCAAATGGCACTGAAATTCGGGTAGAGGACGCCCTATATGCGCCTAAGGCGCCAAGAACCTTGCTAGCTTTCAAGGATGTGCGTGACAACGACTATCACCTCAGCACTTATGTTGAAAATGGAACTGAGTATCTGTTGATCACCTCCACTGAGAATTTGCGTACTCGCATTGTGGAGAAGTGTAAGCGTGTTCGAAATGGCATGTATTTCACAACCATTAGAGCCAATGAATCTCATGTTGTTGTCTTATGCGATTCAGATGCTTACAAGCTTTGGCATGAGAGACTCGGTCATCCGGGTCGTGATCTGATGATCCGTATTTTGAAATGCTCCCACGGTCATCCATTTTTCAGATCACAAAAGCACAGAGGGCGCCTCGGCCTCAGTTCGGCCGCCATGCCGTCGATAGCCGCCTCTCGGCTCCAAGGAGAGGTTCGGCCTCCTCCTGCTGCTCATGCTTCTGTAGCGATGTCTAATGCTCATCGTTCGTTTTGCAAAGCTTGTTCACTAGCAAAACTTCAAGCAAGACCATCTTTTGCTATTGATAATAAACAGAATATTTCGTTCCTACAACGAATACAAGGTGATATTTGTGGACCTATAACACCAGAATGTGAACCATTTAGATATTTCATGGTTTTGGTTGATGCGTCAACGCGTTGGTCACACGTAGCGTTGTTGTCCACGAGGAATGATGCATTTGCTAAACTCCTAGCTCAGATCATTAAGCTTCGGGCTCACCACCCGGACAATCCGATTAAGTCAATCAGACTGGATAATGCTGGAGAGTTTATGTCAAAGTGTTTTGATGACTATTGCATGTCAGTTGGGATTGAAGTTGAACATCCCGTGCCCCACGTTCATTCTCAGAACGGTCTTGCAGAAGCAGCCATTAAGAGACTACTGCTTGTAGCTAGGTCTCTTGTCATGGCCACAAACCTGCCAGTTTCGGCATGGGGATATGCAATATTACATGCAGCTTTGCTTATTCGTGTACGACCCACAGATAGCCAACCATTTAGTGCGTACCAGTTGGTAACTGGTTACGAGCCTGATATTTCGCATCTGCGTACTTTTGGTTGTGCCGTATATGTGCCTATCACGCCTCCATTGCGTACCAAGATGGGTCCACAACGACAATTAGCTATTTATGTTGGATATGAAGCACCAACAATTGTCCGCTACATAGAGCCTATGACAGGTGATCTGTTTACTGCAAGATTTACAGATTGTCACTTTAATGAGACATCCTTCCCGCCGTTAGGGGGAGATGGGGCCGCATCCGTCCCTAGTGAACGTCAGGAATTGACGTGGTTCTCTCCCACTATGTCTCATTATGATCCCCGTACGTCTCAGTGTGAGACCGAAATACAACACATATTGGAACTACAAAAGGTGGCGGATTCGATGCCCGACTCCTTTACTGATATTGCGAAAGTGACAAGATCAACCATACCTGTTGCGAATGTACCTGCAAGGCTCAACATTCCTCGCCATGTGCGAGCACGCGCCGCCGGTCTCGGAGCCGCAGCCCTAGGTGCCATCGGCAGCTTAGGCTCAGCACCTCCAAGTGGAAGGCCGACGTCGACTTCGGATCCTCCTAGAAAGAGGGGGAGACCAATCGGTTCCAAGGACAATGTACCTAGAAATAATGCATGTGACCAGGCACAAAGCGATCCGTTCATCATCGATACTGTGACGCCGTCACACGAGATTGTCTCCGACTATACCTATGTCCAAGAATCAACTCTGAATCATCTGGGGGACGCCTCAGACTCACCGTTGATGTTGGAGAACAAGGAAATCTCACTAAACTACTTATGCATGCACAATCTTATGGAAAGGAATTCCATGTATATCGATGATGCATTCGCCTACGCCGTTGCTCAAGAAGTCATTGACGACGACGATATGGAACCCCACACTGTTGATGAGTGTCAACGTAGAGCGGATTGGCCGAAGTGGGAAGAAGCAATCCAGGCTGAACTAGACTCTCTAAAGAAAAGGCAAGTATTCGGACCGGTTGTGCCTACACCGTCGAACGTGAAGCCTGTTGGACATAAATGGGTCTTTGTCAGAAAGCGAAATGAGAATGGTGAAGTCCAGCGATATAAAGCTCGACTCGTGGCGCAAGGTTTTTCTCAACGCCTTGTAATTGATTATGAGGAGACGTATTCTCCTGTCATGGATACTATTACCTTCCGATACTTAATCAGTTTGGTAGTCTCAGAGAGACTCAATATGCAGCTTATGGATGTTGTAACAGCGTATCTTTATGGGGATCTAGATACGGAGATGTACATGAAAGTGCCAGAAGGACTTTTGTTACCCAAGTCAAGTGAGCAAAAACCATGAAGTTCATTTGCTATCAGGTTGAGACGATCTCTATATGGACTCCGACAATCTGGTAGGATGTGGTACACACGGTTAAGTGATTACTTGATTGGGAAAGGATACAAGAATGATGAGTTGTGCCCTTGTGTGTTCATAAAGAGAACAAGTTCAGGATTTGCCATTATAGCCGTCTATGTTGACGATATGAACATCATTGGAACTCTAAATGAGATTAATGAGACCGCAAGCTACTTGAAATCCGAATTCGAGATGAAAGATCTGGGAAGGACTCGGTTTTACCTAGGCTTAGAACTAGAGCACCGAAGTGGTGGAATATTTATACACCAATCTGCATACGTCCGAAAGATGCTCAGGCGATTTAACATGGACAAAGTTATGCATCCTACAGGCACTCCCATGGTCGTTAGATGTCTGGATATCAACAAAGATCCCTTTCGTCCGAAAGAAGATGACGAAGAGGTCTTGGGAGCTGAATATCCATATCTTAGTGCAATTGGAGCTTTGTTATACCTAGCTCAGTGTACTAGACCAGACATTGCTTTCTCAGTGAACTTGTTAGCTAGATTTAGCTCTGCGCCAACACAACGTCATTGGGTTGGAATCAAGAACATCTTTCGATACCTTAAAGGAACCCTTGACATGGGCTTGTACTATCGATACACTCATCAGGATTCGACACCTAGTCGATCTCTTGCATCCAACAGCACAAACCGTGGCTCGGATCGCCACCGGTCAGCTGCAAAGACTGGCTTTGGCTCAGCAGCACACTGCCTCGCCACAACAAGCCGCGTCTCAGCCATCAGCCATCCTGCAGCCATATCCGCCAACATATCCGGACCCGAGGATGCTAAGTCGTGGTCTCGATACGGCTTTGGCGATACCCCCTCCTACTCAGATACACCAAATGATGTGATAGTAGGGTTTGCTGATGCTGAATATTTGTCAGATCCATACAAAGGACGTTCCCAAACCGGTTATGTTTTTACCATTGGGAATACGGCGATATCTTGGAGATCAACCAAACAAACCCTTGTTGCTACCTCCTCGAACCATGCTGAGATTATTGCACTACATGAAGCAGTCAAAGAATGTGTTTGGCTTCGCTCAGTTATATCTCACATTCGAGAGTCTAGTGGACTTGAGTCTACTACGATGGGACCAACTTGCATATTTGAAGATAATGCAGCATCAATTGAGCAGATGAAGTTGGGATACATCAAGGGTGACAATACTAAATACATTTCGCCTAAGTTTTTCTACAATCAGCAGCAGCAAGAGACTTTGAATATCCAAGTGAAGTAAGTCAGCTCAGAAGATAATGCAGCTGATCTGTTCACCAAGTCTCTACCCAAATCTACATTTGTGAAGCATGTAAAGCGCATTGGTATGTGTCGCTTATCCGAACTCAAAGACTGATTGACTATCAGGGGGAGTTCTCGTCTAGACTTCAGGGGGAGTCTAATTATGCATGTCTCACATACTTGTAGTTGGTACGTTGTACTCTTTTCCCTTAGACCATGCTTTTATTTTTGCCCAAGAGGTTTTTGTTTGCTGGCAAAGGTTTTAACGAGACAACAATTCATGCACCATTGAGGACGCGACACAAGGGAGAGTGTTCAAGGAAGGTTACTTCCGTAACTTCTGTGGTGTGTCTTGTCCTAATAAGACTAGTAGTCTAGATTCTGTATCAGATAGGGAATCCTTGATTCACATGGATACTTGATGTAATGCCTATATAAAGGCATTCTTATCAATCAATAAAGACAGAGTTTACTATCAATCTATTTCTCCTACAACACTTCTCTAATTAAGTTTTGTTCTGATTATATATTTTTGTCTAGTTTATTGCATTTTATGTGTTAATAGTTATTGATTTAATTTATAAAATTGTTGTGCTGGGTTTATTGGGGCTTAGAAGTATTCAGTCGCCATCTGAAGAGTTAAAATGTGCTATTCACTCTTTTAGTTTCTTTTTCTTTTTCTCAATCACCTACTGCATCTCGTCTTCCTTTTCTGTTTTTATTTAAGGTCTTCAACTCGATAGACCGCCCTCCTTTCAATCACCCACAGACCCAAAAATCTAAACTTTGTGATTGCTTTCAAGGAGATTACTGAGAAAACTTTTGGGTATATTTAGTTGCAGCTATCTCTAGTAAGTTAATCTAAACCTTTTATCTTCTAATCCAGTCGTTCCATTTAAGTTTTTCTAAGAGTTTGGTATCCATTTTTGTAAAACCATTCAGGTAGCTGAATTACTGGAATTATATACCCAGGGTTAGCGATTGGTTTTGGGTTTTGCTGGTCATAACTGTTGTTTGGCTTTTTAGCTGCTGGAAACTAACGCTTGAGGTAGGGAAAGTAAATCCTTCTTCATCATTTTGATTCTCATGTGGTCGGTGTTGGTATTTTATGGGAATTATTCTTGACTAATCTCTTTGATTCAAGTCGACAAATATTGTTTCGTTTGTCAACTGATAATCTATTTAGTTTCTATTGAAAGCGTGCTCTTTGGAAACCTTGATTCCTCTGAGGGTGATGATATGAATGGGTATGTTTACTTATTCTTGGAAGCAAGTATATATACCCTTGTTCTAGATGCTCAAATTTTGTTACAGATTTAATTTTTGAAATATTTGTACTATAACATACCACATCCTCTTCCTTCTCAATTTCTTCTTATTAAGTTTAATTGCAGCAATGAATGTTTAGACTTTTACTATATCTACCTGGGTCCAAGGTAGTGTCCTTTGATTTCAAAATAAAATTTATACAACTGCACCTTAGCTTAGTTCTTGTTATACTCTTACTGCCCAAACGTTTCCACATCTCAATTATACAAATTATTCATATTAGTCTCTATGGCCTCAGACACATATTTGTGGCTATACCAAATGTATGAGATTTGTGAAATTTCTGAACTCTTAAAATCATATCCTCAAACTAATCGTTGTTATTATTTTGACCTCTTCTACCAAAACAAGTGCAGTATATTTTACTTCTATATCTTTTATTTTCCCATCTCTACTGTAATTCTTTTATCATGTTTTACTCAGAGAGATATTTTACAATTGTAAATTCCTTATATCAAAGTTCTTTTTACATTAGTCTTATGGTGAATTCTTTAAGTATGAATAGATAGCCTCTCTTCCTTGTTTTATGGGAAGCAAAATTTCGATACAGCACAATCGCCTTAGTTTTGTTTTTATTTCAATTTCAGTTCATGAAATAGTATGTGGAAGTTTGAGCTTTTAATTAGGGCCAGTTTGATCTAAATACTTCTTTTACTAGACCTTAGTTGCTACAATGTAAACTAAATTTATTAGTGTTCTATGTTTGTCCAATTCTCAATTGAGATTCTGTGTTTCCTCTTATACTTTGGACTTTGGGTTACAACTGAATTTATCAACCCTTTTATCTGTTGATTACTGAAAACAAAATTTTAGCCTTGTAGAATTTTACGTATAATTCTTGTTATCCTGGTACTCTTCTTCTTTCAAAAGTAAAAGAAAAGAAACCCCAATTTTATATGTTTATCTACTTATTTAAATTACACAGCAGAAAATGATTTTCTCGAAAGACTTACTCCTTGTCAGAATTTCATTTCATTGAGAGAAAGAATCTTTCAAGTCCTTTCACAAAAACCTTTGACTCCTCAATTATTTGGAGAAAAACAAAAGGGTTTGAGACATAGAAAGACCTGTTTTGGTTTTAAATTGTTTTTATTGGTTAGGCCTGGAGATTAGTTAAGTAGGGATTGCGCCTCCCTACGGTGAAAGACCCAAAACTTGGTCAGGATCCGCTTGTACAGGGTGTGCTTGGAGGCCTTAATGCGAGCACGGGCTCTAACCAGAGTTATAATGGTTTTTTTGAGGATTTCGCTAAGATTTGAATTCTGAGGTTTTGAATCATTGTTGTTGGACTTTACAGCAGAGAAAAGAACGGTCTTTCTAACATTTGAATTTAGCAACAGAAGCAATAAGACTTAAAGTCTTATTGCTATTTTAGTTGGATTTACAATGATTTTACCTTTTCAACGTAATAGAGTGTTTATGAGCAAGTTTGTAATTCAGCTCATCATTTTTTTACTTGCTCAGTTGTTGTTTGAATAATTTTTAGCTGAATTGTATATTTGGTGGTAAGTTAAATTTCATATTATAACTTTATTGTATTCTTATCATGATTCCATTCTTATAATGTTCAGCATCAATCTTTAAAATAATCTCAACTGTTCTTGTTAATGATCCTGATTCCTTTTCACATTTTAAATATTTACTATACCTACTGGGCTTTTATACCTCATTCCCTATGTCATTTTGTTGGTTTTCAGGTAAGGAGTCCATGAGTGGGCGTTTTAGTGGAGTACCAGAATTATCTTGAGCAATATATGCAGTCTATTTTGCTATGAATGTGTGTGTATTGGACTGGGGTTTCTGTGTTCGAAAGTTTTGCTCTTCTAGTGGTTGATCACCATGCCAAGGCTACTGTTTTTGCTGCTGTACTGTGTACAGGTGTTAGGTCTGAAGTGTTAACCTGAGATTTTTCCCTTGTGCTCTACCTTGTTTTGTAAACTTTGCAAATGAAATACTTATTTGAGTTTGTAAAGTACGCTTATTTTAGAAATTGGAATGTTTTCTTTGAATTGTTTCTTGAGATTTTAGTTCAATGAAGGAAAAGAAAACAATTTAAAAAAAAAAAAAAAAAAAAAACTTCTACGTTTGAGCTCGGAAGTATCAAATTTACTTTTATTTCACTGTTTAGAAATACTGTCTTGTTGTGACTTTCAGTTTTAAATAAATTTTTAGTCACAACTTAAGTTTGGGTTGTGATAGATTGGGGTTAGACCCGTGGGCCTCTGGGCCTATTGGAACTGGCCATGAATTTCTGTGAAGCTAGTGTTCACTCGGTACTTGATTAATTCTCCTCCTCTATTTGGGGCTTGGATGGATAGGGTTTTTATGACCCATCGTCAGATTTAATTTAAGATTAAGGGCAGACTGAATTGATCATGATGTGGCTGGTAAAATTTTAACCCTACTTCTACATGAGTGATTGAGTATGTGAAATAAAAGTGATATAAACAGTCTTCAGATGATGGATTTATTTATGGTTATTTGATTCCTAACAGCTATTAGGTGTTTTAGTAGTCACAGGAAGTAAATCTTTATACCAGACGTAAATGGTGTGTTATTCATTATATTGTTCGCTGAACAAAATTGGTTGACTTCTTAATTTAAAAAAAAAAATGAATTTGAATGAAATATGAATTTCTCAGTATGTATTACAGTTGAACATCGATAAACTAATAGCATCAGGACCGGCGAAATTTATTAATTTAGGGAGTTATTAATTAATCGAACAATATATTAAGAATTACAAATATTAAGTCGTTAACTTCTCATAAATATAAAAATAATTCTTACTTTATATGCTTGATGGAGTCTATATAAATATATAAATCCTCAAATTTGTATAGTCTTAGCGAAATATTAACTTAAAACGTTATCCACGAGTCGGGACCGGCAAAATATTAATTTAGTGAAGTTATTAATTTATCGCTTTTAATATTTTTAACTTTTTTTGATAGAAAATATATATATTTTTAATAAAGGGCTGGTGCGGCTGTCCTCAAGCCTTCATTAATAAAATCGTCGAATATAAAAAGGGTGGGGGACATGGAGCCTAAACCCCTGATTACAATAAGCATTTAGACGAAAAGTTGAAATAATATCAAGCATCTCTATAAAGTACATGTATTCTAACAAGTACCAACTAGCAAAGAGTACTATTCTAATAGCGAGTCTATTTGCTTTCTCACAACAGTGACATAATGGAAATATTAGTAAATATGCAAAACGATCACATATCATAATGTCTAATAATTCAGCTTTCCTAAGAAAAGATACCATTTATGAATAATTATAGATAATATTATAATGTCTAATATTCAGCTTTCCTAAGAAAAAATAACCTATTATAGAAATCTATAATATTGTCTATGTTATAAAGAGAAAGTGGGAAGCTTTAAAACAAAAACAAAAAAGAGATAGGGCAAATCAAAGACTAAAGAGCAACGTGTACGTGTGCTTTTTATTGTGTCCTCTCTTCTTTTCGTCTCTATTCTCTATCTTCTTCATGACCAAAATACAAAATTCTCTATCTTCTCCATACTCCAGTTCGTTCTCATCTGTCTTCTGTTGAGTGGCTACATCCCTCACTTCATAATGTCTTTCATGTTTCTCTCTTGAAGAAGACACTGGGAAATGCTACACCTATCTCACCGCATTTGCCTCAATTAATTGATCCTGACTTTCCTCAGTGGTATCCAGCTGAGGTACTGGAGAGAAGAATTTACAAGAAACGTGGAGCTACAGGGACACAATGGCTGGTATAATGGAAATGAACAGACTTTGATGTTGGGAGGATGCAGAAGAAATACAAAGAAGGTTTAATTTCCAGGCTTTGACAAGGAAGAGGAAGTATAATTGCAGTTGTGTACTAAACTTGGAGACAAGTTTATTTTCAAGGAGGGAGGAAATGTTAGAATACCTGAGTGATGTGTCGTTTGGTAGACTGGACAAGCACCGTTTTGGGGCTACCAGCTGTATGGTTATTATGCTTTTGGTAGAGTTTCCTTAGTCCAATGTGGTGGTGGTACTTGTCCTCCAAGACCTGGCTGAGCTTTATAAGTTCATTTCCTTTGTAAGAACCTTATCGAGTATTATTACAAGCTTATATTTTCCTTTCTTTTCTCTCTTTAATTATTTCAACCCCCCAAGTCCAGAGGGTCAAAACCCTAACAATCTCTTCTCCAATCTCAAATTAATTGTGGCTCCTGATCTGTTTGTCTTTCCTTTCTCATGGGGTTGTCAAGGAGTAAACTAGATTTTATGGATTCTACAACAGATTGAGAGAAAATCGATCTGCCCCCGACTCACAGTGGCCTGCCGTTGATGATCGCGCTTCTGGATTGAGATTCTGCACTTCCAATTTAGATGCAGTCACTTCCATCAAGCTTCGTAAACTTCTTTTCTCGGAATCGCACTTTCGAGCGCTTCCACAATGCTTCCGCCTATCATTTCTCGACCGAACTCTGCTGGTAATGGAGCAAGAATGGAACCACTGGTTGTAACACCCCGAATTTAGAATTACCTTGACTTTGCTTAATTACATTGCATTTAGATATTAATTTGTCTTATCATTAAATTAACCTCTCCTATTAGAAAAGTAGTTTTTTTTTTATAATTTTTCTATAAATTTGTTTCATAACTTAGAAAAATAGACCGTGGCGATATCAAAATGTAGGCGCAAATGGCATGTTAAACGGAGTACTAACAAAAAAGTTATAAACGTTTTTGTTAAAAGGGCATTCTAGTCATTTCACTTGACCCTAGCTTAATTAAGCTGCATTATCCCCTCCTTGCTCGGGCAGCAGCTTTTCTTTTTGGAAAGAGAAAGGGGGAGAAGAAGGAGGACGTGCCTCCCTAGTGCTACCACCACAATTTCCAATTTCCGGTGGATTCCGGCAACAAAATTGGTACCAATCTTTTCGTCTCCTCATGGGTTTTCCTTCTACACTAGTCTTTTAATCTAATTTCTCTTATTGTTCACAAATCGAAGAAGAGAAGATTGAGTAGTTTTCGGCAAGCTTTGCAAATTCCGGCCAAACCATTAAGAATTTGGAGAAATCTCAAGGTAAAGAGTTATTCTCTATCTCTTGGGTTTTGTTTTTAGTATAGGATTGCATCTAGTTTTGAAGTTCTTGAAGGTTGAGTTTTGGCCACCATGAGCCACCGCGGCTCCGCCGCTTCCGACAGCGTTCCATGGCCGGTATTCTTTTATCATTTTAGGCATTGTTGTATCTCCTAGATAGTGTGAGAGTTGGTTTAAGTAAATTAGTTGAAATTTTTGATTTGGAATTAGGGTTTGGTGATGAGATTAATTGGGGAAAAATTGTGAATTTGAGGTATTTGGATTAAATGGAAGGTGGTGGAAGCATGCATTGATAATATTTGAGGATATAGTGGTTTGGGTGAGAGGGAGAGCAACGATTCCTAGGATGCATCCATGTTTCCTTTACTTGGTTTATTGAAGTTGAGTATAAAGCCTTTCTACATAATTATTTGGCTAGGTAATCCGGTTGAGAGAGTTTCCGAGGACGATCCCGAATTGGGACACACCTAGCCCTTCTTTATTGTGAGTTGGACTTTGTTTTAAATAATTGCATGCAATTACTCTGACATTTAAATTTCTTAATGCATCTATTTATTAGCTATTTTCATGAGACCTTATTTTATTTTCTTATTTATGCGATTATGTGACTTGTGATTTATGGTTTAAATGAAGTTGCTTACCCTTGAAAAGAAAGGAAGTTTTCCCAATACTTTAATGAGTTTGTTATTTATCTATTTATTCTTCATGAAGGCTTATTAAGTTTTCTCATAAATTTATTATTTTCATTTTTATGGGGTTCTATAATTCATCTTTGAGTTAAATTGCTTGTTTTGGGGAAAAAGAAAGGAACCTTTAAATTGTTCTTGAGAATACTGTTTTAGAAGTTGCGGTTACGAAAGGAGGGAAATTTTTTATTTGAGAATATAAATGAGATTTTTAACTACCTTACGAGTACTCAACCCTAGTGATTTTACGTTACAATGACTCAGTTACTCCAGTTACGTGCACGTATACCCTTCTCGCTCTGCTTGTGTTCGGCGGACGCACAAGTGTATGACTAGTTCCCCCTCTCTGCCTGATGTGCACAGGTGTATGACCAGTTATTTCCCCTCCCCGCTCTGCCCATGTTATGTTCGCTTGACATGGGTGCACGACCAGTTGTCCGCCACGCTCTGCCTATTCTGACCTAGTCAGTGTAGGTGCATGACTAGTTTAGTTTTGGGTACAAGTTTGGTAAAGTTTTGAGTTACGAGTTAGTTACACAAATTGAGTTTGCAACGAAGTATTGTGTTCTATCTCAGTTACTGCCTTCTTTTCTTACGAGATTTTATCAAGATATGTTTAATTAATTTTCACTATGAGATATATTACGATTCAGTTCTCAAGTTTTCACTGGTATTATAATCTTGCAAATTGTTCTCCACTGTTGTTCATTCAATGCAAAAGAATTGCTAAAGGGAAATGATCTTCAAGAGATCGAGTTTCTAAGAGGATGTTATAACTTTATTTTTGTCCTCTCATTGAGCTTGTCTCACGTTTTCCTACGTTTTTTTCAGGGCTCTTTGGTTTTCCGTTTTATCCAGGTAGTAGATTTCGCTGAAGTTGGACCACACCACGTTGAGACATTCTCCTTATCCACCGTCATCCATTCCAGACTTGTAGGATTTTTTTCCTTTGTACACTTTTATATTTGTATTTTAGTAGACCTCATATCTCATGCTCTGATGTAACCACTGTGTTAAATGTTGAATACTTGGTTTGAGATGGTTGGGTTAGTGACCTTTATTCTTTTGGGTTGGTGGTGGATGTTTTGTGAGGGACAGAAGGTCCTATTTGGGGAGTTTAATGGAGATGGATCATATTAGAAGTGAAATGTTTAATTTACAGGTTTTGGGATAGTCCATTTTTAAGAGAGGTTATGTTAGATTTTTCGATATAACTATTCTCTAATCTTGGCTACACAGGTCCACCTCGAATTTCAAGGGGAAATTTGGGAGCGGGTCTGTCACTGGTTCTTACATACCGGAGGTACGAGTACTCATTATCCTCTGAATGTCCAGACGACCATTCTCTGTTACGAGAATGAGCCTCAAATTCAATGCTTATTACATTACTTCCAGCCGCTACCGTGTGATAATGCTGTGACTTGGTTTAATTGGGTTGCATCCTAGAGGTCGCCTTATTTTATTGGATTGGTTGGTTTGGTAGATTCCTGATAGGCGCCACCCTTACGGCATAGTAGTCTCAGAGTTTAGTGAACACACACTGTGATCTTGGAGTAGAACAAATCTTGGACGGCTGTTGGAAGAGGAAGATGAACGACTTTGCATAACTACTGAACTCACCCATTTCTTTCGGTATTCATTTTAGATATATATTGTTTCTGTTTTTATTACAAACTACTCTTTTCTCTGTTAATGCGATTGCAAATTAATACCTCGATTATGATATTCACTCATTTATTTGATTTTGTTAATTTTCGGAGGCTTGTTGGAAGCACTCAGCTACTTGTGGGATTTAGGCCTCAACCACGACAACATCTTCTTAGTAGATGGTGCTCCCAAACTTGGAATCTTTGATTATAATTCGAATGTGCCCGACTTCCAGCAGCTTGCAAACATGGTGACGGAATTGATGCCATATGATATGATTCCCTATGAAGTACATTGGTTTTTGGACAGCATAACCGCGAGTGCTGAACCAATGCAGTTAACGTTGTGCAGTGGCGGTCAAACATTGCCATATTTGCTGGAAAAAATTATGTATTTAAGAGTGATACATTTAAGCAAAGTGACTCTATTTGCTTTGTCACAAGAGTGACATAATAGAAAGATCAGTAAATATGCAACACGATCACATATTATAATGTCCAATAATTCAGCTTTCCTAAAAAAATATACTTTCTTAGATTCTAAAATAAGTTTTTTTGTTTCTATTTTTTTTATTGTTTTATATATTCTTATGTATTACACAAGCCTGTTTCAGTTATTTAACATAGCTTTAACCCTCATATGAAATATAAACTATTAAGATGCGTATTAAGTGATTTAGAGTGATGATTGCTTGTAATATTATATTTAAATTCCTAAATTTTGTTCAAACTGAAAATAAAGTTAATTAATCAATTTTTTTTTGAAGATTTGTGTTTAAAAATATTATATTCTACTTATGTTTGGAATGGGTTAGCCAGCGCTGGTGTTTATTGATTAACAAAAAATTTCTATGTTTTTAGTGCACACTCTACACTTTTGTTAGCTAATCATTTAATATCTTAGATTTAACTTTCTTTTGTTATTTATGCATAAATGGAGATTGAAATACTAAAACTGAACTAAAAAGAAAAGATGTGACGAAAAAGATCAAAAGTGAAAAATCATATTTGAATTAGGAAACCTAATCTGATTAGGAGAATTTGATGCTACTTGGAGTCTTTACTACATGAGGACACTTATGGAAGGAATCAACGAAGAAGAGTCTTATATTGACAATGAAACCTACTCATATAAGGAATCCCAAAGCTAGAAGAATATGGATGTAGAAGATAAGCATTAATGAAGAATCCCTACCAGATCCGGTCTTTGCACAACACCTAACTTTCACGGACTCTGCAAGTCAGCTAATAGTGATTCAGAATTCTAGCCAAATATGCCATACATAGGTGGAAAGCTACACGAGTCTAGTTTTCAAATCTGTTTGAATCTCATTGATAGCTATTTTTTAGAGAAAGTTATGTAGCAATCAATGTACGAAGGTCAGATTTACCAATAATCAATTTTATACAAGGAAAACGATTTGCACCCAAGAAATATGTCTTGGGAGAATTATGAGGAGATTTCAATAGAATAGCAAGATTAGAAAGTATACTAATGAAGAATAATATCAGAATATAAATCCTTATTTTGAGGGAACGAATGAAGAAGAAAACAAGTCTAGATGCACTAGGGTTTTGCGCGCATAACTTGTTCTCAATATCAACGGAAGCTATCCCATTGGTTGGAGATATTTTAGAAGACTAGGAGGCTACTCCAATCAGCCGTAGCCGTGCTGTATATAAAGGAGGTATTTGTGACTTCTCAAGGGATCGATCATTAAAACAATCAAACTTAGAAAAAAGTTTACTTATATGTTCCCCTCTTTCTCTCAAAGTTGTCATAGCCGTGCGCAACTATGAAGTTTACATCCTTCCTCACCTCCATTGAAGAATTCCTCCAACCTCTTGAAGATAGTTACGTCTCTTTAAATGACTAATCGTTGCACCCTCCATCTAAACATTTTCGTTTTCATGGATTGTATAACATTGAGAAACCATTTATTAAAGAAGTTCTTTATGTTTATTTCATATCTTTGTGATGATTGAGTTTATGTTTTGATATATGTTTTATAATCAAGAACCATGAAAGAAAAGTTAACTGACATAGATATGATCTTAATATGTTGTTAGGATTTGGATTGTTGATTTCGCACTTCAAATAACTCTCATATGTTCATCTTAGTTGGTTAAAAACAATTATGTATGATTGCATCCAAATCATGAATAATTGCTAGGTGGAAAAGCTTTACATGTATGGAGGACACCAACTTGTTATTGTTTAGGTAGATCAACGACGAGTCAACCCAACAAGTAGAAGGGTTCCCTTGTATGTGTGGCTTAGAATGCTAACTTTCATAGTACGTAATATATTCGATTATGTGTGCTATGTGATTAAGCCCTCTAGTATTGCATGTTGTAATAGGATTAATAAATCCATCTAAGGAAAGTATAATAAGAACTTTGTAGGAGAATCTCCTATGTTTTTGGTGTTCTCTTCTAACTTGTGTACTCCGTAATTGATTGATTATGTCATTATGTCACAACATTCATTCATCTTAGGAATTATATTAGAAAACAAACTCTTAAACCCCCTTAAATCTTATAAAATGTAATTGATTGTTATATGAAAGTTGTTGCATAATTAGTGTCAATCTTTTTCAATCCCCGGTCTTGAACAATACCTTACTTATTACACTAACCGATATGGTTTAAATTGAGAAAGTCTTAAATGATAACGTGTTTCTAGAGTTGTAAACTTAGTCCTCAGTGTGGTTTATTTTAGTCCTTAAAATTATAACTGAGTTATTAAAATTGTAATTTTTATTTACCACATGAGTCGTTAAACCTATAATATAGTCCTCAAAGTCATAAACGCAACTTTGAGGACTCAATCACTACTTTGAGCAATAATATTACTACTTTGACGACTCATGTTACAACTTAAGGACTCATGTTACTACTTTGATGATTCATTTTATAACTTTAGGATTAAGTTGATGCATCATGTATTACACATTGTAGAATTTTCTGTTTGGAATAAACTTATCGGGGTTTGATCATTAAAAAAAAAAAGTGTGTATTTCATTGATGAATATTGACCTTTTGTTGAGGGGGTTCTTTGAATTGTGAGGTAACTAGGCCAGGATTATCCTGCAGCTTGAGTGATTAGGCCAATGTTGAGTGTGATTAAGACACAAATGGAGTTCTGCATAGCAGGTCTGGCGTGGGAGCTGGAAACACACCGCAGTGAAGAAGAATTGGGCAATTTTAGGGATGACCGATTTGGGTATCCAGGAATGGCATGAAGGCTTGAATGCTTGAAGAAAAGGGTTTTATGTGTTGCCGGGTAGTTGCTGGGCAGTTGTCGGATTGGTTTTCTGATCTCAGACTCCTTCTTTTTATAGGCTCAGGATAGAATTGTAGGGGGATTCAAATACCTCTAAGCTGTTGGATAAACATTTTTTTCTTCAATTTTACCCTTAATTTATGTATAAGAATAGGGGAAATGATGTTTGCTTGAAGATGAAACTTGTTGCAGTAATTTCTACCAGTTTCCATGGCAGAAAACCCAACGTCGTCAAATCCGGAAGGAGGTGCTGGGGAAGGATTTGAACTGTTGAATTCATGGTTTCGAGAGAGAGGGGAATTCTCCTTGACTGGTTTTTAGGAATTGTTTCAGTGAGGGCGAGGTGATAAACAGAGGGAGTCCTGGTTCTTAAGCTGCTGCAGGGGGAAGAGGTTCTGGGCATTTGACTGGTGTCATCGAGCGGAGAAGAAGGAGGTGGGGTTCTGCACTAAAGGGGAGGCAAAGAAAGAGTTGGGCTTTTTTCTAAAAGTGGCATTTGGCTTTTTCTTCAGTTTTGGGTTAGGGGAAAACAACCAAATTCTTCATTTTCACTATTTTCGCCATCGATTCATGTTATTTGGCTTGAATTTCGGGCCCAAGACCGAAATTATCAATAACGCTAAATCGAAGACGAGCGTTGTGCATTTCCGTAACCTTTCACCCCATACCCACTATGCAAGCCCCAAAAATGCATGGATGTGGCTTGGGTCCACATGTAGGGCGTGAATTTACTTGGCGTATTTATATTCGAGTAATGAACATAAAATCCTTATAAAACTATAGGATTTTATATAATTACGTGAGTATGCATGGTCTTTGTCCCGTGACAGCACATTAACTAATTGCATGATTTTTCAGGTATCAACATTAGCCCCCATGATTATATGGGCTGCTTGAAGCATGAAGTAGACCACATGATCATAATCCACAGAGAAAAATCAGTCCAGCCCAATTATCACTTGAGAATTTTAGCCTGCAACTTCTTCCTGCCTGAGGAGTCAAACTGTAGTGAAAAAGACATTGTCGTCTCCTTCTTTCTTTCTCGTCCCTAAAAAATCCATTGCAGGGACTAAAATCTCGCATCAAGCCTTCAATTCTTTTGGGCTCTTGGTATTACTCCGCTCTGCATCTTTATTATTTTCGTCTCCCTCTTTTCTTTTGCTTCAGCTCTTAATTCATGTTTTTCTGCAGGGATTGTCTGGTGCTGGCATGGCTTGAACATCAATACCGATTATTTGGGTTGATTTTCTACAGTTACTGCAGGGGAACTGAGGTTTCCTAGAATTTCTTCATGTTCCCTCTTTCTACCACAGAGATTTGCGATCCTTATCCACTGCAGGGAACTAACTGCATTCGGTCCCTTTGTATCTCCTTCAGTTGGTAGTATAGATTGCAATGATTTCCGCCATCTCAGGTTTTCATGAACTTTTCGGATTCGGTATTCTATTTATTGGGTCTTGAATGTAGGGAGATTGATGTTCTTTTTTATAGCAGTAAGTCTGTACATGAGAGGAAATTGCAAGTGCTTATACTGTAGCAATAGAATTCCAAATTATGCATCTGGGAAAGCTTGTAGAAGGCATGCTGATTTCAAGAAGGCTTGCTCATTTGAAGAAGGTTTTCGCATGTCCCTATATTCCCTTTTTTCTCTTGTGAGGTATCTTCATTATACCTAGTATTTATGGATGTCATAAAATGTGTATTTCCCTTTTTGGAGGCTACTGACATGTCTGCAACTCTTCCCCAAAGTGGTTGAGAAATTGAAGCACTACGGCTAATTTGTTTTCCTTGATTCTGATATAATATGCATACTGCGATGATTTTCGTTGCATGATTCCAAATAGATTTAGCTTGTGGAAATTTTGCATAAGTGGTGAAAGCCTAAACTCGCACACAATAATAATCATACAAAAGATCGTTAGTAGTATAAGCAAGTAGGGATCGTTCTAGGCCGGGGATTAAGGGTACCTGAAACATGAGAATGTTAGAACAAATATATACATATATACATAAAAACACGTTACACATTGGGGATATTAGGGATGAGGTTCGGCAGCAAAAGGCTGCCCCTAACTAATGAACACGAAATTAAAAGACAAGAAATAAAATCCTAAGTTACTATGTACATGTTGGTCGACACTCTTCCAAAAATTACTAGCACGAAAGTAATCAAAACACATAACTAAATAGCAAATAAGACTCACGGAAATCATAATAAAATGATGTAGACTCTACTTAGTTCCAACCTAATTAGCTCCTAAACGGTTTCACTAATCGATTAAGACTCCTTATGTATTTTAAGTGACTAAACGCCTAACCTTAAAATTATACTAGTCACCTTTGGATATTCTAAACGACGTAAACAAACATGACAAGTAATTAAGCACATAGTCTTTTTAGTTGGAAACATATTAGCAAGTAAGGCGTCACTCTTTTCACATCGACATGTAAATTCTTCAAACCACTCTATCCCTAAAAACACCATAAGGTAAGCAACTAATCGTTCATCTTATCCTATGAATATTTTGGCTAATGATATCGATACCTCGAGTACATTGCAATTGTATAGGGCAGCAACCTTTATTGCACACCGATTTAAAGAATAAACCAAGTACGAAACTACAACTAAATTAATATGCTTGCCGGTTATCCTATTTACTATCTTGTTACATATTTCCCTTACTTTTTAACATGCAATCCGATTTCTTACATCCAAAAACCAAATAAAGATAAAGAAAACGAATTGATCATGTGAATTATAAAACCAAACTTCAATCCAAACAATACATAGACATAACGTTTGAAACCAAGAATACTTGTTATCTTCATAGACAAAGTTTAACATAGCTATAAAGAAAGAATTACAAAACCGAAAGTAGGGAGTAGATCACACTCTTAGAACACCTTTAGAGCTTCAAGTCGTGTTGATCTTGATGGAAGATGATGGTGGTTCGGCAGTAATTTTCTGGAGGTGGTGATGGATGAGTTTTCAGCTAGGTTTTCTTTGTAGGATTCTTGGGGAATTTTGGTAGAGCTTTGGCTAGATTTTTGCTTTGGACTGTGACCCCCTCATTCTGAATTTGTGCCAAGCTATTTATAGAGGAAGCAAATGGGAGAGTTTGGCAATATAGGTGGAGATTTATGGTGGAAGTTTGTTGGTGGAGATTTATTGCAAGCTTCCCTTAGTCCACAAATGCAGATCCATGCTTCCCTTAGTCCACTAATGCAGCTCCATACTTTCCTTAATGTATTTGAAAGACTTTTTGGTGTAGAAACACAAAAATTTCTCTCAATAGGCAGTAGGTTGTTCATCTAGGCAGACAATGACCTTACTGCATTGAGACTGACATAACTTCCTCCAAAAAATAACTATTAATGTGATTCCAAATGTTCTGAAAACTAGACTTCATAGCTTTCTATGAATATGTGGCTCGCCCTCTAATTCTAAGTGAGCCATCCGGGAGAATTCGTGGAAATCAAGCTATCCGGCAGGCTGTCATTCAATTTTCTCCGCAGATGACCTTTCTGTGTTATGACTTGCATAACTTTCTCCTCAGGGCGGCTTTCGATGTGATTCTAAATTTTATAGAAACTAGACTTGTAGAGCTTTCTATCCATATAAGGCACATCTTCTAGTTCCAAGTGATGTGTCGTACAAAAATTCTGGAAATCAGGACACAGTCCTAGGAAAAATCCTGGTAGTCCATGGATTGTTTTGCTCAAACTACCAAGTTGTAGCTATCGTCTGGGCGACTTCTCAAACTCCAATTGATCTGAAATTTTAACACAATAAAATTTAGCTTGGAAACTATATGCATACCAAGTTTCATCAAGTTTGGAAAAAGATACATCACTCTAACACAAGCCTCAGAATCACGAAAAAGACATATCTTTCATTATTTCCTCAGATTTCTATACTTAGTCTTTTTCCGGACAATTAAGCACATATTTCCAAAACTCCACCAAAACAACACTAAATTATATTATGACTCTATCTTAGATAAATAAGGGTTAAACGAAGAATAAATGAGGGTAAAACATGTTAAGAACTTTGCACTTTGTGCTCCTATCAATAAGCATGTATTAGGAACGTGTTTTGATTGCTTTAGCGTAGGATTATCTTTTGTATTTTGATGACCATGAGAGAGCGCATGTGCCTTGAAGGGTTTTAAGCTTTGGACATGCGTTTGGCATGACTCTATCATGGCTTTTAGAATAGATGCACGACTTTCAACAGAGGAGCGTGGCAAGATATGTTCATTGAATGTGTTAGACTTATGCATGTTGTTTATATACTTCGAGTAATTAATCCTCTTAGTCGTGAATCCGCTTGGCATAGGGTGTGCTTGGTGTGACTGAAGTATATATTGGCTTGTTAGGGTATATCACAATTGGGCAGAGCAAATGGACATATCATACCTTGGCTTGGCTTGGCTCGGCTCGGCTCGTGCATTGCTTAGCTGTCATATGTATTACAGCTTGGGATTAATAACGGTTATGTATGGCTTGTTCTTGCATTGATACAAAGAGTCATACTCTGCTTGATTTCCCAATGATGGCAGATTATGACATGTTTTTGCATAGTGTTGCATGTTTTATTTGTTCATGAGCATCCTTGGGGTTTTGCCTGCATAATGTTGCGTGGGAGAGACTTGTAAACTTTTGAACTGCGGAACTGCATAAATGAATGCTCTAAGTGTGAAAATGCTTTTTGCTTGATATGCATTTTGTATATGAGCATAGATCTTTGGTGGATTGACTTACTGTATAGGTACTTAGTTCAATTGAAAATGGCATGACAATATATGTAATTTTGTTACTCTAGTAAATAACTATTGATATAGGTGTATGGACTGATGAAAGTTAGAGAAAGAGGATATGATATATAGTTGAAAGGCTTAAATTTTGGAACTTGGGCATGAATTTATAAAGGGTCGAGTTTTATGAAGTTAGGCTCTGATGATAAATGTGTAGGTACACCACCGTGGTGAACATGGTATTAATTATGGGTTTGAGTTTATATATTTGGGGCTGGGAATATGGTAAGCAAATGATTTGAATTTTGGGGATATCTAATTTATGTTGCTTGGGGTTGTACCTGCTCTATGGTAGAGGTTGTAAGATGGTTGATAGGTGACGAGCTGCCTAAGCACTTCGCAAATAATAACGTAGTTAGTAGTATAGTAATAAGTAGGGATCATTCTAGCCGGGGATTAAGGGTACTTGAAACATGAGAATGTTAGCCAAAATATTCACATATATACAATCAAATCGTCACTTTTGGGGGAGAGATTGGGATCGGCAGCAAGGCTGTCCTAAAGTCTAAAACACGAAAATAAACCTATTCTACTATGTACAAGTGATCATCATCTTTCACACCAAGAAATTCACACAAAAAACTTTTTAACATGTAGACTCGCATGCAAGAAAGTAAGAAACAAGTATTGACACATCCTAGACTTAATTCAATTTCGACTACAATTAGAGCGATTAATTAGCCTTTTAACCAATTGTAAGACGTCTAATGTTTTAAGATCATGCTATTCGCCTTCAATCCTAAAGTTTATGCTAAGCCGGTTTTACACGTTTTAACATTTAAGTAGAAGAGTCTAAATCAAAAACAAGCAAACAAGTAAGGTTGTCAATTTTCTTATTAAACTTGCAAGTTCTAAGGTTATTAGATCTAGGTGAACAACACCATTTAAGAAAACTCAACTCGTATGACTCAATCATATTACTCAATCATGTGAAACCTAGCACTTAGAATTACATGTTTTAAACAATAAATGCTTTAAACAACACTAGTGATCGGTTTAAATGCCTTAACCTTAGTTCTAATCGATTTTAAGTCTAAATTATGCATCAAATACCTACTGTCGTAGTTATCTAAGCACACAAAAATTCATGCTAAAATCACAAAACTTTGAAATAAACATCAATCATACAATCGGTTTACATAGAAGTTCAATAAAAACCAAGAATCGAATCGAGCTCATACAATACAACCAAACTAAAACAAATACAAAAGCCATAGAGGGATTGGATCACACTTTAAGAACCTTGAGAAGCTTCAATCGGTGTGGTGGAGGACTGCTTGGCTGCTCGGCAAAAAGAAAGGTGAAGGAACAGAAATTTGGACGGTGGTGGAGTAGGTTTTCAACTTAGTATTTGTGGTTGGGTGTTTGTGAGACTTGTTAGAGCTTTTAGCTAGTTCCTGTGCTTGAGATGAGATGATTTTTCTATAGGAAAACGTGGTTTATAAAGAAGCAAATTCAGCAGAAAACCTACGGAGAAAACCTAGTTGGAATCGGCAAAGGTAATTGTTGTGCAATAGGGTCTTGATTCCTTTCTTTCTTGGTTCTTTTTTAGGACTTGTATTCTGCCGATTTTCTTCTTAGATTGGACTGCAATGCTTCATGGACATCTCTTGTGGACTCAGCAACTCTTCATGATGAACTTTGGTCCATGGATACGCAGCTTCAAGCCTCAATGCACAAACCGGCAGACTGCATCCTACCGGCACCTTTCTCTTAGCCGAGCTAGGAAAGATTTTCTCTTCATATTTTCCACTTCTTTTCGGCTTGGCTGACTCCTCTAACCTTCATTAGGCTTAGACAATCGGATGCTAAATGTCAATAAAAAAAGAGTGAAAACGGGCAGTAGGTTGGATTTCTCGACATGGCAGTGACCTTACTGTCTTTCAACTGGCATAATGTTCTCCTTAGAAAAGCTTTAGATACGATTCCAAGTTCTATAGAAACTAGACTCGTAGAGCTTTTCATGCATATATGGCACGCCTTCTAGTTCTTTGTGGTTCACCCTGGAGAATTTTTGAAAGTTGAGTGATGTGCCCAGGAATATCCTGAAACTTACTGGATCATATTTTGGCTTGTGATTCCTGACACATTCTTTTGCTTCGATTTCTTTAACTCTTTTTATTACTCAAACCTTAGCATGTCTATTGCATATGAGAGAAGAAAAATCTATCAAAAGTAAAGTCGAGGTTTTACAGAACCAAAGATTTATCACAAGTACTCAGAAATCGGCTAATAACCTTTTTACACATTATTATCTAAACATAGCACGATTTCGTTACAACTCTACCAAAGGCTCATGATTTTATTATATGACTCAATTCTATAATATTAAGGGATAAAGCAAAGTATAAACGAGGGTATATCATATTAAGAACGTCGTATTTTATGCTCCTATCAACTACCGCATACTTATCTTTTGCTAGTCCCTTAACAAAACTAATTTAAACTATGACTTTAAACATACTATTGCCCCTAATGATTTGTCTCAGACTCGTATGAACACATAGCTTTCAAGTTGATGCATAAGAATGTTAAGTACGAAAATCCCAACCTTCATGAATATGTAATACCAATAAAAGCATGTAAGAACAACATATAAGCATGTAATCATGTTAAGCTAATTCGATCCTCCTCACTAGGCATACTCTTTTTTTTTCACTCGAAGCATGATTATTCACACATAAGTATATGCAAGTGAAAGATAATGAATTACGAAGAGTAACTTGCATATGTCATGAAAAACGAAGGTTCTTTGTGAATAGAATTAAAAGGAAAAACCTCATATGATAACTATATGCACGAATCGACCAAATCCATATGTTCAACTCTTGGGAAAATCTCCACAAATCAAGTTGATGCATAAGAATGTTAAGTACGAAAATCCCAACCTTCATGAATATGTAATACCAATAAAAGCATGTAAGAACAACATATAAGCATGTAATCATGTTAAGCTAATTCGATCCTCCTCACTAGGCATACTCTTTTTTTTTTTTCACTCGAAGCATGATTATTCACACATAAGTATATGCAAGTGAAAGATAATGAATTACGAAGAGTAACTTGCATATGTCATGAAAAACGAAGGTTCTTTGTGAATAGAATTAAAAGGAAAAACCTCATATGATAACTATATGCACGAATCGACCAAATCCATATGTTCGACTCTTGGGAAAATCTCCACAAATCAAAGTATGTCATCTTAAGAATCATGGAAACGTTTATAAGGGAACAAATATGGGGCTCGGCTGCATAAGGTAGGAAATTTAGGATAGGTGGTGCTTAAAAACGTCACCAAGACTTAGCAATGCTCAATCCTTCTTATGGCTTCACTCCAAGGGCCGAATGTTATTATATTAGACCCATACTTCATTTTTTACTTTCCCAAAACATCATAAACATAGACAAATGTCAAAATTTTACAATACTAGACCTTCAAATACAAACAAAACTCCAAGTTCACAACACTTTTCGAGGATAGGACTTAGAAATTTTTTTTTCAATCAAAACCGTGACCTAGCTTCTTTTCTTTTCTTTTCTGTCCGTTTTCAAATTTTTCCGTTTTTCTCTTTTGCTAGGCACGGCACATACATTTTTCACACAATTTATAGCTAAGTCTACCCCACACTTATTTCATGACATCACTCCACATCAAAACTCCAAATCGATTTTAAGCTTTTGCCAAGTCTCTCGAGGACAAGGGTTAAGATATAACTATTCTAAGCATATGAATTTTTATGAGGGTGATGAAAGATAAGACTCAATGTAAGCTCAAAGGGGTTTTCTAGGGAGTCCCACGACGGGCACAAATAAGGCACATGTTTTATTTGGCTATGGTGGTGATCCTAGTATAACATTTCCAATCCTTTTCAAAATCAAGGCAATTTTAATGACTATCAGGTTTCAAAAATCACAAGAGCGAGTTCTAGCAATTCTAGAGTCCATAAAAAGCTATTGGATATAGTTATCGAATAATCAAAGAATAATGAGGTTTCATGCTTCCTATATGTCTATCGATTTTTATCTTTTTAAACACTCAAGAAGAAAGTAATTTGGCTCTAAGAATCGCATAGTTATTATGGAAACAAAACTAGCTAAAACATGCATGTTTTATTAATCAACAAGTCTTACATGCTCATACCAATGCACATTATCCATGACACTCACACTTTTAAAAGTATGCACAACGATCATCTATGTATTCAAAGAGGAGAAATAACATCATTGACTCACAAGGGGCATCCTAAGACTCGAAACAATAATTTAAACACTCTATTTTTATATTACGATTTTCTGGAATTTTCTGACTCAAAGAAAAATAAACTACTCTAACGTTTATCTATCTAGAAAAAAAAAATAGAATACGTTATCCCACCCCACACTTAGAAAGTTACATTGTCCTTAATGGAAACACAAAACAATAGCGAAGAATTTCCTAAGCATGCAATAGTCTAACATATTGCAACATATCATCACAAACCAAAGAAAAAGAGAAGGGTTAAGAAATTTCAAACTCTCGGTGATGGCTCTTTCTTTTTTCTTTGATCGAATTAGGTTGCCTCCCAATTAACGCTTTAATTTTATAGTCCGTAGCTTGGACTTTTCACCATGTATTGTGTATGTGTTCATCATGGTCCAAAATAGCTCAATTCAGAAGTTAGAATGTCGACGAGGCACCATTTGTCTGTAACGGCAGCTTGTGTGCTTGTATCGATAGCATGGGCCGCAGCTGCGTGTGCAGGCTCAGCAGCGTGGTGCGAATGCGGCAACATCGCATAGGCAGGCGCACTTGGCAGATGAATGGGGCGCGTATTGGCAGACAAGGCAGCACTGCATGCTTGGTGCTATTGCGCAAGGGCAAACAGATTTGGCGTTGTATCGGATACGGGCAAAGGAATGCGCGCAAGTGTGGCGCTCTTGTCGCGGTAGGTTGGCGTGAAATGTTGTTTACTGTGACACCTCGTATCGAATGCAGTATCCGTATCCGTATCGGATACGACAAATTAGGGCACATGCTTATCGGATGGCGTATCCGATACGTCAATTCTGGAGTCTTGTTGGTCCGGATACGTGTCGGATAAGTCCTCCGGACACGCGGATACAATGGCAAGATATGGGATGTCATGATGCACGTCAGTATCGGCAGCAAGGGCCTTTGTCCGTGCGCATGTGCGCTGGGGTTGGCGGCATAGGCAGGCTGATGTTGGTTTCGTCAGCGTGGGTATCGGCAGCAAGTTCATGTGGCTGTGCTCTTGCGTGTTGCGCGCTGTTGAAAGAGGCTGCAAAATGGGATCCGAGAGTTTGCAGCCTATCAGCAGGGACTGCATCCTCTCGGTGGGCGCTATCGGCAACAGTTGCAGCTTCGGTAGATGGCAGGTGCCCTTCGACGGGTGTGGCATCATGAATGTCCGCAGCTTCCATGGAATAATTTTTGAATGCATCATAGTAGAGCTTGAGCCGATGGCCATTAACCTCGAAACGCTTAGCCGTAGTAAGATTTTGAATTTCTATGGCGCCATGAGGAAATGTCTCGGTGACAATGAAGGGGCTAACCCATTGAGAGCGTAGTTTACCCCGATAAAGTCGAAGTCTTGTGTTGAATAAGAGAACTTTTTGTCCTACTTCAAACTTCTTTCCTCAGATTATTTTATTATGGAAGGCACGCGTCTTTTCCTTGTATATCCATGCGGCATCATAGGCTTCATTATGTATTTCTTCAAGTTTGTTGAGTTGAAGCTTCCTATAAAGGCCGGCCTCATCGATGTTCATATTGAAGGCTTTAACGGCCCACCAAGCTTTGCGCTCAAGCTCTACCGGTAAGTGACATGCTTTGCCATAAGTTAACCGAAAAAGAGACATACCTATCAGTGTTTTGTATGCGTTCTATAAGCCCATAAGGCATCATCGAGATGCTCACTCCAATCCTTCCTTAAAGGCCCAACGGTTTTCTCTAGAATTTGCTTGATCTCTCGATTACTTACCTCGGCCATACCACTTGTTTGAGGATGATAAGGTGTAGATACCTTGTGTGTGATGCCATACCTCTTCAATAACACCTCAATGGTGCGGTTGCAAAAGTGAGAGCCTCAATAACTTATCAAAACTCTTCGAACTCCAAAACGTGAAAATATGTGAGTCTTGAGAAATTCGGCAACTACCTTTGAATCATTGGTGCGTGTATCCTTGACTTCAATCCACTTAGACACATAATCAACCGCAAGCAATATGTAGAGGAAGCCTTTACTTGAAGGAAACGGTCCCATAAATCAAAGATCTCGATCTCAATGATTGGCGTTAATGGCATTTGGTTTCTAGCTCCAATGTTCCCCATTCTTTGGCACTTATCACATGCTTTACAAAACATGAATGAGTCTTTAAAAATCGTAGGCCAAAAGAATCCACAACTTAGAACCTTCAATGTCGCAAGCTTTGCTATGACAAAAGGTAAGGATGGATTGATGCTCATCTTCCGGAACACATCGTCGGATGACTTGGTCGCTACATTGTCTCCATAAATAAGGATCGTCCCACAAGAAGTGTCGAGCTTGCTTCTTGATCTTGTTCTTGAGGTGGCTTGACATGTCACTTGGGAGATGACAGAATGCAAGGAAATTTGCAATATCGGTATACCAAGGTTCACTTGTTGCATTGATCCGAAAGAGTTGCTTATTCGGAAAACTCTCTAATAGGGGCAGCCGATCCTCTTCTTTGACAATACGATTCAAGTGATCGGCTACAACATTCTATACTCCCTTCTTGTCTTTAATCTCAATGTCGAACTCTTGAAGTAGGAGAATCCATCGAATAAGTCTCGGCTTGGCATCCTTCTTTGTCATAAGATACCTCAAGGCGGCATGATCACTATAAACAATTACTTTGGAATTCAAAAGATATGATCGTAATTTTTCCAAAGCAAAAATTACCGCCAAGAGTTCTTTCTCTCTTGTGGTGTAGTTGAGTTGAGCATCGTTGAGAGTCCTCGAGACATAGTAAATCGCATAACGCTTCTTGTCCACTCATTGGTCGAGCAGGGCTCCCATGGCATAATCTGAAGCATCACACATTAACTCGATAGGCAACTCCCAATTTGGTGAAGCTAGGATAGGGGCCGAACACAACTTCTCTTTGAGCCAATTGAAGGCTTGCTCGCATGTATTACTCCACACGAATGACACATCCTTTTGTAGTAGTTCGCTCATTGGCATAGCATCCTTGGAAAAGTCTTTGATAAATCGTAGATACAAACTGGCATGTTCAAGGAAACTTCTCACGTCTCTTACACATGTAGGGCTCGGCAAGTGTTGGATCAACGCTACCTTAGCTTTGTCAACTTCAATGCCCTTCTGGGATATAATATGGCCAAAAACTTTACCTTGATTCACCATGAAATGACATTTATCCCAATTAAGTACAAGGTTAGTCTCTACATACCTCTCAAGTATCTCCTCTAAGTTCTCTAAACATGAGTCGAAGTCGCGTCCATATATGCTAAAGTCATCCATGAAGACCTCGATCTTACTTTCAATAAAGTCAGAGAAGATATTGCACATACATCGTTGAAACGTCCCGGGTGCATTGCATAGGCCGAATGGCATCCGCCTATAAGCAAAGGTGCCAAATGGACAATTGAAAGTAGTCTTCTCTTGATCATCCGGGTGTATGACGATTTGATTGTATCCACTATAGCCATCAAGAAAGCAATAATAGCTATCGCCGGCCAACCTCTCAAGCATTTGATCCATGAATGGCAAAAGGCATGTGATCCTTCCTCGTTGTTGCATTGAGCTTCCTATAATCGATACACATGCGATGACCGGTCAGTAGCCTTTGTGGTACAAGCTCATTCTTCTCATTTTTCACAACCGTTACACCACTTGCACGGGTGAGATCCACTTACTATCCGAAATTGGGTAGATGATGCCACAATCAAGCAACTTGATAATTTCGTCTTTGACGATTTTCATTATTGGCGGGTGGAGACGTCTTTACCCTTCCCTCGTTGACTTCGCACCTTCCTCTAGCAAGATTCGATGTTCACACATTGTAGAGCTTATTCCCTTGATATCTGTCAAGGTACAACCTATGGCGGTCTTATACTTCTTAAGCACACGAATCAATTCTTCTTCTGGCTTCTCATTAAAGGAAGAAGACACAATAACCGGTAAAGTATTTTCTTCTCCAAGATAAACATATTTTAAGTGACTAGGGAGCTCTTTTAGTTTTAACTTTGGGTCATCTTCCACACTTGGACGAAATTTATTTGTGGCACTTGGTATTGACAAGAACGAGTTTGAAGTGTAAATAGGGGCTGCATTTAGTTCGGCAACCACCTCCTTCATGCTCGGCTCGGCATAGGCTTCCTCTTCTAGCTCAACTCGTGCTCCCTCCTTTTCAAAACCGACCCCTTGCTCGATCGCTAGTTGTTATGCATTGAGGGAGGTCAACATAACTTGCTCGACCTCTTCCAAAACATCAATAGTTTGGCCCTCTTTCATGTCAACAATGGGGTACTTCATGGCATTAAAAACGTTGAACTTTATCACCTCCCCATCAAACTCCATTGTCAAGTTGCCCTCGGCCAAATCGATCTTTGTCCTTGCTCTTCTCATAAAGGGCCGGCCAAGTTGCAATTGAGTGCAATTGACCGGCGAGTCTTCCATCTCTACCACATAGAAATCGGTCGGAAAGATCAATTGGTTCACTTGCACAAGCACATCCTCAACATAGCCTTCCGGAT
The DNA here is from genome assembly GCA_963682095.1 of Potentilla sterilis. NCBI lineage: Eukaryota > Viridiplantae > Streptophyta > Magnoliopsida > Rosales > Rosaceae > Potentilla > Potentilla sterilis. Next base: position 24,222,221 of record OY821762.1, on the reverse strand, counting down.
ACTTGCTTGAGCGATCCGCTAGTTGTATGATGACATTGTCCTTCTTGAGAGGCCCTATACTCAACGTTTGATAAAACATTGAGTGGCATGACATTGATCGACGCTCCCAAATCCAACATAACATCATCGAATCGAGTATTGCCTATCACAAAAGGCACATTGAAGCTTCCCGAATCCTTCATCTTTGGTGGCAACTTTCTTTAAATAACGGCCGACACCGTTTCGCTCATTGTCACCACACAAGTATCCCTTGTATGCCTCCTTACCGTACACAACTCTTTAAGAAACTTGGCATACTTAGGCACTTGGTTGATGCATTCCAACAAAGGAATGTTGACTTGCACTTTCCGGAATATCTCTAACACTTCCTCATCGGACTTATCTTTCTTTGATCTTGCAAAGCGCGAAGGGAAGGGAATGCTTGAGTTCGGCACCCCTCCCTTTTGCGCTAGGCTCGGCTGGCTCTCCTTCAATGAAGCAGTCCTCTCCTCGGCAGCCTGCAGCCCTCTCTCTCTCAGCAGGAGGTATGCTGCCGGCAATGGCAGGTCTGGCCACAGCCTCTTCTTCTTCGATCACATCGAGTGGCATGCTCGATTTCTTGAGGCTCCTCGGAGGCAATAACTGCCTTCCACATCAAGTTTTGATTATTTTGGCTTGCTCGTTCCTCGGATTAGAAATTGTATTGCTAGGCAACTTTCCTTGCTCGGTAAATCTTCCCATGAAGTCCACAACTTGCCCTATTTGCGTCTTGATCTCACCTATATTCTTCGAGTGATTTTGTTGCCCCATAGCAATGCTTGAGTAGCACTTGAAAGAGATTGAATCAAAAAATCGTAGTTGGGATTGCTCGATGCACCTTGAGCTCGGCTCGGTTGGAATTGAGTGTGGCTCGGCTGAAATTGATTTTGGTTCGGCTGCATGGCTTGGTTTGGCTGAAACGGTGCTTTAGGCACGAAGGGAGCTCTCAGCTGATAAGGGGCTGCTGGCCTTGGTTGCATTGGTCCCCTCAATACATTATCATTGTTCGACTACCTAAAGTTTGAATGATCGTTGAACCTCAGATTAAAGTTTCCGTACCTTTGGCCTTCTTGGAAACCAATGGCGTTGCACTCCTCTACTCCCGCATTCGATCCAAGTTGAGGGCATTGTTCGGTGTCATGGTTCTCGGTGCACACGCCACAAACTAAGGCACGCTTTCCCTTCATCATGCTACTCACCAAATCGGCAAGCTTGTCAATTTTCTCCTCCAATTTTTTGAGCTCGAAGACGTCTCATGCCCTTTCTCGCTCCTCACGACATTGTCGCGTGCCATGCCAAATTTCTTGCCGGTGTAGCGTCCACCTCCAAGAAACTACCTCCCGCGGCCGAATCAAGAAACTCCCTCCCCATCAAGCGCAATTCCTCATAGAAATATTGCAAAAAAGAGTCCATCGCTAATGTCATGCGATGGATATAAAGAGACGAGGGACTTGAACCTTTTGTAGTAGTTAAATAAAGTTTCATATCCGGCTTGCTTTACGCTTGTAATTTACTTCCTCAAATCCGTGATACGCGAAGCGGGAAAGTACTTGAGTAGAAACTCATTCATCATAGTATTCCACGAAGTGATTTGGCCACTAGGAACTTCAAACAACCACTCATTTACTTGATCCTCCAATAAGAACGGAAAAGGCTTCATCTTGAAGTGTTGTAAGTCGGTCCCTCTTGGACACATTGACTCGGTGGTGAAGTTGAACCATTGCAAATGCTTGTTCAGATCCTCACTCGGCAATCCATAAAACAACTTAAGCTTGTGGAGGAATCCACTCCTCAATTCTATCTCACCGGTCTTGTCGGCCTCCAAAGGAGGATAAGTGATGTTAGAGGTGCGGCTCCCCCTCCTCCGGTGACATGACCATTTTGAGCTCTAATCGAAGGCATTCTCGGTGGCTCAACATTTGATTCGGCAAAAGCTTCGAATTCGAGACCTTGCAAATCACACAACGATGAGATGATGGATGGTGAGCTCGGCAAAGATGCTGCCGAACTAGGTGATGATGGTGATGTCGATTTACTTTATGCCAAACTAGACCAATCGGATAGGAGCAGTGGTGATACGATAGCGATAGCGAGTTCTTGGTTCAAACATTGCAATCGACCTTGATGATCTCGTGTCCAAAGATTAGACTCGGACATGCATTATTTTGAAATTTGCAACATTAGAACAAGTTAGAACTATCGTAAAGGAATAAAAAGTAAGAATATACATCATTACAAGCCACGGCATTAGCGATTACAAAACAATTTCAAACAATGTCACACTACACATCAATCGGCAAAGAAGAGATAGGTTCGGCAATAAGAGGAAAGGCAACGAAGATTTTTATGTTCATGTAATTTCTAAGTCTAATTGCTTTTAAGATTTGTTCTAACTCTCAAGGTACGTGGAGTAGAGGAGTTAACGGTGCAATGGACTGATGCAGCCCCCGATAATATCATGATTTATCTGATATATCTCGAGAGTTTGAACCACACAAAACATTTTCTTTTAAGCATAAAAGACTACTCATGTTGAATCTATCTCAAGTTTCGAAGCTTGGTGAAAGTGCAGCCTAGGTGCTATCGAATAGACACAATCATTCCGTGGTTTCAGAAGGCTAGCATGTATCATCCGAAAGTAGCTCAAGGCAAGACTCATTTGTTGGTTCCACGGAGGACAAGTCTCATATCGATCCCTTCACCAAGAAGAATGATCAGTCTGTGGGCCTCTGAGATCTAGTAATACAAATCTCGATACTAAGTCGGGACAACACACACTAATGGGTGAACCTTTATGCCCCTTACTCAGTTCAGAACAATCGTGTTGTCAGTACCATAAGTGTGGATAAAAGCCGCCATCAACCTCATGAGACCTCGAAAGATAACATGAAGGGTTAAGACTAATATCAACACGAATGACCTTACCTATTCCTCTTCCCTTCAAAACTCTAAATAAACCAAACACAAATAAATATTCTCTACACTTCCTAGCAATTTAAACTAAGTTATTACAAGCATACATTCATCATACATCTTTCGAAGTTTAAACTCTACATGCAGAAGCATATTTCTACTTGTTACAACCGAAATTTTCAACAAAAATTACAACAAACTTTACAACTTTTGAAAATTTCCAACAACATATATACAACACATTCACACAAATCAAGTTTCTATAATCCCCGGCAACGGGGCCAAAAATTAATGAGTTGCCTAAGCACTTCGCAAATAATAACCCTACAAGAAACATTAGTAGTATAGTAATAAGTAGGGATCGTTCTAGCCGGGGATTAAGGGTACCTGAAACATGAGAATGTTAGACAAAATATTCACATATATATAAACAAATCGTCACTTTTGGGGGAGAGATTGGGATCGGCAGCAAGGCTGCCCTAAAGTCTAAGACACGAAAATAAACCTATTCTACTATGTACAAGCGATCATCATCTTTCACACAAAGCAATTCACACAAAAGACTCTTTAACATATAGACTCGTATGCAAGAAAGTAAGAAACAAGTATTGACACATCCTAGACTTAATTCAATTTCGACTACAATTAGAGTGATTAGCCTTTTAACCAATTGTAAGACGTATAATTTTTTAAGATCATGCTATTCGCCTTCGATCCTAAAGTTTATGCTAATCCAGTTTTACACGTTTTAACATTTAAGTACAAGAGTCTAAATCGAAAACAAGCAACAAGTAAGGTTATCAATTTTCTTATTAACCTTGAAAATTCTAAGGTTATTAGATCTAGGTGAGCAACACAATTTAAGTAAACTCAACTCGTATGACTCAATCATATTACTCAATCATGTGAAACCTAGCACTTAGAATTACATGTTTTAAACAACAAATGCTTTAAACAACTCTAGTGATCGGTTTAAATGCCCTAACTTTAGTTCTAATCGATTTTAAGTCTAAATCATGCATCAAATACCTACTGTCCTAGTTATCTAAGCACACAAAATTTCATGCTAAAATCACAAAACTTTGAAATAAACATCAATCATACAATCGGTTTACATAGAAGTTCAATAAAAACAAAGAATCGAATCGAGTTCATACAATAAAACCAAACTAAAACAAATAAAAAAGCCATAGAGAGATTGGATGACACTTTAAAAACCTTGAGAAGCTTCAATCGATTTGGTGGAGGACTGCTTGGCTGCTCGGCAGAAAGCAAGGTGAAGGAACATAAATTTGGACGGTGGTGGAGTAGGTTTTCGGCTTAGTATTTGTGGTTGGATGTTTGTGAGACTTGGTAGAGCTTTTGGCTAGTACTTGTACTTGAGATGAGATAATTTTTCTGTAGGAAAACATGGCTTTATATAGAGGCAAATTCGGCAGAAACCCTAGGGAGAAAACCTAGTTGGAATCGGCAAAGTTAATCCTTGTGCAACAAGGTTTTGATTGCTTCCTTTCTTGGTTCTTGTAGGACTTGTATTCTGCTGATTTTCTTCTTGGATTGGGCTGCAATGCTTCATGGACATCTCTTGTGGACTCAGTAACTCTTCATGATGAACTTTGGTCCATGGATACGCAGCTTCAAGCCTCAATGCACAAACCGGCAGACTGCATCCTACCTGCAGCTTTCTCCTAGCCGAGCTAGGAAAGCTTTTCTCTTCATATTTTCCACTTCTTTTTAGCTTGGCTGACTCTTCTAACCTTGATTAGGTTTGACCAATCTTCAATAGTGCAATTGGATGCGAAAATGACAATCAAAAACACAAAAGAGTGAAAACGGGCAGTAGGTTGGTTTTCTCGGCAGGGCAGTGACCTTACTGTCTTGCAACTAGCATAACTTTCTCCTCAGGAAAGCTTTTGATGCAATTCCAAGTTTTTTAGAAACTAGACTCATAGAGGTTTCCGTGCATATATGGCACACTTTCTAGTTCCTTGTGTTTCACCCTGGAGAATTTTTGGAATTTGAGTAATGTGCCCAGAAAAATCCTGAAACTTACTTGATCCGATTTTGGATTTTGATTCCTGGCACCTTCTTTTGCTCCGATTTCTTTAACTCTTTTCATTACTCAAACCTTGGCATGTCTACTGCATATTAGAGAAGAAATATCTATCAAAAGTAAAGTCGAGATTTTACAGAACCAAAGATTTATCACAAGTACTCAGAAATCGGCTAATAACCTTTTTACACATTTTTTTCTAAACTTAGCACGATTTCATTACAACTCTAGCAAAGTCTCATGATTTTATTATATTACTCGATTCTACAATATTAAGGGATAAAACAAAGTATAAACGAGGGTATATCATATTAAGAACGTCGCATTTTATGCTCCTATTAATAGGAAATCTCTTGCATGAAATAAGTTACTGGTATATGTTCTAGCGTGACTGCAAGCATAAAACTCTAGTTAACATGAAATTGAGGCTATGGCATAGGAGATTTTTCTTACTGTAGGGGATTCTGCTCGCTGCAGGATTAAAACTTTTAGCATAGCAGTAACTAATTTGGTTTGAGAGAGACTTGCGATAGTGTTTGAGTTTGTAATCAGGATTGGTTGGACATGGAATTTGATATTATGCCTATGTAGAAGTGAGTTCAGTGTTTGGTATTATGTCCAATGTGGATGAGATTATAATAGTTGTTGCAATATAGGCTTTTTGCTACAACGTGAGCTATTTTTTTTTTCTAGCAATAAAAGTGAGAGATAGAACAGGGAGTTGCGGGGAAAAACAATCCTGAGAGGAGACCACAGTGAGATAGAACAGGGAGTTGTGGGGAAAAACAATCCTGAGTGGATTGCGCAGTGAGATAGAACTGGGAGTTGTAGGCTAGCATTGACATGATTTTGGCTTGGAGAAAGATTTAAAAAATGTTGTATTGGTATCACTTGGTTATGGAGAGAACAAACATTGATCAAAGAACACTGGCTTGTACAAAGGTATCACACAAAAGAGATGAATTAACTTTTAATTGTTGGTTTGAAATGTATAGGCTTGTAAAATAATATGGGATGATTACGTGACTAAAATTTCACATTAACCCTGAAGAAGATCATAAGCAATCAGCCCCCAAGTGTCATAGCATGCTATTTGAGGGTTTAACAATGAATATTGCATGTTGCTTGGAATTGGCTTGATTAAATAGTAATATTTACTTGCACTGCTTGTTGTGAGTTTGATTGTGTATTGCTTACTGCTTGGTTGAATTTCGTTTGCATGTTTTGATGGCTTGATGGAGTAATGATGCTTGTAGCTTGATAGAGTAATGATGTTTGTAGCTTGATGGAGTAATGATTGCTTGATCTAATGAATTTAGCTTGACTGAATGATTTCATTGCAGGGCGATACAACCGCAACGGTGTTGAGAGAGGATAGCTGAAAGGAAAGCTGCAGGAAAATATAACCACAGCTATTTGCAGGGAACGATTTGCTCTCCTATTGGATGAGCACATCATATTTTTAAATGGAGAAGGAGGTCAGGTGATCATAATTGCATAGTATGCTCATGTAGCTTGGTGGGTGTTATCTCGTTTTGGTTATATGCATGCTGGTTTAGAATAATTGTCAATTGCTTGCTCTTATGATTTTTGCATGCTTGAGTGTGTTTGCTGTAATGGTTTCCCTAGAAAGGTTTTTAGCATTTGAGATCAACATGGTTGAGGTAGTGAGCTTTAGGGAAAAGCATGAGTGGATTGAATGGCTTTTATCGTTAAGCTAATATATATGCTAATGGAGATAGTTATATTACAGTAACCTAACAAAGGTTCACTGCAGCTCACAATGTTTTTGTTTAAAGATACTGGCTAATTTGATTTGATGGATAGCTGAATATGGGTATACAAATGCAAAGTTGGCTTAGAGAATGGTATTGGGCTTATGTGTAAGCTTTTAGGACATTAGAATTTAGCATGATAGAATATTTTAATTTGTTGAATAGTTACATTCAACTGTTTGCTTGCCTTACTGCATGGTAGTAATAAGAACAACACTTATAATGTTTGAGTTGCTTGGTAAAAATAAGAGTTTGAGTGCATGATGCATAAATTTCTTAGTCTGAACTGACTGTTTTCTTCCAAGAATAATAATCATTTTTTTTTCTTCTTTTGCATCAGGGAGCTAGAGGGCTTATTGATCACAATTCATATGTACTCATTGCAGTACATATATGGTAGTCTACTAGCATGAAACTCAAGCATCGAATAATAATGTGAAGCACTAGAAAGTAGAAAGGCTCAAGTTGAGTGATGGTGAGGAGAGGAAGTAGAGACTGAGGAGACTCTTTTGATATGGAGGCATGCATGGGTAGACATCTAGATTGGATACTCATTGTCAGTTGGATCAGCTAGAGAAAGCTGCTAGGATCCCGTTTTCGTTATATGCTACAAGGAGGTCCACCAACTAGAAATATACATTCATCAATGTTGTGAAGTGAGTTTTCGCCTTGAAGAATTACTGCATGAAGACACATGTATGAGACTTGGTGATGATATTAGCTCGTATCGCATGTTTTGTATATTAAAATCTTCTCGGTTGCATAAAACTTGTAGCATAGAATTTTTGCTTTGAATCAACTCATTTGGTTAGAGATTAGTAACAATTTTGGCTTTAGCAGTAGATGCATTGGCTTTAGAAAAGCTGCTTGTAATATAAATTTTTGTATGACTTCAGCCAAATTTGGCCATCAAAACTATATATCTATACTTGGTCGCTGAAGTATAAATTTGTACTATGTCGTAATGCATTGGAGGAAGGCTTAGAAGTGGACTTGAATTGATATTAGACTGTTTTACTTTTGAGCTTGAATAATTTGAAAACTATAGGTTTTGATGAGTGGTGATTTTGTACAGAGGCTGCATGATGAGGGGTGATTTTGTACAGAGACTGCATGATGGATTAAAGAGATATCTTTATACATCTCCTATGTTTTCCCCTTTGAGTTCAGGACTAGGTCCAAAGCTTCAAATAGCTTTGTAGTGTTTCCTCATCTTTCCCTACACTGATATTGCTCTTCTGTGGGGTAACTATCTTTATGCCAATATAGTTTAGATTTTTGATAACTGAATGAACATGAAAAGGCTAGCAAGAAGGCATGTGGCTTGGGAGCTAGAAGCATGAGTTGCAAAAAGATGAGATGCTTGCTGCTAGGAAATGAAAGGATTTGGTGGTAGTAACTCGATTTGAAGTTGTCTGGTGTTTGAGCATGGTTTGGATTGAAATCTAGGAAGGTTTGGCTGGCTTGAGGTTATGATCTATTTGCTTGAAGGTTTAAGTGGCTGCCTGAAAGTTGTGTTTAAGCTGCTTGGAAGTTTTGGTATAGTCTGCTTGCAATATTTTGATAACTGTAGTGGCCCTGGCATGATTTTGGTAAGGGCACTACTGAATTTTTTATAACTAGGAAAGCTTGTTTGAGACAAGCCACTAAACGGATGAAAGCTTCACCTCAGCGTGAATGTATATTGAGAGCTAAATTTTTCGTCCCACAGCCCCAAGTTATTTGCAACAGTTGCATGATCAGGCTTGCTTATATAACCTGAGTTGCTTGTTTGAACTACAGCTGCGGGGTTCCTTTACAATTCTAAGATTCATCGAGCAAAAGAATATGCATGAAAAACAATTTGTTTGTATATACTTGAGCATAATAGATTAAAAGATCATCTCCCTTATTGCATATAACATGAGTTTTAGGATTGCTTGATTGTATCTTTTTCAAACACTACAATGCAGTGCCACCACAGTAATAACAGAATTTTAGAGATCTACAAGTAATGCCATGACATCAGAAGATTATCCGGATTTAGGTTCCTTGCGAAAATGATTTTTGGGATGAATTTTGGCTAGGCATAAGAGCTTTGGCTAGGAATTGAAATTTTCAGATTTGAGAAAAAGTCTGAAAAATATTTCGGTTATTTTCGAGAAGGCTCATCCTACAGCAAGGAAGACCATGACTTGGAACAGAGATATTGCAACAAGAGCTATGTTAATTTAGCACAAGACATATTTGGTTTCAAACAAGCATGACACAACAACTGGTATTTTGGTACAGAGAGCCTGCATTGTAAACAAGATAAAATCGATTGCAAAGAACTGAAGCACTACCAGCTTTGACATTTTTTGTCGGCTATTCCTTCTATTGACGAAAATTTCGTCGGCTATAATTCGTCGGTAAAAGCCCGTCGGTAAAAGTAATGGCGGACGAAAAAAACGACATCGTCGGCCATTCCAACCTTGGCCGACGAAAATGATTTCGTCGACCAAAGCTTGGTCAAATATCCAACGAAATTCGTCGGCTATTTTCGAGTATGGCCGACGATTTCGTCGGAATATATTAATATTTTAAAGTTATAGCCGACGAAATTTGGTTTCGTCGGCTATTTGTTCTGAAGTATAGCCGAAGATTTGGGCTATTTCGTCGGAATATATTAATATTTTAAAGTTATAGCCGACGAAATAATGTCAATTTCGTCGGCTATAACTGCATTTTGGGCAAAAAAAAAATACCGGATCGGAGGAGGAGGAGGAGGAGGAGGAGGAGGCCGGAGGAGGGGGGGAAGGAGGAGAGAAAAAAGGCGGGAGGAAGCGATTTAAAAGATTTAGAAGGAGAATAGCCGACGATTTAATATATTTCGTCGGCTATACTTTGGAAAATCAACAGCCGTTGGATCTGAGCCATCCAACGGCGGACAATAAAAAGCCGCGGATCGCAAGAGTTTAGCCGACGAAATATAATTTTCGTCGGCTAAACTTAGAGAATAGCTGACGATTTACAATATTTCGTCGGCTATTCTATGAACATCGTCGGATCTGAGCCATCCAACGGAGGACAATAAAAAGGCGCGGATCACAAGAGTTTAGCCGACGAAATCTAATTTTCGTCGGCTAAACTTAGAGAATAGCCGACGATTTACAATGTTTCGTCGGCTATTCTATGAAAACATACTAAACTGCCGTTTTGAGGCCCTAAACGAACTCGAAAGCCCGAAAATGCCCACACGTCGTGGCAAAGCGACGAGTTTGATTCCTGGCGTCGTTCCCTTTCCGGAATGGTATCACAATCATCATTCGGACGCCGGACGCCAAATCTGCAGTAAACCGGGTTTTGACTTATTTCATTATTTCAGCACACGGATTTTATCGGAATCTTGTCATTTTTCAACCGTAGACGTATTTCATTATTTCGGTCATATCTTATTTGACGACATATTTGCATTTGAAGAGTGTACGTATAGTAACTATTTGAAACTATACATTCACTTAAACACTTAGTAAACAAGTTAAGGAACATTAGTGCATACAAAAATTGATGGAGCTATAATACGAGCACAATCTGTACCTGCAAAACAACTTCATACACATATTACCCTCTTGTGTCATCGTTAGTATAGGACAAGTAGGGATCGTTCAATCCGGGGAAATCAGGGCGTTCAATCACATAAAGCATTACAAAATCATATGGGGGAGTTGGAGAATTTGTTTCTATATTCTACACGAAATTAAATCCTAAATTATATATTTACATGTGATCAACATCTTTCACACAATACACATCACACAAAACTCACATGCACATAACAAACCGATCAAACAACAATACGGCAGCAACTTTATTGAATCCGATTTCATGCAATTTAGTTCCAATTATAACTAGAGCCCTTCGTGGTTCATCTAATCATTCCAAACTCCTCAATTATTTAGAATTAGCTTCGTGCATAACCCTAAACATAGTGCTAATCAGTTTAAAGACACTTCGTGTAGAAATTAAACCAAGAAACACATAAGCACAATGAGTTGAATTGGAAACATGCAACAAGTATGGCGTCACCTCACCTTGCTTCAACATGCATATTTTCTGAATTACTCTATCCCTTAGAACCAATACAAGATAAATCAACTTCGTGTATAACTTACCTCATATTTGTGGTTCGGTAACATAAAGAATTAAACCCAAGATCAGCCTAGCTAAAGCTTCACTTAACCCTAAAACTTGTTGTGCATACGAATTCAGAAAATAAACCAAATAAAATCATCAAATCATCAAACAAAGTTACTGCCCTATTATCATACAATCAATTCGTCATATACATGTTCATCAATTAAACAAAAAGAAAACCAAAACACATAACAGAATATTGGAAATCCAATGTAAAATTAATAAAACCAAATAACAAACCACAAATCCTTACAAACTTCATAGACAAAGTTAAGTAATTATACAGAAAATTACAAGCCATGAGAGTTGAGTGAATCACATTTTAAAAGAAACCTTGTAGAGGAATCGGCAAAGAGGATTCGGTGGTGATGATATGCGATCGATGGTGGTGATGAATGGTGGAATTCGGCTTGTAAAAGTGTATGGGATTTGTGGTGCTAATTGGACAGAGTTTCGGCTAGTAAAAAGTGAGAGAGAAGAGATGATTATTCTGAAATTATGTTGTGGTATTTATAGAGGCAAGGGAGGCAGCTAGGGTTTACAAAACCTAGTTTTCCTCAAACTTATCCTGCTGGCAGATTTGACCTTCGAGTGAAGATTATGGAATATCTTTCTCTAGAAAATAGATATTGAGGTGATTCCAGTTGGGTTGGAAACTAGCTCCCGTAGCTTTCTATCCATATAAGGCTCGAATTCAGATTCATTGTGAGCTGTCCGGGAGAGTCCGTGGAAGTTGGATGACGTGCACAGGAATTCTGCCGAATTTGATCAGGATTTGTTGCGATTTTCTTCCTCTATTTTCTGCCGAAAATCCCCAAGATAATAGCTGAATAATTGAGCAATATCTCTTTAGGTTTTCCATGAATTAATTCAGCCAAAAATCTTGCACAAAGGATGGAATTCAGTCCACATTCGTAAGCCAAATCCATGTAGAACTCGGTTTAGGTTTTCTTCTTTCGGCAGACTTGACCTTCGTGCATTCAAACCGGCATAACTTTTTGCTCAGGAAATATTTTGCTACGATTCCAAGTCCCAGAGAAACTAGACTCGTAGAGCTTTCCAACGGCGTATGGCTCGTTCTCTGGTTACAAGCGATGTGTCCCACAGAAATTCCGGAAGTCAGGACACAGTCCCAGGAAAATCCTGGTAGTCCCTGGATTGGTTTGCTCAAACTGCCAAGTTGCAGCCTTCATTTGGGTGACTTCCCGAACTTCGATTGATCTGAAATTTTGACACAATACACTTTAGCTTGCCAATTAAATGCACACCAATTTCATCAAATTTGGAAAAGGATAAATCAGTTTAGCACGAGCCTCAAAATCACGAAAAAGACATATTTTACTTTATTTCCAGATTTCTATACTTAGTCTTTTTTCTGACAATTAAGCACATTTTCTCCAAAACTCTACCAAAGGGACACTAAACTAAAATATGACTCTATCTTACAATAATAAGGGTTAAGCATTGGATAAATGGGGGTAAAAACATATTAAGAACGTCGCATTTTATGCTCCTATCATGTTCTGATTTTGAATGTAAAAGTTTAGAAAATCTATTTCAACCGTCAGATATCACCGTTTAGATTAAATACACTGCAGTGAAGAAGAATTGGGCAATTTTAGGGATGACCGATTTGGATATCTAGGGTTTGAGAGAAGAGAATTTTGGGGGTTTATGCTTGAATGGCATGAAGGCTTGAATGCTTGAAGAGAAGGGTTTTATGTGTTGTTGGGTAGTTGCTGGATAGTTGTCGGATTGGTTTTCTGATCTCAGACCCCTTCTTTTTATAGGCTCAGGATAGAATTTTAAGGGGATTAAAATACCTCTAAGCTGTTGGATAAACATTTTCCCCTTCAATCTTACTCTTGATTTCTGCATAAGAATAGGGGAAAAAATGTTTTCTTGAAGATGAAACTTATTGCAGTGATTTCTGCCAGTTAACATGGCAGAAAACCCAACGTCGTCAAATCCGGAAGGAGGTGCTGGGGAAGGATTTGAACTGTTGAATTCATGGTTTCGAGGGAGAGGGGAATTCTTCTTGACTGGTTTTTAGGAATTGTTTCAGTCAGGGTGAGGTGATAAACAGAGGGAGCCCTGGTTCTTAAGCTGTTGCAGGGGGAAGAGGTTCTGCGCATTTGGCTGGTGTCATCGAGCGGATAAGAAAGAGGTGTGTTCTGCACTAAAGGGGAGGCAGAGAAAGAGTTGGGTTTTTTTTCTAAAAGTGGCATTGAGATTTTGCTTTACTTTTGAGTTAGGGGAAAACAACCAAATTCTTCATTTTCACTATTTTCGCCATCGATTAATGTTATTGGGCTTGAATTTCGAGCCCAAGACCGAAATTATCAATAACGCTAAATCAACAACGAACGTTGTGCATTTCCGTAACGTTCCACACCATATCCACAATGCAAGCCCAAAAAATGCATGAATGTGGCTTGGGTCCACATGTAGGGCGTGAATTTGCTTGGCGTATTTATAGTCGGGTAATGAACATAAAATCCTTATAAAACTATAGGATTTTATATAATTACGTGAGTATGCATGGTCTTTGTCGCGTGACAGCACATTAATTAATTGCATGATTTTTCAGGTATCAACACCTTTATATATAGATGATTACAAGGGGTACTACTAGTATAATACAAGAAATAGAATCTTATTCAATCTAGTAAAGCATCTAAAGATATACAAACTTATTCTCTTAAATATTACATTTAATTCTATGAAGCACACTAAAACAATTACGTACTTCCCCTCAAGTCTTGCGTCTTCCCCTTCTGATCGATATGTTTATAAATTCTACACGTTCTCCACACACTGTATTCAAATTGATTTTGAAAAAGAAAAAATTGTAAAAAAAAAATTGAAAGAAAATAAAATAAAAAGTGGGAAGTTTTTTTTTTCCCTATTAAAACAGGTAGAAGTGGGTACTTATTCTATCAAAGTGAGTAATTTCTCCTCTCTTGGATATTTCTTTTCTACTTTTTTAATTTATTTGTATTTAGCAATATGACTCTAATACCGTTGTTAATTTTATGCTTTCCAAAGTTTTTTAATATTTCAGAGTCATTCTAATACATATATTTTCTATATTTAATAATAGTATAGATTATCACTAAAAACATATTATGCACGTGGTTACGAAATATTGGACTTTCTCTGTAAATAGAACAATTTGTTGACTTTTTCTTTTGATAAATATATTTATGGGTCAAAATAATAAAATTTTACCCACATTGAGGACTCATTTTAAAATTTTTGGATAAAGTTGATGCATAATAAAAAATTAGAGCGATACCCTGCTTCACTACACCGATAGAATTTAAATTGAGAAAGTTTTAAATGCATCAACTTTATTTAAAAGTTGTAAAGTTAGTCCTCAGTGTGATATAATTTAGCCCTCAAAGTTGTAACTGAGGTCTTAATTAAAATAATAACTTTATTTACCACATAAGAAAACAAAAGTTGGTGAGAGCTCTCTCGGTCGATTGTCTTTGGGCTCCTGCCGTTGTATTCCGATCCGAGGGGATGGTGATCTAGGCTACTAGCATGGTTTCTTTGGTGGAAGGTACGTTAGTCTAGGGTTGGTGATTTGCAACTTGATTTTAAAGAGAGCATATCATTCTTGATATGTTTCTTTTGGGATCAAAGACGAGAGAAAGTGTGGTGCAGCAATGAGGATGAGTTTGTTGGCAGCAAGGTTGGCGTCATTGCGGCATCTTGGACCTGGGCACCGTTTTTGGGACTTTGATCTCATGGTAGAGACTAGTTCGGGGATAGCCAGGCTCAATATGGGCTTCAATCTCCCACGTCCGCCGGAGCTTGTGTAGTAACCCGGATTTTAATTTCAATTTCTTGTAAATTTCTTGAATTCAATAAAATGGTGAAATATGTGATTCCAAATTCTGTACTCTTTTAATCAATTTTGCTTGAAGTGGGAAGTGAATCCTAGAATTAAAATGTTGAAAACGTTTAAATTCATAAGACTAAAAGTTGACTTTTTCATCCGTTGAGAATTTTAAAAAATTTCCTTCGCGAGAGTTGTAGAGTTTGGTGATACGAGTTCGTAAACACGCGTTATACAAGAAACGGATATCATATGAAATAGTTACGAGTAGTTGAAGTTATTTCTGATTTTAGACGGGGTATAAATAGAGGTTTTTTTTTTGGGAAACCTTAAAAACCCCAACAGAGTCGGGACCAATAGCCACACAAGCCCCTTCATCTTCTCTCCCTCTCAATTCGACGCTGGAACTTCTCTAGCCTCGTTCTCCGCTGTCCGGCAACGCTAGGCCACGCAACACATATCCAGATGCTCGCCTCGACTTCCTCTTTCGTTAAAGCTAGAGCTCACGCCGAGCCGAGCGCCGTGGACGGAGCAGCTTCACTCGCAAGTAGCGGTTGCCTTCGACGTCGGAGCAGAGGCAATCGAGACGAAACCAGGGCTTGAGGCCTCCTCTTTCTGGTCGTCTCCGTTCCTCTGAGACGGATTGTCGGTCTTGAAGCTCGAATTGCAGCTGGGGGTCGCTGGGTAGGGTCTCGAACTTGCAAAGACATTTCCGGCCGAACCGAGGTTTGTTTCATGTAGCTATCGACTCCCCCATCCTTGATCTATGTGTTAGTGGTGATGGTAGAGAGTTTAGATGGAGTTATGTCGGAGGCGCGTGGGGCCCAAGCACAGGCACTTAGAGTGGCATGTGGAGGCGTGTTCGGCCTTCTTTAGAGTAGCCATATGCTCTATAATCTTGTTACGAGCGCGTGGACATATATCTTGCATGATTTTATATCTGGCATGATTTGGTATCATTTGAGCATGTTGAGGTTTTGTGAGTTCGTATGTGTGATTTTTGATGTTTTGGGGACTTGAACTTGGAAATTGGGCTTAGCGTACTATCAAAGAGATTTGTCTCATGAGGGCAAACATCCGGATCGAGGGTTAGGTGTTCGATGCAAGTTGTAATTGAGTTTATATGAGTTAATTACTTAGTTTTGACTATGATACTTAGGTGATTGACGAAGTATGAGGAATCTCACCCTTGTGAGGTTGAAGACGCAATGGGAGTAAGAGGTGAGTAAACCTCACAATATTCTTATGAACAAGTTACTTTATAGTTATTAAATTGTTAAATGTAAAATTATTTTATGGAAATAAATATTTTTTTTAAATCATATGAACTTGATCGACTACGATTCATGGATAAGTAATAACAGTTTTAATATAAAATGATTTAAGGTGTTTTACGATCAATGACTATAGTTGGTAGTAGTGAACTAATTCTGAGTGAATGTCTACATATATATATACAGTTCTTATCCAGAGCGAAGGTTCGCTCTGAAATTAACGTGCAAAGTTTTTTTTTTACAGACTTTTCAGTCATATTTTCACATCTCCACCGTTCAGATGCTCGAACCTAATGTACATATCATTCCTGTAACATTTCATATAATTTGGTTACCGTTAAGGTATCGAAACTATATTAAATCAATGAACAAACCGAATCTGTTCAACCTGAACTGTTTGTATAAATCACTATGACGAAAGGTCAAACGATTATCAAGTTGGATGAAATTTTGCAGAGATGATATATACTTTCTAACATCTGAACAGTGGAGATGTGAAATCGTGACTGAAAAGTGTGTCAAAAAAGGAACTTCGCACGTTAATTTCATAGCAAAGGTTCGCTCTAGATATAAACTATATATATATATATATATATATATATATATATATATGTGAAATATATGTATTGAGGTTGTGGATTTGTGAAATAAAGCAGATTGGATTGAGTGAATTACTTTGTTTATGGAATTGTTATATCGAAAATCAAGTTAATATATGTGGTGAGGGCGAGTGACTTATTTGTGGTTGTGTGAGTCATGAGTCGGGTGGATGTGTTGGTTTGGAAACCAACGACCAATGTAAAAATATCTCATGTGTGGCGAAAGAGAGTTTACATGTGTGGCGGTTAGGATCACTCCTGTGTGGCGGTTAGGATCCCTCTTGTGTGGTGAACGAGATCTTTAGCTAATTATATCGGGAACCAAGCCTTTAGTCGGGTGATTGGTTACGGTCAGTTAGAGCTCTAGTCTGTCTGCCTAGGTGAGATATGGAGGAGAATGACATTGGTCACTGTGCCCCGTGTTTTGTTCATGTGCAATGTAGATTGATGAGTCTTTGACTTGTGGGTCTTTGTAAATGTGGTTTCCATTTGTTGTTTATTGTTCTGAAGTTTGGAAGTTTGTAAGCATATATTGTCTTGACCTCATTTGTTTTACTCACACGAGCTTTGAAAGCTTACCGGATTTGTTGTTTACAACCCGGTGCACAAATTTATGGTGTAAGAGTTAGAACTGCATGTGTGGATCAGCAGGCGGAGGCGGCGACCGATTTGGTACGGCTAATAGGTGTGGACCAGAATCTAGCTTCTACCTTTTCAGTTAGAGAGAGAGATTAGCGGGAACTTTACATTCTGTCTTTGTTACATGTTTGTAAACATTTGGTAATGTATTATTTTGAGTTAATTGAGTCATACTTTTGAACTCAGTTTCTTATACTTATTTATTTGTAAGATAACTTTTTTAAGTATTTGAGTTCATTTTGTAAGTTTTCACATTTTCGGATTTGAGTTTTTATTATTCCAAATTCGAGTTTGTTTGCAATGCATTGCGGCGTGCGGCGACGTAGAGATGCGGCGTGGTGAAGTGGGCGTGGTGCAAGGCAGCGAAACAGTGACGGTATCTTTGTGTTGGTAGCAAGCTTGGGGGTTGCAATACTTGGTCCATTGGAGGAATGGTGGTTTGGGCTGGGCCTTTGTTTGTAGGGTTTGCTAGTAGTCCTTTTGTAGTTTTAAGATTTTCATGTTTTTTTCCAGCTGTGATGTTGTGCTTGTTTCAATAGTAAGTTAGGCTTGCCCTAACCATATGTTGAGTTTGTCCTAACTCTAGCTTTTATTATTAGTTTAATTTTTTGTTTTAGCACGTTTGTGCTTTTATGTGTCTCTAGTGCCTCTGGAGTAGTACTGAAGGAGGGTGTTATGCTACCTCTACGAGCCATCATATTTAGCGATAGATCTGCTGTCTATGTACTATTGTGGGTATTACACTAACTACTTGTCTGTTTATGTCTTGAGTGACAGTGGTAGGGTATGTAATAATCTATGTTACGTGTGATGAATATAATTTTATTAAAAAAATATTTATTTTCTTTTTTAGTTTTTCTACCTCAAATAGTATACAATTACCTAACATGTATGTTAGTTTTTCCGTTAAAGTGGCCTACATGGCATATGTTTGCTCGGTACCAAAAAAATATCTTTCTCAACACTTAAAATGCCATTTTAGATTTTTACTCTACATTAAATCCTTAGATGCCTATGTGTTTAGCATTGTGTATAGTTATGGGCTTTCTTGAATAAGTGAGAATGGAATGAAATTATGAAGGGTGTTATCAATTAGCATACAACTAATTTCTTGCATGCCCTTCATATGAAAGGGAGTGGAAATGTATGTAACATACCGGTTCGGTTCTAGTAAGAGATTGCAATGAAAATTATTCTGATTAATTATGTGTGTAATGTGATAGAGAACTGATATCTTTTTGGTGCAACAATATTACTCAAAACTCACAGAATTTTCAGAAAAAATGCATGCGTTATATTTCCAATCATGGTTCTTCCCCATTACAGCATCCACAAAAAATATTCAAAATATAATAGTAAGATTAAGAAGAAAAAAAAAAAGGAAAAAAAAAAGACAATGGAGTTCTATAAATTGAGCTTGATGTCACCCAAATCGAGCTGAGCAGCAATCTCCTCAAGCTGCTTCTTGACACTCATATCAATCAGCTTCGACCCAGAATCACCGTACCTCACAGTGAACCCGGCCACCAAACTGGGATCAATCTCCGACTTGATCCTCACATTCTTGGACCCCGTGAGCTTCTGCACCTGCTTCGCTATCTGCGCCAAGTGCTGCGACTCCAGCTTCACAACCGAGCTCACTATCGCCAGCTCCGTATCCGTAATCTTGTTGTACACAATCTCAAACTCCTTCACAATGTCCTTGATGACCTCGATTCTCCTGGCTTCGACCAAAATGTTGAGGAAGTTGATCGTGTGGGGCTGCAGCGCCGACGATTTGGCGATTTCGTCGAGGAATTCGCGTTTCTTCTCCAGGTCGATGGTAGGGTTGATGAAGAAGTCGAACACCGACGGCTCCCCAAAGAACTTCTCGATCTTCTCCACGTCGGTGACGGTGGCCTCCAGGGTGTTGTTGGCCACCGCCACTTCGGCCAGGGCCGAAGCGTAGCTGGCGGCGGCGGAGGCGTTCATGCGTGCACCGCACACGCCGCCTCCGCCACGGCGAAGGGAGGTGGAAGAGGAGGAGGTGGCGAGCTTGAGGTTGAGGGGGGTGAATGTGGAAGAGAAGGAGACGGCGGTGGATCGGGCGGTAAGGGAGGAGGAAAGCGGCGGCGGCGGGGTTTTGGATTGGAGAGAGATTGGGGTGTGTTGGAGGGCGGCCATTGGTGCTATATGAGAGAATTGAAATGAGTCTGTGTTTCACTCACTCACTCGGTCTCTTTTGATTTTGAGAGAAGTGGTTTTGGGTGGTTTGGAGATGATATGAGGGGTTGACGGTGCGATTAGGGAGGTGAAGGAGATGGACGATTAGAGATGTGGTGGAGTTTTATCCAATATTTGAAGGTTCATAGCCACTTATATTTTGAGGAGATAATGGATTTGACGCGTGGATAAGTTTGATAGGATAATCCTATATTGTTCGAGAAGATCTTCCGAACCTTTTCCAAGGCTTCACCATCCCTAGCGAGCTCTAATAAACGAGGTGTGATTGTGTGAATACTTAAAAAAGCAAGGCTATATCAAACTAAACCTAAGACTAATTTTCAGACTCAGTCTGTCTTAGAGATGATTAATTTACAAGTAGTTTTATTATTGCTGCGGTTTTGTGAGAATAATCATTATCGTTCTTTTTTTCTTACTTTTTGTAGAATATGGAATGCTGCTGTTGGAGAAAATATGGTGTTTTTTTCTTTCTCTAAAATACAAATAATACTAGTTTTACGTAAGTTGTTGAAAATGTTCTAACAAATTGAAAAAAATGTCGTCGAATTACTGATTATACTCTCTTAGCTAAGAAAAATTTCACATTTTGTTCATTATTGCTACTCAAGCACAGAGGGTTTTTTCTGTTTGCAGTTGGATATGAGTAAAGCTTACGATCCTATGAAATAGAATTTTTTAGAGGCAGTTTCACTTTGTTTAGGGTTTGATGAGCATAAAGTTGGAACTATTATGAAATGTGTTTTAACGGTTTAGTATTCTTTCTTGACTGGCATACCAAGAGGTTTTCTAACATGCTCTCTCTCCTTATTTTTACTAGCTCGTATTCCACGTTTGGCATCAAAAATAGGAATGGTATAAGTATCTAGATTTATGTAATGGCTTAGTTCCGGGAGGCCACATGTATCAGGGGAAGTGTATTCCAATCTCTGAGATCCATGACCTATCAACAGATAACAAATGACGTTAGGGGTGACCGACCGGGGTTGTCGACCATCGACTATCCGATGCTTAAGTCAGAACATGTAAAAATGTTCACTAGGTGGGAGAAATGGAGTAGTGAAAACTTACCTTAATGGAGAGTGGAGCTTGTCTTTATAGGGAAAGGAGTAGGCTTGTCACCTGAAATTACTAAACTACTCCGAGTGGAGAATGTTGGGCAATCATACATGTAATGGGCATTTGGGTCTCAAAGTAGCCAACTAGGGCCTCGGTGGCATGTTACACACGAGTAGTCACAATGTTTAGCCCTACAAGGACAGTACACTAACAAGTCTCGCAAGTTCCCGGTTAAGAGACTCTCTTAGGTGGGGAGTTTTTGAATATTAAATCATCGAGAGTACGTAATAGGTGCCAAAGCGCGTGACAACACTATCTGTCCCCTAATTGTTTGGGCAATCATAAATGTAATGGGCCTTTGGTTTCAAAGTGGCCAACTAGGACATCGGTGGCCATGTTACAGGCGAGTAGTTACGATGTTTAGCCCTATAAGAGTAGTACGCTAACAGGTCCCCTTTTAAGAGACTCTCTTTGGTGGGAGTTTTTGAGTATTAAAACATTGGGAGTACGAGCCTTAATGGGTGTCAGAGCGTGCATAGCGACACTACCCTTCCCCCAGTCCCCATGAGAGAGAGGGAAGTGACCGGGACCCACTAGGCTAGGCGTTGTTTGCTGCTATGTAGTTGTCGCTCTAAGAATGATGGCGATGTTTTGATCTCGTGCTCGAAGAGATCGACACATATATGAGAACTCTAGTAGTTCTTCTCTCGGGTGTTGTTTGGCAATAGCGGGCAATCGAGAGTCGAAGTTCTAGATATTGGTGTGAGTCATACTGTATTGTGTTAGGAATTGTAATTATTGTATAATATTAGGTAGTAATTAGTTTCCAAATAGGTTATGATTTGTCTTGTATATATACCCTGTTCTGGGAGAAGATGAATATATCAGAAACTCATATTGTGCCTTTTCTTTTTGACTTGGTATCAGAGCCGAGATCCTTTCGGACTCGGCTGGGCTTTCTTTTTTATTTCCGCCGCATAAGAATTAATTGTTCTTTCGGTTAGACCCTTAGATTAAGGGTTCTCTTTGGTGCATAAGTTTTTTGTTTGGTTCCGGCAGAAGTGTGGTTGGTGAAGTAAGGAGCAGTAGGTCCTTAATTAAAGAGCACTAATTTTCTTTGGTTAATTAAGGAACAACAAGTTCTTTTTGGGTTCCGGGCAGAAGTTTGGTTTCGATCCTCTTTGCTTTGTTTGGTGTTGGTATCTTTTAAGGAAACAAAAATATGGTGAAATTGAATATTGTTGAAGAAGAATTAGGCACATCTAGAGGAAAAGGTTGTGTTGATCGAGAGATTGTTGTTGTTCAGAATGTTACAGATCACTTTAGTTTTGGTGTAAAACTCGATGGAAATAATTATCAATTTTGGCAGAGACTCATGAAGCTTCACATTCAAGGGATTGGAAAGTGGAGTTATGTTGTCGGCACTACAACAAGACCTATTGCAGGACTCAAAGCTGATTAATGGGACACGGAAAATATTAATGTCATGGGAATTCTTCTCAAGGCCATGACTCCGGAGGTGATGAAATTATTTGCTAATTATGATTCACCCAAAACAATTTGGGATGCTGTTGCTGCTACGTACTATGATGGGAATGATTTTGCTCGTGTTCATGAATTGCACGCTAAGGCGTTCAAGACTACTCAGGGTGGACAGTCGGTTGCGACCTTTTATGCAAACTTGAAGACCATTTGGCAGGAGCTTGATCAGAGAAATCCTAACCCTATGACATGTGAGGCTGACATCACTTTTTATCGGAAAGAGCAAGATAAGATGCGTGTCCACATCTTTCTCGGTAGCCACTACCAAAAAAAAGGCTTTTGCCGACGAAAAAACAAAAAAAACGGCCGACGAAACCAATTTTCGTCGGCTATTCTCAATAATGGCCGACGAAAATTGTTTTCGTCACTAAAAAGAAAAAAATCGTCGGCTATTCCCCAAGAATGGCCGACGATTTTTTTTTTCGTCCCTAAAAAAAAAAGTCGTCGGCTATTCCCACTGAATGGCCGACGATTTTTTCTTTCGTCGCTAAAAAAATTATTTCGTCGCCTATACCCCCTAGAATGGCCGACGATTTAAAAATTTCGTCGCCTATTCTCTGAAAGTATAGCCGACGAAAACTTTAGTAAGTTTGGCCGACGAAATTGTCATTTTCGTCGGCTATAAGTTTATATATTTTCAGATCAAAACCCGTTTTACTGCAGATTTAGCGTCCGGCGTCCGAATGACGATTGTGATACCATTCCGGAAAGAGAACGATGCCAGGAATCAAACTCGTCGCTTTGCCACGATGTGTGTGCCTATTCAGGCTTTCGAGTTCGTTTGGGGCCTCAAAACGGCAGTTTAATATGTTTTCAAGATTTAAGTTTTCTAATTTATTTTGTTTTAAACCATTGCTTCATCCTTCAAATGCAAAAATGTTGTGAAATAAGATATGATCGAAATAATGAAATACGTCTACGGTTGAAAAATGACAAGATTCTGATAAAATCTGAGTGTCGAAAGATGCGGTCAAAGGTTTTATTCTTTCGTTTCCCTAATGGTAGCGTTACCTTCGGTAAATATTTTGAGGAAAATTTTTATACGATTAGTTGCATCTCATCGATTTGAAACTATTATCTGTTGAAGGTCAGGCAAAAAAACGTCATTTAGACAGTCCAATTACCATTTCTAAGCGTTTAGAGGTTTGACTCACCCGGTTGACCGTTCCGATCGAGCCTTTAACGTTGTCAGCTGAAGTTGGATTTTTTTCCATACATGTATTTAATCTAAACGGTGATATCTGACGGTTGAAATAGATTTTCTAAACTTTTACATTCAAAATCAGAACATATGCACTAATGTTCCTTAACTTGTTTACTAAGTGTTTAAGTGAATGTATAGTTTCAAATAGTTACTATACGTACACTCTTCAAATGCAAATATGTCGTCAAATAAGATATGACCGAAATAATGAAATACGTCTACGGTTGAAAAATGACAAGATTCCGATAAAATCCGTGTGCTGAAATAATGAAATAAGTCAAAACCCGGTTTACTGCAGATTTGGCGTCCGGCGTCCGAATGATGATTGTGATACCATTCCGGAAAGGGAACGACGCCAGGAATCAAACTCGTCGCTTTGCCACGACGTGTGGGCATTTTCGGGCTTTCGAGTTCGTTTAGGGCCTCAAAACGGCAGTTTAGTATGTTTTCATAGAATAGCCGACGAAACATTGTAAATCGTCGGCTATTCTCTAAGTTTAGCCGACGAAAATTAGATTTCGTCGGCTAAACTCTTGTGATCCGCGCCTTTTTATTGTCCGCCGTTGGATGGCTCAGATCCAACGGCTGTTGATTTTCCAAAGTATAGCCGACGAAATATATTAAATAGTCGGCTATTCTCCTTCTAAATCTTTTAAATCGCTTCCTCCCGCCTTTTTCTCTCCTCCTTCCCCCCCCCCCCCCTCCTCCGGCCTCCTCCTTCCCCTCCTCCTCCGGCCTCCGCCTCCTCCTCCTCCTCCTCCTCCTTCCCCTCCTCCGGCCTCCTCCTCCTCCTCCTTCTTCTCCTCCTCCGATCCGGTACCCTAAAGCCCAAAATGCAGTTATAGCCGACGAAATTGACATTATTTCGTCGGCTATAACTTTAAAATATTAATATATTCCGACGAAATAGCCGACGAAATAGCCCAAATCGTCGGCTATACTTCAGAACAAATAGCCGACGAAACCAAATTTCGTCGGCTATAACTTTAAAATATTAATATATTCCGACGAAATCGTCGGCCATACTCGAAAATAGCCGACGAATTTCGTCGGATATTTGACCAAGCTTTGGTCGACGAAATCATTTTCGTCGGCCATAATTCGTCGGCCAAGGTTGGAATGGCCGACGATGTGGTTTTTTTCGTCGGCCATTACTTTTACCGACGAATTATAGCCGACGAAATTTTCGTTGGTAGAAGGAATAGCCGACGAAATTTTTTTCGTTGGCTATTCTGTCAAAGCTGGTAGTGAGCTTAGGTCCGCGCTTTGAAGGAGCAAAAAATGAATTATTGTGTCTGGCAACTCCACCAACATTAGAACAAGCTTTTGCCTATATTCGAAGAGATGAAGCCAATAAGATTGCTGCTCAAAACCTTCATATTGAGATCTCTGGTTTGGCCGTTCAAGCTGCCTCTCCATCACAAACTCAAACTAGAGGTTCTACTCTAGTTCCAGTTCAGACTCAGGGATATCAACAGAGTCAACATTATAACTAGATGACCTGCAATTATTGCAAAGAAGTTGGCTATACCAAGTACTATTGCCCTAAGTTGCAGAAGTTTCCTATAAACTCGAATTGGAGAGGTAACAACACTACTAGAGAACGTGGAGGTCGTGGAGGACGTAGTGATGGACAAAGAGGTAAAGCAGCAGTACAATTAGTACCATAACCTGATTTTTACGGTGGCATTGAAGGACAAGATCCTTCAAAGGGTAATGTTACTCGAGGTAAACTTGGTATCACTTTTCATGTTTCTGACTTTATAGGTAGCAATAGTTAGAATATTGATTCTGGGGATTCTGATCACATGACCTATGATAAATCATTCTTTATATCTTTGTCCTCTCCTTCTATATCCCACGTGTCAAACACCAATGGTGCGTCTTTTCCTGTCTTAGGTATTGGGTCCATTCAATTATATTGCATGATGTACTTTATGTACTGTCATTGTCTCATGATGTTTTGTCTGTCTCTCAGTTAAATGCACAAAATAAGTGCTCTGTAACCTTTTTTCCAATGTATGTTGTTTTTCAGAGTCTGTGCATCAGGGTGATTATTGGCAAGGGAGACCTGAGGGGGAGACTGTTTCACTTGGATTGCATGTACACAGAGCCAACACAAGCACAGGAACAGCCTTTGGCCCTGACATTGAATTCTGATCGAATAAGTGAGTTGTGGCTATGGCACCGACGGTTAAGACATCTGTCTTTTAGAGTTATGAAGAAGTCTATGCCTTTATTGTTTCTGCGAATTAGTAAGTCTAGTCTGCATTGTGAGACTTGTGCTTTAGCTAAAAGTCATAGGTCTAGTTATCCTTTAAGTTCTCATTCTAGTAGTATGCCTTTTGAGTTAATTCATTCAGATTTATGGGGTCCTTCTAAGCATCCTACTCTTTCTGAAATGCGATACTTTGTGTTGTTCATTGATTATTTTACTTGGTTATCATGGGTAGTGTTACTTAAGACAAAAACAAAAGATTCTGTTTTTTCTGCCTTTACCGCATTTCATAATCTGATTCGTACTCAATATGATGCTCATGTCAAAGTTTTTCGTTCTGATAATGGGGGTGAATTTATCAATAATTTGTTTCATGAGTATTTTCAACAACATGGCATCATACATCAAACCTCATGTCCACAGACGCCTGAGCAAAATGAGGTGTCTGAACGGAAAAATCGTCATCTTCTGGACATGGCCCGGTCTCTCCTATTGAGTGCTAACATGCCTAAGTACCTTTGGGGTAAGGCCGTGTTGTGTGCGTGTCATCTTATAAATCGCCTTCCCTCAGTTCCTCTTCAAGGTCGTGTTCCGCTTGATGTTCTATCAAAGTTTGTGTCTATCTCATCATCAAATACTCTTCCTGCTCGTGTTTTTGGTTGTGTCGCATATGTTCATTTGTATAAGAATCAGAGGTTGAAATTGGATGTCAGAGCTCTTAAGTGTGTGTTTGTCGGATATAGTACAACTCAGAAAGGCTATAGATATTATCACCCTTCATCTAAAAGGTTTTAGGTAACCATGGATGTTACTTTCTGTGAAGGATCGTGCTTCTTTCTTCCTTCAGTTCTAAGAACCCGTCCCGAAAATTTCCTCGGAAAATTCGAAACAGGTTCGAAATAAAACCCCATAAACTAAATAAAAATCATCTGCTCCCAAACCGCAACCACCCACCCACTCGGAACACGGATCGACCAATTCATTTATTGCTTAATTGGACGTAAAACTCTCGTTCTTAGTCAATTTTTATATTTTTACAGAAAGTCAACCGTAATAATCAGAGTCAACTGAATATGGTCAAAGTCAAAAACACTATTTACTATTTACTATTCACTTTACTATTTACCAATTTACTGTTACTGTTTACTATTTACCATTTACCATGTTATTTTTTCATCTTTTTTACCCTTCTTCAACCTTTCGCCGCCGGAACAGTAGCGCCGCCACGCCACCGCAGGCAGCTCCGCCCTGGAAGCCGAAAACAGATCCATTTAACTCCAAAACCATCCCAAAATCATCAATTCCCTCATTTCAATCACCCTAACCAAAATTCCCCAAAACCCTAAAAATTAATATTTCTAAGTTCTCCTTACCTGGGTTAAATTGGTTCGATTCCTTTCGTGGGTTGATTGCACGGGTCAAACCCATCGATTCCAGACCGGAATCGTGTCGATTGGTGGCCGATGGCCGATGGAGCCTTCTCGGGCTTCGACCGGTCGAACGATGTCGATCCGCCCCGAATACCCACCCCAGACGTGAAGAGGAGGAGAAGACGAACCGATCGGCACCGGTGGTGCGCCGATCGGTGGCCGGACGGCGGAGAACCGAGAGCCGGCGCCTCTGTGGGTGGAAATCAGGCTCGAGCCCGATCGGGGAAGCGAGAAAAAGAAAAGAGAGGAAGAAAGAAAAAGAAAAAAAAATGGAATATTCCCCCCTCTCCAAGAATATTTCCCGATCCGAAAAGTTCTGCTCGTTCCTAGAAATTTCCTCCCTCCGATTTTTACATCATAACTTTTTCTTACGAATTCCAAATTAAGCTCGTTACGTGTCTATGAACTCGTTTTACCGTCATCTGTTCCATCGAGAAATAAAATTTTCGATCGGGTCAATTTATAAAAAGTCAACCGTCGGAACGCTTCAAAATGTTAAAATAAATTAAAACTTTTAGGGGGTATTTTAAGGTTCGGGTCGTTACAAACTCACCCCCTTAAAAAAATTTCGTCCTCGAAATTTGCGTAACTGCCAAGAATAAATATAAGAGTACTAATGTCTCACTACTCCAGCATAGAACACTAGACTTCAAAAATAAATTTTACAACGTGACCACCTACTCAAGGTCACAAAATTTTCCAGAATAGTCATAACCACAAGAAAGAACAATTCCACAAAATTTCAAATGAAATGGAATCTCAAAATTAATCAAAATTTCGAAACCAAAACAATTGCCTTGCGTAACGCGAAATTAATTCCAGCTTTGAGTGCTTAACTTCAGAAAATCACCACAATTCTTTGATTATCAAGGAATACCACACTCTAGTAATTATACAAAAGTAATTAGGAAACCCAAACATCAAAATGACGGCAAGGTTCCAAAATTCGGAACTATTACGCAAACTTTGATCTGAATAGTTCTGGTTAAGAACTATTATACAATAAGGCACATCAAACAACAAGAGTCAAACCACCAGAACCAACCATAATTGTAACATCCCGATCCTTGGTATAAATTAAGTTATCTAGAGTAACTTTTGTTATCCCGTGGTTACTGGGTTATTAAATTAAAGAGTTAGAAAATTATTTTGGTAGAGTAAATTAAGTTAGAATATTTTAAAGAGGTCGTCGTTACGAACTTTTCGGTATATTTTTCGTTGGAAACGGAGTTAAAACGCAAAAGTTGTGACGTAAAAACGGTAGTTTCCATTTTAGTCGCAAGTATAAAAGGAAAGGATTGAGGTTAAGATGGTAAAAAGGTCAAAAATCAGAAAAAAAATTTCTGATTTTCTCTTCCTCTTTCCCGACCGAACTCTCTCTTCTCCTCCTTTCGGTTTTTCCGTCGCCGCGCCGCCTTCCGGCCACCATAGGTGGCGTTCTTGATATCCAGAAAAAGCTGCTCTCCTCCTCTACAGGTCTAGGTAGGTATCTCATCCCCTCTCGTCTTCGTTTGAGCGGAATCAATCGGTTTATACCGATTACTGTTCGTGCTTTCAATTCATTGATTCTTGCTATTCGGGCTGTTGTTGATTGAGTTCTTGGTATTGAATTGAAGCTTAGGATGTCAGAAACAATCTCCTAAAAGGAATTGTGTCAATTTACAGTAAGTATGGAGAAATCAACAAATTCAAATTCTAGGGTTTATGATGAACAGTGCCGAATTGGGGATTTTTATAAATTGACCCCTTTAGGCTTGAAATTGGTGATTGTTGTAGAAGGAAAAGATGTTAGAAATGCTGAGATGAACCTTCTATTAAAATTTGGTAATTTTTGGTGGCGGCGGCAGTGTTGACCGCCGCTGCCACCTGGGGGGTATTTTGAGGATGCAATTTAGTTAATTAGGATGATTGCAGTGTATTAACATTATTTTGGAATTTTTGAAGGATTTTGAGGGGGTTAAGGAAATTGTACAAATTTATTAGGGATAGTTATTTTTGGAGAATTGATGGTGAAATGTTTTGGCTGCTGTTTGGGGGCGGGTGCAAGGAGTCGTAATGGCTGAGATGAGGGCAGCAGTGGTAGAGAAGTGAATTTAGAGGTTAAAGAGTAAAGGGAGATGTAAATAGTGCTAAAAGTTAAATGGTAAAGGTTAAGGGGAAAGATTTTAGCGGGTTGAAATCGCCTAATTACATTAAATTAAGTCTTTCCATATATTTAAGGAAAATTGAATTAATGATGTTATTTGTCCAGGACGTGGGGACGCTCTTTGTGACGAGACTTCAGAGAGACGTCAGGCTTAGGCCATATTTGTGAGTGGACTTTTATTGAAATAAATGTGCATGCAATTATGTTTTAAGTGATTATATTGACATTTATAATTGAAATATGTTCCATGGTCTTTTGATTTGATATTGTAATTTTCTACGCTATGGAATTGTGATTTTTGATACGGAAAATAAGGTTTATTAAATCCTTGGAGGTTTTATTGATTTTTCAAATATTTTATGAATTCTTGATTATGAATTTCACGACATGTTGAATTTATATATGTTGTGTTCGATATTAAATTTTTGGTACGTGAGACATGTCGGAGGGATACGTTTTCTTCGAGACTACTATTTTAATTTGTTATATTTATAAGCCTCAGATATGCGGTCAAGGACCGTATTGATTTTAATTAAATGGGGGGGAGTGTGTGTTGGATTTGATTTGATTGTTTTTAGACCACTTATTGGGTCGTCTTGATTGCTAGCTAGTATTTGCGTGGGATTGTGTTATTGTAGCCCTGGGAGGTTCCGACCTGCAGCCTTGGAGGCTGGGTTGTCTTATTACTAGCTAGCAGTAGCATTGGACGCTACTTAGTAGCTCTGGGAGGTTCCGACCTGCAGTCCTGGAGGCTGGGTTGTCTTGTTGGTTAGCTAGTACCCACGCAGTAGCGTTGGACGCTACTTAGTAGCCCTGGGAGGTTCCGACCCGAGCCTGGGAGGTTCCGACCCGAGTCTGGGAGGTTCCGACCCGAGCCTGGGAGGTTCCGACCCGAGCCTGGGAGGCTCCGATTATGGTGTAATCCCTTCCCCATTTGTTTTATATTGTGGATTATATGGTTTTTGGTTTTATGGTTTTGTGATTTGATGATTTGGTTGGTTTACAAAGTTTTTATTGAAATTATTAATTGCGTGCACAATGTTTTAGTAAATATATAAAGTTTGGGAGAGCATTGACAAATTTTATTTGTCTTCTAAATAAATTTAATCTTTACATATTGATCATTTTTTGTCCACTCACGCTAATGTTTTAAATGTTTCTCCCCTGGGCCCTTTGTTTTAAAATGCCCAGTCTGCAGTGTTCGATCGGCGACTAAGGAGCGAGGCATTTCTCCTGTTTTCCCTTATCTTCTCCTTCGGAGGTTAATAGTTAACCTCCTTGTTGTATATTTCTATTTCTAGTTTAGATGCTCTGATAACCAAGGATTGTAATTATTCAGATATAGATTTTGGACTCTAGGTTTCCTGTTGGGAGTTAGTAAGTTTGTTGACTATAAGTTGTGAATTGCTTGAATTATTTATTGTTGGTTATTGGTGTTGAATTTGGGAACAGAGGGCTCCAGGAGTAGGTGGTTGATATTGTGAGAAGTGTTAGGTGATATTTTTTGCAGGTAGGGTTGTCCATTTTTAAGGAAGGTTATGTCAAATTTTTCGGTATAATTAACCTTAAAGTGGACCCCGCAGGATTTACTCCAAATTTCAGGGGGAAATTTGGAGTGGGCCCTGAAATTTGGAGTGGGTTCTGACAATAATCACCAACCATCATGTTAAGCTAATTCAATTATATACAAGTTAAAGAGCCCTGTAAATTATAAATTAACTTCTGTTATCTTTATCACCAAACTGTATGCATAACCTTCCAACTCCAATATTATACAAATAGAATACGGAAAGATAGTTCCATACAACAAGCCAAATTAAATTTAATCCGAATAAAATTCTAGTAAGCTCACAGTACTTTCTATTTAGTAGACAGTTTATTGATTGCACCAAAATTAAATATCAAAAATTAAAGTGCAATCAAACATAGTTTCTTCCCAACTAAATGATTCAAACCGATTCCTACTTTACATCCGAAGTGAACTTTGCGGGGTCCACTTTAAAGGAAAAATTATATCTGAAAATTCATAACCTCTCCTAAAACATGGACCACCCTGTCTACCGAAAATATTCAACGTAACACTTCTCATATTAATCTTACGAGTATAATAATTCATAAAATACTTTAGTCCAAATAAACATGTTTTACAAGGTAACATAATCAACAATTTAAATCAAATGATGGATATTTTCACAATAACATATTCAGCCCCGTTGTATATAAAATAATCATATGTACATATTTTAAAGGAAAACCAATATGATGGATATCCGGCCAATCCCATTGGCCTAATCCCAAAAACTTTCATAATAAAAATCAAATCTCGCTGGTTCGGGAATTTATTAAATAATAGACATTCTCATAAAAGAAAATATTTCCGACATCATATAATAAAGTACCCAAATCCATTTCATCAGTTATATAATCATATCGGGTACATCAGGGGAAAGTTAGCACCACCATATAACAGTAAGCCTCCCAGACTCGGGTCAGAACCTCCCAGGGCTACTAATCCAGCGTGGACAATAAGACGACCTAAGCCTCTCCTAGGCTAAAGGTCGGAACCTCCCAGGACTACTGAAACAATGTCCCACGCTATCCCTAGCTAGCTCAAGACGACCCAGATGTTACAGTGAGCCTCCCAAGCTATGGGTCGGAACCATCCCAGTGGCTACTGCTAGCAAGTGTATGACGACCCGGTCTCTCATAGTATCAATCACAGGCTTACTAAGGGTCGGAACCTCCCAGGACTGCGAAGTAGCGTCTCACGCTACTGCTAACTAGCTCAGACGACCCAGACGCTCAGGCTAAGGGTCGGAACCATCCCAGTGGCTACGAAGTAGCGTCCCACGCTACTGCTAGTTAGCTCAGACGACCCTAATCTGGTGAATAAAACTCGAGCTCACATTTCCCCCAATATATCCATTTAATAACAAATATCATAATACTCAATGAATTATCCATTAGCACATCAGCCGTCACATAGTAGCTGTAGACCAAATTAACAGTTCACTGATAAATCAAACAAAGAACTTACTTGAGTGCATACCTGCATTCTGAAGATTGACACATTCCTCCCTGATGGATACTTGCTGTTATGATCCGTCTCTAGCTTAGTTAACGGCTGGACTTATGTTTACAAATACTCGTACAATTGAACACCAATACACAAATAATTTATAAATAAGTACTAATGTGGAAAAGAAAGATATGCAACGCCTCTAAACAATTTCAGAGTACAAACCCACCAGAAGTTTCTGCTCAACTTTTCAAAGCATTACTGAAACTTCTAGGAATTAAATGTATAATATATATATATATATATATATATATATATATATATATATATATTGACAGCAACCACGATCAAGACTGGGCGCCTGAAGAACTCCGAAATTCTCTTCTCCGCTCATGCCGCATCCGCTCATGCCTCTCCGGGACTTACTGTTTGGACCTAGTATCTTACTGTTTGGTTGGAGAAAACAAAGACTGAAGGTGAGACAGAATAGATTAAGTTACTGACGAACTTAATAGACGTAGGCAAGAACACAATCACAACACAATAAAAGCATATTAAATAAATCAATCTCAATTACCTCTCCTAGGCGGTAGTCCGCCACTTGGGGATTGAGATATAGTAAAAGAACAGATAAAATAACAGATAAATTAGAACGGAATTAATAAGAGTTTAAAGGTACGTGGAGCATGAGAGCTACTGTGCTATGGAACTTAATCCAAGGTAGGTCTTGCTATGAATCCGATATACCTTTATTTTTAAAACATATAAAGCAATCTCAATTGGCATGCCTGGACGGTAATCAGCCTCGTGGGTTCTTGAGAGAGTTTTGATTAAAGTAAATCGTAACACTTAGGTGTATGGAGGGTCTTTCCAGTCCTCAAGTGAGAGGATCCTGACCAAATAAATGGAATGATATAATAATTTATCTGGATCTTTGGTATCATAAATAGGTTTAATGGTAACAAAATTAGTTTGAAAGAGGATTTTTGTAAAGAATTTTAATGACTGGGAAGGGTCAGACCAAGCAAAATGCTGATTTGGGGGAAAATACATTTTTGCTAAAGCTATGAAATTCTTTACAAAAATCCTCTTTCAAACTAATTATGTTACCATTAAACCTATTTATGATACCAAAGATCCAGATAAACTATTATATCATTCCATTTATTTGGTCAGGATCCTCTCACTTGAGGACTGGAAAGACCCTCCATACACATACCACCAATATAATGACATTTCATTTAGTTATGAGAAATTAAAACAAAGGGTTCTGAAATTTTCCAAACTAGTAGTTTTAGTGTCTCAACTTTGTAAAATATCAAAAAGGTACCTGAAGTTTTTATACAAATATCAGATTAGTATATGAAACAGAATATTTTGTTAAAATATTCTATTACTCAAGCCAAAATACTAAAAGACCCTTAGTTTCATTTTTCTTTTAAAATCATCTTTATTTTACTTTCAAAATTCTTTTTCTTTTAAGAATTTATATTTTAGACGGAGCGTGGTGGACCCATAAATTTATTTGTCATACATATATATATATATATATATATATATATATAATTTACCCTCTAAACTCGAAGGTAAACAGTTAAATTTTTAATCATTACCATTTCTTCCCAGCGTCTAACCTATTTAGAGAATATTAGAATTACTGAAAAAGAATTAAAAGATAAAAAAGAAAAATTGGTCACCCAGAAGAGTAATCATTTGGACAGAAGGTCGTTAGGTGATATTGGCATGTTGAAGGCTAATTTTTAGAATTGGTAAGGTGTTACTAAAGTCTAGTATAATAAAAAACAAAAACAAAAAACAAAAATTTAAATATTTTTGTAGAATAAGGGTAATTTGGTTATTAAAAAAAAACATAACAGAATAAACACCGTTAAAAAGATAACGGAGCTGGGTACTAAAATGAAGTTGAAAAGGAAAATTCAGGTATGGTTTTGATATATTTGAAACTTGAGATACCAAAACTATTAGTTGAACAAAGATGGGATATTGTTTGTAGTAATTTCTCTTTAGTTATTACCAATATGAAGAGGCTTGGTACAAAATCTTTTTACACCAAACTCTTGATTTCAATCATTCTTGGTTTATTAACTTTGATAAAACTTTCCCAAGAAAATTCCCCATGTGGTTCTATTCCTGGTGGTATTCACATGGTTTTCCTTTTGATCTTTTACCTGAACCTCTTCAGGATGCAGTTAACCGATTTACCAAAGTTATGACATTCTCTGATTATGACAGGAATTTTCCCCCCACATTACATTTTATGTCTAAATACATGGTCCCCTATATTTTCAAATGGCAATACAAACTCCAAGAGGAGCCTGGAGTTACTCTCGGTACCGTCTCCAGAGAATTCCTAGTCAAATGGTGGGATAAATTCAAAGTGGAGCAGACATTGCACAATTTCAACACAGAATTTCCAGTCAATCAATCATCTGCCATTCCGGCTCAAGTCACCCCATTACGAGTTACCTCAGTCCGACCTTCTCTCCAGCTAGGCCCAACCCGGCAGATGACACCGGCCCAATCAAACTCTCTCAAGAACCCCACGAGGCGGATTACCGCCCAGGCGTGGCAATTGAGATTGCTTTTATATGTTTTAAAAATAAAGGTATATCGGATTCATAGCAAGACCTACCTTGGATTAAGTTCCATAGCACAGTAGCTCTCATGCTCCACGTACCTTTAAACTCTTATTAATTCCGATCTAATTTATCTGTTATTTTATTTGTTCTTTTACTATATCTCAATCCCCAAGTGGCGGACTACCGCCTAGGAGAGGTAATTGAGATTGATTTATTTAATCTGCTTTTATTGTGTTGTGATTGTGTTCTTGCCTACGTCTATTAAGTTCGTCAGTAACTTAATCTATTCTGTCTCGCCTTCAGTCTTTGTTTTCTCCAACCAAACAGTAAGATACCAGGTCCAAACAGTAAGTCCCGGAGAGGCATGAGCAGATGCGGCATGAACGGAGAAGAGAATTTCGGAGTTCTTCAGGCGCCCAGTCTTGATCGTGGTTGCTGTCAAGCTTAATATTCTGGTCATTTACTCTTTCATCTCCCATTATGAGTCGATTATTTAGATCTTCCTCAGTCTCTTCTAGTTCGTCTAGATCCTTCCTCAATAGGATTAACATTTTGTGAACAATATGGTCTACCCTCTATTCCTCCCTCTAGAAAGAAAAAACACAAACATGAATCTAATTCCTATCCTAGTAAAAGAAGATTTAACCGTCACAAATATCGGTCCCAAAATAACAACGATTTCACACCTGATAAATTTTATACTAAAAACAAATTTAAAAAATTTAAAATATTCCAGCCAAAACATAATAAAAAGAAGTCCCCTCCTTCTGTCAAAACTAAATGCTATAAATGTGGTAAACCTGGTCATTTTGCTAATAAATGTCCAGTAAAAAATACAATCAATCAATTAAAAATCAGTTAAGAAGAACGAGACAATCTTATACGGTTATTAGAAATAAGAGATACTGATTCTGAAATTGAAAACGATGAAAACGAATCTATATTAAATGAGTCATCTGCTTCTTCCAGTTCTGAAACATCTTCTTCCACAGACATTAAGTTAGCCTGCAAAGACGCTTGCTGTAAATCTATTAATGTACTTTCCAAACAAGAAGAACAAGAAGAATTATTAATTGATTTAATTGGGAAAATCGAAAATCCAGATATTAAAGCAGAATATCTTAAGAAATTAAAAAAATTAATTACCCAAGAACATATAAATAATACTCCACCAGAAAGAATCTCCCTTACTACAACTTTTGATAAATTCAAAAATAAAAAACAAGAAATAACGCTCCAAGATCTTCAACATGAAATAAAAATAATCAAATCAGAAATTCAATCTTTACAACAACAACAAATGGAATTAACACTTGAAAATAAAGATATCAAAGGAGATTTAAACCTAGTAAAAATTGATACTCAAATTTTTAAAATACAAAACAATACTTCATCTCCAATGCCTTCTTCTTCACCGACTATTCAATACAACGAAGAAATATCCGATCATGCTACTATCAATACTATTCAACAAATTAATCCTAAGAAATGGTATACTACAGTTTAAATATGGATAAAAGACTTCTCATTTACAACTCCAGTCTTAGTTGACTCAGGTGCTGACCTAAACTGTATTCAAGAAGGTTTGATTCCTTCAAAATATTTCAAAAAAACAAAAGAGTCCATTCGCTCTGCAAATGGCGCCAAAATGAATATCAAATATGAAATTTCCAAAGCACATGTCTGCCAAGACAATGTTTGCTTCAAAATTCCATTTCTTCTAGTTAAAGATCTAACTGATAAAGTCATTCTAGGACTCCCTTTCATCACCCTTCTTTACCCTTTTATGACGGAATACGATGGTATTACGACCTACCCTTTTGGCCAACCAGTTAAATTCCAGTTCCTCTCAAACCCTGAAATCCATACTCTAAAGGCTTTCCAAGAAAATTCCATTTCAAAAACTATTAATTCGATCACGGCAAAACGACAGCAAATAACTTATTTAAAAGAAGAAATTGATTTCAAAAGAATTGAATACCAATTACAAGATCTTTCCCTCCAAAACAAAATTAAAAATTTTGAAGAAAAAATTATTAGAGACTTATGCTCAGATATTCCTAATGCCTTCTGGCATAGGAAAAAACATATTGTTAAACTTCCCTATATTAAAAACTTTGATGAAAAGAATATCCCTACAAAAGCTCGTCAAATTCAAATGAATCACGAAACCGTGGAATTTTGTAAAAAAGAAATTCAAGACTTACTAAATAAATGAATAATTTGTCACAGCAAATCCCCTTAGTCTTGCTCCGCCTTCTATGTTCAAAAAAATGCCGAATTAGAAAGAGGTGCCCCTCGATCAGTTATAAACTATAAACCTCTCAATACAGTCCTAGAATGGATACGATATCCCATTCCCAACAAACGAGACCTCATCAACCGACTAAATAATTCAGTAATCTTCTCTAAATTCGATTTAAAATCTGGATTCTGGCAAATCCAAATACATGAAAATGATAAATATAAAACTGCTTTTGTCACCCCCTTTGGCCATTATGAATGGAACGTTATGCCTTTCGGCCTTAAAAATGCCCCTAGTGAATTCCAAAACATTCTGAATGACATATTAAACCAATACAGTCATTTTATAATCATTTACATTGATGATGTCCTCATTTTTTCACAATCCATTGATCAACACTGGAAACATTTAAATCAATTTTACAATGTAATGAAAGCCAGTGGCTTAGTAATCTCAGCTTCAAAAATCAAACTTTTTCAAACAAATATCCGTTTTCTAGGATTCAATATACATCAACTCCAAATCACACCAATCCACAGAGTCATCTAATTCGCTGATAAATTCCCAGACATAATTCTAGATAAAAATCAGCTTCAAAGATTTCTAGGTTCATTAAACTATATCGCTGACTTTTACCAAAATCTTCGGCAAAAATGCAAACCTTTATTTGATAGACTTCAGAAGAATCCCCCGCCTTGGACGACTATTCATACTAACCTTGTCAAAGAAATTAAAAGTCATGTCAAAACATTACCATGCTTAGGCATTCCTTTAGCAGAATCTTTCAAAATTGTAGAAACTGATGCCTCAGAAATAGGTTTCGGCGGTATCCTTAAACAACAGATTTGTCCTGCTCATCCTGAGCAAATTGTCAGATTCTATTCTGGTGCATGGACACAATCACAACGCAATTACAGTACTATTAAAAAAGAAATTTTATATGTTGTTCTTTGTGTCAATAAATTTCAAGATGATTTATTAAATCAAAAATTCTTAATCAGAGTTGATTGCAAAAGTGCAAAACATGTTTTAGAAAAAGATGTGCAAAATATTGCGAGTAAACAAATATTTGCTAGACGGCAAGCTATTTTAAGCGTTTTTGATTTCGAAATTGCATTCATTAAAGGAGAAGACAACCATATACCAGACTTTCTGACTCGTGAATTCCTTCAGGGCCCTTCACATGACGACTCGGGCCAGAGCAAAGCAGCAGCAGACACCGGAGCCCAGTGCTCCAACAGTCAAAACAGAACTAAATGCAACAGTCAAAGCTGAGCCCTCTTCTACTCGGGCTTTAGTTCCTAGTCATCCTAGTCATCCTCATTTACCAAATCCAACTCATTACCTTGGATCTACTATTGGTCCTCGGCCCAGTTTTCAGTCAGCTCTAGTTTCTCAAAATGATCCATATGCAGTTTCATACCCTAGTCAACCCGTCAGGCCTTATTCTTCTAAAAAATCATCTCCATATGTTTTAAAAGTTTCTCAAAACCTATTTAATGTCGAACCATGTTTGAGCCATATTAAATCTCCCAAATTTACCAAAACTCTTCGCTCACAAAATTAGACAAGTCCTAAGTAACGAAACAGGTCACATTGAGTATAATAACCTTACCTACGGAAATATTATCACAATCATTCAAAAAGGTCTAAAAATGTGTATTGATATGAAACTAAATTCTCAAACAAAAACTGAAAAGAGAAAAGCAAAATATGAATTAAGAACATTTTGTGAGTTTTAATATATATATATATATATACACACAACTATTTTACAAGATAAATTATCCAAATTGGCATAATCTTAATTTTTCACATTCCGGTTCCCCTTTCGTTCCTACATCAATCAGCTAATAAAATTCAAAGACAAGTATAGTCGATCACAACTCGAATTGTCAATGACAATTATAATTCCATAACTCTTATTTATACCAACTTTGATCCCATTTCTGATCAACCAAATTTTCAAGTAAACAACGATCTAAGCACTAGTTTCAATTTCAAAATAAAATTAATAGCATCATACAACCAGCAGGGAACACAGATTCCAAAGTTCCAAAGATTTAAGATTAAATGTAGGGGGACTCACCTTAAAAGTATTAATACATAGCTCAGAATTTCAATCGCTCAAATAGGAAATAAAGGTTAGTTCGTACCTCATAGCGACCCCATAACAGAACACAAAAATATATCTCAACAATATAAACTATTTATGGGGAGATAAACCAAAGGACTCCGAGTACATTCTTGTAAATTTTAGACAACAGAGTGTTTCTAAAATCAGGGAAAAAGAACAAAAATCAGTATGATAACTGTTCAGCTTTACTTAATGCAATTTATACTTTCGGCCATGTGAGATTAATGCCCTACACATTGCAATTGCATAAAACATCAACATTTAAGGCACATGAATTCAAAGAATAAACCAAGACGAATTTAAAACCAAATTAACATGCTTGCCGTTTACCTAGTTACTATCTTGTTACATATTTTCCTTACAAGTTAACATGCAATCCGTATCCTTATATAAAACCTAAGTACGAAATTATCATGCATATTATAAAACCAATTTTCAATCAGAAACATACATAGACATACAATTCGAAACTAAAAATACATGCAAGTTTCATAGACAAAACCTAACATGACTACATACAATAAATTGCTAACCGAAAGTAGGGAGTAGATCACACTTTTAAAACACCTTAGATGCCTCAATAATTGTGTTGATCCGGCAGAGATGGCTTAAGTACATATAGGGTATTTTTGGTGGTCGTGGAGATGTGTTTCGGCTAACTATTTTATGTAGGATCTTTGGGAAACTTTGGTAAAGCTTTATGACTTGTGTTTTGTGCTAGAATGTGACAAATTTTCTTCATGGTGCCGGCCTCTATTTATAGGAGAAGGGGCTGTGCAGATTTGGAGAGTTTAACAAAACTAAAATGGACAAGGAAACTTATCTGATGAAGTTTCCCAATCTGAGATGGATTTGACTTTTCTTTCCTTTTTTGAACTTGGTTTCCTTGTCTTTGCCGGCCTAGGAACTCCCTCTTTTGTCTATGACATCTTCATAAAACTTTTTGAATGTGCTTTTCTAAGTAAATAGTTTTTTGTCAATCCATTCTTGAACAAAACACAGCCCAAGTATGTGTCAAGCCCAACCAAGTGAAGACAAGTGACCAAAGTCAAGATGAAGGCCCAACACAATCAAGTGGTAACTCAGGTAAAATCATGCATATGCATATCATATGTTTTTCACTAAGGATAGCAATGTTGCTTCCTATCCTGATTTTTTCTGGGTTCTTGGCTAATTTTCAAAATGATCTTGAAAGTTAATCTTTTATCTTACCTATGGAGGTTAGATCTTTCCAGTGATTTTGGCTTTTCAAAATTCAAACACTATGTCTGTCTTGGTGCCCAAACATCCATCGGGTGAAGAGTTTTTCTCTAAACCCGTGAGTTTGTTGTTTTTCAAGTTTTGATTATTTTAACATAGGTTTATGTTTCATTTATCTATGTTTATGATAATAGGGTGTTTGTGATTCATGAGTAGCTGTTTTGCATAGGCAATTGTGTTGTCATGCTTTTTGTAAAGCTTTGCAAAACCTTTTTGCCTCACTTTGAAAAATAGCCATTTTGGGAAAGTTTGCTTTTGTCTTTTGTGTTTTGGCTTTATGCTTTAGTTTTCTATTTAGCATCTAAGCCAAGGACTAGAGTCCAAATTTTCTGAAATTCATTGGCAAGTGTGATGCCCTCTTAGTGCATCTCTTGGCCTATATATAAATACCAAGCAAAGTTCCCTTTGTTTGGTGGTTGTTTTTGTGTCTTTGTTTTGTAATTGTGTAGATCATCTTTTGTATGATTTTTAGTTCATAAAACCCTCTTGCTCTAAGTCTTCCTAGTGACTATAAATCTTAGAGCATTGGCTTGAACAATCTTTCAAAAACCATACACTACCAGATCGGACAGAATAGCCGACGAAAAAAATTTCGTCTACTATGCCAAATTTTCGTCGGCTATAATTCGTCGGTAAAAGGGCGTCGGTAAAACGAATGGCCGACGAAAATAACGAAATCGTCGGCTATTTTCGAGTATGGCCAACGATATTACCAACGAAAATTCATGTTGTCGACCAACCCTGGGCAAAATATCCGACGAAATTCGTCGGATATTTTCGAGTATGGCCGACGATATCGTAAACTATAGCCAACAAAATTCGTCGGCTATTTGTTCTGAAATATAGCCGATGATTTCATCTATTTCGTCGGTTATTTTGTCGGAATATATTAATATTTTAATAGGCATTAATTAGTTATAGCCGACGAAATAATGTCATTTTCGTTGGCTATAACAATTATAGCTGACGAAATTTGGTAAAAATCGTCGGCTATAGTACTTATAAGCGACGAAATAATGCCAATATCGTCGGCTATTCTTACATTTTGGGGAAAAAAATTTAAATTAATTTCTAAATTACCATTCCAAGCAACTTGCAATTCACAATGACAATCCATGCATTTACACCAACAAGAAACACGTCTAAATGACTTATTTAATTTGTTCCAATATACATAAAATATAACCCTAATCATCACCTAAAGCACTAAAGTCCACCACGTCATCCCCAGCATCCTGCTGATCATCATGCTCGTCATCCTGCTGAATGAACTCGGGAGGTTGAGGCATTGGAGGTTCATCTAACGGCTCAAACGGGGGCGGGGGTTCAAGGCCTTGTTGTTGTGCCGCGAACATAGCATACCACCAGTTTTGTTGGTCGGCGTAGTTCTGTCGCCGAATTCTCTCGCATTCAGCATGCCAACTGGACATTTCCAAATGATACTGATGTGTTCTGCGTTGTTGCTCCTGTGATCTGCGTTGTTACTCCTGTGATCTCTGGAACTCGGCCGCCAATCTTGCATTTTCTTCTGCCAATCTCTGCATTTCCCCCCTTATCTGTTGGCTGTCCCCGCCTCCCTTCTTTTGACCTCCCTTAGTGGTCTTCAGGAGCCCTATTCCAGAACTTCCCAAACCCCGGCAGTAGTATTGGTTTGACCGGTCTCGGAAGGCTGCGTCGAACATCCTCGCTGCCGTTTGGACATTCGATCGGTCGACCTGGCGCAGGGCTTCTTGCAGATTTGCCTCTGAAATGTTCGGTTGTATCTCCCGAACTACTTCCTGCAACACTTCTTCTTCGGCCCGGTTCACCCTCTCCTAATTGAACGGGAAAAAAAATTAATTAATATTCTAACAAATATATAATTAAGTAAAATTAATAATTTAAATTTTAAAATCGTAATCAACGACTTACGAGCTGTTCTGTCGCTTGTGGATAAGCCTTCTTGAACGTCTCCATGTACGGGTTGCAATCAGGATGATCTCTAAGCGCCTCCTCCTGATATTGTGCAAATGGCCTAGAACCACC
This sequence comes from Potentilla sterilis, assembly GCA_963682095.1. Taxonomy (NCBI): domain Eukaryota; kingdom Viridiplantae; phylum Streptophyta; class Magnoliopsida; order Rosales; family Rosaceae; genus Potentilla; species Potentilla sterilis. The sequence goes on along the minus strand of OY821762.1, from coordinate 24,179,843 downwards.
ATGATGGGGGGTTGTGTTACGGCGGCGGTTCGCAGAGTTTATCCGAGACCGTTCCTTCAAACAAATAATAAAATATTAGAAAAATGCATCAAAAAATATTAGTGTAATAATTATAAAATAATTAAACTAATAATTAAAATTTTAACAAAATAAACATTTATAGTTAAGTGTAGTATTTACCTGCATAAGTGGGTTGTTGAAGTCTACTGTCTTCAACCAACGCCACTCGTACTCCCTGAACATGAACTCTCTTGGAGTACCCATACGACCACGGTTGTCGTATTCGGTAAAGTGGGTACGGAGCTCGTTCTTCCACTCTTTGAACCTACGGAAAAAACAAAAGTGCATTAGAAATATTATTAATATCATAAAATATTTCAAATTATAAGATGAGGAATTCCCAACGTACCTCGAGTTCTGCATCGCGTCCGCCCAAGCCTGCTTGTGTTCGGCAATCTCGAAGTACGCCTGAAAGACAATATTTTATTAGTTTTACAATTATAACAATACCGAAAATTAATAAATATTACGATAAAGAAATTAAGTTTTTTAAATTACTCACCGACGCCGCGTTGTTGACCTCCCTCTTGATCTCTTCTGGCACATCAGCCCACCGTGTCCACAACATAGGGACTCTATCCCTAATCAGTGCCCCCACGCAACCCGCGTAATCGCGGTGTTTTTTGCCCTGAACTCCTGATTAGGGGGTTCGTTGATCTGGATCCTCTCCCTGCTCTCAACAGTTCTCCTAAACGTATCAAAACTTATGACACCTCTCGTATTCCTGCTTGAACTGCTAGCGGCTGTCCCTATCACATAAACGACGATTGGTTAATAAAATTAAATATTAGTGCGTTAATTTTAATAAAACATTTAATTAATAAAATCAAATATTACCTGAACTCGATGATCCGTCTGTCGACTTTCCTTTTCTACTCGTCGAAATCAGGAGCTCAAGTCTCTCAAATGGCTGCTGATGGTATGCCTTCACAACGCTCACATACTGAGGCATATCAGGCCATATGGGCAAACCACGAAAGTCGACCTCGGGTATCGCAGGAATGTTATACGGGAGGTAGAGCTGATTTGGGAGAGTAGGCCCCTCAGTCGAGTCAGCAGCAGACGGCGCCGGACTCATCATCGGCTCCCGATGAACCTCAGGCATACGGACCTGAGGAACGTCTTGAGCTATCTCGTCCTGAAATAGCTGCCTACTGCACCTCGGAGCATCTGGCCCGAGAGGGGGACGTGAACTGCTCAACGGCCGCCCTGCCTGGAGAAGGGTCTGGTGCCGAGAACTCACACTCCTCCGCGGCTGGGATGAATCCACACTCCTCCGCGGCTAGCTGGTGGTCCTCTCAGGCTGGCTAAGGGTCCTCTCGGAGTCTCCGGAACCGACAGAACTTCCAGAACCCCTAGATCTGGAAGAACGACGGCCTCCGAATAACTGTCTGAGTGCATCGGCCATCTGGAGCTTGAGGCATTAATACATTAATTAATATTAAATTATATTACATTAAATAACAAATTCTAATTAATATAATAACCAATAATACTAACATATTTTAAAACATACTAACAAATTAATATTTAAATTTTAACTAATTTTAAATAATACTAACCATTAACCTAAATATAACCATTTATATACAAATATAACTATATTTCATTATTAACATATATATATATATACAAATAACCATTTATATATTAACAAAAATATAACCATTTATATAATTAGGCTACCAATTTATATATATAATTAATTTAACAATTTATATATAACAATTAAAATATACATTAATATATAACCAATATTAACAAATATATAACAATTTATATAATTAATCTACAAATTTATATATATAATTAATCTAACAATTTATACATATAACCAATATATATAACAATTTAACACACTTAAATATCTAAATTATATACCTAAATTATACAATTAAAATAAATTGAAAAAAAAAACAACCAAAAAAAACCTTCGGATCTGTTTTGGCGGAGGAGGAGGAGGGGAAGGAGGAGGAGAAGGAGGAGGAGGTGGCCGGAGGAGGAGGCCGGTCGGAGGAGGAGGCCGGATTTCGGGTCTAGGGTTAGGAGCTAGGAGGAGGAGATCGGACGGCGCCGGCGTGTCAAGGAGGAGGAGGGCGACGACGTTATCGGAATGGAGGAGACACACGGCCGATTTGAGGAGCGGAGGAGGAGTTTTTACGGATTTAGGGTTGAAAATGTCAGGCTGCTGCGGCTTTAAGCTTTTATAGCAGAGAGAATAGCCGACGAATTAAAAGATTTCGTCGGCTATTCTTTGAATGTCGTCTGCTATTCTATGAACATCGTCAGCTATTCTTTGGAAAATCAACAGCCGTTGGATCTGAGCCATCCAACGGCGGACAATAAAAAGGCGCGGATCGCAAGAGTTTAGTCGACGAAATATAATTTTCGTCGGCTAAACTATTGGTCAAACCACAAAGTCAAACCTCTAAACGCTTAAAAACGGAAATTAGTCTAGTTAAACGACGGTTTCTGGCCTCACCTTCAACAGATAATAGTTTCAAATCAATGAGACGCAACTAATCGTATAAAAATTTTACAAAATTGATTTAACGAAAGTCAGGCTACCCATAGGAAAATGAAAGTAAAAAACAGTTAACTGCAACATTCGGCACACAGAGTTTATCGGAATCTTGTCATTTTTCAACCGTAGACGTATTTCATTATTTTGGTCCTATCTTATTTCACAACATTTTTGCATTTGAAGAGTCTACGTACAGTAACTATTTGAAACTATACATTCACTTAAACACTTAGTAAACAAGTTAAAGAACATTAGTGCATATGTTCTGATTTTGAATCTAAAAGATTATAAACTCTATTCCAACCGTCAGATATCACCGTTAAAATTATATACATGTATGGAAAAAAATCCAACTTCAGCTGACAAAGTTAAAGGCTCGATCGGAACGGTCAATGGGGTGAGTCAAACCTCTAAACGCTTAGAAATGGTAATTGGCCTGTTTAAATGACGTTTTTTTTGCCTAACCTTCAACAGATAATAGTTTCAAATCGATGAGATGCAACTAATCGTATAAAAAATTTCCTCAAAATATTTACCGAAGGTAACGCTACCATTAGGGAAACGAAGGAATAAAACATTTGACCGCATCTTTCGCCACTCAGATTTTATCAGAATCTTGTCATTTTTCAACCGTAGACGTATTTCATTATTTCAGGCATATCTTATTTCACAACATTTTTGCATTTGAAGGATGAAGCAATGGTTTATCGTTAGTGATAGAAAATGAAATATGGTCATTTTTTGTTTTTTTTTTTAAATCATAGCCGACGAGAGACCCGTACTCGTCGGCTATTCTTTTGTCGTTTTAGGTCTAAAATAATATATGTATTTTTTAATATTTATGGCCGACGAAATAATGAATTTTCGTCCCGTGCGCTATACATTTGAAAAAAAAAACAGTTGGCAAGGAAGTTGAAGCAAAGTTCAGTTGGCAGTGCTGTTTATCTGCACCGAAAACTGTACTCTGTCTCGAAGGACTGGAAACCCTCTGACTCAAATGAAAAAATGGATGCTCAAATGGCAAAAGTTAACTGTTGCATTCGGCACACAGATTTTATCAGAATCTTGTAAATTTTCAACTCCTAAATGTATTTCATTATTTCGGGCATACCTTCTGGAAAAATGGATGTCTTGTTGCATTTCCCGGAGGTCAAATTTTCTCACTTCCCGTGTGCATACCTTCTAGAAAAATCTTGCCAACGCTACTAACGGCTCCACAACGTGACAGGGAAGGAACGGTCGAATGAAAACAGGGAAGAGACGTTGTAGCAGGATATGATTGTCATGACTTTTCAACCCGTAAAGATTGTTGAATTGTTTGTTCACACACTTGGCTATATTTCCAGGAAAGCCTGAAGGATACTTGGCCCAACTTATCCAATGGAAAATTTCTGATTTATGCTCAGGCTTGACGGTGTAAGGAGCTTGAGGCATTTTTCTCTTCCCTTGTTTCAACCATAGTTGTTTTATGATATTCATGTTTTGCAAATCAGTGCGAGCCTTAGGACCGTCTTTCGTCTTCCCCTCCAAGTTCACGTTGTGCCCACCACACTTTCTGAAATATTTTTTTCTATGTGCATAACATCTAGGAAGTGACGGATCAGCAACTCACACCAGTACGGGAGTTCCCACAATATGCTCTTATGTGTCCAGAATTTGTACTCCTCAGGTCTTTCAGGTATTTCCGCTACAATATCGGGATGATTACTGAGGGGCCCAAAATAGTACTCATTAAGCACTGCTAAAATTTCTCTTCCCATCCATCTTCTGGGAGGACCACCGTGTTCTTCGGTTCCATCAAATGCGGCGGACTCGTAACGCCAGTGGTGATCCGCCGGAAGGAACACACGATAACCCATTCTGCATATCTTGTTGCAATGAGGGGTGCTCCCATAATCGCTGAGGCACTCTGGACAAGCCTTGTATCCCCTAACAACGCTGCCCGACAACATCCCATAAGCAAGAAAATCACTAATGGTACCAATAACCATGGCATGCATCTGGAACGTCTCCTCCTTGTACTTGTCAAAAGTGGGATGACCAACGTCCCACAATACCTTAAGCTCTTCAATCAATGGTCTCATATACACATCAAGACATTTCCCTGGGTAACCAGGCCCCGGAATCAACAACGTCAACATATTATATTCCTTCTTCATGCACATCCACGGAGGAAGGTTGTAAGGTACCAAAACCACCGGCCATATACTGTATGAAAGACTCATGGTGCCGAAAGGGTTGAACCCGTCGGTTGAGAGCCCGAGCCAGACGTTTCTGACATCTGACGCAAAATGAGCAAACTCATTGTTTATATGCTTCCAAGCCGCTCCGTCAGAGATGTGTGTCATGATATCTGCGTCTCCCGCGTCCCGCTCACCGTGCCATCTCATAGCTTTTGCGGTGGTTTCTGACATGTACAACCGCTCAAGCCTATCTCTCAACGGAAAATACCGAAGCAATTTCACAGGTTTCCTATTGCCTGCTCCCGTCAACTTATATCGGTCAGAATGACATATCGGACATGCGTCAAGGCTAGCAAGGTCATTCCCTTCTGCATCTTTACCCCAAAAGAGAACGAAGTCAAATGCGCATGCATGGATCTAATTTAGGAAAGCCCTAGATCTTTGAGGATACTTCGGACCTTACGGTGATTGGTAGGATTACGATGACCCTC